>ML675610.1:60111111-60122334 GCA_007922155.1 Mesoclemmys tuberculata
CCCCCCCCAGCGTGGGGCCGGGGCCGGGCGGCAGGAGCCAGCAGCAGCAGCGGCCGCGGCTCAGCCAGCCCGCCCGCAGCGCACGGGCCTCGCCAGCCCCGCGCCGCTGGGCCGCTGGGGCGGGGCCGGGGCGGACGGCGCTGGCTGCCTCCCTCCGCCCTGTCTGCAGCCGTCGTCCGGGCCGCGCCAGGCCAGCGCTTCCCTGCCCGCGGCCTCCCCGGAACAAGGCCGGCCCCGCCTCCCCGCCGCGGGCAGGGCTCAGCGCCGCCCTTTTCCGGCCCCAGGTGCTGCGCGTCCCCAGACGTTTTCGCGGAGGCGCCCTCTGCCCCTGGCAGGGAGCTGCTCGCCTTCCCGGCCGGCGCAGCTGCCCTGCGTGGGGTAGACAGGACCCCGCTGTGTCCCCGTTCACGCCCAGGGCTTTTGTAACTTAATTCAAGACAGAGGGGAGCTGCAGGTCGCACAAGGGAGCTGCGGCGTTGGGCTGGGTATAAGCGGCTCCCCCAGAGACTCTGGTTGCAGTCAGGACTGTTTTAAGACCCCGCTTGGGGGGAGGCACGTGCTTGCTGAAACAGTTTCGCTGGGGCTGGATTGTCCATCCCAAATTGTGTTAAAACACACAACAGGTTAGCAAAGGTGCTATGTACACACAGCACTTACGCATTAACGTACTTCAAAAGTGACTGGCTGATCTAGACTAAAGCCTGGGTTGGTTAGTCAGGATGGACAGGGCCAGTGTGAACTGGGTCTGGACCTGGGCTAATGCCTCCTTTTAAAACCTGGTTATACCATAGTTTGGCTCCTGCCACACTATGGAGCAAACTCTTATAATTAAATACAGCTGTTAAACGTGGTTGCTTACCTTATATAGATGTGAGTCTAGCTTAGTTAAAAACTAGAACCAGATGTAGATGGGTCCTTAGTTACAACCAGCTCCATTTTAGTGCGACTATGCAGTTTAAAGGGATGTGGACCCATATCCTGAGCGGGGACCATTCATCCCACGACATGGTAGCTTACACCCAAGCACTTTCATGTGTGTGATACACAAGTGTGCGAGCTGCCAGTGATTTAGGCATTAAAAGACATTTAACACATTGCTGTGAGTTTTTATTTGTGGTTTTGTTTCACTCTTTTTCTTGGTTAGTAAGACTTCATTTCCTGTTGGAGTTATCTGTTCATCTGAACCTCTTGGCTGAATAAGATAATATGTTGGGAGTGTTTGATTTAGAGAATAAAGCAGATTACTGCAAGGCTATATCTAATCTATAATAAAAATATTATGTCAGGCCCCGCAGTTATTCCCATTCGTTATTTATCTCATTTAAATATGAATTTGTATTCTCTAGAGAGAATTTGTGTTTTTAAATATAATGTTCTTATGGATCAGACTCTAGCAGATGAGTTGCTGGTATGAGTGAAGTCTGCTGACATACTTTAGGGGTGCCATAGTAACTTCTCTGTGGAGTTCTGAGCCAAGTAAGGAGTTAGTAAAATGCAAAGACTACGGAGAGAGTCAGGGTCTTCCTACAATCACCTTCAGTTCCAATCATGTCCAAGCCTTTCTGTCTGGGATGGCCCAGTCCTGTTCCCATTTAAGTCATTAACAAACTGAAAGGTATTTAAGCCTAAATGCTCAAAGATATTTAGTCACCTAACTCCCATTGATTTCAATGGGAGTTAAGAGCCTAAACACCTTTGAGGATCTGGGACTTGGTTACTACCGTGCATGGACATTATGTTCATCCACTCTCTGCAGACTTGCTTTCACAGCACACCCCGATCAAGTGGCAGTTCTGAACAAGGTTAGACAACAAGGTGGTAAAAACACCTATGTACTGGCATATACTACCAGTTATACCCTGGTGTAGACAAGGCAACTTACCAGACTTAACAACTCTTCCTTCTTCAACTAAGGACTAGGAAAGCTGCATCTTAGGTACCGGCCTGTTGTGACATCACTGTTTTATTTAAAACCTCCACTCATCCAATCAATCCTCTGACAAAACTCATTCATTCAAGACTTTGAGTTTCTAATGTAAGAAAGAAGCAGGGAAGAAAAAGAAAACAAGTTAACTGTATATTTTCTTAAGCCTATCTTGATACATCCTACAGCAGTAATAAAGGGTGCAAACCCTTTTTCTTTTGCTTTCCAATTCATTTTAACTTGTTTAACCAAGTTTTAGTTACCATAGCAGAAGGATCTTGTTTAATTTCTAGAATGAATACGTTCATATTTTGTAGTGACTTTTCATTCATTTTCTATAGTGACTATGAGCAAAAATTACTGCTGGCGTAAGTTGATGGGTTTTGAACCATTTTGTTTTTAAATTCCTCTCAAGTAATTAAAAAAAAAAAAAACCAAACCAACAACCTCTTACTAACTCTGGATTAACCAAACTGGGGCATTAGTCTAATCAGAATTTGTTGAAAGTTTTGTACAGCACAATAATTTTTCTAAAACTTGTCTTGTACGGCTTGCTAGCATGTAGTATTAGGATCTATACAGTATTTATACTGACTCTTTAAAGGTTTCCAGAGATTGAGGTTTTCTTGGCTTTTGGTCCAGATCTTTTCTCATTCATATTTGGTTAACTCCTTTTGAAAGTGTCATTCATATGCCATTACATAGTAAATCTTTTTCAGTTCCGACAGTTTTAAGTAATATGTTTTTAAAGTTGTGCATTATATGTTAGGTTTGGCTGACTCTAGGTTATATGAGCTTAAAAAATGGTAATTTTCTGGTTTCAGATATCTTTTTGTGTTGGTAGAACTCAAATATGACTTTGACTTAAAAAAATAACAATTGGCAAATTCTGTGATCTAGTGGCACATGCAGGCTGAAATTATGGTAGTCAAAGGGCCTCGAGAAAATATATCTTTAGGTAAGCAAGAGGATAGTGGTTTCTTAGGTCTGTCTGCAGCATGGCCCAGGGCAAAACTCCATTTGTGGGGACTGAAGCTGATTCAGAATGAAACTGATGAGTGGAAAGGAAAAAGTCATAACAATCGACTTCATTCATCCCTCAGAATTTCTCTCTCCACATTCCCATTGTGTTAGTAGTCCATATTAATCCTACTCTTTTTAAAAAAAATATATACATTTTAAAACTTGAAGTACCTTCAGACTCAAGAGTGGCTAGTCAACTATTGAATGAGATAGCAAGAGGATGAGTTCAGACATTAAGACAGGGCAAACAATAAACATTCCTTTTGGAGAAGGGGACCCAAGTAATAGTTCTTGCAGAATTTAAGCTTTCAGATTAAAAATATTCAGGTAACCTGCCAAATGAGAACTGGAGCTCCATTGCCTGTGTTGCTGTTCATAATTTACTAAAGACTCTAGACCTAGACCTACTCTACATTTATAGTGGCATAGCTATGTTGGTCAGGGGGGTGAAAAACACAACCCCTAGCATCATAGTCGTGCCAATAAAACCTTCAGTGTACACACAAAAGGAAGTTTCTATTGGCATAGCTAACGTTCAGGTAGTTGGTGTTCCTACACCAGAAGAATTCCTCCCTCTTTCGGCATATGCTGCATCTCCACTAGCAGCTATGCATTCATAGGCTATGTAGTGTAGATATAGTCCTATGCTACCATTGAAAATTCTGTGGGCAGCAACATAAGCAGCAATCATGCCATATTACCAGCATAAACAGCAATCAGTGTCATATTACTGTTTCTTGAGAAAGCCAAGCAGCAGCAAAGACAGACACTAAAACTGTTCACATTGGGTTTTTCTGAGTTGCTTCCACACCCTCTGTTTTGACAATAATACCAGCCTTATCTGCTTGTATATCAGCTTCTCACACAAGCCTCTTGGCATCTGCCCTTTACTCACAGAACCCCTTCTCTAAAGTAAACCATAAATCCCTTAGCTGCTCCGCCTTCAAATCTTTCCTCAAAACCCACATCTGTCATGAAACCTGTAAGATATCAGCTAACTAACGATGGCTAAGTGTGTGGGAGAGAGCAATGCAGACACTTGGCACCTACTTCATTGATAGCCTTAAAAAAACCTACATACATGTTCATATCATTGTATTTATTTGAGAGTGTCTCTCCCCACATGCTTTGTATCTCTATTTTCTAAGGCCCTGATTCTGCAACTGCCTCTATGTGGACCTAGGACTCTAAGCTCTTCTAGGCAACAAATGCATTGTTGTTTATGTTTGTTCAGCAATAGCATAATGGGGTCCTGATCCTGACTGGGGCTCGTACAACATAAATAAATGATAATTATAATGGTGCAGAAGGATAAATAAACTGGAAGTGAGAGAAAGGGTAGAGAATCAGAGAAAACTCCTTTAACTGCCAATAGGCTAGTAGGGGAAGGGTAGGAATAGTAATGACATTCAACCACCAGGGGGCCGGGGTGGGATAGAAAGTAAAAAAATGCTCATTCACCAAGCAGGTAGAAAGGAGCAGGTCTTCCAATTTATCAGATACCTGCTACCAAAGAGTCATGCAAAAGAGCAGAGGTCAAAAATAGCAACCTGATAGGAATCTTAGTATCTTTCCAACTAGACTTCTCAGCCCCTTACAAATGTCACTAAAAAAAGGTTATCAACTAGTAGGTGTCTGGTAAATTTTTCACACTCTGCAGTAATGGAGTTTGAGCTGAGTGGAAGTTAGGTGCTGAGCGGTAAACTCAGATAGTAGCTAGCAGAGGTAGGAGTTAATAAACACAGCACATTCAAAATTTTAGTCATGCAATAAACAGCAGATAACAAAAAGAAATTTTGGATACAGTAGTGTCATTACATTAGCAGGTTAGAACGAGTGAGGAGATGCTAAAGAACAAAACCAAAACTGATAGAGTGGTTAATGAAGGATCCCAGGAGCCTAGATGTGAAAGGTTCCTGTTTACTATTGAAAGACAATGAAGGATATATGTAGTGCAATTTGTATTCTGTTATAGAGAGACATGCATGTCAATTGAATTCTTAAGCTTGGTCTCCACTACAAAATTTTTATTAGAGATAATGTTTCAAAGTGATCAGGTACGGAGTCCAAACAAAAGAACATTGAACATCCAGGCAGAAGGTACAGGTTATTAGCGGGTACAGAGATTGGGAGGGGGTCAGGAGGTGCAACAAAAGCATAGCCTGTGCTATCCTGGATGGGATGTAATAGTAGGTTTTACAGTTAATAGAGTAGAACAGTAATTTGGGAACGTCACTTATTACAAGGGTTACATAGAGCTTGATTAAGGGGAAGCAGATAAGTCCGTAATAGTGAAATGTCCCTCATGAAGTCAGTGGAGTGGTGCGAGTAGTCTTTTAGTTGATAGCTTCCTTGCGGTACTGTCTGTGTCCGGTGATGCGCTCAGTGTAGGTGTCTTGGGACCACCGGATGCTGTCAGACACCATGAGGCACCGCATCAGTCGGGCGTAGCACCAGCCGACACCACAGGCCCTCAGCACGCCCTTGTTGCGGGGGTCCCAGGCGCCCAGGGCTCCCTATTACCTTCTGAACGTGGCTGTGAACATTTGTGCTGATAAAATGTGGACATGATGTAGCAGTCAACACAGATCAGGACAAATCATGTTCAGCTTCATGGTTTTTAATAGTGTTTAAGCCTTACTTGTTGAGCTGAGTTTAAATCACTGGTTGCAACCGTGGCCTGGTCTGCGCTACAGGGTTAGGTCAACGTAAGCCGCCTGGCATCGACCTAGCTATGGAAGTGCCTCCACTTAAATCGGCTCCCATCGACATAAGCGCCTCTCTACCCTAATTTAGTAACACCACTTCTCTGAGCGGCATAGAGTCATGGTTGATATAATAAGCTCGATGCAGTATCAGTGTAGATGTTGCTTATGTCGTCTGTTACTGGCTTTCAAGAACTGTCCCACAATGGCCCAAGCTGACAATACAGTTGTCCCTCGTGTGAGGACACGCATTGACGGCACAAAGAGTCAAGTGTGTGCATACACAAGCAATTTAATAACTGTGGTGGCTGTATGCCGCCGTAAGTTAGATCAACATAATTTTGTAGAACAGAGCTGGCCTGTGAATCTAATGATTCATCTGTGAGTTGCTGAACCAGCACTTGTGACTGGCAATCCAAAATTGGATCACTCGCTGGAGATAGGCAGATAGTATACAGGGCAGCCTTAAGTAGGGGAGATGGAACCATGGGACCCTTTCCCCATTTGGTGGACAAATGCAAGGGGAAACAACTTGTGGTCCTCCCAGGAACAGGAGTCTAGGCAGCTCCTTCCCCAGTGAGGGAGAATTGGGGTGGGTATGAGAGGAGATTCAGGCTGCATTTTACAACTGGATTATCTGGATGACAACATCCAGGTGCATTTCCCAGAGGTATTGGGGGAAGCATAACTTAATTCTGCTCCTGATGCAGCTTTAATTCCCAGCATGTCTACCTCTCACACTTTCCTTGTCCCAGTAATGTTCTTGATAAGTCTGGAGGAGGGGGAGAGGAAGAGAGCTGATTGCTGCAGCTCCATCAGGCATGCAGCTATCAGCGCTGCAAAGAAGTCTGCACACTGCGCATAGGTTCCAGTATTGGACTGCTAGCACCCAGTCATGCAGCTCCAAAACCAAGATCAAATAACTATTCATATTATATTTTCTTTTTGTTCCACATGCAACCCTTCGGCCAGGTGGCGTTGACAGTAACCGGGGCCTGGGTTCAATATCTAGAGGTTCCTCTTAACATTACAAAACAGAACCAGCTCTACCCCCATCCAGAAATATGGGAAAACTAAACACTACTCCTTGGCACCTCTAAAAGGCAATACTTCCCCACTCACAAGCACTGCATATAACAAAAGAAAACTTTTTTTAAGAGCAGAAGGAATTCAGTATTAATTTGGGAAAACATTTTACCAGTGATTCAAAAGAATGCAAACCATAAGTAAACACTGACCCAGCGGTAGCTTGGACAGTGTCCTTTGCCTTAGTTTCTCACATACTGGTGTGAAAGTCTGATGGACTAATGTCCTTTTAACAGGCCACTCCTTTCACTCCATTGCAGTCTGTTCACAGTCGGTTGTCCACAGTCAGCAAAGTCAGAGATTCAGCATTCAGTGGAGTCACCTACCACGCCTGAAGTAACCCCTCTGCTGTTGCTAACTGCTGTCACTATTGTCTTTGTCATAGCTTGTCACCCCACCTTTTTTGCTTCTCACTGCTGTCTCTGCTGCACTTGTCGCCACATTTGCCACTGCTCATTGCTGTCTGTGCCATCTCTGCCTCTAGCTGCAAAACCAGCTCTTAATGATTTCAGCAGGTAGTGAGGAACCAACCTCATACCTCAATGTTACTACATCCCCTGTATTGTCTTTCATTGCAAAAGTATCCCAACAAGATATCAGTGATTTCAGCTCTAATAACCACTGAGCAGACACAAAGGCTCTAAACCAAGTCTGATCATCTGTCTTTAAGCATGGGAAGTTAAAATCAAATCTTTATATCCAGGGTTCTTCAAACAAAGACTTTAATAGCAGTTATTCACCCCTTCTGACTTATACTTGAATTTGGCATCACTACCCCCGCTTAGGAAGTGAGGTTGAAGTTAGGCCTAAATTAGGGCATGTTATGTACAGTTCTGCTACCCTTTACTCATACAGTAAGGATAACATTTAACTGTGCATTCAAGACCAAAGTGAACTTTAAACCAACACAGCCAAAACTGATCACTTTGGCAAAGCAGGTCTGTCTGTTAATCACCTAGGCAACATAGGTGTGTCTAAGTTCTGCTCCTGAGGTCTTTCCTCCCGTGTTACACAAGGGAACTGAACCTGTATTTCTCCTCAGTGGTCCAGTCAGGGCACCCATTCTCAGGCTTCTGACTATCACCTCTCTTGGGTGAAAACGCACATCTTTCTCCCTTCGGACCAGGTTATTTCCAGGCTGCACAGTCCCCTGCCTTCACTGTGTATGTCCCAGAACAGATATTTTGCCCAGAGACACTTGGTTGCTTTCTCTTCAGAGATGGTTAACAGGGATAATTGCTATAGTTACAACTACCACATAGCGAGTCTATTTTATTTTTAAGTAAAAAGTGTTACAGAGAAAACATGTAAAAACAATAAAATAACCTACGTGCATATTAATAAGCTTGTCAGAATTAACTCCAACCCTCATATGGATTCTGGCAGGCCCGGTCCTTCCAGCCCTACCCTAAGAATTGAGGTTCTGTCTGTTTGCTGCTTCAGGAAGAAGGTCATAAGATAGTTGGAAACTAGGCTATTTGTCCAAAAAGCCTTTGCTTTGTCTGTTGGTCACTGGACATATTTTTCCATGGGGGTGGTTTCTCTGGAGAGGTTGCAACCTGAGTGAGTTTCCTTAATCACCCTGGCTGTTCTTGTATTTACCCTTCTCATGAAATACGTATAACAACACATACACAACTGCATTTTTAATACAATGGACCCCGAACCTATTAGTCTAATTCAATCAAGTTTAATTCCATCAAGTTCATGTTATATATTGCAGGAAATTGTCTGCACATCCCTGTCAGTCTGTCACACCCCAGTTCATCACTAGGTGGCAAGAAAGAACTCATTCAGATGTTAGTTTATATCTGCATGAGACCTCACTGAAGGCATTAGTAAATTTAACTTTATATAGAAACTTAACTGCAATGTTAACTATGGAGTAAGAGCACAGCTGCATAATTAAGCAATCTCTCATGAGAAGTGGGAGAAGCTACTTCAAAGACTTAAAAAAACAAAACAAAACACAGTAGTGGACAAAGCACTTGAAAAACATAGTGTAGAGAGAATCCTTAATTTGAAGGCTCAGTATGCCTCTTTTCTTTTTAAGTCCAATGGCCAAAAGCTTCAGATCGGAAAGAGTGCTCTACTCCCTCTATTGCTGAAAACGGAAACTTCCTCTAATGACAATTGGGAAGTCATTATAGCTATACATGAACTTAGATTTCATGAGATTGTGGGCTCCCAGTAAACCTTGAGAGGGTAAAGGGTTGGTTTTCAAGCAGGATGGGATCTGCTGAGATCCCGAGTGCTCTTGGCTCTTCTCTTGTGGAGGCTTGTTGCAAGAGGCAATGCAGGCTGATTACTATAGGGAGAGAAGATGTAGAGGACAGTGAAAAACTAAGCATGCTGGAGACAAATATGCAGCGAAGCTCTATTGTTACTCCCTGATCCCAGCTATTGGTGGAATTTGGTGGATGAGTGAGGTGGTACGCTCAAGGCACTGTTAATATCTGAGACATTCTCACTGGTGGGTGAGATGGGAATTAGAATGATTGCTGGAAATGGGGAGAATTTTACTCTTTATTTGCATGTGTGTACAACTTGCTGTGTTTTTCCAAGTTCATGACTGTGTTCCCTTTCCCCTAATAAAGATGTCCTTGTTTGTACACAGTCCAGACTGTTTTGGAGTAGGGAAGTTCTGCTTGTTAAGGGAGTTTGCTGTTTTCACATGTTTTTGGGTGGGGTTAGTTGTTTGTGTGGTTTTGTTATTTGTCAGGAGTGACCACAGATATGTTGCACCTGGCCCTTTTTGCTGCTATTAACCATGCAGAAAAGGTTTATCTGTCTTGAGTTATGATTACTATAATAATGCTTTCAGTCTTATTTCTGTAACCCATGCCATCCCTATGGATTCTTGTCCACATGCCTCTTCTAAGTGGTATTATTCTGCTGGATGCTGTCAATCAGAGGAAGCAGAGTCTGAACTTAATATAGTAATTCCTCTTACTGGTCAAACAAAATAGAAGAATCTTCTCAGTTGGTACAAGATGGCAAAAAAGGAACTCAAAAGCAGAGAATTCCAATTCACATCAACTGAGGATCTGACCATGAAGATATCTGCCATAGGTAGAAGGCACCTTGCATGCTACAGTAGCCTTGTTCTGAAAACAAGTTGAAAGAGAGAGCACAATAATGGAAACAGATAGTTATAAGCAAGGGGAACAGAGGACACTCATCCCACTTATTCTGAGCAAATTTGTTCTTCTTAATATTTATAAAAGATTATAATCAGATGGAACTGCGCCAAGTCACTTGATATGGATCATTGACTGGGCTTTATTCAACCAAGTATTTGAGACAATAAGCTTAGGCCGGAAAAAAAAGTGTTCGTTTTTGAACACCCACCGAAAACCCTCTGAAGCAAATGCAATTTCCAGTGTAACAAAAGTCTAGCAAAATACCGGCGAAGAAACTTAAATCGAGGGCTCTTCCCTGACGCAGCAAAACGATAATTCATTTGACTCCCCGTAGGTAGCAACAGGTTCGATGGAAGATAAGTGACAGATCCAAGACCCCGAACATCATTCTGTGCTGTTGTCAGCCGGAGTACAAAGCAGCGAGCAAGCCAGCCCTAAATTGGGCATCTCACAGAGGTCCCTCCGGCAGTCCGGGGCTCTGGACAGAGCACGCTTTGGAGAGGCCCCGGCAGGAACAAGCATGGGGCGAGCGGCAGGAGAGCGTGGCGATTTGCAGAGCACCTGCTGCTCTCTCAGAGCGCGCTCAGCTGTCGTTTTAGGGTTCCCGACTCTCAGCAGCAACGACCGTCACCGCTAAACGAGCGGGAGGTGCCCTGCACGCTTTGGCAGCAGAGCGCCTTGCCGCGAAGAGGGAAAACGCACAACCCGTGCGATGAAATCCTGGAGCTCCAGCCCGGCTCCGAAATGCGTCAACATCCTGCAGTGAAACCCAATCGCTGTGGGATAGCTGACAAGGGACTGCAAGCAGCGGAACAACGCGGGTGGCGGCGGGGGCGGGCATCACTCGCAGCCAGGGGCGAGGATGGCCCACTATTAATACCTCCTTCCCCAGCGGGGCAGGCGGCGACTGGGGGAGGCGGGGGTCCCCGCGATCACTGACACTGCACGTCCCTGCGGGTCACGCGCCGGGGGAAGTTTCGAGCGGCGCTGGGGGCTGCGCGGAGCTGGCGGGGCCGGGGGAGCCGCAGCGGGCCGCCCCTCCCTCCCGCCGCGCCCCGCGGGGACTGCGCCGCGGCGGGCAGATCCCGTGCGCCTCGCTGGCTGCCGCGGGGGGGGAGTGACTCTGGCAGGCTGCGCTAAAAGCTCCCGCGGCCGCCGCCTCCTTCCCTCCCCTTTCCCCGGCTGCTGCGAGCCCGGTCCGTCCCCCGCCCCAGCGAGCGCAGCTCCAGCGCGCACGGGGCGCCCTGCGGCCAGCATGAGCCTGCCGCTGGCCGCGCCGCCGCCGGCGCCCGCGGGCTCCGTAGCGCCGGCCGCCGGGCGCGGCTCGGCCGCCCGCTGACCC
>ML675610.1:60132334-60178914 GCA_007922155.1 Mesoclemmys tuberculata
CACAAATCCAGTTGAAGTTAATGGGAGCTCTGCATCATTGAAAATCAGTCCCTTAATATATTAAAAGCTTAATTCTGTAGAAATCGATGATGTCAGCCCCTATCTGTCTCCTCACTTGTCAGAATTTCTTATTCACCTTGCTGGGTAGGCAAATGGTATTTTCAAGCTTCATGCTCAGGAATAAAGAAACTACACTGAAGGGGGTGGGGCACCGAAATACCAAGATAGGAAAAGAGCAAAACAAACTTCATTAGAAAGCTTTCTACAATTTAATACTATTGGCCCTTGGATTGAGGGGTAATTTTGTGAGATAGATGTACATTTCCTTGGGGACTCCTGTGGATAGTCTCTGAAGTCATTGGGACAACTCAAATGAGTAAGGGCTATTCACATGAATATGAGTTTGCAGGATGAGATCTTAAGCATCAGTGCTTACATTGCACTTGATTTGTAGACTTTGTTTAAAAAAAACATGTTTTAGATTGGGGAAAACGTTTCTACAATAGTTTTTCTACCTCTCGTCAGACTGAAGCTTCTGTGCAAAATTTCTGAATAAAAAACATCTCCTTTATAGGTTATCTGCAAAAAAAGGAGCATGTATACTTTGATAACTTATAAAGAAGGCCTGAAAAGAATATGTTTGTGTCTTAAATATTCTGCAACTTTTTAATTTTGAAAAATCAAAGATGAATTATTGAATCTTTAGCAAAGGCATTCTTTCTCAGAAGTTTCAATCAGGCATTAGAATTAAAAAGGTGCCCTCTTAGTATCCACCCTGAGGAGCCACACATTGTACTGGGGTTCTCCAGAGTTACAAGCAGAGGTGGCTACAGCCTGAGCTGAAGAGGCAAGGCTCTGTAGATGTTGGTTGTAGTCATTTATATCCTCTGCAGGTCCCCACAGAAGGGAAACTGAAACACACTACATGCTCACCAGTGACTTAGGTTAACAATTAATCCAAGGGTTTTCAACATGTTTTAGAAACTGTACCCCTATGATCTCAAGGTTTCACTTAAAGTACCCATTCATGGTTTTCCCACCTGGCCTCAGTGGCATACCCTAGGTCTCCAACACCAGGAGGCCAAGCCTATATTTGCCCCCCCCCCCGGCCTCACTCCCCCCCCACCCCATGCAGGGCAAGAGGGGTCTCCATCTCCCGCAAGATGGTGCCATCCCCCAGCTGCTCCAGGGAGTGGGGGTCTGTACTTGCGGGGGAGAGGAGGGGAGGAGGGAACATGCCGCTTACCTCCTCCTGTGTGTGGTGGCGGAGCCTGGCTCTGGCTGGGTTTCCCCCCCCCCCCCCGGCACATACCCACTGCGTGTTGCCCGCTTCTCCCGCTCCAGCACCACAGCCCGGTGCCGGCTCAGACAAGGTGGCCTCACCCCCCAGTTGTGGGGGGGGAAGGCTCTAGGCTAACCCTTCACGATGCACAGAGGGGACGGAGGGCACAGCAGGCTCCCAGCTGTGTGTCGTGAAAGGCCAGCCCAGTGCTCCCCCCACAGGCCAGAGTCTGGGGGCTGGCCTCCTCAGTACATGACTACCTGCCTCCCATCCGGGTGCACAGCTGGGAGGCAGGCTGCAGCCACCTGCCTCCTGACTAGTCCCTGCTCCTAGCCAGGTGGTGGGCTGCAGCTGCCTGCCTCCTGCGGGTCTCGAGCAGGGCCCCCCAAAGTGCAGGGCCTGGGGTGGTCATCATGATTCTCTTGCATACCGCCATAATACTCTGAAGTACCCCCAGGGGTACGCGTACCCCCTGTTGAAAACTTCTGAATTAAACAATTTGATAAGACCTTCCCCTGCCCCTCAGCTTTCACTCTCTTGTTGTGTCCCAGTGTTAATCATTCTCCAGTTGCCATAGTGCAGAAATCCTGAATTACTATTGTAAAAAAATCCCCAAACCCTAATACTTTCACCACGAGTTTTTCAGTCCTTCTAATTATTATAAAAAAGTTGGTGTGAAAAAAGCAGAAGCCTAAATTTTTTTTTTTTTTACTTTTCAGATTCCCTTTAATGTGCAGTGTAGTATCTGAGAACATAAAAGATGTGTATTGTGGCTGGAACAAAGCTGCTATTTTGAAATGTAACTCGGGCACTTCCTGCATTACGTTCATTTTTAACTGAATCAGGAGGTCAGGATGGGAGGAGGAGAAGCCAAATGCTCCTCCTGGTTAACAGCAACTAAAGGAGGGGCAAGGGAGGCAAACTGAGATTCAAATTACAAGACCTTTATTAGCCAGAAGATGATATTCAGGGCTCAATCCTGCAAGATGTAGAGCACTCTGATCTCAAACTAGCAAAGCAGTTAAGGGTGTTTTACTTTGAGCAAGTGAGTAGTCCCACTGAAGACAAAGATATCTGGAAAAAATACATAGTTTTTGTTCATTTCTTTCAGTCATAGATCTTCAAAGCCATTACGGTTGCTCTTCTATCTATTTTTCCCCTTAACAATGATTAATGGCTATACAAATACATAGCCTGCTTTTTCATTTGACTTCAACTTTTCCTTGCATTACCCGCAACATCTACTGCGAGGTAATGTTCCATTGTGGTTCAGAGGAAGGGGTATTAAATAATTGGGCAGATAATGGTGACTTTGAATGATGTTGCAACCCTGCTGAGCTTCCCCTGCCAGATGTTCACCAGGTTGCTGTACTGGATCCAAACAGTGAATCCCCATGTGCTCTTGGCTTGTGGGGGGGCAGGGCAAAATTTAGGCACTGTCTCTGTGGCTCCGCATCTCAAGGCACACGCTCCAGGTGTTGACCCTGCAGTTCAATTGCCTAGACCCTGAAACTAGTGCTGGTTCTCCCAGTCCTCCCCATGTGATCATCTTGGTTAGCCTAAAAGTTCCATCAGATGATCTGGGTCCCCCATCATGTGATCTGTTTCTTGGCCACCACCTGTCTGAAGTTCAGAGTGAAAAAAATGGTTTCATGTAGCTCTGCTGCCTTGTGTGGCCAACTCGTTATATGGTCAAGGTAGTCCTAGTCAAATGTTAGTCTTGATTTTCCTGTGCAGAATGCGTTGCACGCACTGCATTAGCCATTTGTTGCTTCAATGTGCATGATGCAAAGAGTAAATAATAAAATCAATCAGAATTTGAAAGTTTTACATATGTTTAAGTATTGTAGCTGCATTGGGCTCAGGATATGAGAGAGACATGATGGGTGAAATAATATTTTTTTATTGGATCAACTTCTGCTGGTAAAAGAGACACTCTTTCAAGCTCTACAGAGCTCTTCTTCAGGTCTGGGAAAATTCTGTGGAACTCGAAAGCATGTCTCTTTCACTAACAGAAGTTGGTCTAATAAAAGATATTACCTTACCCACCTTGTCTCTATGTTTTACATAGATAGTCTAGGAAATCTATCACAGAGGGATACCCTTGAATGTCAGCTCGGTGCATGAGGATTTAAATTTGCAGCTCATATTGATGCACATTAGTACAGAAGTTCAGAATATGGGCCAAAGGTGTGAAGCACATGTTTGTAAATATGGGTTACATTTTATTAAAAACGCTATTGTCTTGAATGTGCACAAAAAGATGATGCAACTCCAAAGCATGCAAGTGATTGGTTGAGTCTGGTTCACGCTGATGTCACAATGACCGAACATTCATAAACATTGCTGTGAAAGAGAGAGGTTTCAATGTTTTAAACCACATTTCCTTTGCTATTTTTCAGTTTTTAATTTCTACTTATCACTGCATGTTCAGCCATGATTGTATTAAACGCTGGTTTGCAGCACTGGCCCTTTGTATCTCTGAAAGAGATTTAGTTACCTGTTTTTGAGAGTAAGTTGGTGAGAAACCAGTCAGCAGTATTCTCCTCAGTTTTTATTTGCCTGCCTCTTTTTCTCTCTCTCTGAAAGAGCTAAAAATATTTCTCTTACAGGAAATGTTTTTCATTCTGTTATGTCTTTTGCTTCCCGTAGGAGGTATTACTTCTAATTTATTGAATAAACCTTTTGGAATTGTGTTCACATAAGAGCTTATGCATAATAGACTCTTTTGGATATGCTATCCAGGATATCTCACCTTCTCTTGTTTTGAGAAGAGATGTAATCAGTTTTACAGCGACTTTAAACATTGGGAAAAGCTAATGCTTACATGAACTATGAAAGTTTAAAGATCAAAAGGAAAATAAAATTGTGCATGGTTGCTTAAAGATTAACAAATCTGCAGTAACTTCTTAAGTTTCATAATATTTTTGATGATACGTTTTTGTTCTTTCCTACACCATGAAGAAAAGTTGTTGTTTTTTTCACTATTTTAAATGAATTCTGGCCAAGATTTGGACCACAATATAATTATCGTAATTTTGTGTGCATGTGTATGTTTGTATGTGTGTTTGCACGTGTGTTGCTGGTGACATTCTTGTGACCCAAAGAAAGACCCTATTCTATATACTACACTATGATACAAATGTATGGTTGTTGCCAGTTGAATTTTGTGATTTTTATCTGACAAAATACATGGTTTGACTTTTGTGAGGCAGCTTTACTGCCTCGCAAACATAACTGATCCATGTTCGAGTGTCTGCATCTTTGGCTATGTCTACACTTATGATGGTGTGTACACCACAGACACTGCACAGCTTGGGTATAAATACCATTGTAGCCCATGAAGCACTGCTTAGGTGAGTAGCGTACAGACACACCGGAGCCTTAGGGTACATAATCCACATGGCTCTCTATGCGCCCAAGCAGTGCCTTTCCTATCTACACTGCTATTTTTAGCAGTGTAGTGTCACTCTGCCAGAGCCTTTCCCCACCGCAGTGAAAGACTCCAACAGCAGGGAAAGTCTGGCAGCTTCCTGCTCCTGGAGCCTTTCCCTGCCACAGGGAGCTGTTGGAGCCTTTCCGTACCACAGGGAAAGGCTCTGGCAACTGGGATACGGCTCTGGTGGGAGGGAGGCAGTGGAAGAAGGCTCTGGCAGCTCCATGCTGCTGGAGCTTTTCCTTCTGCTTCCCCCCTGCCAGAGCCTTTCACTGCCATGTGTAGCTACGCAACGCAGTGCGGATGCAGCCTATTTTTCACTGCGGTGCGTAGCTACGTGCATCCTCCACACACCATAGCAAGTGTAGACAAGGTCTAACATGCTGCTTACCCAGGTTTTTTGTACCAGGATGTTATGCAAATGTCTAGGCAGCTATCTCGGCATGCAGTAGAGTACTTGGAGAGCAGGCACAGAGCTGCACCAGCTCTCTGATGTCCTGATGCACTCGCAGCTGGGAGGAAGGAAAACTGGACAAATGGATTTCATAGGTGTGGTCAGAAGCTCCTGCCTCTGCTTTCCTGGCTTCACTCCGGGCATCTGCCTTGTGGTTCCCAACTTCCAGTTTGTCTCCCGTCTCCGACCCTCTGGTATTCTGACCCAGCCGACTCTTGACTCCCATCTCAGGACTGTGGACTCTGGCTCTGACTATGAGGTCTGGCTGCCCACGACCTGCCGTGAAATTCTGTCTACATTTCACAAATGGGGGAAAAAAAAGGGTTTTGAATAGTTACAGGCAGGCACCCATTTGCCAACCTCAGATGAAACACTGCTGGTCACCACGTTTCCTGTGTCTTGCTGCCCCTTGGTCTGAGCGATTAGCCAATATTTGGAGCATTGCTGGGTTGATTCTGTTTAAAGGACAATTTGCCATGAGTCAGTTGTTTCTTTGGTGCAGTCCCATTGATTTACACAGAATATATACAAAGTCCTGTTTCCCTGAACACGGTCAGAATCAAATACCAGGAGCAGTTTCCTTCTTCTGAAATCCAAGCCTGATTGCCAACGTTATGGGCAGGGCCTAAGCCTGCCCCCATGGGCAATGGGAAGGGAGCAGTACCTCACAGCACTCTGCCTCACGCTCTGCTCCAGCCCTGCCCCCCCGGTCATGACTCCGGCCTCGGTTCCCAGCCACGGCCCCTAGCCAGGCCTTGGTTCCTGGCTGCAGTTCCTGGCTCAGCCCCCAATTTTGCCCTCAGCCTTGGCTGCCCACTCCTGGCAGTGGCCCCCAGTGCCCGGCTGCTGTTCCTTGCTTGGCTCCCAGTGGCTGCGACCCCTGGTCACTGATCCCCACTTGGACCCTGGCACCGTCACTCATCATGGCCCTGCTCCCAGCCTCGGTTCCTGGCCTGGCTTTGGCCCTGGCACCCAGCCGCTGTTCCCCATTTAGCCCCTGCTTGGTCCCCGGCACCCCTGCCTGCCTCGGCTGTGCTCCCAGCCTCAGTCCCTGGCCACCTACAGCCCTCCCAGCCATAGCCCCTGCTTGGCCCCAACCTTGTCCCTGTTCCCAACTCCAATTGGAGGGGTAGGAGGATGCAGATGAGGGTAAAGGGAGGCGTGATCTAAAAATTTTGGGGACCACTGCTCTAAACAAAGGGGCATTTAATTGCTCCATCACTTAGCCTCTGTGAAAGGTGGCTAGCCTAGTGCACCTATCAGCTTCAGCGAGGACTGTGATTGCTCACAGATCAAAGACATGCTTGCTGGCAGCCACCAACAACCTCCAATGTAACAGAAGTAACCAGGCCAGGAACTGGTTACACACTTGGTGAAAATAGTAGTCTAGACCGGGCCTAAAAGTAGTTTTTCAGAGAGCAGAAAGAGTTGCAGTTTTCAGCCTTGTGTATAATTAGGGTGTATGGGTCTCCATTATAATATTGTTATAATAATATCAGATGATAAGTAAATAAGAATAGAATTACAATGACAATCAAATTTCTATACATTTTTATTGTAGGTACAGCTTAATTTATTTTCCCCCTGGAAATCCCTTCCCCCATCAAAAATGGGGAAGATTGTGTCCTTCTCTCCCCTGTCACTGTGTTGCTAAAGCAACCAACCATTTTGGTCCTTGATCTGATTTTTTTTTTCCCCTGAATGTGACTCATGTTAGCTAATGTGTTGCAATATTGTATATTCCCTAAGGTAACATGACACAACTAGCAATACATGAGCCAGTCCTTTATAGTTTTTATGTAAATATTGGACAGTGAAATCATGAAGATGTGTATTGTACTGTCATTATTCATTACTTCTTATAGTTGGCAACACAAAGTGTCTGGGATCCTGTACAAATGTTATGATTCTCTGCATTGGTTTCCAGCTGAGTGCTGAATCTCGTACAAGGTCCTGTTACTCATCTTCAATGTTCTTAATGAGCTGAGGCTTGACTACCTCAGGGCTACTTCTCCCACCCTCAAGTTCAGAAATATGGGGACCAACGGGTAGGATGTATCTGACCGCATGCTGAAAATGAAGCTTGTTGGTGACCACATGTTCTTGTTGAAGCGTACCTGGTTGTGCAGCTCTGCTGGAGGAGGTCAGTATGAACACCATGTTTTGATTGCTTCAAAGTACAATGCAAGACTCCTCTGTTTGTTTGCACAAACCCTCCCTCAACAGACTGGCAGACGAGCTCCTTCTCTCATCCAGTGATGGCCTGCACAACAGAACTTTTTACCTGTTTTCGAGCACCAGTGCAGCTACAGTGACATTAGCATCCAGGCTTGGGCATTTTCGGCACGATGTCATAAAGACCAGAATGCCTAAAGCCTGATGTATAATAAAGTTAACATTGGTGCAGCTACACTAGTGCTCGAAAACAGGTTTTTCTAATGTAGATACTCCCACAGATAAACTCCCTGTGGGGGGCAGAGAAAGGCAGTTCCTCTCAGGATGCTATAGAAAATGTAATCTGACTAGGATGGTATTAATTTTAATCCTCCGTGGTCTTGATTCTCCCCTGCATTGTCTCTTGTGGTAGTGTCATTTAGTCTGAGTAAAATGTATAAAAGGCTTACACCATTCTGATTTGGTAATTTTTTACCTCCAAATTGCACCAGAATAAATGACCCCGGAAGGTACTGGGCTGGAGACAATCAGGCCCCTTGTATTTTGCAGCTAGATATACTAGTGAATGGGGAAATGTACATAATTTGTTTAAATAACAGGAAACCTCATTTCTGCCACTATGGGATTACAGCTCTCCCCTCCTTCCTCATTTCAGTCCCATCCCAAACTGAATACGTCTGAGTGACTGCAGTGCAGGAGAAATTCTGCTTATTAGCTGCATTAGCCGAGGAAAGCATACGTTGAGAGAGGTCTCTCATCTCATTGTTCTCAGAGGCTGCTTTTGTGCTAGCATTTCTGGGGAAATCTCCCATTGGCAGTAGCACAAATGTAAAAAGAATGTGGGTGTTTTTAGAGTTGGTTGGAAAAATTCTGATGTTTTTTCTTCTTCTGCCTTTTCCGATTTGTTAAAACTGAAATGTTTTATGGAGACTATTCAATTTAGGCAAAGTCCTGACAAAACCTAGGCAGAGGTCTGATTGAACCCTGCCAGCCAACTGGGTTACAAAACCTGCTTGATTTGCTGCTAGCTTGCTTTCCTGGCTCCTCAGTAACTTACCTACTAGCTTGCATCAGCGTTGGGGACTCTAGAACATCTAGGGTCCATAGTTCCAAGGCAGCCTACCTTGGAGCCGGGACTCCATTACTTTTTGCAGAGGATCTTCAAATTGTTGGCGTTGTTCCACAACAGAACTAAACCCAATATTGAAATCCATCGCAAAATGGAATTACCTTTCTCCATGCGGTTCTTATGGGTTTTTACCTCATCTCCTTGTGCTCAGAGCAGGTTTAATCAACAAAGTGCCAAAACCACCTTTTTTTCAAGAGGTGTGTGAAATTTTATTTGTAGAGAGTGCTCCTAAACATACAACATAATTATACTCTGTGCGTATAATGGCAACTTAATTTTGTACGACTTTCATTCAAACTGTCATCCAAAATGTTTTACAGAGGTAAAAAATAAAATTAAAGAGAAACAGCACAAGGATGGGAAAGGAGATTGAAAGGTGTATGAAAGGGAGAAAAGATCTCTTCAGCTGAGATTTGAAATGAGAATTTCAGCAGATAGACAGAAATAGAAGTGTAGCAATATGACAATGCATAGAGAATTTATATTACACAGCAACAGTTCAACCTCAGATTGACCTTTAAATTTACAAGCTAAAGGGGACAGTTATATAACTAAACAGAAATTTGGCGATATGGGCTACACAGTCCAGAGAGAACAAGAACAAAACTGACTTGCTGAACCACGGTCTTCCACAGTTCTATTTAAAAGTAGCACCGTTCATGATTTACTACTGTTTTGTTTTGAGCTTCCAAAATATGTTTTGTAGACATCATGGTTTTCCATGCCTTTTTTCCCTCTTCAGTAATGATCTCAGCAAGTCTGCATTCTGCTGCAAAGTTCTATAAAATGAGTTAAATGTGTATTCCAATTTACTGTATTAAATTGATCTAGGGTAACCAGCTAGCAAATGTGAAAAATCAAGCAGGAGGTTGGAGGTAATAGGTACCTATATTAGAAAAAGCCCTAAATATCAAGACTGTCCCTATAAAATCAGGACATCTGGCCACCCTACATTGATCTGACAAAAGATCTTACCCACATTAAAACAAAATCTTAATTGCCTGGGATCATTAGACATTTATATTTATCAACCTTAGGATTACTTTGCTTAGAGGCTTATTTCCTGTTTTGTTTTTTCCTTGTCTCCATTTCCTTTCAGCTTAGCTATATAATCATGGTCTACAGGCCTCTGTGCCTCTCTGCTTGCTTTTGTATCCATTCATGAAATCGTAAAGTGAGAGATGGAAAAGACCTATTAAGTCATCCTGCCTCTCTCTCTACAAATGTAGCATGTTCCCTATAGTAAATGTCTAGTATCTTCTCTTATATTGTTTTAATTGTCACAGTTGATGAGGTTTCCATCCGTTCCTTGAGACAATGTATCACACTTTAATATATTTTGCTGTAAGGCAATTTTTCTGAATATCTAGTTTAATTTTCCTGTTTCCAGTTATTCCATTACTCTTAATGCCACATTAAATAACCCCTGTGCCTGTTTAGTATTAAGCTCCAAAGGGGTAGCCATGTTAGTCTGTATACAGCAAAAACAATGAAGTGGGTTGCAGCCCACGAAAGCTTATGCCCACAGAAATTTGTTAGTCTTTAAGGTGCTACAGGACTCTTGTTGTTGGCTGTTTGGTATTGACACCCTTCAAGTTTTTGTAGAGTGAAATTCCCAAGCCTGACCTCTTCAGTCCTTATTAGTCAACCTCTTCATCTCCTCTTTTTGTGAGGACCCATGGGTCTGGGATCCAGGTCTCTTGGCTCCTGGGCAGCTGCTGGTGAAGTAGGGAAGCAGCCTATGAGTGCTACTGGTTCAAGCATCATTGTATGTCCCATCCACGGAAGGCCACCGCTAGCAGAACCAATCACATTCCCTGATTGGTCCAGGCATGCTATTTAAGGCCATGGGGATACACCTGGAGGCTCTCTGTATAATCAGGCAGATCCCTGGCTTATTGCTGCAATCAGACTTTGCTGTGCACTCCTGGTACCCGGCCTCGTTCCTGGTCCCCTGCCCTTCTCCTGATGCCTTGCCCTGCCACAGTTCCTGGTCACCTGTTCTGCTCCTGACATCTTGCCCTGCCTTGATTCCACTAATCCTACTTTGGCTGACTCACCTAGCTCTGAGCTGGTGTGGCTCACTAATCTCGATTTGATCCTCCAGTGTGACACTCGTATGGGACTGCTGCTTCTGGCCTCCAGGCTGAACTTGGATGATGTTCTCAGGCCCCAGCTTTTACCCGCGCCCCTATAGCTGGGGCCATGATACTTTTAATCTTGTCTCATAATCTTTTCTTTTATAAATAAGTTTCTCCTGCCCTCTGGAATGTTTTGATTGCTCCTCTGTGAACGCCATCCAATCTGCAAATATCACTGATAATATGGGGCCCACTTTGAAATGCAGTATTCCAGCTGCAGTTATACCATAGCTGTAAAGAGCAAGGGGATTAACGCTCTTCCCCATTATGGGATGCCTGTCTGTGTACTGCACAATATTGCATAGGCCTTTTTTTTTTTTTTTTTGCTGCCATACTGCGTGATAAATGGAAGTCTGAATTGCTGTCATTATCATTGTCACAGTTTCCCCCGCCGTGGTCCCTTAAGGGCACCCGCGCTAGGCTCCTCGTTCCTCAGTCATCACCTCTCTTGGCTGAGACCCACATCTCTCTCCCTCCTGGTTGTGTTATTCCAGGCTGCATGGTTCTCTGGCTACACTGTGATATCCCTGGCAAGCCAGACTGCCTAAATAGGCCAGCATCTGTGTTTTGTTTTCTCTCCAGAAGGTAGGAACGGTGTAATTGCCAGCAATTCCAAGTTACCACATAGTCCTTTCTAAGCAATCACATTGATTCCTAAGGTGTAAGGATTACAGAGAAAACATATTAAAACGATAAAATAACCTACATGCATGCTAAAGAGCTTACCAGAAGTCGCCCCAACTCCAGCCTCAGACTCTGGAAGGTGTCAGTCCTCCAAACCCACAACTGTTTTTTCCTTAGGGTTTATAACTCTTTCAGATTCAGAACCAAAGCAACTAGCTGGGCAGCTCAGTATTTTTTTTTAATACAGTTTGGGTCTTTGATCTTGGCCTCATCTAACAGGTGATCAGCAGACAAAGGTCCCCTTCTCAGGGCGTAGCTTCAAAAGGCTGAATTTTTGCATGACCAGAGGTGGGAAATTTGCATTTGCCTCCCTGCCTAGATATTCCCGAGGAAAAATTCATATTTATTGTTCCAAAAGTGCATTCTTGACTGGCACGTTATTACAAAATCTTTAATCATCCAGGCCTTGTATCTGTCACAGTCATATGTAAGGAAAAGATTTCCAAAAGCACCTAAATTGGTCGCCTTTTTTTTCCTAGGTCACTTTTGAAAATGGAACTTAGGCTCCTAAGTCACTTCGGTGCTTTTGAAAATCTTATCATAAGTCTCTTACATCTTTACAGAAATTCCTATCAGCCTGGAAAGCAAGAGCAAGGCAAACCACACTTCAAACTACAAGGCACTTGCCCTCCTCAGTGTGATGTAACTCATCCATCCTTGCATGTGTATATATACCCACCAAACTGAAGTTTCCACTTCATTCGTCTGACAAAGTGGGTTTCTGCCAATGAAAGCTTATGCCCAAATACATTTGTTAGTCTTTAAGGTGCCACAGGACTCTCGTTATTTTGTTTACGGAGACTCAGTGTGATGTTACCGCTCAGTGATGTGTTATGCTGTAGTTCTCTGTTTTTCAAACTGTTTCATGGAGCCATTGCTGACTGTCTATAGAATAAAACAGGGATGGTGCACCCCTTAGGGGGGAATGGAGGAAAGTTTGGGGAGGCGCTTGGTGGGATCCCGGCCATCTCCCATGAGGGGTGGGGAGCATCAGGCTTAGAGCCCCACTCTGCCCCCTCACGGATCCAACCCCAGCCACAACTCCACTCCCCCGCAGCTCAGCTCTGCCCTCCTTTCCACGCCATCCCCCAACCCCCCAGCTCCACCTTCAACTCAAGCTTTGGCTGTGTAGTAATGGAGGTGGACACGGACAGATTCCATCACCGGTAAGGAGTTGTGCGACTGAAAACATTTGTCTATTGGCTTCTAGAAGGTATTTAAATGTTTGCTTTTTGTTTCTTAGTATTTTTAACCAATAAAGCCCTAATGGCCTGGGACCATACTACTGAAAGAACATCTCTTTCCCCATGTCATGCCATAATAACATCAGTGGGAGTAGCTGAGGTAGATCTCCATTGGTTTGAACTAGAGGACTGGTGGCAGAGTGTTCTTCTTGAAGTCCTTTTCCTTTTCAATGTTATTACCCACCACAGAAAGAAGCTGATAATGAGCCCAACATAGGACTGTCCTCTAGCTCTTGATCCAATCTCACCTTTAATGCCCCGGAGGGAAAGAAAGGACTTTTCAGTATGCCCACAAGGTTAACATGTAGAGAGCAAGGATGGAATTGTGGTAAAGGCATGTGAATGGGACCCAGGTGACCTGGATTCACCTCCTCGCTCTGTCACAGAAATCTATGTGACCTTGGACAAGACACTTAATCTCTCCATTCCTCATTTCCCTTCTGAAAAATAGAAACAATACTTCCTTTCTCTCACCCACTGTCTGTCTTGTCTATTTAGACTGTAAGATGTATAGGGCAGGGACTGTTTCTTACTATGTGTGTATAGTGCCTAGCATAATGGAGCCTTAGCTTGGCTGGAGCTTCTATGCACTACTGTATTACTAATGATAATTAGTAAACACACGGAAGACATCACAGTCCATTTGTCCTTCCCAACCCTCTTTTTGACCTTGTTAACACCTTAAACAGAAGGGCTAACATATGAGTAGTAAATAGAGTCCGGCCTGGTTGTTTGCAAAGGGGAATCCCGCGTCAATCAGGATGTTCCCCGTCTCAGTTTCCAGTTGATTGCTTCAGATCCTCAAGGCTTTTTCCTTGCAGCAGTCAGCACCAGATACAGCTGAGGATAAGTCAGGGTGTTTCTGCTCCTCCTCTTTTACTTCTCAGTCTCAGAGAGACCTTGTGCAGTCTTAGGACATCAGTCCGCTTCGTCCTAAAATTTGAAATCTGGACACTCTCATTTTCTGTACTACATTTGATTGTACTGCCTTCATCCTGTCTTCTCTTACGATTGCACGTTTCATCTCCCTGACCTCAACTCTCTTCCTCCTTTTTCTACATTTATTCCTGTTTCCCATCCACTCCCTGTTCCCTTTACCCATTCCCCTTTCTTCTCCTCCATTCCAATATCCTATTTTTATAATATAAATAAAGCATGAGCTAAACAAAAACCTCTTGCCAAAAACCACAGTTTACAAACTTAGTAAGATGGTTACATTACACTCTAAGCAGCCACACCAATCTTGTAACTCTTGTCCTTCTTTCACCATTCCCACCCCCTTTCTTTTATCCATTTGTTATGATGTCTTCATTTAGACCAGTGGTTCTTAAACCTTTTTTTTATGGGTGACTCCTTTCTCAAAGCAAGCCTCTGAGTGCGCCCTCCCCTTTGCCCCCGTGGGCTCCCCACTCATCCTTTGACCCTAACCCCTACAGGCTACCCACTCCTGCTTTGCCCCAACCCTTGCACTGTGCCCTCTTTGCCCCTAATCCCTGCACCTCTCTCCTGCACCCACTGGGGGAAACTGACCTGCCTGCATGGAGGGGCTGGTATTGCTGCTCGCTCCCACCTCGAAAGCTGCTCCTCCAGGCACCCCTAGGGGGCTGAGAGGGGGAACAAGGCGCTACGTCAGGGTGCCCTGAATCCAGGTCACTTTCCCCACTTGGTCTGCGTAAGGGGAGGGCAGAGACCAGCAGCTCCTGATGCTCGCATCACAGCACTGCCCCGATGGGGAGAGTGAACTGGATGCAGGGAGCCCTGGGGGTGCTTAGAATCATCGAATCGTCTCGCCTCCCCTCTCACGTACCCTTAGGGGATGCAGGGGAACGTTGGGTATGTGTGTGTGAGCAGTACCTGTGTTTCACTGCTCACCCTCTCTCCCCATCTTCCTCTGCCAGGTGGAAGCAGGGAGGCTCACAGCCCTGCACCCGGCCAGGGTCTGGGCTCACAGCTCTCAACCCTCAGTCTGAGAACCAATGATTTAGACTCTGATCCTGCAGACTTTTCAACACGTGCATCACGTACCTCCCATGAGTAAAGTTAAGCATGTACTGAAGTGCTTGCAGGGTTGGGATCTTTGACTGCGGGTTCTAAGAGCAAGGATTGTGTCGTCTTTGTGTTTTATGTCGCATCTTCCACAGAGACTATAAACCCTTTGGGGGCCTGGAAAACAAGATGACAAGGTCACTGGGGCAGGGACCATCCTTTCGTTCTACATTTGTACAGAGCTAGCACAATGGGGCCCTAGTCCATAACTGAGGCTTCTGGGGAGACAGCAACACACAGAATACTAACAGCAGCCCATTTTATCTTTCATGGGGAACCACAATATAAAAATACATTTTATTTATTCTAAAATACAAAGGATAATATTTGTATTGGGCTTTTTTTATTTAAAAAAGATCAAACAAAAGTAACTGACCAATCAAATAAGAAGCTATCTAGACAATGCAATGATATAGAATAGGGTTCTGCTATGAGTCCTCCATTTGACTACATGAGAAATCAAGAGTGTTCATAATTGTTTTAAGGTGCGCTTTTTTTTTTTTTTTTAATTTGAAGTAGTTTACCTTATTTCTTCATACAGTTATGGGAGCTGTATTTCTTTGGTCTCAATCTGCATGTTCTAACGGGAACTTCTGCTGGGAATGAGAGTAGCTGCAGAAAGATAAAAGCCCTATTCCCATTTACACTAATAGTGAAACAGTGAAGAGTATTTCTAAAAAAATGTGTCAGTTTTCATATTTGGAGTTAATCGTTATTTAAGGTACCACAATCAGTTCCTGTAATTTTCCACGTCCAGATATCATGCCAAGTTTTAACTCATGAGTGCCCCTACAGGGTTCTCTAGCTAATATTTTGTGCATGAGCACCATGGGCTTCGTTACGGCTGTGCAATCAGAGACTTCCCGATCTTTGGGGGAGTGATCTAAAGCCCACTGAAGTCAGCTGAGAGACTGCTTTTGATTTTATTAGTCTTTGAATCAGCCTGTATTTACCAAACATGAAGAACCGGCATAGAAAGAGTGATAGGCATTCTGTCAGGAATAAATAGTGTTTACTCAAAAGTGCAGCTTCTTCACAGCTCCTCTCCTTTCCCCTCCACAGTTAACTCCACTTTGAAACAGTTAACTAAAAATAAGAATATTTTCAGTTTTGTGCATGTCATGGATGACAGAATTAGGATAATGAGTCAATATAGTAATCCCTTCTCGGACTTCATAGAATGAAAGTCTGTGGGCGGGTCACAACTTCACACAAAAGCTCCATCTTTTCACTCTAAACTTTTACTATTTAATCTTACTTATCTGGAAACATATCTCTCAATTGTCCTTCATTTCAAGGGACATGACTCATTTTAGTCTGTTACCTGCTTTCCACATAAATTTGATATCCTCTCATTTTTAATATTGAAAATTATTTACATAAACAATAAAGAACCTTGCAACTGAGGTTATACAAATTATTTAAACTCAAGGAGTGAATCCCACTTAATTTTGAGTTTCTTTCATGAAAACTTTTTGTATGTCCCTCATTTGGGAGTCTTTGTCCCACATTGTGTCTTACCACTCAGCCTGCCAAAGCTCAAATGTATGTCTGAAAGATGTATAAAAATGAAAACTCACGATTGACTGCACATCTGAGGAGGCTCAAAAGTGTAAGTTTTCCCCCAAAGTCTTCATTAATTTATGCTTACTAAACTGGCTTGAAATCTTCTGATGCAATGGTACTATAACATAGGAATTATAATCCTCTTTGACCCTTCCATGTATGCAAATTGGTGAATTAAGCCATTCACTATGAAGGTAATTTAGCTGCGGAATTAGGTTGGCTAGGCATGTCAATAAATGTGACAATAATACTGAAGATTTAGATGTAGAAAATACTGGGTAACTGGTTTTACTATGAACTTTTTGCAAATGCCTTGCATAGACTATGGCTGTCGCTGTAATACTCTGTATTTTAGTAGTACAAGATACTATACTTAAATAAAGTTGTAGGAAAAACTGTATAATATTTTATTTGAGAAATGCAGTGTGACCATGTAATTAAAGATTGCCTTTTAATGGGGTCAGAGTGAAGGATGCACATCCAACTTCAGCAGCATTTCCTAGAGCTCGTTAGAGTGCTTGGCCATGTAACATTAGTGTTCTTTGAATGTAGCTTATTATATCAATTTGCAGTTCTAAATAGTCAAAATGCTAGCAGTAAGAGGACTTTCTCATTCTTTGCCTTTTTTTCTGCTTAGTTCACTTGTGGTGTGAATGTCCTGTTGGAAATCCTCAAGAGGTAATGACTGGCTATGAACCAATTGCGTTACTTTGTTAATTTATATACATTAGTATGTAAATATAGCTAATGGAAAGTGCATGTGATATGTTTTGCAGTTACTTTTGTTTTGTTTGGCTTTGTTACTGGTGAATTGCAAATGAAATCATTAAAATTCATCAGTGTGTGCTTAAATGTCTCCTCTAGCCAGGCTAAGAGGGGGCATTCAGCATGTGCTTAGTCTCAACCACCTTCCTTCTAGTGTCCCCTTCCCCCCCACCCCTCCCCACGCCCCTTCAGAACACGATACTTTCAGCCTGGTTCTGATCACTGGCTTCTGCTCTACCATGGTGGTCCCGGAATATATTAAGCTGGTGACACACAGAATTCCACAGAAGCAAAAAGACAACTATTAGGGTAGGTCAGGTGTAATGCGCCTATTATTGCCTGTCCTCAGTTTCCGGCTAGGCTCTCAGTTGGCTTCTGGTGCCAGTTTGAGATCATTAGTGAATTAGGACCCAGCTACATTTGTGACCACCATTCCATTCATGAATCTCCAACACAGCTGCACTTCTCTAGGATAATACACCTTATACTGACAGCTGGAAATAGTGTTCTTAACTCAGTGGTTATGAAGTGAGCTCCCAGAGGAACATGGACTAACTTGGAGCTTAAAGCACTTCTCTCATAGGTTGCAGGAGGGGGAGCCACCTAGGCCATGGCTTGACCTCTTTTCAACAGGTACATAGAGAACGGCTGCCATCTGGCTGACTTTTTGACAAGCTTGGCTGTTTTGTCTACTGTCTTCTCAGGGAGCAGATGGGCAGGATCCCCTGGGAGGCTAATATGAGGGGGAAGGGAATCCAAGAGGGCTGGCTGTATTTTAAAGAAACCTTATTGGGGGCACAGGAACAAACCATCCTGATATGCAGAAAGAATAGCAAGTGTGGTAGGATACCAGCTTGGCTTAACAAAGAATTCATTGGCGAGCTTAAACACAAAAAAGAAGCTTACAAGAAGTGGAAGTTTGGTCAGATGACTAGGGAGGATTATAAAAATACTGCTCGAACATGCAGGAATGAAATCAGGAAGGCCAAAGTGCAATTGGAGTTGCAGCTAGCAAGGGATGTGAAGGTGAACAAGAAGGGTTTCTACAGGTATGTTAGCAATAAGAGTAAGATTAGGGAAAGTGTGGGCCCCTTACAGAATGGGGGAGGCAACCTAGTGACAGAGGATGTGGAGAAAGCTGAGGTACTCAATGCCTTTTTTGCCTGTCTTCACAGACAAGGTCAGCTCCCAGACTACTGCAGCGAGTGGCAGAGAATGGGGAGGAGGTGAACATCCCACAGTGCTGAAGGAACAGGTCCAAGACTATTTAGAAAGATTGGACATACACAAGTCCATGGGGCCAGATGCAATGCACCCGAGGGTGCTGAGGGAGTTAGCTGATGTGATTTCAGAGCTATTGGCTATTATCTTTGAAAGCTCGTGGCAACTGGGGGAGGTCCCTGATGACTGGAAAAAAGCAAATATAGTGCCCATCTTCAAGAAAGGGAAGAAAGAGGATCCAGGGAACTATAGGCCGGTCAGCCTCACCTCACTCCCTGGAAAAATCATGGAGCAGGTCCTCAAGGAATCCATTTTAAGGCACTTAAAAGAGAGGAAGGTGATCAGGAGCAATCAACATGGATTCACCAAGGGCAAGTCATGCCTGACCAACCTGATTGCTTTCTATGAAGAGGTGACTGGCTCTGTGGATGTGGGGAAAGCAGTGGACATTATATACCTTGACTTCAGCAAAGCTTTTGATACGGTCTCCCACAGTATTCCTATCAGCAAGTTAAAAAAATATGGGTTGGATGAATGGACTATAAAATGGATAGAGAACTCACTAGAGCAAAGGGCTCAATGAGTAGTGATCAATGGCTCCATGTCTAGCTGGCAGCCGGTGACAAGTGGAGTGCCCCAGGGGTCGGTCCTTGGGCCGGTTTTGTTCAACATCTTCATTAATGATCTGGAGGATGGGGTAGATTGCACCCTCAGCAAGTTTGCAGATGACGCTAAACTAGGGGGAGTGGTATATACCCTGGAAGGGAGGGATAGGATACAGAAGGACCTAACCAAATTGGAGGATTGGGCCAAAAGAAATCTGATGAGGTTCAACAAGGACAATTGCAGAGTCCTGCACTTAGGACGGAAGAATCCCATGCACAGCTACAGACTAGGGACCGACGAGCTAGGCAACAATTCTGCAGAAAAGGACCTACGGGTTACAGTGGATAAGAAGCTGGATATGAGTAAGCAGTGTGCCCTGGTTGCCTAGAAGGCTAATGGCATATTGGGCTGCATTAGTAAGAGCATTGCCAGCAGATTGCGGGAAGTGAATATTCCCCTCTATTCGACATTGGTGAGGCCACATTTGGAGTGTTGTGTCCAGTTTTGGGCCTCTCACTACAAAAAGCACATGGACAAGTTGGAGAGAGTCCAGCAGAGGGGAACAAAAATGATAAGGGGGCTGGAGCACAAGACTTATGAGGAGAGACTGAAAGAACTAGGCCTGTTTAGTCTGCAGAAGAGAAGGATGAGGGGGGATTTGATAGCAGCCTTGAACTACCTGAAAGGGGGTTCCAGGGAGGATGGAGCTAGGCTGTTTTCAGTGGTGGTAGATGAAAGAACAAAGAGCAATGGTCTCAAGTTGCAGTGGGGGAGGTCTAGGTTGGACATTAGGAAAACGTTTTTCACTAGGAGAGTGGTGAAGCATTGGAATGGGTTACCTAGGGAGGTGGTGGCATCTTCATCTTTAGAGGTTTTTAAGCTGCGGCTTGACAAAACCCTCCTCGGGATGATTTAGCTGAGGATAGCCCTGCTTTGAGCAGGGGGTTGGACTAGATGACCTCCTGAGGTCCTTTCCAACTCTAATATTCTATGATTCTATGGTTGCTGGTCAAGAATTGTAATTTGCCAGGTGATTTGCTGCACACACGCTTGGTCATGCGTACAGTGTTCTTGTAACTAGCGGCCGTGCATATTGCAGCTGGGAGGGCACCATGGTCAGTACCTAAATCCTGCTTATTGTGCACAGGGAGACTGTGTCATGGGTTACCTGCTGGCTGCAGAGCTGTGATGGCTTCTCTCAGCACTGGGGACTGGCCAGGAAGTGGAATGGACCTGCCACCCACAATGCATAAGGAGCAATGTGAGGAAGGCAGGGGCTACTGGAAGGAGTTTGTAGGGGGGCTTCCTCAAAGGCTGAGGCTCCTGGGGGATGATGGATGTAAGGGCAGATGGGACATGGAGCCAGGCTGCTGGTGCGGATGGTGCTTGGGTGGGGAAGAGGAAGGTCAGTCATTGGAGTAGTAAATCTATGGCCCTGCTCTTTAAATGGTGATCCAGAGCCCCTGACCTTCTATCTAGAGCATGCTGCAAGAAACGTTGAAGAAAGTTCTTTCACCAGTACTGGCTAGAAAGCAAAAAATACCTAAACAATGTCTCTAGCACCCTTCCAAAAATGTAAATACAGGAGGTAATCTATAGATATATATTCAGACCAAGCAGAGCTTCCTGTAACCAGAGGAAGAAGAGCAGAAAACTACATGAAGTCCTTTTGGGACCTCCTATGCAGATATAATTTAACTGGGAAATGCCTACACACTGAAGTGAAGGGTGCTGCTAAAAAACCTCAGAAGGCATTCTAGTGAGTTGGAGGCATGATTTTCTTTTACAGCCGTCTTAGTTTGTTCTCATTGGATCATATTGATTTGGTTGTTTTATAATTCAGTTATGAACTGTTCTCCAAATACTGAAGGACGTCCTACATTGGCCTTTTATTTCCAAGCTCTAACCAATGGTTTCAGAAGATAGGGTCACTTGCTGTTCACCAATACTGTGGTTTTGTTTTAATCATATTTGTTTGCAGCTATCACTTATTCCTATATTCCTCAGAACTCTTGGTTGCATACCATCTGGTCCTGTTCTTTAAGGGTATGTCTACAAGGTAATGAGAAACTCGTGACTAGCTGTGCCAGCTGACTTGGGCTCATGGGACTCTGGCTAAGGGGCTATTTGATTGTAGTATAGATGTTCGGGCTTGGACTGCAGCTTGAACTCTGGAACCCTCCCACCTTGCAGGATCCTAGAGCCTAGAACCTTAACTTCAGTTCCCCCCTTTATTCTGTATTACACCTTCCCTGTGTCTTTAATACCAATATGTACTATGACCACAGGCTTCGCCTCATCACTGACTAGAAGTTTGTCTAGATGTTCTGTGAGAGCCATAATCTTCATACTGAAGAGGTCAGTGAATGAACTGTTCTTGCGGTCACCAAATCCCCAAAATTGTTGTCTTGCAATGATTGAATCCATGGTTATTAGGCAAAGGAAGGTGCCATATGAAGGGGACTTCTCTCTTGCTACTGTTTTTCTGTATCAGATCCACTTTAAGCACTAGCAGCATTTGCTTCTATCATTCTTAATTAAGGCTTATCACAGTTTGAACTTTATAGCAGTGAAGGAAATTGTATCTGTTCTCATCTTGCATTTCTGTAGCACCTTTTGTTTTAGGATCACAACTAAGTTTAAACCATTCATTTTCTCACAACCCCCCCTGTGAAACATATACCCTAAGTAGTAGTATATACATTTTGTAAAGTATATTGGTCTCCATTTAGGTTTCTGCAGCATGAGTCTACGCAGTATCTGCATGGCATTTTACCTCTAGGTTTAACAAGTTTTCCACACATAATGGGCTTTATTTTGACTCTGCAATTGTTTCATCCCCTCCCGCCCTCTCCCCAAGCGTACTGCAATTTCATTGTTTATTGGAGTTTCTCCATCAGTGGTTTTCAGTTTTATTAATTTTACAACTTTTCTTCAGCCCGACTTTAAAATGTTTCAGTTTCTCTTAATGTCTCTTCACGTTGTTCTTTCAAAAAAAATTGTCTCAGACTTCCCTTCCGGAGAGGTCATGGAAGATCAGACCTCTGAGGTCTCATGGAATTTTCTTTAACAGAATCCAAGGTCATGGGGCTAAATGCATTGTTTGAATATTCATCCAACAAGACCTTTGGACATGTAGCAACTGAACCCAGCTGAACACTGCTGCTTACAGTCATGATCAGTCCTTGTTTATTTAACCCAGACTGTATTTTAAACAGCTCTCGATGACAGGCATGTTATGAGTCATACATTGCTTATAGCAGTGCTTAAATATCTGTAGATTAGATCTGGTTATCTTCATTGCTGCTGAGCAAAATGGGAGGATTCCTTCTTTTCACATTGTTCCATTATTAATCAAAGTTAATTTGATGTTTTTCTGTCTCTTATTTGGAAAAATGAAAACAAGATTTAAAAAAATTGATTGCAGACTTGTCCCTAATGAGCGAGGACACTAAACCACCAGTTTTTGGCAGAATTTAAACTTTCATTTAAAAACAAAGTTTCTAGCTCTTTTGATTGCAACGATAATCTTTCCCAAGTGTGAACTGAGGCAGTGCTGTCTTCCTAATTCTGCAGTGAGACAACTCCAGAGTTTTCCACTGCTCATATATTGGCCAAGCAGTAGAAGAGTTACCTTGAAATTCCCTGCTGTTCTTTAGAACCGTGTGACAGCAGTGAAAATGTCAAAAACATTGTCAATTTTAACTTTGTTGTTGCTCTGAGAGGATAGGAGCAGAAGTGGAAGCTAGTACCAAGGGTGCTGGAACAATTTGTATAGTGTGGGTGTTGGAGAGGTGGGTAGGTGCAGGGGGACGCGACGGGCTGGCCCTTCTTGAAGGGTGGGGGCGGGGGGTGCAGGAGGCTCTGAGGCTTAGCACCTCCCCCCCACACATTGTGAAGAGCTGGTCCAGTCCTCCTCCCCAGGTAAGTGCAGAGAGGGGGGAGTGAGGGAGCCAAGCCTGCATTTATGCCCCTCCATGCTTAACGACTCCCTCCCCCCCGCAGGTACAGAACCCTGTTCCCCAGGGCAGCTGGGAGGTGGTGCTGGGATCCCTTCTGCCCTGCATGGGGGAGCATGAGGTCTGGGAGAGCGCAAATGTAGGCTTGGCCTCCAGGCACTGGAGACCCTCCATGCATCATTGGTGGCATCATCTCCCACCCCCTAGTTCCAGCAGCCAGGGCTAGTACTGGAGTATTCATGGGGGAGGAGGACCAGAAAAATGAAAGGCCAAGATAGAGTAGTAGAGACCCATTATCCTACATGAGCTCAGAGGCTCAAAAGTTGGGGGTGTAGAGAAACAGAGCTTTTTTCTTTCCTGCGGCCAAATGAGGTTAAGAGAGCTTCATACTTATCCCACCTACTAGACAGAGACTGGCACGAAAGATGAAGCCTCCCAACAGAATATGGGGAAGAGCCCTAAAAAGAATCGTGGCACTCACTCCATTCCCAGCAGCTGGGAATGGGTTCTGGGAGGTAGGCTAGTAGGTTTTAATCCTCTGGCTAGTGGTTGCTAGGTGTCTGTTTAAATATTTCAGATCCTGAAAGTGTGAAGGGAAATGTGCCACAATCTGGTCATTGGCCTCTATCAAATCTTCATTTATGGTTATCTGAATGATTTGTTAATTTTTCCACTACTGATCAAAAGAGAGGCAATTATTTGCATTTTAAATGTCCCAATCAGCCGTTTTGTAGTATTGAACAGTTGAAATAACACTGGATAGTTCAAAAAAAAATTGTAATTACTTTTCTGTGGCAACCTGGAAACAGGAGAGATACTCTTCCTCACAGGTGAAAGAAAAACCCCACTATTCAGATTTATTTGCTAGAGGCTGGTTAGTTGACCTGTCACAGGGTGACTAGCCCCTTCAAAGGGAGATGGGACTAACCCCACCTGTGCAATAATTAATTAGCTGCCTCCCAGCCTAAAGGGGCAGGACTAAGGATGTCAGCTGAAAAGCTTAATGGCCCCCTGGGCTTCATGAAAGGACTGAGAGAGATCAGTCTGGGGAGTGGAACACAGGGAGTGGGTAGATTCCTGTGAGAGGCCCTGAGGCAGGATCTGTAGGAGGTTATGTACTCCAGAGGAACCAGCCTGTGGGCTGAGTGCTATTTACTGGAGCACAGGGAGGACTCTCATAGTCTAGCCCAGAAAGGTGCTGAAAACAAGGCCCAAAGGGCGGGCTGAAGAGAAGCCCCGGAAGGGCTTCTTTTTGTTTGTTTGGCGGGCTAAGACGAAACAAAACAAAAGAAAACAGAACAAAACACCAGTTCAGTTTGCAAGTACCACAGCATCTAGCCTTTCAGAAGTTTGGCCTTTAAAGTACACTAGCAAGAAGTACAACAAAGAGTAGATTTTTCAAAGCATGAAAATTTAATAATTTGCTGTTGTTAATAACAGCATAAGACTTAACATTTTTACAAATAAAAGGATCAAAATGAAGCTAATAGATACAATGTGTGGTTTTTTTTTGTTTATATTTGCTATTGAATTTGACAAATGAAACTTACTTAAAGGGATAGTTGTCATGTAGTTTAGAGTACAAATTTAGATGTACTTCTGTTTATTTAAAACAGGGTCTGGAGTCTACTATGAGCTTGAATTCTCTTTCCTAATTTCAGTCAAAATTGTTTTATATTGTATACAAAACTTCCTTACAGGATTGCACACCCACAAACGGCAATATTGTGCTAGTGTACAAGAACTGGAACACTGACATTGATTAGACTTGGTCTACACTGCTGGCGAAATTCAATGGACGTTGATGGGAGATATGCTACGTAGAGTAGCATGCTTATCTTCTGTCGACTTCCTCACTTCTGTGTGGTGCGGTGTCCCCACTATGCTGCGCGGATGAGAAATGCCCTCCTGTTGACTCAGTGTTAATCTTTTTGCGGGCGTGGGTTAACGGCGTTGACTTCCCGATCAATTGAGCGGGTCTCTACTGCTGCTCAATCTATCCGGCGGCACCAATAGTGCCGCTGTCAATATAGAAATACTTCGGTTTCTGTAAAAGCAGAGTGCAGTATAAACAGACAAACACTATAAATGGTAAAAATCTTACCCTTTATTTTTAACCTCCAAAAGTAAATGACTGCAAATCATTCTTCTTGGGACAACCCTCAAAATGTCTCTATAAACTTCTCCTAATGCAGAATGCAATCATTCCCTTCTAGCAGAGGGACTAGTTGGTAAAACACACCATTGTATCAATGCTATCTATATATCTGTTTCTCAGTACAGGCTAATGTATTGGGGGAAAAACTGAGACGTTAGATTGATCTTGAAATTAAAAATCTTTATACCCTTATAAAATACACATACAAAACAAGCCAATACCAAACGCTTCTTCCACCTAGCCCCTCAGAGCTAATACATTCCACATCCTTGAAAGGCACTTGTATCCTCCTCAACACATAGCTCCTTTCTGAAGGGCTAGGAGAATGGCTATGGTTTGATTGTGCTGTAAATGAGAACAGATTTGGGCTGTGTTAGGCCAGAGTAAATGCTTCTTGTGAGAAGCACTATTAGGCAATTGAGCTGATGCACTTTTTGCACTAGCCAGTTTCCAAATGGTCTTCAGATATAGCTTCATGCAGACTACGTTATAGTAATCTTATCTGGAAGTGGCAAAGGCATGAATAACTGTAGAAAAGTCTGCTTCTACAGGAAAAATGGACAACTCTCTTGCCAGCTACAGGTTGCAGGGGATAGAAGCTTACTTGGCCACTGGTGCCACCTGAACATCTGGAAGCAGCCAGGGATTCAACAAGGCCAAAGGTTGCAAGGCTACCAAACAAATGCAGTGCACATCTTCACTCTAGGATTTTGAAATAACCTCAGCTGTTCTGGTTGTGTTTCTTTAGTTTACTGTATAATCTCTGCCTTAAATTGCACTCCTCAGTGCACTTGGATACCTAAATATCTGCAGCTGTGAAAAATACCCACTTCCACTAGACTGTACTTCATCCCATCAGAAACCGGTCAGCCGCAGTAATCCAAGAATCCAAGTCTCACTTTGCAGCTCTTATCCAAGAATTAAGGTCACACATCCTGAAAAAGCTCCAAGAGGTACAGAGTGCAGCAACTGCCTTCTCAGCAATGCATGTAGCTGTGAACATGTCATTCTGATGCTCTGCTGTTTGAATGGTCTTCCCTTCAAATGCAGTCCAATGTGGTCTCCATTTTAATATTCAAAGCCCTCCATGGAACTATCCTGCAAGATCACCTGTCTGCGACTGACATATCCACCGATGTGTTCCAGTGAAACCATGCTCCATTTCAATTATTTTCTCTAAATGAAATTTTGCTGAAATCCACACATTTCCACAAAATATTTAAATTTCCAAAAACTGCATCTTCCCTCGGTCGGAAACATTCAGTCAGAAAATTTCCAGTCAGCTCTAGTGAAGACCAAGTTGCTAAATGGCAAAGTTCATCCTAAAATGCTCTGTTTTGCTTTGACTCTGAAGTAGTCCTGTGCCTGGTTGAGCAAGACCTAACTGCTTAGGGGCGTGTGTAAATGTATGGCTTTCTTTGCTAAATAACTTGTAGACCTGAAAAATACATGCCCGTTTATTTTATTGATCAAGACAATTTTGGCAACGTTGCACTCCATTCTTCTGGATGCCCACACAAAGCTAACAAAGCAACACATTTGATTTCTTTCAACATTTTGTTCTGTGCAAAAATAATTTTACCACCTTGAACGCATTTGATGTGTGTAACTGTAAGGTTCTTAGTGGGTTTGAGAGAAAGAGTAAGGAAATGGACTGATTCTAGTAAAAAGCATTTTCAATTCTGAAAACAATTTCAGTAGTCAATTTTAATATGCCCTCCATCCTGCCATTTAATTAACAATAGCCAAGTACTTCTGAGGCACTGTTGTTTATTTACAAAGAATACACAAAGGCCTTTTTCCCTGGCCACAAGAGGAACCAAAAAAACAGCAGACAGTTTCTTTCTTACAGCCTCAACTCTCTTAATTGCTTCTCCAGGCTCTGTCTGGCTTTCTTTGTCTGTTTCTATGTGCTGCTTCTCTCAATCCACCCACAACCTGACCCAAAACCATACCCAGCAAAGCTCTTTGCTTACATTTTGTATTATGTGGGGACTACTATAAAAGATCTTAACAGTTTTACAGATATTTAAAATGTACAGTGGCGATTACACACACCAGTTTCAATATTTCATGCAATCCACAACAATTATCTTGAAATGGGAATTGTTAAACTGAATGACATTTCATATCTGTAGCCTTAGCCTAAAATAGTAAGAATGATACTGAAATGTAAATAATTTTCATTATGTAATGTCAGGAGTATATATCAATATGCTTTTATTTTTGAAATAACAAAACTCTATTGCACTGATAGTGTCCCTTTAAGTACATGATACTAAATTTAGCACTCACATTTAACCTACTTAAATATTAATTGCGATCTATTGAGGAATGGTCACTGGATTTTTATAGGTTGATCCATAAGGATCTCATGTTGTAGCTATGTATGCAAGGAGAACCCAACAATGGCACAGTGCTGGTATATTTGTCCATCAAGTGCTGGGTTAAGTTGGTGCTGAAATTATTTTTGAAAAGAATTCTCCTTTCACATGCTAAAAAAAATAAAAATGTGGAGTCTGATTCTGATCACCTATAGTGGTGTAAAAGGGAAATAACGCTATTGATATCAAAGGAGTTGCACTGCTGAGATCAGAATCAGGGTCTTGGGTGCAGGCATTTTACCCAGGAATTCTTTTTGTCACTCTAGTTGCATCCATCCATTATCAAAGTGAACTAGAAGCTCTAAAGCCCATGGTGGGGTTTTCAAAAACATTCAGTTCTCCCGTTAAAGTAAAAGGGAGTTTCCCCATTGACGTCAATGCTGAGTGCGTTAAAAAATCCCATCTACAGGGCTCAGCAAAATTCTTGTATGTATGTTTTTTTATTAAAGCATAAAAATAGTGTATGTGTGGGTGTGGGGGTTTATTTGCCCTTTTCAGAGGCCATTTATTGATTTCTGGTCTCTCACACTCACACTCACACTCACACACACACACACACAAAACAGGGCCCGACAAACCTCAAGCGCCAGGTCGCCTCGGCGCCTAGAAATTTAAGTCTGGCACCTAGTTCTTTTCTGGGGGGAGCAGCCGCTGCGCTGTGGCCAGGGTACCTGGTACTGGGCCCACGTTGTGGGAGAGGGACGGGGGGAAAGAAAGGGGCCAGGAGGGGAGAATGGCTGCTGTGCTCCAGCCAGGGTGCTGCTGGGCCCATGTTGTGGGAGAGGGATGGGGAGGGGAGCAAGGGGTGCAGCTGGGAGACGAGAGCAGCTGCTGTGCCAGGGCGCCCCACCGCTGGGCCCATGTTGTCTGGCTCCTCAATTTTTGGGCTGCGTCCTAGCTCCGAAGCAAATTTGTCAAGCCCTGATATAGAAACAAGGCTGCTGGTAGCTGATAGTTAATTTTGAACATTGTTGTTACTCTTTACAAGACTGCAGTGTGATTCTTTTCTTACAACAGTGCCTGCTAATCCAGTTTGGTGCAAGTAGCAGAAGGATATAAATGGACAGACTTGTGATCAATTATTAGGTTCTGTAGATAAATCCTTCAAATCTGGTAAGGTTTAAAAAATGTGTTTAAAAATTCTGATTGGTAAATTAAGATCAGAAACTATTATTAGCTTTTGTTTGGAGTTCAAACATGGTCATATTTGGCATGGATTACAAGAAAACTCCAAACTCAAAGTTTGGATCTGCTGTATCTCAGCCTTGGCATTTTTGATCTCTGCTTTTTGGGGCTGCCAATCTCTTCCATAAAGAGTAATGGTTTCTATGATTCACATTTTTAGGTCTTGACTCTCCACTATACCCAAGATTTTTAGGGGTTGAGCATGGAAACCATTCCTCTGTTTAGAAGAAGTAATTCTACTTTAGGGTATAAACAATTTAAGGAAACATAATTTCACAGCAAGAACATACCGTTGGAACTGTAGGGCATTGAAAGGAATGTAGTTCCCCTCCTTTTCCATGTTTTTAAAAAAATATTTACTATTCTTTTCAAAAGTGCCTTGGAGTCTTGACTTTTCTTTCACATGACTGTAGAGGAGACAGGAGTTGCTGAAGTTTGAAATGGCCACATTAAGCAAACTTACTCATGGAACAGAAGAGGAGGAAGAAGTTGATTCTTTAATGAGTCATTCTTCCGTTATTTTAAGTTTTACACAGCATTTCCATAGACAAAAATGCAGATCATGCTAACAGCCTAGCAAACTTCACTTTGTATATTATGTCTGTTTTATTCACCTTTCTTTTATCGTGGTGTATTAAACATAAAATCAGTACATTACAAGAAGAAAAGACAAATGGGGCATTAAAAGAGGCATATTACACATCAATTAACAAAGAAATAATAAATATAAAACAAAATAATTGCTCCTTTCTCAAGGCAGACATTTAATAAAAATTTGAGGACTACCAAAGATTCACAAAATATTGGTGCCAGTTGGGCAAGATGTTATTGAATCTGTTGTGTGTAATTGCCACCCTTCATTTAAGATAGCTGTAAGAAACAGCTAAACTACATTATAGCAACCTGCACCTCAAATAAAAGCATATGCAAACAGACACGAAGGGGAGGCATAGACACAGCCTGGAACAGCAAGCTTTTGGGAAGTGCTGGCTAAAAGTAGTTTGGGGCTGTGAGCAAAGAAACTGTCTCCTGTTGCTTGATTCCTCTTGTGTTCAGGGAAATAGGACTTTATACATTCCTTATAAATAAACAATATTGCATCAACAGTATCTGACTACATTTTTCCGAACTGGAACAATCAGCAAGACTCTGAATTTTTGGCTAGCTACTTGGGCTAGAAGAGGTAGCAATATGTTAAATAGCTATCCAGTACATTTTTTCCCCTTCGCTCTAATTTTTATGGCCAACTGTGTCTAAATATTTACAGCAAATGCTACAGGATACACCCATTGTGAAAGAAACCAGTGGACATTTCTTCAGCTTCCTAGTTGCCTTTGAAAATTCTGTCTGCATATACAGTTCATCCTGGAAAGCAGGCCTTACGTGATCCTTTGGTTATCCTACGCATTCTGCTGTTTTTGTCACATCATTGAAAAGAATGCTTTTAGAGGTGATTAAACGCTTAAATGTATCTAATTTGCTATAATATATTTAAATTTATTAAGCCTGGTTCCTGGTGGTGATCTGGAAAACCCTCTCATCCCCTCTCTGCATTAGCATAGCAGACTATTGGATGGTAATAATACTATGAGAAATAGGATCAAAGCAAAATAATTCCAAGAAGGGATAACAAGTGTATGACTTCATGTACACAATACACAAATGTCTCTCTTAAAAACTGGTTGTTTATCTATAAGGACATTAAATGTTACTTTAAAAGGTTTTAATTGAAGAGGATATTTTGGTTGAACAGTAGGAGAGGTGAAAAATATTCTTGGTACAGTTGTAATTAATCTTTAAAACACTAAAAGTTAGAGTGCTTTCCAAACACAGCAACGTTTTTTACTACTTAACAAATGCTGTACTTATCAATGCTTTTGGTTTCTAAGTAAAATACTTAATTTAATCAAAGGAAATGAGATAGAAAGCTGTAAATATTTTTATCTCATCTTAAAAGTTTGTTGTTGTGTATAACGCACACCATCTGCTCGATTTAGCTTTCTCAAGACTCTTATTATGCTATGGGAATCAGCTTTTATGAACTAACTAAGACCCTGTCACAGAAAGACTAGGCCTTTGAGAGGAGCTCATACCCATTTTTAATTGTACGGGATACTTTAGGCTACAGCAGTTCCTGCCCCAAAGAGCTTACAGTCTAAATAGACAAGCAGAAAAAGGAGTATTATTACCGGATCCTAAACTGACAGAGTTAAAAGGACACTGCCAAATAGTTCACTGAAAACCTAATATTTGACCTGCCTTTAAACTAATTTTGTTACACAGTGGGGGATTGTCTTCCATTTTCTGACTATTAAGTAATCCCCATGTTTTGCTGCTGATGTTAAAAGACTTTTGTTTGTTTCGTTTGTTTAACTAACCCTACAATATTTTTCTTCTGTTGCTGCAAGTAGCAGTCAGCCACTAGAGGGAGCACAATGCCAATTCCTGAACTCGTAGAGAAGCTTAATTCATGCTTTGGAAATCAATAGCTTCCCTAAACACACACACGTACACGCAATTCAGAATAATTGGAAGCAGAGACCATATTTAAAAACTTGAGAATATTACAAATTGTCCTAATATTCAGTCCTAATATTACAAAAGTCCTAATATTCAGTATGACAAAGGATATTTAGCAAAGACTTTCTGTAGATACTACTGATCCCTTTTAACATTTCCAAAATAATCCAGTCTTCCAAATGTATCAGGACATTCTTGAGGCAGCACACTCATTGAAATCTAACAAGGCGCTGAGATCTGAGTAATTCCAATAGAGTTTTATGAAAAATAAATGTACGTGGCTTATTACAAGAGATGCCATAAGCTCTTTTGGGGCAGAGACTGTTTGTTTTTGTTCTGGTTGTACAGCACCTAGCACAATGGGGTGCTGTTCCATGACTGGGGCTCTTAGATGCTACCACCACACAAATAATTAATAATAAACAGCCTAATTTCCAGAAATCTCCATTAAGCTGAATCAAAAATTTGTTAAAACATAATACTGGGGTGAGTTTTCCTTCTTTTAGAGGGAATTTGTGATAATTGCATGTTAATTTTCTTCCTTAGTCCTGATTCTAAAATCCTTGTAATACTGACAAATCAAGTAGAAAACTACTTGAATATATCCTACTTCTCTAGCAATACACTGTGTTTTTGTGTTTTTAACTATAAAGAGATGAGAGCATCTTTCACTGAGATGATTTAGTATATGAGGGCTTTGTGTAAGATGTGTTTCGCGGAGGATTCTGAAAGAAGGGTGCTTGCTGTACTAGGGAGAGAACTTCAGTTGGAAGGAGCGAAGGGAGAGAGGTGCTGGAATTAATTAGGATTGGGGAGAGTTGGAAATGCTCTGAAATGGGTGCATAGATGTAGGCAGTAAACAAAATTATGCACAGGCTTGAGGACAAGGATGGGTAATTAAGCTTGGCCCTTAAAAGGGAGGGAATAGAGGACAGTAGTGCCTGGAATAACATTGCCCAAATGGGGAGGTGAAATTGAGAACTTTAGCTGATATTCTAAGTGGGCTGGCAGGGAACAAAATGAGAATTGAAGGGGTGGGAGAGGTTCCAGTGATACAGGTGGAAGATACTCAGGATAGAGACAGACTTCTTAGACATGAGATCAGAGAGGAAGGGATAGAGTTTTGCGAGATTACTTAGAGACAGAGAACAAGCCAGCAGGACGTGGTGTCTGCCTGGCTATACTGGGGATAAGTGGAAGAAGGAGTCAAATAACACTGAAGCTGCAAACTAGGGTGATGAGGACTTGGTATTTTGAGTCCTGGACAGTGCCAATGTAGCACAGCTGATCTGGGGAATGAGTAACTATTTCAACAGCCAGCAATTTGTGATCTAATTAATGTAATATTTTTGTGACATCAGGCCCTGGGGTGGGTCACTGGTGATAAGGGTCAAACTTGGGACCCATGGATCTAAGGGAAGGAGCCTCTGCCGTCTGAGCTTAGAGGACTGGGTTTGTTAGCGGAATGGCTGTACAGACTGATAACCCTTGTGTGGCCCAGCCACTAGTGATGGACCTAGATCTACACTGGGTAAGCCAGGGTTACTTTAGCTCCAATTCTGAAATGATTTTAGGGCTGCTAGAGCTGTATGCCAACTGAAGGCTTGGAACACTTTTAAATGGAGCAATGTATTAATATTTAATGCAAGGTGATCCCTGAAAACACTGGGCTCTACAATAATGCTGTGGTTGAGAAGAGCAGGAGGAGAAAGCAAGACTGTAGTGAGCAGTGGATTTTTAGAGGGTGGTTAAAAAAAGGACTATAAAGATGACATCTTCTTATTCAGCAAATTTGGGCCCTGTTTTCTGTATTCACAGGGATATCTGCTGACAATAGATATGAAAATAAATCTCTGCTAGCTTTTACTTCTGTGCTGGCATTACAGAGTTAGCAGCTATGAGGTAGCAAAATGGATTATTTTCTAGTTTGCACATCAGCCCTGTCTTGAATCTGAATTTTTTTTAAGCTCCCTCTGTTAATCTTTCTGGTGTGTAGTCTGTCCCATCAACACTCTAGCAGCACTTGGGCTGCCTCTCTCCAATTAAGTGGACCACTTTCATCTAAGGCTATTCAATAATCCAGTAACAGGTGATGGCATTCTCATTTCAGGCAAGAGTTATTCTGTGGGGGAAGTGGTGGGAGGAGACCCTGTTTTCCATTCCACTGTCTCCAAGATTATCACCAGCAAGACCCTTTTTTAAGGAAGAGCTGAATTCCCGCAGGTCTGGTAGTTTCTCTACTGATGTGTTTAAAACTTCATATGCTCTGTGGATATGTGTCCTCTAGAAAGCAACGTTGGCCTCCTAACAGAGTGGATTTTGATAAAGTTATATTTTCGACTGCAGTAGATAAGCCTTCTGAGTAGTTTGGCTTGTAATGAGAACAACACTGTAAAAGGGAAGGGGATATTTGTTTGGGGCTATTTGAAAGTAATGGGGGAAGTTCCTACAGGCAGTGATTCTAGTCTTCCAGGGAGAACATCAACTCATCTAGATATTTGCCTAGCTTTACAACAGGCTAGACATAAAAAACACTAGCAAAGTCAGTACAAACTAAAATTTCATACAGACAAAATGAGAAAGTAAGCAATTTTTCAGCAGTCTGGAAAACATTACAAGGACTACCAGAGAATGGAAAGCAGTGAAAGTTTTTGTGGTGAAAACAGTTCCTATGATGGAATCCCCTCTCCCTTCCCTTCCCTCTCCTTCCAGCTTAGTTCAGTCATTTAAAATCTCTGGTTGTTTTAGTTTGTGCTTCACCATATCCTTTGGGGCATTTAATGTTGAGGTAGAAATAGGAGGAAATTCAGTTGCAACATCATCTGTAGCGTGTTCTTCATCACACAAAGAGTTTGTAGCCAAACAAAATAAAGGTATTTTTACAGAAGAGCAACAATCCAGTGACAACAGAACATACCAAAAGCACAGTGGAGACATCAAGTCCTTAACCACTAAATAAACTGTTTTACAAATTAACTGAGTTATGCCAGGGCCCATCCTGGCTAAGATCTGCTCTGTTGTTATGAGAATATTGAAAACCAAAGTAAACATTTAAAACAAACATTTTATTGTTCCAGTAGCAAGTATTTCAGATTTTTAGGCTATTTATCATTTTTCCAACATAGATGCACAATGAAGCTTTCACTGTGTGTTATTCTAGTGCATCTGTGTCCTATGATAAAATAATGTAATCAAATTTGAGACTAGAAGGGACCATTATGGTCTCTTATAGTCTGTGACATCCTGCATAGCACAAACATATAATTTTGTCAAGTGATTTTTGTGTCTAGCCCAACCACTTGTGGTTGAATTAGAGCAACTTGTGAGTTTTGTTTTCAAGCACAAAAAGAAAGTGCATTAATAACAAATGTACTGCTAACACATCAGTTTCTGCTCTGTCTTCCTTTGAACACCTGGAGCCAGATCCTCAGCTGGTGAAAATTACATAACTTAGCTGGAAATCTTAATCTTTTTCAGAACTACACCTCTGTGTTGCACCCTAAAGTGTACATATGCAAATATTTAAATTGCATATGCAAATTATTCATCATATGCCAAAGTGGATAATTTGCGTACATAATTACTGATGTGCTTAGATGAATACTTAACAGGTGCAATATAGAAAATAAATTTTGAAAATTTGGCAGTGAAAAATATCAAAATGTAATAAGAAGGCTCACTGTTAAATTACATATTTGGCTTAGATATTTAAACAGTAAGGCTCCCATGATTTTTAAGCCAATATTAAAGACAAACTGATTAATAAAACTTATACTCCTGTTTGCCTATTCTGTTCAAACCCACTTGCCCCTTGAAATTAAATAAGTACTGCCCTAATTGTAAAAATAAATAGTATCAGGTAATACCTTCATTCTGTTTCCTTTTGTTGTTCAAACTTTGAATGGTATCAGACATATTTAGCAGAGATATGCGTAAGGAACGTTGCCATTGTGAAGTAATGTGAATTGAGAAAAATCACCTGTTTTTCCTGGAATTGGCTCCTTTGCTGTCTGCCGAAACATCAGACTGGATGGACTATCAGCTTCTGAACTGAAAGCAGATGTACCAATGTGAACGAAATTTACTTATCTAATGTTGGATGATATAACATGAGGTGACATCATTTAACATGTAGCGAATGACTACTTCTAACAGAACATAGGACTAAAAAAAAGCAGAGCCAAAATCTGGGAAACATTATCATCAGACTGCTTATTCATTGGGAGAGGCTCAGGACATCTGTGTTTTACTGATTCACGTTTTATATAAATTTTCCTATCATTTGGTTAGGAACATATGTCTAATATATTGGGCCTATGTTTGCAGCAGGATTTAAGATATAAACTTGTGCTCATTAAAATTATCTTAATCATTTCATACATAACAATCAAGATTCCAGCCAAAGAATAACTGTGACTGCACTTGGAATATTAAGACATTTCAAAATCATCTTTACTTCTGTTACAGCCCTGGTTGAGTTCCCTCTTGTGGTTGGATACCAGGCTACTGCAGTGGACTCAACTGTTGGATCCCATGTGCCTTTCAGCCTACTGGGTCTGAACACTATCCAGACACTGTCTTAATCTGGCTTTTTTGACACTCTCTTTCAGAACACATCACTTTCTGAGATATGGGACGCCAACTGCCTTAGCCCTTCAATAGATTAAGCGTGCTCCCCACATCTCCACCTTCGTAGGTACTCTGGTTTACTGTTTAATCCTTTGGGGGACCATATGACACTTAAATAAGGGAACACACAGATTGTGAAAAGGAACTTCTAGACCCACTTTACTTGTAGACAAAACACAGGAGTTATTACTACAGAAGAAAGTAACAAATGTGCATGCAAAATCCCTCTCTCCAGCGTTCTCACCACTCCAGGCTTTGGGGTTTTGGTTTGTGTCCTTTCAGAGTCCTCCAGCACCCTTCTCCTCATGCTCAGTCTTCTGTTGGCAGCCAGTGGGTGATTGGTCAGAAAGTTCCTCTGCTCACAAGATCTGGCCCTTAAATAGAGTTCTGGCCCTTAAGTCAGGTGGCCCTCCAGGTAGGTGCCAAACCCCAGCCAGGTGATCATTGCTTAACTCCAGCCCCCGCCCGGGTCTAAACTTGGAAAAATATTTCCCCTGCACTGTTGTTTTAGGGTGGACCCCTTTGACTGGAGGGGCCCTCAAGGCTGAGAATTCTTAATGGCTTTCTCATTGTTAGCTCCCTTGCTAGATGTAAGGATTTATCCGAATTCCTCCTAGGTGTCCTAACCCAAGATGGAGTTATAGTGCAAAAGTGAAGAGTACATGGCAGCTTACAATAAGAAAGGTGTTCATAAAATGGAGTGGAGTTTGCAGATTGATGATGGATATAAACATATACAGCCATATACCAGTTCATCAAAACGTAGCATTGTCCCCGGTCTGATACTGTAGACATTTCCTACTGAAGGAAGGGTTCATTCAGAAATCTTTGGTATATCCTTTATACTCCAGAGGTGACACTATGTATTTTTTAGGGCTGGCCCACCCTAGAGAGTTTTGTCAACAAAAGTTAGCTTTTGTTGACAGACCAGTGCTGGTGTACACATGGCAGGCACCTTCCCCTTTCACCCTCCGCTGACAAAACTGCCAACAAAATGAAACCACTTCTACAAGAGGCATAGGGCGTTTGTCAGCTTAGTTAGGGCGAAGCAGTTTTAATGTAGACATTACATACCTTTGCATCAGGGCTTGACAAATTTGCATCGTAGCTAGGAGCCAGCCCAAAAATTAAGGAGCCCAGTGGCGTCCCCCACCAGAGCACAGCAGCCACTCTCCCCTCCCAGCCCACAACGTGGGCCCAGCAGCAGGGTGCCCTGGCTGGAACACAGCAGCCGCAGTGCTCCCTCCTCCTGGCCCTGCCGCCACATGGACGCAGTGGTGCCCTGGAGAATGGCGGCTGCTCCCCTCAGAACCCAGCCTTTCACTGGGAGAAATACTAGGCACCAGAATTAGATTCCTAGGCGCCATGGTGACCTAGCGCCCAAGGTTTGTCCAGCCCTGCCTTACATTGGTGGTGGGACTGTCATTGTCAATTTCACTGCTCTAGTGAAGCGGTGAAACCAACAAGAAAGCCCATGCCTTGGCTGCTGCAAGCCTGGGCAGCTGGTTCTCCCTCCCAGCTGGGAGTGGAAAAAGAAATTTGGACTGCTACAAGCTCAGGCAGCTGGATCCTGGCTGCGAGCCGGGAGGGGAGAAGCCGTGGGTGGTTGGATGCTGGCTCCCAGTGGGGACCGGGCAGAAGGGGTGAGAAACTGGGGCAGTTTCCCTCTGGGAACAGGGATGGGAGAAGCCCAGGCCTGGATTCTGGTGAGGAACAGGAAGGAGGAACAGCCCACTGGGAGCCAGACTGCAGGCTCCCGGCAGGGAGTGGCAGGGCCGGTCTCTCAGCTCCCCGCACTGCCCTTCCTAGGTCAGTGGAAGTGCTCCTGGTGAGGACATGCACCATCAACCCAAGGAGAGTAGTGTGGACGTCAGCCACCGGTGGTTATAAGTCGACCTATACTATGTTGACTGATTTCTTGAGTGTAGAGAAGGTCTAATTTACATTAATACCCACCCTTCACCCGTACTGGGCTTTAGAAGTTTCATGGGCCTTCCTCGGACACCTCATTTAAGTCTGGACCTTTGGATGGAATCTGGACTTTTTATATACACTTGAATTTACGTATATTTTTCTTTAATTTAAAGATGCTCTGACCATCTGTTTTTGCTCTGGACTTTGCTTAGATATTAGTGTATTTGTTTCCATTATTAAAGTTGCAGAAAACCTATTTCATGTTTCATCGTAGTTCCTTCATATAGCACATTTTAAAAACGTATTTATTTGTGTCTCGTGTGTCTCTGTGACAGAGAGAGAGAGAAATAAAATATAAAAGAGAATGAAACATTATGGTATGGTGAAAGACTTTAGCAGTATTAGCTTGAGATAGCTGCATTGCTTGTGGGTAAAGGACATGAAGAAGTTACGTAAGATATTGTTAATGAGAATGATTATAAAATGTGTCCTCATTGTGGGTATGTCCCATAGGTCATTAACTATTTTCGGAATATCTTAGAAAATTTTAAACTCCTATTGGGACTATTTTTCATCTCCTTCCAGGTAGCTTTGATCCCATCAGTCCAATAAGGGCCCAGTGAAAGCCATGAAAATATCTAACACCATTACTTTGAAGGACCAATATTTTGAACCCTTCAGGCTAGATTGTTCAGCCTCATTTTGAAGCTGGACATCTTCCTTTTCCTGTGGGATAAAGCTCCTATTTCTAACCCTGCAAAGCTGCCAGATGTCATACTTTAATTTTATGAGATATTTCTTGATAGAAAAGCTGTAACTGTCCTAGGGCTGAATCTAATCTATCCTGCGTCTTCAGCAGGTGTCAATTTTTTTTCTTTTGTGAAGGGGCAGAGGGGTGATTTAAAAAGCAGCTGTTGGAAGCTGCTTGGGGATCTGGAATGTTTTAAGAATAAATCCTAGTGAGAGGGATTGGCAGGGAGGTAGGCGCTTTACAAAGAAAAATACAGTCCTTTTATCCTTGTTTGTGTGGTGTAAGCAGAAGGAGTGCCCATCCTGCTCCGAATACCGTTAGACACCTGAGTGCTTTGGGAAGGATTTGGAATGCCTCATGGGGCAGGGACAGCATCACATGATGAAGGTTTCGGAATCCCATCGTTCCAAGGGTATCCTACTAGACTGACAGCTGCTTTTCACCTGCCCTGTCAGCCAAACCGAGGTTGCTGCGCACAAGCACAAGAAGCCCTCAGAGGCGTGTGAGTGGGGAGGGAGAAAGTGTGACAGGGAGTGAGTGCGTGTGAGGAGCCAGTGAGAGAGAGACAGAGTGTTTGTTGGGGGACAATGAGTGTCCACGCACTGTCTCTTTAAATTCAGACAGCAGCTGCAAGTAACCAATCCTTAGGCAGAAGCTGGTGCACAGACAGCACCTGTCTCTGCAGAGCTGCGGTTGGGGGAGCTGCACACCAGCGGGTGGAAGCAGACAGCCCGACATCAGCCCCCGCCTCCCTCCCGGGCTCGCACAGCACATCAGGAGTCTCTCTCCCCTCATCCTCCAGTAGCAGTCCGTTTCCCTCCGAGTTCTCCCCACAGACCCAGGAGAATGATCCACCCTCTCCCTTGCAGTCGAGGCAGGAGCCCGTTTGCTGCTGCTCGGCTGGGCAGTAGCTGTGTGAGCTCTCCAGGCTGAGCAATTTCAAAACTTCCTCAGGCTTGAAAGGGGAGAGGCCACATGCCTGTGTAGCCAGAATGCAGGGCAGTGCAGCAGAGTTGAACCCGTGAGCAGAGTGGTCAGGGTGGGCCTTGTGGAGTAGCTCCTGGAGCCCAGTTACGGCACACGGTGATGCTTTGTCACTCTCAGTTGGCTGCAAAAAGCTCCAATGCCTCTTGTCGAGGTGGTTTGATTTTGTTACCAAAGCAGGGGAGTTTTGTCAGCGGGGGGAGCATGCAGTGTGTACACCGCCACTGCTTTGTCAATTAAAGCTGGCTTTTGTCGACAAAACTCTGCAGTGTAGACCAGCCCTAGGATGGGATCCTATTTCTGAGTTCCTCTCTCAGGGCACTGAAGGCCGCACTGGTCAGAGATGACAAGGGGAAAATCCATACCTGGCTCACCAGCACATCATAATAAAAATATTTTAAAAAGGATCGGCTCACGTCTGTGGGCCTGCTGGACTGAATGAGGTTTTTCAGGCTCTGGCCCTATTAATCTCTGTCATAAGAGCTTTATCAATTGCAATGAAACCATGAATTCAAATGTCTTTTCATTTTAATACTTAAAAATGGCCATTTTCAAAAGAATGTAAAGCTTTTCAAAATCATTTCCCAAAGCCTATTTACAGGAAAGGATACAGATTGAGTGATGAGCTGCCACTTATTCCATGGCACTCAAGCTCTTGGATATCTGCCCCTCGGCCCATATGCTATCAGACTGTGGAAGATATGTTTGCAGTGCCAGCAGCAGCATCTGGATGCTTGGCACACTCCTTTGAACAGTTGTTTTGGCAGCTTTGGAACTGTTCTGGATTTCTCATGTGGTCAGCATACAGCTGGAACTTCTTATTCCTTTACATGCATTTTCATCTTGGGTTCATTGGAATTTCTATATTTCCATCCGATGGGGTATAAGATTCTCTTCAGTCACTTCTCAGTATCTGTGTAGAGGATCTTCACAGCTAAAAGGAGTGTGTGTGTGTGTGTGTGTGTTTTCCCTGTAGCTGTCTGTACCCTGGCCTGACATCAACCCACATCCTGCTATTGATGCCAACTGCACTTACTGTATGTGCATTGTGACTATGAATCCAAAGTGACTATCCCCTGTAGAGCTGATCAAGAATTTTTTGATTAAAGGTTTTTCCATCAGAAAATGCCAATTCACCGAAACGAAAACGATTTTGTGGAAACCTGTCTGAATCAATGAAACTTTAGTTGGGAAAGTGTCTTCGATCTAGAATGGAATTTCTGGTCAAAACCAGAGAGTGACGATAGCCCAATAGCTGGGGAACTCACGTTAATGTAGAAAACTGGGTTCAAGTCTCTCCTCCGAATGTGGGGTTTCTCTCTCTCATGTTTTTTCATGGAAAAGGTGGAAAGGTCTTGTGTTTGTTTTAATGCAGAACAAAAACAAATTTTGAAACCTCAACATTTTTCATGAAGCAGAATTCTTGTTTGCTGGCCAGCCCCTAATCCTTTGCCTTTTGCTGCTTGTGTACTCTTCTGGTACAGTGCACACATCCGAGACATCTGGGATACAGGTTGCATCGTCTCAGAAATATGCAGCTGATGGCTGTACAGTGTGGTGTGACACAGCTCTCTGCATCACAGCAGTTTGTCTGGATTGTAATCAAAGAAACAAACACAATGAGAAGTTTGCTACCAAATTAGGAGACTTAGTCGCTAGATAAGTCATGAAAGAAAATGTAAAAACATAGAGAAGACAGCTCTTTCAGATTTCCTCTGCATAGCTGCCAAGTCCTAAGTAGCTTCGTGAGTAACTTTTTTTTATTAGTCCCATCTTCCCCAGTCTCAGTGGTGACCAGCCTACGGCCTACAGGCCACTTTTGACCCGATAGTAACTGTATTCGGGGAGGGGGAAGGTGTTTGATTATTAAATGAAACTATGTTCCCTGAGTGGAACCCAGAATGTTTTATACCGAAGCGTTTGAATTAACTCTCTTCCTCTTACTACTGCAATTACAGCCTCTCCAGCTGTCTCTGGTTGCCGACCCTGCAGCAACTCTGTGAGCCAAGAGCACTTTGAGCCGCTAGCCTCTCCTCTGCTGCATTGCAAGGAAGGCAGGGGAGAATAGCTTTTGCCTGCTCCTTTTCCTGCTTCCCTGCTGGGCTATGGGAGTGTCAGGGAGCGCAAGCTAGGAGCTTGACTGGCTCTTCCTGAGTCTGAGTCCCAGAAAAGAATTGTAGCCAGGGGAAGGGGAAAAGAGGAGAAGCTGACAATCAGCAATAGTTACGGCTCCCTGATTCTCTGCCCGAACTGCCCTGAGGGCTGCTGTAACTTCTGCCTGCTGCCGACTGTCCCCGTTGGACCCTATCTCCACTTGGGATAGCTGGTGAGCAGAAAGCTCCAGTCATTCCTCCTCTGTGCACTCAACAAGCTCCCCGTGTGGGGGAGAAGCAGGAGGAGGAGACAGCTGGATATTGGGTGGTGGTTTCTGGGTTTGTGGCAGAGTAGAACAAGGCAAGAAACTGGGAATGGGCAACAGGGGATGGATCACTTGGTGATTACCTGTTCTGTTCATTCCTTCTGAAGCACCGGCATTGGCCGCTGTTGGAAGATAGGCTCCGGGGCTAGATGGAATATTGGTCTGACCCAACATGGCTGTTCTTACGTTCGTAGGGCGTATGATTTGTCTCAAAGTATTGATTGGGGTGGGGGAAGCTTGAAATGTATCGCCTTCAGGCTGACAAGTTTGGCACCACTGCTGAAACTGATAATAACGAATTCAAGCTTGTAAAGGATCTTAATGAGTTCTTACCTATATCTGGGCTTCATCAGTATTATCTTCACTTTACTGAGGAGTAAACTGAAGCGGAAAGAGGCGATATAACCAAGGTCATACAGTAAAAGCTTGGGAAAAACCTCCCAGTCTTGTGCATGAGCCACAAGATCATCATTCCCTAATTCGTCCCTTCAGTGTTTCATTTCCTCCTTTCCCTCTCAGTTCCAATATCCCTTCTTTTTCTTCATTGGGTCTCTCTTTGTCCACCACCTGGCTTTTTCCCCTTCCCTGCCGCACTGCTGGCCGCACACTTCTTCCTTGAACAGCTGTTTCTTCCTCCTTCACTGCAGTCTTTTCCTATCTGAATTTCTCTATGACATCATGACCCTGTTTCACATCATGACTGTCTCCTAGGGATGGAAAATGCCTCTGGTCCAGGCCAGAAAGCAGCAGTGCAGCCAGTCTGTTGTTCCCTACTCGGTGCCTCAGTGTATTGCACTGAGGAGAAGAGCGGCTATGAGGGAGCCAACAGAAACAGTAATGAGAAGTGGAAGTGGCAGAGGAGGAAGCCTTGGATGTCTGCTTGGTAGCTTCTAGCAGCAGGGAGAAGGAACTGAAGGAGGAAGCTTGCTCACTGCCTGCACCTTTCTTGTGAGTGAGCCTTCAGCTGGTGTGAGAGAGTGACAGCAGGGGAAAGTGTGTGACTGTCACTCAAGATGAGTGGCACTTGGAAGGCGTGCCTTCCTAGATGGCTGATGATGGCATATGGTCTCATTAGCAGGTTAAATTTCAGTCCTTTTTTTAACCTTTGGAAATGTGGTGGTTCCTTTCTTTGTTCCCACTTTTAGCTAATTTTCTTTGTGGCTGAGGAACTGAAGTTGAACGTTCTCTTGTGAGCAGGCGTGCCGCACAACTAACTGCTTGTGTTTAAGCCAGTGCTATGTAATGGGGCAAGTTTTGGTTCCACCACCCAGCCAGAGGAAATGCACTGATGATACCTTCTGGGATTGGAGGAGGAAGGGAAGCCGCCTTCTGCGCTTCCCAGACCACAAGCAGCAGTTGATTAATTCTGATGCTACTAGTTTAGCCTTAGCACTGGTGTAGATGCTACAGTACTACCACCCCTGGTCCTGGATCCAGTCATGAAACAGTGGATCCACTAGCTCTGTTCCACTCTCATAAAAGTCTATGTACCCAGCAGTGCATAAAACCCCATAGAACTAGATTGCCGAATATGTGGTCTCCTGAAATCTGCTCCCACTGTCTCCCTCCAACCTGTAGAGTGGAATGGCAGCAGATCTGTGCTGTCAGGGACCACTGGTGCCCATAAAGGATTAGTAAGGTTTGACATGCAGGTTAAAAATAATAATGTCAAAGAATTTTAAAATGAACCTATGAGAAACCAGTGGTGATCTCATTAATTCGAAACTTTTAACAAAGCAACACTGGGATGAGAAAACAACACATCTGTCCATAATAAGATTGATATTTGCCCCTCATGTAGTGTTGGATTTTATATTATGTGTGTAGGGGGATAGGGTGGAGGGAAGGTTTGTAGGACTTTTCATGCATGCACAGACATGCTATCATTTCTCTGACTGGTAATTTAATCTGACCAAACTGGGGTTTAGTTGTGGATTTAATATCTCTCAAATGGGACAAAGACAAGAACCACAAACCATATGTTTCTTCTGCTTTACCACATGCAGAGACTAGCTAACCACTCTTTATACATGATGTTTATATGTCCCTAATTTAATTATGACAAGCTGGAAGATTGACCAAAAAGTTGAGGTTGTTAGGCACTCTATGAATTTGAAACTTGAATTTCCTTTCTTGTGATAGACTACGTCACAAAAACCAGTCTGTAGGCTTGTTCTGCACAGGCCACTGCAGGCATCACGCTATACACTTTTGGAAGAAACCGCGACAGGTCTCTTCGGGTATGTCTACACTGCAGTTAGACACTCACAGCTGGTTTGTGACAGCTGGCTCAGGCTAAGAGGCTGTTTAATTGTGGTTTAGATGCCTTGCAGGGTCCTAGAGCCTGGCCTTCAAGCTGACACCTAACGTTTACACTACATTTAAACAGCCCCTTAGCCTAAACCCTGCAAACTCATGTCAGCTGGCATGGGCCAACCACAAGTTTTTAATTGCAGTGTAGACATATCTTTATGTGTAACTAATTCTGTGTTTATAATCTGAAGTTAGGATAGGTAGAAGCGCTCAGCATTGTCCTAACTCCAGTTCCACTCTAAGAAATTATATATTTGGTCATAAAGGGGAATTTAAAATCCTGGAATTAACCCAGAACTTAATCTGATGGTACTTTAGACAGACAGAGACAGGAATATATAACCCATTCCCACCCCCCTCTCCCCTTTCTGGAATAACTAAGCAAATTAAGGAAGGTGCCCTGCAGTTCACACTGCGTTTCTGCATTGAACTGACATTCCGTTATGTGTAAGTGCCTCTGCTGCACGTGCATAGCTGATATAAAATAACACCAATTTATAAACTGTTTACATTTAGAACATCTTTTCCCTAGTTGTAGCACTATTTTTAGTCCTTCCAGCAGGGATATAGAATTTAGATAGAAGATAATTATGACTGGACACAGGCAACAGTCTGCTAGCTGTTTCTCTAAATTTACTCATAAGGTATGGATTACTATGTCTTTTTACCACTACCTTTTTGAGATGTTAGATGAGATACTTCACAGGATCTTCTTCCACACTTAGACCAGATCTACGCTATTAACTTAGATCGGTAAATACATCGCTCAGCGATACAGTTATATTGACCTAACCCCCTGGTATAGACAGCGCTATGTTGATGGGAGGGCTTTTTCCATCGACAGCTAATGGCTTTTATGCAGGTGGATTAACTATGCTGACAGGAGAATCTCTCCTTTTGGTGTAGTAGCGTCTTCACTGCAGTGTCTTAAATGTAGACCTGCCCTGATTAGGCAAAAATCTCAAGTTGCTTTTCAGAAAAAGCATTTCTTTCAAAATGGAGATGAGTGTTTTGTCCCAGCGGATTGAGAACAAGCATGAAAGGAACTTGAATGACTGTGATAGATCCTCTCTCTCCTTCCTCCTCTTCCTATTCCAAATTCATCTTTGTAACTTTCTGCTGAGTAGCAATATTCTGAAATAATCAAAAATGTATTTGTTTTCTAGCTAAACAGTTCCTATCTCATGGAATATTTGTCACGTACAGCAATAGTTAAGTGTAAGTGTAGTTAAGTGTAAGAAATACAGATTTTGCACAGACCTTCTGTTTGTCTAGTTTTGTCTAGAGAAGATTACTCCCAAACTAATTGGCTTTTTTCTCTTCCTAAGTGAGTAGCTGTTGCAAAGTTTGATTTCTTTGTACCACTGACAAGAGAGTGCAGAAGCAATCTTCACACCTTTCTAGTTAAAGAAGTCTGTGTGCTCTTTCTGCTTTGCATTGCACAGCAGCACGTAGCACTCAGATCACCTCAAGGCCGCAGTCATATGATTTAATTTTGTAGACCCAGAAGTCAAACTGAATAATAAATGTTATTTTCTCAAGTGCCACCCATCTGATATGCCAAAGCAAGATTGGCCTCTTCATAGTATTTCTCTCTTTGCATGCTTTTATCAGCAATGAAATTTCAAAAGGTGACATTTAATTTGTCAGTAATAGACTTCACAATTAACCCATTGAAATGAATAGGGTCAGTTCACACCTCTCTGAAATATTTATTGTTTCAGGCTGCCTGCAGACACAGGCAGACATCAATGCATCAAGTACCTTCAAAATGTGCATAATCTTTCCATCTCTCAGGGCTCGGAACTTTTAAAAAACAAGTGCATGCTGTGTGGAGTGCTGTAAAAATATAGAGGTAAGAATTGAGGGTGGTTAATTGGGGTGTATTATCCTCTTGACATGTGCTAGGTATGTAATTTCCATTAGTAAATAAAATGTGTCAAATAGGAAATAAATATATAATTGGATTTAGCATATCATCACTTTATTATAGATGAAAAGAATGAAATTGTAAGCTATTATTGCTTCTTGTTTAGTAATTCAGAAATACTTTCAGCTCACTGATTTATTGTTTAAATATGCATTTTTTTTATTTGAAACTAGATTAAAATGAAAACAGCACAACCTTAAATATCTTTTCTTTATCACTTTTTTGTGAAAGTGTCTATTATTTCCAAAGTAAAATACAAGTGTTGGAAAATCTCACCTGAAGAACTTTATATGTAAAATACCAATATTTTGGCTTTCAGTAGGCCAGTGTGAATGTAATACTTACATGGGGTGAAAAATCTGCCCCACTTTATTTTCTCTTATCAATATTGGAATTGAAATACCACAAATGGCTAGTTTTCCACAACTATATTTTATTTCTGGGGGAATTTTGCACCACTGCATGTGCATAGAATTCATGTCTCCTCACAGATTTCTTTGATTCCTCGCAGAAAATGATGGGGAAGCAAAGGGAAGCCATGCAGGGGCCTGTGGACACCCATGGGTGTCGTTTGGGGTGGATTGCAGAGGTGGCAGAGGTGAGGTGTGGTAGGGGCACATGGTATCACATGCCACTGACCCCCATTTCTGTGAGTTCAGAGCAGCCAGGCTGAAGGAGGGTTCCA
>ML675610.1:60178924-60236305 GCA_007922155.1 Mesoclemmys tuberculata
CCCTCATTAAGTAGGCCTATTGAACCCCCACCCTGACAAGCCCCCCTGCACCTGAACCACCCTGACAGTCCCCCCCTGCTCCCAGATGCCGCCCTGCTGAGGCCCCCACACCCAGACCCCTTTGCTGAGCCCCAACCACCATCACCGGGACACCACACACTGTCCCATGGCTCCTGCATCTGAAACCCCCCAATGAGCCCCTGTGCATCCAGATCCCCCACTGAGCTGCCCGCAGACTAAGTTCCTCTACACTTGTATCACGGTGGGCTGAGCCTGCCTGCCCATATGTGGTGTGCCTGGTGCAGAGGGGCAGGGCCCTGGGGTGTTTCTGGGGCAGGCCTGACCCTGGCGCTGTGTTAGGGTGGAGTGCAGCCGCACCACTGAGCCCCTGTCCTGGCTGGGGGCAGGCTGCAGGATGGCTCCCGGTGGCCTGTGCTCCCCATTGCCATTCTGGAGCCTCCACATTTATTTACTGACAAATAAAATTTGCAGAATTTTAAAATATTGTGCAGAGAATTATTATTATTATTTTTGGTGCAGAATTTTTAATTTTTTGGTGCAGCATTCCCTCAGGAGTACCTAATTAAATACATTGCTCCATAATCCTAAATTACTTCATTTTTCATTCTCTTTCCATTTTTATTTGTAAGGCAGTCCCCAGTCAATATTATGTAAGCATGCGCCAAGTAAGAAATATTTACACTGACGAAAAGAACCACTCTGAAAGGCCAACTCATCTTTCTCTTAACAGATGTTCCCATAAAAGAAGAAATAGATTCATTTGGGATGGAAAGCAGGTGTATTTCTGGATTTCAAATTGTTCCTTTGAGTCCTTTGGTGCCTACGCTGCATTCCAGTACGATATATTAATGTATTAGTGGAAGTTTACTGGTGTTAAGGCTTTCTTGATGTTACCTGGTAGATTATTAACCCTCGGAATGTATTTCACACTCCTAAGACATGCTACATGCATTCAAGTTTTGTAGTAGTGTAGCAGTGCTGTGCTAATCCCCTTCGCTTAACTGAACACACCTTGTCCAAAGTGCATGAAAGATGTCAGGAAAAGCGGTGATAATATGTGTTTTATGTGAAGTTGTTAAAAGGGAGTATGGAAGGAAATCAAAGAAATCATGGCAACTGAGTTTGTCTGGACTGCAGGAAATATTGACACGGAGTCTTCAAGGCTTTTGGTGAGGTTATTAAATCATTGTAGCAACAGAAAAAGCTCTACTCACAGTGAGAGGCAACTGTCCATATAGATAACTAGAAACTTGTTTTGATAGGAGAAGATCATCAGTATGAGAAGTTACTCAGTGGTAGAAGGGTGTTCTAGAGGCAATATATTCCCCACACTGATCAATGTTGCTGTCACGGGCACCAACACCATATGCTGAAATCCAGGGATTTACTAACACACAGCTGGGCCTCCTTTTTTTCCCTCATTCTGGAAAATATTCTGACCCAACCAGAGGATAAGAGGGTGGCAGATGACTCCTCAACCTGAGTGTCTGTGATCAACTCCTGAATTGTGAACCTAATGTTCCTGTTATACTTTTTACCTCCCCCTTTTCCCCCGTGTCAGTTACACCTCATTTCTGTCTTGGTTTTTGTTTTCTGCCTAAAAGAATGGCCATGACAAGATGCTGTAAGGTCATATTTGCCTTGGCTGAACAGGTTGGCAAACAAAAATAATTCCCAAATATTTGCCAGAAGGGTGAAACAGGGGTCTAGGAGTGGTCAATTGGATTGTGTGCCCTGTCTGTGGACTTCCAGGGTGAAATCCTGGCTTCACTGTCAATGGGAGTTTTGCCATTGAATTAGTGGGATCAGGATTTCACCTCCAGTAACTAAGCTGCAAGTATCAGAGAGGGTGTATTTTCCTAGTTTATGCTATTCTTTTCTTCACTCCTTAGTGTGTTTGTAAGAGAACCCGCAAGCTGAGCTAAAACTTAAACTAACTCAATTTCAAGGAAGGGTTTTTATCCTTCAAAAGACTCTAGTAACAGACAGAGACTGGAAAAAAGGAAATTAGTTAAAATATTTAGTTGATTTTTTTAAAACAAAATTTTAAATGTTTTGACTGTTTCTTTTTACTTTTTATATGTGTTTAATAGTAGCTTCTCATTGGGCAATGTACAGCATATGAAACAGTCTCTGGCAAAATAACCCTGAACTCTTTAAATTACAGATTGCTGTGGCAATTTGAAACGTAACAAATAGGGTGCCATAACAGTATGCTTAAAAAAAAAAGGTGCCAGCCTTCTTTAGCTTTACCACAGAGGCTGGTGGTGTTCAACCTGGGAAGGGCAACAGAAATGGAATATTTGTAATATTTGGATACATTTGTTGATGTGATGAATGGGAATGAAGGATGAATTTTTAAAATTAGGTTCAGATTAAAAGCAGAATATCAGATGGGAAAGTCAGTAATGTCTATTTTGTCTCCTTTTGATTATGTTTAAAATGCTGGTTAATTATTGATTAGTAACTTGCCCTTTGCATAAAACTTTTTTGTTCCTGTTTTCATTTTGTTTTTAAGTAAGCCCTCACGCGCCATTATAATCAGGTCATCATTGGGAGAGCTTCCAAAAAAAAAAAGTTGCCAATTATTTGTACTGTGTTGTTATGCTTTGAAAATAGAGAGGATCACTTCCTCCTCTGGCATTATAAGTGGACACAAATGGAGTGGAGGCATTCAGATAGAAGGAATAGGGGCATCCTCACCAGTCACAATCACAGGGAAACTCCTGTTTGGTTGCATTGCAGGGGTCAAGAATAAGCAGTTTGGGGTATCTGCTAGGGCAAAGCTGCTCTTTGCAGCATGATCTTCTCTCAGAGCTGTAGAGACCTTGTCAACATTATATAATCCCCCAATCGTGACTGGGACCTCTAGGTACTACAGTAATATAAATATTAAATAATTGTTTTGTTCCTTCTTATCGATGCAACATTTCTTTCTTACGTTCTGAGCTTTGTTCTTAGGCAACTTCAAAACAACAGACATGGTTATAAAATCAGAATGAATAAATACCCCCTTTTGTTTAATACCTTTTCTCATTTTCACTGCTTTTCTTCTTTCTCCTTTACAAAATCAAATCAAATCTGAATAAGCAATCATTCCCACCATGGGACTGTCTCAAATGATACTCACAGATTAAGCAAAATAACCAAGACTTTGAACTTTCATCTGAAATGCATAGCTGAATACTTTATAAATGTAGCATACTTCTAGGTGCTTAAAAAAAAAAGTAGTAGCAACAGCAAACAGATAAGTGAAGCAGCAAACAAACTAGAAAGCATAAGCTTTTGTTCAAAATGGGTCATATTACCTACCCGATCCATGTCCATCTCCTCTCCTCCTGCACCCAATCAAGGACTAGAGCTTACACATTCTGGTCCTGATTTTGCAAAAGAATCTGCAAGCACAGACCATTATTTTGCAAAAAGTCCTATTGACTTGCAGATCCCTTTGTAGGAAGGAGGCAAGTTACCCCACTTTCTTCCTACAAACTTTTATGCATGTGTTTAACTTTACTTACGTGCATAGTATCATTGACATGAATGAAACCAACCATTCATATGAGTGAAGTTGCAGGACCAGGGTTTCTCAGGTGCCAGTACAGATGCTTGCTAGTTGACTACTACATCGGGGTGGCCAAACTGTGGCTTTTGAGCCACATGAGGTTCTGTTACAGTTAAAGTGCAGCTCGCAGACCCCCCTGTGTACCTCCCATTCTCTGCCTACCAGACTGGGGTTGGGAGCTTGGAGCTTCTGCCCTGTGGCAGGGCTAGAAGATTCTGCTCAGCGGGGAGGGAGGTTTCAAGGGATCAATGAGTTTGGCCATCCCTATAGTACATCATAGTTTAAAACATATTTTAGAAAGTTCTGGAGGAAGGTGCTCTGGGATCTGATTGTATGTCGTCTCCATACTAGAGGTAGATTGCTGTTACCCTTGTCCTGATGAAGTGGAGAACTTGCATGATGAGGCTCTATTGAAAAGCTGACATACTTGAGAGCTAGTGTTCTATTCTCTATTTCATTTAAGTCCATTATGAATACTGCCTTTTCAAGCAAACAAGCTGTAATATTTTGTATTGGATCATAAGTGTGCATGGCCTTTCACAAACACGTGAGAAGGCGGGTCACTTGCCTTGTACCTTCTCCTCCCCCAACAGCAGGCTTTTCAAAGGGTGTGTTCTGCTGGACTTCTTGTAGTGGAATTGTTTTGCAAGCAAATTTTAATAACATTCTTTCATAAAATGTCTGACTAAAGCTAAGTCAGGCTTCTATATAGCTTATTATTGTGTACATATTAGTGGCTTTATAAAATGCCTGTTCTATGGAGAAAATTTACAGAATTTAAAGATTTTTATCAGACAAAATTTCACTGCAATAAATGTTAATGGTGCTCTCCTTGCCGCAAGATAACAAAATTGAAACCTGATACATGAGAGCTTCTATCCATAGGCATTCTATCCATTGAAAGTGTATGCAGATGTCATCTAGCTTGCAGTATTTGTTGTTTCTTTGAAGCATCCATAATAGTGAATTGTCCCAGATACTCTTGAATTGGTAATTCCACAAATCCCATTGGCAGCTTGTTCCATTGTTGGTCTCTTGTCTTTTAATAGTACTATATAATAAATATGGGCCCTTGCTGCCAATCTTGATAAGGAAAGGTCACTTCTGATCTGAGGCCAAGTTTACTATAACTTCCAGCTTCACTGAAATCTATTACAGACACTTCCCTTTTAACTTTCACTTGATTCAATAGAACAACTTCTATACTGACTGTGTTAGAAAACGTGCAACTGTGTAGTAGATAATCACAAGGAAGAGCTACAAAAGTATTCTTAAAGTAGAGTTTGCAGTAAATACACTTGTTTAGTGCCTTGTAAAGTACCAAATATAATAATAAAGCAAATAACTTCTTAAAATCCAACTACCTGCTAATCTAACTGCTTCATCTAGTTTTAAATTGGTTACTTGTTTTTGGACTCATGAAGGAATCCAACTACAATCTATTTAGCATATGAATAGAACTAAATAGGGTTGCAACTTCTAGTCACACATACCATTTGCCGGCTAGTGCAATGATAACCCCAACCAGCATAGCTATATTCAGCATGGAGTTACCCCTGTTTGTCAACAGAGGAATGTGACTTGGGTATTTGGTGACTGGTATGAGTCTTTAACTTCTAAGGAATCCTTTGTGTGCTGACTAAGTTAATTCCTGAAGTTCAGATGTACTGTCCATGATATTAGCTGGGGTACAACAGGTAAGACTATTTTGCAAACCTTCTTAAAGCACGTCAGTATTGTGGTAAATTTATACATGGGTCTGAACCACCACGACCCTTGTAAAAGTTGTCATGTTATGATGTTCCTAATGAACCCTTTAATAATTTATAATTTTGACTACATTTCAGAAATTTGGTACAGTAGACTACAGCATAACTATAATAGCTTGAAAACAGGAACGGGAAGGCAGTTAAAGTTACATTTATCTGGATTCACCTATGTGATAGCAACAACAACAAAGAGATTTTCAAGTTTTATGAAGTTAACTTTTTTAATGTGTTGTTTTAAAATGTGTCAGTTTTAAAAAGAGCTTGTCTGATGAACCTCTGAATTAGTGGAAAAGATCTTTACTGCCACAAACCTCACCTACCAATTTTGTAACCAACATTCCCTTTTTATCTTTTGAAAGATGTTAATGGCAGGGGGAGGTGAGGCAGGAATTGGGTTTTTAATAGAATCTAAGATGTAACCTTACTTGCTGTGTGACTGTTACCACCTCCACCGTTCCACAGTGCTAGTGGAATCCCTTTTTCTGTCCATCATCATAATCTTCCAATAGGCATTGCGCTTTATGCATTCTACTAAACACCTACCAGCCAGTGGCAAAAAAGTGTGCAAACACTCACTAGTGAGGTCCACAGGGAAACTCTGGTAAGTGGCATAGTTCCTGTGCTGGCTGTTGGGATTGGGGAAGATGCTGAAATTCTTTCCAGGGTGCTGTCCCATGGAAAGAAAACCTCCTTTGGTTTCATAAAGCAAATCTTTTTGCCTAGGGTGGACATGGGTGTATCTGAGGTTTGAAGCCAAGTTAGTTGGCTGTGATGTAGTTTAATCTTTCCTCTAGACTGCAGTGTTATCTGGTAACACCGTTTAGTCTGCATCTTAACAGGACTTTTCGTCACATTGAACAAACATGATTGAAAAACACACACTTTCTGCCCATCAAAATAGGGCCCATGAGGAAAAAAGAAAAGAGAAAGTTTATTGTGCCTTTAAACATCAGATTCAGTGTATCTGGGGCCACGAAAACTACTGGGTACTAATGAATGGTTATTGCATGGTGTCATTACAGGATGCCATTAAGATTGGGTTCCTTAATTATGGAATTCTGTACTTCAACATGGTTGGGTTTCTTTTAAGTTTAAGCTGAACTCTGAGTTTCCTGTGTTTGTAATGCTTTTTTTTGGGATAATTACAATGCCACTGTAACGCTCCTTCCCTTAAGTGACTGATATGTACTTAACCTTAGCTACAGTTTAACATAGTGTTCATCTGGGTCTTCTATAATGTTGCAGCTCAGGGACAGTTCAACAAACACTAACCCAAAATCCAAGTGAAAAAAACCGAATCAAACCCCAGATAAGGTCAATTTACAGCTGTGATAGTGTTGCAGAAAACTGAAATTCAAGGTGGCTGAGTCACAGGCTGTATTTCCGATCATATGGTCTAACAATCTTTTGACTCAAAAGCGAAACAAATATAACCAATCTCTTCTCTCACAAGCTTCCTGTCTAGACTTCTATTCAGGAAGAGTACATCAACACTGCAACCCCCATGCCCACGACTCTGAGCCTGGGTCATCTGATCCAGGCTTGCGGGGCTCACGCTATGGGAACTGAAATATCAGTGTAGACATTCCTACTCGGACTGGAGCCTGGGCTCTGAAATCCATTGAGGGGATGGATCTCAGAACCCAAGCTCCAGCTGGAGTGGGAATGTCTATATTGCTATTTTAAGTCCCATAGGGAGCCCAAGTCAGTTGATCCAGGCTATGAGACTGGCTGCCGTGGTTTTTTTTTTTTTTTTTTTTTTTGCAGTGTGTACATACCCAAAGAGTCTCCTGAGAGCAGTTCTTCTGTTCTTATCTTTATCTAAAGACAAGTGGCCCTTTTTATATGTTTCACTTGCTAGGATTCTAAGCCAGTTTGTAAGCTGCTTTCCCTCAGACAAGCCGAAGTCTCTCCTCCCCACTCTTCCTTGTGCTCCTAGGAAGTAACACAAATTTTAAACAAATCTCCATGGGACCCCTGACTTTCTAGGTCTGAAGGGTGGTGTAGGGATTTTAAAAAAATAGTGTGTTTGTGTGGGGCCTGGGATAAAGTAACCTAAATTAAACTCCATCTTCCAGAAATACACTACTCTTCTCAGATTCACATTGGACTATGCCAAATTCCATATTTATCTGCATTTACCCACGGCTACTCTACTGTGAAAACATCCCTGCATCGTTTACCTGGTTGGTGGCGGGGATGGGGGCTGTTGATCCTAGCAGAGATACTGGAGTAGAGTGTGGCCCCTACCACTGTGAGCCCTGTAAATTCATCATACCAAGGGGGTTGTTTTGCTAAAACACTGTGCGTGAAATCTTGGCCCCATTTAAATCAATGAAAGTTTTCCCAATAACTTTAATGGGGCCAGGATTTCACCCTGAAAAGTCAGTAACTTTTTATTTGAAAAATGTGTTTTCTTTTGGTTTTGTAAACAATTATATTAGCTGTTTCCTGCCCCTCCCACAAACAGCTTTGTTTAGCAGCTCGGGTTTTCAAAGTGAAAGACGTTAACGGAGCTTTCTAAGGTTCCCCAGATAACCACCATTAATCCAGCACTGTTTAAACCATCTTGACAGCACCTCATTTTCCCTGTGGGCTAGGCTGATTCTTGCACTAGTAGATGGCTGAATTTGGCATAGGCGACTGTGAATCTGGCAAGAGTAGTACACATGCGTGCTGCCAGAGAAAGTTAGGTACACTTCAGAATTTGCTAACTATACACTATAATGCAATTGTTACACTATAATGCAATCGTTATCTTTACAAAAATTGGAAAAGCAGTACTTCTGTCAGCACTTCCTGAGGATAGTGCTTTCCCATATATAATAATCATAATTTAAACAGTAAGAATCATAGTAGTGCACTGGTGAAATCCATAAATAACCTGGCTGCTCATTTTGAACAGAGCACATCCATTTATTTTACATTTTGACTTCCTTCGTATGTGTACTTCAGGAAGTAGCAAGAAAGCACTACCGTCATTCTTCACTTCATGGAGATTGTTCCCAGGACTGCTGTCTAACTCTGTGAGTCATTACTTGTTTGAACTCTTGTACAAATCTTTACCCCCATAGACCTCAACTGAAAACATTGCAGTGTTCTCTTTGCAGTTCATCACATGGATTAAAATGTGTCATTTACAGTGAGGTGGAAACCCTTCAACTGTTTTTCTTTGGTCAGGTTTAAACATTTGGTATCAACATGCAGTGATTTGTCAGTAAATCTTATGGAAGGAAAATTCTTTATATTTGCAGGTCACATTAATATTTGGGGGGAATGGATTTTTAAAATTATTTATTTATAGTCTTGCAAAAAGTTTTTTACTTTTTTTTGATTTGATAAATTGTTGGGTATCCAAGCCAACTAAGAGTCCAGACATTGAAAAATTTGTAGTATTTTAGTTTGTTTTATTTTCCAAATATTATACTTTTGAAAAGGAAAGATTAATCTGAATTTGGTATTATTCAGAATAGGGCAGCCAGTTGTAAAGACACAGACCCTTATTGTGTCAGATGTGCAAGTGAGCCACCATCTCAAGGGAAAACTACTGCATGGTTCAATCCAGGTGCGAGCACATCAGAATTGGAATGTAGCAAACATGTGGCTGCTGCTTCACGCTTCTCCTCAGATCTTGCATCATAGAACTCATTATCCAGTATATTATGCTGGGGTGAAATAGTTCAATATTTCTGTCATCCTCAGCAGAGAGAACATCTGGGATCAACATGTTCACATCATGTTTAAGCACTCTGACAGGATAACCTCCATAATCTTTACACATCCTGAAGTCCTGCGCCAGTGGTGTCCGTAGGGAGATGTCCCCGCACACCAGATGATGGCCTGAGGTTTGTGGGTATTAATTCCAAGCCAGCAATGGGAGAGAGCTCAGGATGGCATTACTAGATTGGTGGTAATTAGGTGCCATGGAGCCTGTTTAGGATCCTCACGTAAAAGGAGACAGAAGGGGATATGTTGACCAGAAGCCAAGGAAGGATGCTGTGGGGAATTATAAGAGCTACTTGTATGACTTGTACTTTTTTTGTTCTAGTGTATTTGCGTTTACTGCTTGTAGAATTGTCTGGCAGGAAATGCACCCTGAGACTCTTGAAAAATGGGTGTCAATTTGGATTAAACCAGAACCACTGCAATAAAACCCGATTCAGAGAGCGTTCGTTCTAATGTGAATCTCCAGTGAATTTTTCTCTTTAGATGTTTTACCCTAGCTCTGCTACAGTTCTAGTCAGGCAATGTGTTCTTATCAATAAAACACCATCTTTATGTGGAAAAATGAAATGGGAATGCGTCAGCAGAAGTTTAAGCTCTTATTATGGCATAAAGAAAAAGGCAACTGGCCTGTGTGTGCTAAAAGCTAGCAATAGAGGGAAAAACTACAACTTTGTTCTGAGATACTACATTAATACTGTTTCTGACTCCTGTGAAGGTTTGAGGTACACTAATCTGATGGTTATAGTAATACTAAGTATTAAAATCATGCCATATTTTGAATTTCCTATTAGGAGTAACTGTAGAAGTTCTTCAAGATCACTTGTGAAATCAAACTCTGTACTTACCACAATAGCACTATTGTAGCATAACCATACAAAGCTGAGGCAAAGCTCAAATTCCAAGGTCAGAATGGCTTTCAGAAATGCCTATGGGGAAAAAAAAGCCTTACATACTGAATCATTCTGATTACAGTGAGTCATTCTTAATATGTTCTTAATTGTACTACATCTTCTTGACTAGGCTTAAAATACTCGGTTTCCGAAAATTCCTACTTACTGTTTCGCTTCCTGCTTTATTTCTGGTGGGAGGCTGTTATGATCTATTTCTCAATTACACAAATCCCCATCATAATTACACTTACTATAAAAACATAATTTTAAGACCTGTAAAGCTCCAGGATCAGAAGGGCTTAAGAATACAAGGAGCATGGAATATCTAATGCTTCCTAATGAGTAATTGGGAATGTAAAGGTCTCTCATTTTTAAAGTTTTTTTAAAAAGATAGTTTAAGAGGAAGACCACACAATTGTAATGAATCTCTGCCTCTCCCCCTTGATCTTCAGAAAACTGACCAAATGAAAAAAACAGTAAACTAAAAAGGAGAAATAGAGGTAAAAGAAAAAGCCTCTCATAGATAAGTACAGGAAGCCTGCAGAATCTTTTAAAAATGTATGTCTCAGAGAGGACTAATGAGTACCAAACTGAGGTGTAGTTACAACAGAAGGACTAGACTGAGGACGCTAACTTCTCTTATGTAAAAGTGAAGAACTGAACTCAAGAGTGAAGAATATTAAGGCTATGAACTTGCACGTGATCTCAGGGGGACTCAACTTGAGATGTTGTTTTTCCTACTTGTGAGGCCTTGGCATCTTGTGTGAAGAAGAAATATGAATTTATTTTAATCAAAGCAAATAGAGATGCTGGGTTTCCCAAATAATATAATTTTTCTATTAAGTTCTAATTTAAAGTCTTGGGGCAAGTCTACACTACAAAATTAAGTCAGCCTAAGTTACATTGATGTACGGCGGCCACTGTAATTAAATTGCTTTTGCATGTCCATGCTATGCCCCTTGTGTCGGCAGTGTGCGTCCTCACTAGCATGTTTGCATCAATGCAGAGAGCAGTACAGTGTGGGTAGCTATCCCACTGTGCAACTTGCCACTATCTAGCACAGGGTGTTTTGAAAAGAGTTTGCAGTGCCTTAGGGGGCAAAAAAGTCACTCAGGGGTGACTGGAATGTGCTTTCGGTGTTCCATGATGATACAGTTTTCTTCATCCCATAATTTTACTTGCATCCCACAATGCTTCGCACCGCTTTTTAAAAGTGCTGCAAAGCCACGTGTCTGCCATCTCTGTGCACAGTTCTGCACTATGGTGATGAGCACTGCGAGCACAACGTGCCTGATCCTGTAGTAACCGAAGAGCTGCCAGAGGAGTTGTGGGGAACAAGACAATTCCTTTAAGGCTAGATTGCTGTGGGACATAGAAAGAAACAATTCAAGGTTGTTGCTGGCATTCACAGAGCAGCTGCACACAGTGGAACGTTGTTTCTAGGCCCAAGAAGCAATCTCTGACTGGCAGGATCACATCATTAGGCAGATATGGGACGACGAGCAATAACTGCAGAACTTTCAGATGTGCAAAGCCACATTCCTGAAAGTGTGCCTGGAACCTGCCCTAGCCCTCTGGTGCAGGGACACCAAAATGAGAGTCGTACTCACAGTTCAGAAGTGAGTGGTGATCACACTGGGAAAACTTGCAACACCTGATTGCTACCAGTCAGTGAGGTATCCATTTGGAATTGGAAATCCAGCCCAGGGGCCGTTGTGATGCAAGTGTGCAGGGACATTAATCGCCTCCTGCTGTGAAGGACTGTGTCTCTGGGCAACGTGCAGGACATAGTGGATGGTTTTGCAGCAGTGGGGTTCTCAAATTGCAGTGGGGCGTATATTCCTATTTTGGCACTAGACTACCTTGCCATGGAGTACATCAACAGAAAGGGCTACTTTTCTATGGTATTGCAAGGACTGGGGATGTTTTACTGGCAGGGATGGTGCATGATGCACGCATCTTTAAGAACACAGGCCTGTTCAGAAAGCTGCAAGCAGGGACTTTCTTTCCAGACCAGAGGATTACCGTTGGGGATGTTGAAATACCAATAGTGATCCTGGGAGACCCAGCCTACCCCTTGCTCCCATGGCTTATGAAGCCTTACACCGGGGGGCATGCTATCTGGAGTGGCTCACAACTGAGAGTGTCTATCTCAGGGCAGACTGTCAGAAAACAAGAGCAGACACCCCCTACTAGTGTTATATTCTATTATTAGGTTTCACCAACCCAGTAACAAATGTGAATTCCTGGATCACTATACCAGTCTTACCATGGAATCACAGACAGTCTTCTTAGACTCTCCACTCTATCTTGCCACCCAGACAAGCTGGACTTTGTGATGAAAGATCATTTAAACTAAAAATCATACCCCATCAGGTTGCTCCTAGTTCCAAAAGACCAGCCACTTACCCCAGATCAATTGATACTCCAGATCTTACACCAAAGACAACCCTGGCAGCCAGTTATATAGTAAACTAACTAAAGATTTATTAGCTAAGAGAAAAGAATGAGAGTTACTGAGAGGTTAAAGCAGATAAAATGCACTAACAGGTAAATCAACAGTTTGTAACTCTAAATGATGGTAGTGATGTAATAAATTCCAGTTCCCCAAAAATCTTTTCTGGGTCTCTCCAGAATAACTCTTGGGATGTCCGTCTTTTCGTTCAGTTATTCTGACCTATTACAATACAAACAGTCCAGAGATAAAGGATCTTTCTTTGAATCCATGTTTATATCTTCTTCTCACAGAAGACAAGCTGACAGTCTCTCTACCACAGTGGCTTTTCCTTTGATGATGATGTGTGAGGAATGCACTTAGACTTTTGACCTTCAACCATATACCTAATGGTCACTCACTTTGAAATTAGCATTTTCTGTTAGTCCTTAAGTCCTTCATTAGCCTTTCACAAGATTTCTTTGACAGGTAATTTAGTTACAAGGTTATTTACCATGTAAATGTTTACTATTACATTATGACAGGAATAGATCAGCAAAACAATACTAGTAACATTCCACTAGTTTTCATGAAGTTTAAACATCTGCATACACACTTTTACATCTAACCATTACTTTGATCTACACAAGTGAATTGGCCTGAATACTCTAGCATGACCTGGTAGGCCAGCGTCACACCGGCCACCTCGACAGCAAGGAGTACTTCAACTACAAGCTCAGCTGGTGCAGAATCACAGTTGAATGTGCCTGTGGCCGTTTGAAAGGCCGCTGATGCAGTTTACTTATGAAATTAGACCTCAGTGAAAAAAATATCCCAGTGGTTATAACTGCCTGCTGTGTCCTGCATAATATCTGTGACACAAAGGGGGAAAAATTCTGTGGCGGTGAGGGCGGAGATAGAGCAGCTGTCTGCAGGGCCCAAACATAATTTTTTCGGGCCCAGTACAAACTTGTAACATGGGCCCTCTCCCATACACATACCACAGTCCCTCATCCCATACATACAATCTCATGAGCCATGAAAAAGTTTTTCCACATGGTAATGGGGGTTTCAGCCTCATCTGGACCCCCCAGGGACTCTGGGCCCTGTAAAGTATACTCTTCTCGCCCTCCCCCCCATGTCAGGGCCTTGGCTGTCTGATGAATTTGAACAGCCAGATACAATTGCTATCAGAAGAGCTCAACGTGGAACTATATGGTTCAGGGAGGCTTTGAAAGACCATGGTATCTTTATTTATTCTTGTACATAAACTATGTTAAAAGAACAATAATGTAAAGTGAAGCATCAAAAATGTGGAAATGATAAAGTCAGGGTAGATTGTCCTACCTGATCTAGGCCCTCTTTTGCATGTGCATCAGCAATCATTGTTTTCACATGGTCATATACTGTTTCTTAAATCTGAATCATACCATTTTATATTACTTTAGGTACACATGTGTAGAACTTCATATGTCTTGTAAAAGATAATTGTTATTCCTTAAGTATAAAGAGAAATTACTTTATGTTTAATATCTAAGTTTCATTTTTACATTCCACTGCATATCAGAATGCGTGTGTTATTTTTCCTTTAGAAAGTTAAAGTACAATCTAATACGGCCTTATGTACATGCATAACTTAATACACTGAGACTAGCCCCGGTAACTTCCATGACAGGTCTTATATTGTCTAAAGTTAAGCACATATGTAATTCAGTGTTATCCGAATTGGACCATTTTTATTGTAGCGTGGTTGAATGATTACATATTAAGTGAGAATCCACCACTGTCATGACCGTTTACAGTTTCTGCTAGAACCTACCAACCTTTGTCCTATTATCCATTCAGGGCTAGTGTCCCATTATTATTTATTTGTGTTATGTTAGCACTTATTGGGACCTAACTGAGATTGCACTCGGTGTTTTATGAACACGTAACAAAAGATAGTCCCTGCCCTGAAGAATTTGTAATGTGAATAGAAAAAATAAACAAAAGAAGTATTACTATCTCAATTCTTCTCAATTCCCATCTCAGATGGGAAACTAGAATTTTTAAAAATGTCTAAGTCCTAACTCCCACTGAAATCATGGAGGGTTAGGCACCTACTAGGATTGCAAAAGTTCGTATCATCATCTTTAGGTGTCTTAAATACCTTTTAAATATCTGGCCCTAAGTGACTTGACCAAAGCGACACAGGAAGTCTGTGCCACAGCTGGGAACTAAACCCATTTCCTGGTTGCCAGTCTTTCCTGTTTGGGATGGTTGTTCCAGCAGTGCTGGGTTTTGCCCCCTTGCTCCTCAAAGCTTAGTATAGTACCTTGGGGCGTTTCCTTGCTCCGTTCAGCCAGGAGACCTTGTGTAGAACTGGAATTCTGTATTCAGGTCTGTGTGGCAGAACCTCATCCCTCTCCTTGAACTCTGGTGAGCTTTATTGTGGACACATGGATTTGATTGCAATACCACCCTGCCAACTCACTCATTCACTCACTCAGGCCTGATCTATATTAAAACGTAGGTCGATCTAGCTGCGTCATTCAGGAATGTGAAAAATTCGCATCCCTGAGAGACGAAATTAAGCTGATTTAAACCGTGGTATGGACACTGCTGGATTGACAGAAGAATTCTTCCATTGGCCTACCTACTTCCTCTCAATGGTTGGATTAACTACAGTGACAGGAAAACCCCTTTAGCAAGTGTCTACACTATCTGGTGTTACAGCAGCATAGGTGCAGTACCAAAGCTATGCCGCTGTAATGTCTGTAGTGTAGACAAGCCCACTCTCTCTCACTGATTTGTTTGACCAAGCAAAGCAAGGCCCTACACCCAGGTTGATCGCATTTCTGTTTGCCTGTACTACTGAGATTCCTTAAAGTGATCATGTTGTTCTTCTTCTGAGTTTAACTATATTTGGATATTAAAAATCAACCTCAGAAATTGCTGTTCATACCATATAGCCAGGCTTCAAGGGTGGGCATTCATTCCTTCTCCTTGCCTGTTGTTAGTTTGCTTCCTAGGAACAGGTTTATGCTGCCAGATATGCTCATTAACATTCCCCTCATGGAACTGATGCCACTGAGTTATGCTGACGGCTGCATGGCAGGCAACCCAAGCTTTAGTTGGTTTTCCCCCTTCTCAATCCTGGCAGCAGGAGCAGCACGGGCATCCAGCTGTATAGAACAGGAATGTAAACATTGCTTTGGCAATGTTCACATAAAGTTCAGCCACATTCCTGTAAAAGAACAGAACAGAATAGAAATTTACATGTCAGGCTGGCTATTCTTTCATTTGCACTGTGTTTTTTTTTTTTTGGTTAAACATGACTTTGTGAAATTACATATATAAGGTACTCATCACCATATTATCTGGGTGACAGGTAGTAAGATTTTTAAAAACTGCTAAGATTCCCACAAAGAGAGGAACAAAACTCCTTGCTACTTCTTAGCTATAAGATGCTACTTAAAAAGAAACACAACTGGAATCCACAGTTTTTTAAGAGGCAATTTGCTGGGAAAGACAAGTCTGGGCATTTCATATTTTGTTTTTTGTTCAGTGGCAGCCAGATCCAAATTTTTCAGTTTAGAAATTGATTTTTTTTTTTTTTTAAGATCAGAGTTCCTTTCTTTCTTCTTTTCTTTAAAGTTAGATCCTAATCCTGAAGTATGTCTTATTCAAAATCTGGGACATTTGAATATATGTGTTCTAAAGGAAGTTCCCGTAACTGCAAACAGGAAATGCAGTAGAGGAGACTTCATGGATGAATAACTGTAAAGGTCTGAGATTCTCACATATCTGGCACTTTGCACAGCAAATGAGGTATTTCTTGGCAAACGGTTTTATTTTTGTTTTGTGTTAGGCTTCTGCCAGTTAATATCATGCTCTGTTTGCTACTGCAAGCACTACCACGTTCTCTGTCTCTTTACAAAGAGTTTGTGTCTGTTTCCAGAATATCTATTTCTACCATCACCACCTCTGGATTTAAAACACGAACTCGACTAAATCCATTTAAAACAGAAAAAATAAGCAGCAGCAAATTGGATAAAGAAATGAGTGCCAGGTGCTTTTTTTAATCATTGTTTGTAGGAATAGCCTCAGAAGAGAGAGGGAAATATAACGTAGTAGGTGGGGAGTTGGTTTGACAAAAGGATTTTTCCTTTGCAGAGTAACTCTCCCACCAGAAACCATTCCCTCTAACTCAGCTGCTCAGACGTGCATTTCAACAGTTCTTGACAAATCAGTTTATTTCTGATAGCAGCTGTTAATGGAGTCTAACAAGTTCTAACAGTAGTTAATGTATGGGTACAGGCATCAGTGGTGTGATTTGCAGATGTTAATGTGCTCAGTTGGCTCCACATTAGAATGCAAAACATGACCTGAGGTACGTTGTCTTCTGGCCTTTAAACATGGTTAGCTCGAGGTCATTTGGAATTGTCAACCTTGTTTCCCTCCCCGTGTAACATTTTATTCATCATGACCTAGTTTAGAGGGAACAGTTGAAAATGTGTGGACTGTAGAACCTTTTACAGTAAAATATTTAAACCCACAAAGTCCTCCTTTGCATAAATTATAGCTTGTTCTCTTACAGACAATTAGAGTTAGAGCTGACCTCACAAAGCTATAAACCATCATTCTATGAGGTGAGCTTTCTTGCCATCCCTCAAACAAAATAATCTGTTGAAGATAGGCCATGTCTACACTACAAAATCAAGTCGACCTAAGTTACGTCTGCACAGAGCTGCCACACTTATTACATCGCTTGCGCATGTGCACTCTGCACTCCTTGTGTTGGTGGTGTTTGCACCCTTACCAGGAGCGCTTGTATTGGTGCAGTGCACCATGGGTAGGTATCCCACCGTGTAACTCTACCATCCAACGCAGGATGTTTTGGGAAGTTTTTGCAATGCCTGATGGGGCCAAAATATGTTGCACAAGGCAGATGGGGAGCATGGGGTTGACTTCACACAGTACAGTGTTCTCATTCCATAATTTCATCCACATCACACATTTCATGCCTTCTTTTAAAAAATCCCAACAAACCCATGCATCTGTCCTCACTAGCTGCCATCTCTTATGAAAGTATGGAGCCTACACAACTCTGCACTATGGCCATGAATGTTGCAAACATTGCATGATCCTGCAGTATTTGCAGAACCGCAAAAGGAGCCCCAGGGGACATGATGATTCACTGGAGACTAGATTGCTGTGGGACGTAGAAAGAAACAATTCAAGCTTGTTGGTGGTGTTCGCAGAGCAGCTGCACAGAGTGGAGAGCCAGTTTTGGGCCCAAGAAATAAGCACTGACTAGTGAGATTGCATTGTCGTGAAGGTTTGGGATGACAAGCAGTGATTGTAGAACTTTCAAATGAGCGAGGCCACATTCCTGGATCTGTGTGCTGGACTGGCCCCAGCCCTAAGGTGCAGGGACATCAAAATGAGAACTGCACTCACAGTTCAGAAGAGAGTGGCGATTGCACTGTGGAAACTTGCAATACCAGATTATTACCGGTCAGTCAGGCATCGATTTGAAGTCAGGAAATCTGCCGTAGAGGCTGTTGTGGTGCAAGTGTGCAGGGCCATTAACTGCCTTCTGCTATAAAGGACTATGATTCTGGGCAATGTGCATGATGTAGTGGATGTTTTTGCAGCAGTGGGGTTCTTGAACTGTCGTGGGGCGATAGATGGCACACACATCCCTGTTTTGGCACCAGACCACCTTGCCATGGAGTACATCAACAGAAAGGGCTGCTTTTCAATCCTAATGCAAGCAATGGTGGATGGCTGGGGACACTTTAGCAACATCCATGTAGGCTGGTCAAGTAAGGTGCATGACGCGTGCATCTTTAAGCACACTTGCCTGTTCATAAAGTTACCAGCAGGGACTTTCTTTCTCAACCAGTGGATTATCATAGGAAAAGTTGACATGCTTATAGTGATCTTGGAAGACCCAGCCTACATCTTGCTCCCCTGCCTCATGAAGCCATACACCAGCCACCTCAACAGCACCAAAGAGCACTTCAACTACACAATCAGAAGGTGCAGAATGACAGTTGAATATGCCTTTGGCTGTTGGGAGGTGTGCTGGCATTGTTTACTTACGAGATGGGATCTCAGCTGAAAAGAAATCTCAGTGGCGATAGCTGCCTGATGGGTCCTGCATTATATCTGTGAAGCAAAGGGGGAAAACTTGCTGCATCGCGGAGGGTGAAGGTGGAGCAGTTGTCTGCTGAATCTGAACAGCCAGATACAAGGCCTATCATAAGAGCTCAGCACGAAGCTACATGTCTCTGGGAGACTTAAAGACCATTTTAATAAAGAGCCTGAGTAATGTGTGTTGCTGTAGTGTGTTCTACCTGGCCTTGCTCTGTTGCAGCTTGCTCTGATTCTTCTCCTGTGTGGATAGGAATATAACATTGTCCTTGTGTCTATTTATATTGTCTGTGAATGAGGTTATGGGTTCGGTGACAAAGTGAAGTAAGAGGAAATTGGTGCGTCAGTGCTGCTCACCACCAGACAGCATGTGTGGCGAGCTAATAAAGATGAATGTTGATCCAAGAAATATAATTGTATTCGGTATCATGAACAAGGCAATTAAAAACCCATTTAAAACTAATTAAGTTTCCCTTAATTACGAGAACAGAATGTATGAAGGGGAAAGGACACACATTTCCTTTCATGTCTACCAGAATCTGCAGCCATCTCTGTTTGCTGCCTGAGAAGTCCCCTTATGTCCTGGTGCGTCTCCTTCTCCTTCTCCTGCTTGGACACCTGGGCCTTTCTCCTCTCCGCTCTTTCCTTCTCCAGGCTTTCTGCCAGGATGATCCTCGAGGCCCGGGTCTGATTCTCAGATGCAGCACAGGCTTGCAGGATCTCCTGGAATGTGTCACCCTGAGTCCTCCTCTTTCTCCTCCTTACCTGGCTCATGTGTTCCAGGGGTGTGGAGGGGGGAGACCCTGAAGGGCACAATGGCAGCAAGTGTAGAAACACACGCAGAGGTACCATTGTTAGTGTATTCACAACTGAAACCGAAACTTTAGGATACTGAATTCCCTCCCTTTGGTCCCCAAAAGTTGTAAGCACGACATTCTCACTTCTCCTTGGGATTGATACAGCACGGTGCCAGTCACAGCACCAGCCAGGGGGGATGGTGAGTTGAGGAAATGAGAGGGCATGAGTCTAGTTGTATAGGCCAATGGAACTGAATACCGGCACCCTCTTCCATAGGCAGTGGTGATAATTTTTAGCAGCAGAGAGGTAGAGGCAGAGAGAGCACTGCGGCTGCTGATGCCAGCTGGACCCACGTGCTGCTAGCCTGCGTATTACAATGGTGCCCACTGAAGTAATCGCTGAATGGCCTGAGAAAATGTCCAACCACGGTGGAAGAAATAAGGCAGCCTTCCCCAGAAATCTTCAGTAGAGGATTGCAGCGTGCTTCCATGAGAGTTTCACTGAGATCTCTGCTGGATTCACGGGACATCCCAGTGCACATAAATAAACTGCTTCCTGTGGCCTCCTCTGCCTATGAAAAGCAGATAGTGAGTCTACCTCTCTTGGTGGTTTTCCTATCTCTTCTAGCACAAGTAAAAAAATAAGAGTAAGTCAACAGATGTATCATGCTACTTTGGGGGGTTCCATCCCTGTAACTTCAAAGCAAACTGCGTACTTCCTTCCCCTATATCAGGCTCGCCTGTGCTCCACTGGCAGGACTGTGGTGGAGTACAAAAGATGTCTTGGCGTGTTGCACAGCTGGATGCCCCAGGTGCTTGTCCCCCCTACTAATCCACTTCCATTTCCTCCTCACTGTTCTCTGAGGCTCCTCCAAAGAATCCACAGTGCTCTTTTGGGTGGTGGAGGGGTCTCTGCGGAGCATGGCTTGCAGCTGTTTGTAAAAGGGGCAGGTCTGTGACTCTGCACTGGATCAATTGTTGACCTCCCTGACCTTCTGGTATGCCTCTCACAGCTCCTTGGCTTTCACACAGCATTGCTGCTGATCCTTGTTGTAGAACTTCTCCTGCATTCCCTGAACCATCTGCTCGTAGAGTCCCGGTTCTATGATGGGATCAGAGCAGTGCCTGTACAGTCTCTTCTCCCCACAGGCCCTGGAGATCCAGTACCTCCTGTCTGCTCCAGGCAGGGGTGCATTTGCAGCCTGTAGCTGGCATTGTCAGCAGGGTAATTATATTCAACAATGGAGAGTTGCTAGGTGTGCTTGCTATGCTGGGCAACCAAGAAAAGGAATTTAAAAAATTTGCAGGGCTTTAAAGGAGAGGAGTGGCTTCCTGTCCACCTGACCCTTGGCCGGTGGAGTTCACAACTGTGACCAGAACAGTCAGTGTGGGCATTGTGGGACAGCTCTTGAAGGCCAGTAACAATCAATGTAAGTAACACAGTGTGTATGCTGTCACTGCATTGACCTAACTACATTGACTGTGAACCTATGCTGCTTGGGAAGGTGGTGTTATTAAGTCAGATCAGCAGGACACCTACATCAACGGGAGTGAAATGTAGACACATCCACAAGCTAGGTAGACCTAATATGTAGTGTAGACCAGGCCATAGATAACATAACTTCTGCTCCATAGCCTGTTTCAGCACACACAGTCTGAACACACAAAGGCAATTAAACTAAGCACTTTATATTTTCACATTCAGGTAACTCTGTTATTTTTAAAAAAATTTTACTTTAAAAATAATCACTTTTGAATTGAGAGCGGACATGAGACTTTTCAGTCACAAGAGTCTTTAGAATGAAAATATTACTTCAAGATTTATGGGTGTATTGCTACTATGATACCATAATACAAAAATACCACAACCAGAAAACAAAACAAAAAGCATAGGTATGTCTGTGTCTGACATAGAGCTCTCATTCTTCAATAAATGAGCTGAATTAATAAAATAGTTCACTGCTCCATTATATTATCCTATTAGCTACAAATGCACATTAACATCAGTACTGTATAATAATAAAGCTGTAAGATTACTTTGCAATGCCATACATATTGATCTTTTGGTTTGGTTTGTTTCTTTGGAAACATCTGAGATGTTATTGTTCATTTGCAATTTGGCTAAAATCATAGTTGCTCCACATATCTTGGCATATTGCGTGGGAATTCTCAGCTTATCTCAGAAGGCTTTAGCACTTTAATTTATTCATAAACATGGAGGTCTTTACCCTCTGTGTTCATTAATTCTGTTTATTTTACATCTGTAAAATTCCTTTGATTTAAACATTTTGCTCCTACAAGGGCATGCTTTGTTTGTGCGCTATCTGAAAGAAAAGCGTATTCTTTCTAGAGGCTTTATTTACATACAAAAATAGGTGCTTCTGCTTACCTGCAGTGTCAAGAAAAGCAGTCTGAAGGGCAATGGCTTTTTGTTGTTCTGAACAATAACAGAGTCCAGAGACAAGTTGGAAAAACATTGTTTGATTTAACAAAAAATTAACTGGTCCACATGGGATGGACAGAATCTTCTAAGCGTTTACAGAAGTTTGCCCTGGAACTCTTGAGCAGGATGCTGAGGGAGAGAATGCTCACAATCAGCGAAATGCCAAATTAGAAAGATCTCTTCTTTAGAACAGATGTCCATTGGCAAATTGTGCTCAGGCATGTTGTTGTTCCAGCAGCTCTCAGAAATTACCTTGTCCAAAATAACTCTTTCAAAGATGGTATTGTATAAACTAAAATAATAGAGTGCCCTCATATAGAATGACGTGGCAGAAAGTCTTTGTAATTTAGATTGGAAGTCAAACTGGATTTTGTGTCACTCTGGAAAAAGAGGAGGATGTTTATAGTAGGTTTTGCAGGTCATGGAAGGGAGGCAGTTGCCAAATGGAAGGGGTATTCGTTTTCCATTTACTGGATCCAAACTGCATATGTAATATATGAATGTGTGTGTGACATATGCATGGCAAAACCCTGCCCCCATCGCAGTCAACAGTAAAATTCCCATTGATTTCAGTGGAGCCAGGGATTACACCATGTATATGAGTTTACATAGGTTTTATTTTTTAAATGGCAGTGTGTTTTTAAATAAGCTAAATGTTTATATTAAACTGAACTTTTGAGGCAAAGATTAAGAAGATAAGGCTAAGTCATTGTAATAATAATAAAAAAAAAGTAAAAATAGGAAAAATGTATAATTCAGCACAAATTCTTATCCCTTCTTCCAAATCTGTGTGTCTTGTCTAGTTTAAGGCTGTAAACTCTTTGGGGCTTGGACGTTTCTTACGCATGTGTGATGTGCCTAGCACCGTTTGGAATGTAATAATAATAATGGGGGGTGAATGGCAGATAGAGGGTAAGTGGCTCAAGGAGTAATCTTGTAACCTGTGGCATTATAGTCTAGAAACTTTTCTAATTTCTTATGATTAAAGATTCAGAATAGCAATTCTAGCAAATACAAAAATAGTTTCTCTACTATAACATAAAAGATGTAATAGCAAGCATTGTGAGCCACAGTACCGGAGTCTCAGTGTTACATGAAAACAGTCATTTTATGGGGTGGCTACATTATATTTTTCCATAATAGAATAAAATTGAGGCCTTTTTTCTGTTTTAGAAAGTGTTAACAAAACAATGTGCTTAGAACAATATATGGTTTAGGAAGATTCCTGCATAGACAGAAAATAGTCTTTTTTCCTATTACTTTTCAGTTTTTATCAAATCTGTAGGAAATTAAAGCAAAATATATTAGTTTATGTTACAGGGTGGAGGGAGGAGATGAAATCTTGGACCATGAGTAATGCATTCTTCATTTAGGATTTGTTTGAAAATGAAGCATTCTGTTATTATTCTAAACATGGCACTTAAAACGCAATTTTAAATTATCACTGTTTAGTTTTCAATTCTCACTGCCTTGGGGCAGCCTTTTACTTGCTCCTCTGCTTCCGTCATTATGCAGCTGACAGATACTCATGTGAGCAGTCTAGGCAGTAAGTGAGTGGTGGAGGCAGTCTTGGTAATGTAGGACAGCAGGACATACATGTGTAAGAATATGTGCATGGTTCTAATGAACAACCTTGGAAAATAATTTATTACTTTTTTATGTAGGAGGAAAAAAACTCTTTGGAACATAACCTAAAAGTTGTCAAGTTCCCGAAGTCTCTATGTAATTACGTGGCTTTGTTCACAGAACTTATTTTTAGGTTGGCCTGTCTCTGCCCCATTGGAGAAACAAATCCCAAATAATTTATGAGCATTAGATAAACAATTATAGAACTTTGAGCTGGACCATTTCAGGCTGTGGAATTGATTCTCCTCAGAGCACTGGAACTTTGACTTTAGTAGAGTTACTCCCGAGTCTCACTGATGTAAGTAGGGAGGATCTGGCTCTATGAGTGCAAATCCATTACATTTGCTATGAGACGTAGTAATTCATTTTTCACCAGGCTCAGCTTGACATGAAAAAAACACTGCTATCCATCCTTTGCTATCCTTTTTTGTCATGAAGCCTTTTAAAAATTTGTTTTTTCTACTTTTGGCTGACACTTGCTGTAAAGTAGATTTAGGTTTCGCTCTGTTTATTATTTGGAATGGTTTGCATACTTGTGCCCATTCTGGAGTGTTCAGAACCAATGTTACATCGTACAAATGTCACTTAAATTGGCAAAATCAACCTTGGTTCAGTCCGGTGGGTTTGTTACAGTTCTGAATGTTGATTTATGGGAGGTTTCAAATGAAAGAATCTCTCATTTTTACTCCAAAACTACTGGTAGACCAAAAGAGATGAGCTGTCTGCACAGGGTAGCATTTTTGTTGCCTCCTCTGCTATACATGTAACACAACAATAGACACACACATACTTCCTGCCCTAAACTTCTGCAGCTGAAGCCAGGCAGCCTCTCCCTTCCATTGGTGTTGCTGCCTGTCGTGATTTTCTCATGGGTCTTCAGTATTTGTTGATTGTCTGAAAGTCCCAGCTTTTGGAATCATGTAAGTATGTGAGAATCCCAGCTGTCATTCACATACAAAAAGTAAGTTTCTAGTCCTCATGGTTGCAAAGAAAAGCTTAAGAACATGATTCAAATGCACCCTAAAGGCTCAGAAACTAAAATACACAAAAGTACCCAAATGTTTAGTTTTTAAAATGTCCCGATTCTGGGGGCCTGACTGACGGTTTTTGAATGCTTGTGGTTGGTAATGCTATCCACACGTGCATGCACGCACACACACACGTGCATGCACGCACACACACACACGAGTGCATGTGTGCGCACTTCCTGGCATATAGCGGTGTTGGTGTGGGTATATCTTTTCTTTATATGAGACTGAAAGCCTGTCAGCAGTAGCTGTATGCATGCTGTTGATGCTTTCACTCCCTTGGAATAGTGCTGGCCAGTTTGTTCCCTCCACCAGAGGGGACTACGAAGTTCAGTGCACTGGTCTGCTGAATTCCTGGAGCACAGAGAATTCTCTTCGTTATAACAGGAGTCCTTTTTTGGCAGCTGGAAGCTCCTCACTGGTTGGATGCAGCAGCTGTATCTATTTTGTCCTGCTCCATATGTTATTACCTCCCAGATCCTCTTTTCAAATTGGGACGTGAGAAAGGAGTAATTAAACTGTACATTCAGTCTCAAAATTAAGTTCTCAGCACTGTAAAACACAACAAATCAAAATGCTAGAAAAGCATAACTCTTTAAGGTCCTCAGTTTCATGGGATGATAATTTAATAGTTACATCTGAGCACTGTTGCAACTCCTTGTGATGTGTTGTCACCCATGGGTCAGCTGTCAGGTACTGTATCAATACTGTTGCACAAATTTAATGGCTTAGTATTGTATTGTTGAACAATTTCAGGTGCATTTTCCTAAGTACTATTTGAGAAGCTTCCAGCTTTAGTGGCATTATATTTTTCCCCTGAAACATTTAGCACCTCTAACTCCCACTGATTTTAGAGGGATTAGTGGGTGGTTAGCCCTTCTGATACGCAGGCCACTTTTAGTTACGTGCCTATTTAGGAGTCTAACTTCAGGCACCCAGATTTGAAAATGTTGATCTAAAAGTTTTTTTGGGGGGTAACCAGGAACAATAACACAAACCAAAGTATAATTAAATTTGCTTTTCTTTGAATTAATGAGTTTTTGGCTTCAAAGCCTACTGTGACCAGTTACTTAGAAGTAATAATAGGGAAGTAGCCTAAACACAAACAGCCTCTGAATCGCTGAAATGATAGCTATGAAGAATAAGTGGCTCAGGTTTTAATTTTGAAGACGTGCACAAACCTCTTGCCACGTGCACACAACCACAACTGGACCCTGGAGTCTCATGGTAGCACAGAAAACTGCCTCTAACCTCTCATTTAACACTAATAAGAATGTCCCTTTGCATGTATGCAGTGACTGAACATGCATCAAACTCGTGTCCATTTTTCCTGCAAAAACTAGAGTAATATCATCCCAGATAACTTTCTTTCTCCCAAGAACAGAACAAAGCATTTATTTTAAGGGTTGTCAGCAAGCAGCTTGTTGTGCTCCCAAGGGAATATCATTTAACTTGCCTCACTAAAAGCTAAATCAACTATGTAGCATGGAGATGCTTAGAACAAATTCATATTTAGGTAAAAAAGAAATGATGGAAATGGCAGGAACTGCTTGGGAATTGCCTAGAAACTGAAATAGAGAGCGTTGTGAGTCTCTCTGGAAAACAATGTTTCCCTTTTCTCTGGAGACACTGTATGCCTCCCACCCTTTGCCCTCAGGAAGACACAATAACAGATAAAGCCAGCAACAGGATGACATTTTTCTATAACATTCTGAAAATGTCAGTGTGGAATAACTGTTCAGTTTCACACACATCTGTCCACTTCACTTTTTTTTCCTGCTCCTCTGATTGCTTCCTTTACTTTATTAATTACTCTGGAAAAGGTCATTTTGATCTTTATGTTAAGAAAATAATCCAATGCAGGCCAGTGCTAAGTAAATGAGGTTTTATTTTGAGAATTGTTAATGCTGTTTCCTGTTGCCTTACGTTATTTCCTCTCTTATTTAGTATCGGAAATCACAGAATCAGATAACATTTCTTGCAAAATTCCACCAAAATATTTGCTTTTTGTAAAATACTCCATGTATATCTTTCACATTACTATCCATTATTTTTTTTTAATATGTTGCTTTGATTGCATATCAAAAAGTTACCATTATACATTGCATAGTATTGACATTTACACATAATATATAGTTAAACAGATGAATTTAAGTAATTATTGAACACCAGTAAACAGTACACGAGCTATGCAGTAAGTAATTGTGTTTGGTCAACTGACACATAATGTGCATGTCAAGTGAGAAATTCTTTTAAAACTAAATTAGCATAAAACAGCTTTAGGTTTAATTGTTAACTGGAAGTTAATGGTGGTGTTAATGGACTCAAATGTGCCTTGAAGGCACAGATCTGCCTTGAAATGGCTTGAATCCTTCCCCTCAGACCAAATCTGGAAGGGCAACTGTTCATGCCCTTTCAGAGTCTTCATCTGTGGAGTCCCACAAGACTTCATCCTCTTCCCCCATCTTATTCAGCATCATAAGTAGCTGTCATGGCAGGTCATGCTGGAAGAGGGAGAGGTGATCTCTCAGGTAGTTAGGGGCATTCCCACCACTAGGGGAGCTGCTGAGAAAACCTATCATTACGTGTATGACATCCAGCTCTACATCTCTTTTACATCAAACATCAATGGCATCATTTCCCAGTTTTCTCAGTGCCTAGCCGAGGTCAGTGACAGACAGAAGGGCAACTGGCTGGATCTGGGTCCAAGTGGAATGAAAGTGATGATGGCAGAAGAAAGAAGCATTCTGAAGAAATTACCTTCTCTATAACATTCCCCAAGGGCATCTGCCCCCCGGTTGTTCAGCAGCATTAAATATTCCAAAAGGATTTCAATGCTGCAATTGGAATGCCTAAGTAGAAAGGAATTCATGCTCCTATCTGCAGCCGACCGGGATGCTGCACCCTTTCCTGCTGAGCAGTTATTACCTTCAGGCTTGAATATTTCAACTCATCTTTAGGAATGAAGACATGCACCCTGAAAAAGCTTTATCTAATATAGAACACAGAAGCCCCTCTGCTTAGCAGCACATAGTGCCGTGGTCTCATTGCCCTTGCACTTTACTTTCTGCAATGGTTACTCTTTGACTACAGAGCCCAGTTCAGGGTCTTCGTGCTGATATTCACAGCCCACCACGGCAATGGCTCTAACTACTTCCAAGTTCACCACTCCCTCTGCGAGCATGACAGCTACTTTCCATGTGACCAGGACAAAGGAACTGTTAACTAAAAGGGAGCAAAGCAGAGCTGGGATCAGAGGAGACAGAACTTTCCTGGGAGTTGTCTAGAGACTAGACTCTAGAGACAATGGAACTCACTCCTGAAAAAGGTAACAATGGCCACAGACTTCACTGCATTCTGGATTAAATGCCAAACTCTTTCTTCATACACAAACTAAAGCAGGATGGATAAAAATCAATGGTTTAAAAACAAAAATGAGTTTGTTATTTCAATTTAAATGCAGGTTCATTTTTTAAAAATCTATTTAAAATTAAATTTGAAACTAACAGCCTGTGTTTAGGCATAAACTTATTAAAATCTATGAAACTCATTTAAATTAAATACAAAAAAATATTAAGTAGTATATTTTTGCTGCCAAGCTTTAAAGAAAACAAAACCACTGAACTGGTGGAAGTCACTGGCTGAACCCCTAGAACCAGAGTGTTGAAAGGCTAAACCAGCTTTTGACAGCTGTAGCCTTTTCTACAGGCACAGAGAGAATATTTTCTTCATTTCAGTTTATTCAGTTAGTTCAGTTCAATGACTAGTTGATTCAAAATTAAAATGACACTTGGAATTTTTCATCTTCCAATCTATGAAGAAAGACTAGGTGTGAGAGGGTGAGATATACTAGTTCTAAAATCTCAAAGGTCATGGTGACCAGAACCAATCTGTTCAGTTCACTAATTACAGATATACTTCCTTTGTTTAATAAATCAGCTAGTTTTAAATGTGAAACATGTTTTAATAAACTTTTTTTTCTTATATATCCAGCATGTCTAAGGTAATTTTATTTAATAAAAATAATTAAAGAAAACCCTAAATGCTGTTTTTATTCATTTTTAATTGACTTTGTATTTCCATCTAAAAAGAGCTTGAAACAAAATAATTACAAGGAAAAAATTAATTATTTAATAAATAAGAAATGCATTTTCTACCATAATAAAAATGTAAAAATAAAGACACTGAATAAACATAAGTGAAGCTATATAATTGCTTAAATAAGCGTATAGATATAGTGTATCCTTCCAATTAGCAAAAAGAAGCACCAAATTTAGCAAATAAACATGTTTTAATGGTTACTGACTAATAAGAATCAGCCTGTCTTTTGGAGAATAGCTAAAATGTACAAATGCAAAGCACAGTTAAAAATGATTATTTAAATCAAGGTTTCCCACTTGCTGATTTAAACCATGATTAAAATTGGTGATTTAAATAGCTTTGATTTAAATTAATCCATCCTGCTATAAAGCAATCAAGCAATTGGCTTCGGTAGCCTGAGAAGGGGAAGAGAGGCGTGTTGGCAAGTTTATATATGTAGTCCGGGGGGAGCCTTTGCAAAGTTATTGCATGCTGCAATCTCTGGAGTACAGACACATGACTGCATCTCCAGGGGAAGATGCTCAGTGGTGGGAGCCCTATAAACCCTAGATACATTAGGGGATAGTGTGCCAGTAGCTCAGAAGGCACATTACCAATGAGTGCTCTGGCAGTGTGGTTCCTGCACCAGCTTTTCACAGGGTGCTGTGTTCACTAGCTTTGCAGAGGCCCCCAGCCCTCTTGGTGACTGTGGAGGTGGGCATGGCCTCTCCAGCCACCTTCTGGAAGGCTAGTACGATTGTGGGCTCTACAGTCACAGCCCTTATGTTCAAGGGTATGTCTGTGCTGCAGGTGGGAGCATGCCTCCCAGCCTGGGTAGCAGACTCACGTTATCTCTCCTTGACCCCAGCACCCTGAAAATAGCTGTGTGGATATTTCAGCATAGGCAGTGGTTTGGGCTAGTTGTCCAAGTCCAAGCCCATCTGATCCCTTGGGTCCAAGCTTGGGTGGCTATTGCCAGCTGTAGCTTTCTCTTCTATTTTAGAGAGAGGACATATTTTGGTCACTGCATAAAATTTTTTTAATAACTTTTTATCAGTATAATTAATTTGCTAATATGAGAATAGTCTAAAAATGGGGGGTTTAATCTTACATACAAAATATGTTTTACAGACTCACAGACATGGACTCTTGTACATAGCTACTAAGGAGTAATAACATATCCTGATCTACAAAGTTTGTGTGAGTATGTTTTTGCATTACACATTTTCTTGCTGATCGATCTCCTTCGTAGCCACTAGAAGAGTCACACAGGTACTGTGCATTAGTGTGAGGTTTTGCTGGTGAAACAGTGAGAAAAAGTGTAACAAGTTGACATAAATGCACATGGTTATTCAGGGTTTGACAGACTGGAGTAAATCGCTAGTAGTATTTTGGAGGCGTGGAAGGAGAGGATGGGGGGAAGCACAATTGCAATGGGAAAGGAAATTCTGTCACCCTGACTCACACGAGCAGTCCCACTGAAAGCAACTTGCATGAGTAAGGTCTACTCATATGTGTCAGCGTTATAGGATCAGGCCTCACTTCACTAGATAATGACTACAGAAGCATGCATGGGTTTATTTTTTGGGTTTCTCCCTCTTCTATCTGCTAATGAAGGAAAAGTAGGCATTTCATTGTAATCAAATCAACACAATCCCTTACATGGGATTTCTGTATAAAAGAATACCCACTGCTTTCTTCGCTTTTCCCCTGTTTGTTTGGCTTTTGGTGAATATGCCTGGTGTCAATTATATATAATTATATTCAAAGAGACTACATTAAAAGAACATAAAAGAACATTAAAGTTGCAAAGTGAAGCATTCAAAAGTTAGAAATGCCGGAGTCAAGACTGCCTTTGCAACCTTAAATTGGCCTTTTTGTGCTGAAGCATTATGATAGTCTTTTATTACACGATCACATGCTATTTTTTCCCACAGGGTCTTTGCCTCATTGAGTGAATGGGTGGGTGTGACACATTGCACCCCACGTACACTTCTATGGTGTGGTTGTGTATCATTCCTGTTCACAGTTATAGTGTAACTGTGTATTGTTTATGCAAAGTATGTCATGTAAGGGGTTTCTGGAATGTTCATGACATACTGAACATTATTGTTATAGTAGTATGTTTGTGGCAATGTCATATGTATAGTTATGAAGCTCTGCTATGAAATATTCCAAAATATGTGTCTTACATGGCTTGAAGAAGATCTAAGTAAAACCCTCCAAAATCAGAGAGGTACTTCACGCCTCACTAAAGGATGCATAAAACAACCCAGCTCTTCCAGGAACATCGGAAGCATCGGTAAGGGGATGCTCATGTGACTTGGGATGTGGAGAAAACCATACACAGATACTTTTGTCACCTGACCCGAGGGGACGGCAAAGGAACATGTTAAAAGAGGAGACATTTTGCGCTCTCTCTCTTCCAATTCCACCTACAGAACAATATCAAGCAACTAAAGGACTGTCCACAGGGGGAGGGCCTGGCTGAAGAAGATCAGCCAGCCTGTGGCTATCATTATCTAACTTTGTAAGGTTATTGAAAGTAACCTTAGCTTAGAGTATGATTTGCTTTTATTTCATCCTGATCAAATCTGATTTATATTCCTCTGTTTTATAATCACTTAAAATCTTTGTGTACTTAATAAAGTTATTTGTTTGTTTTATCTAAAGCAATGCATGTGGTTTGGGTGTGTGTAGAGCCTTCGTTTAAAGTGACAAAGCTGGTGCATATCAATTTCTTTGGTAAATTGACAAACTAATATGAGCTTGCAAGGTTCAGTGGGCAGCATTGAACATTGCAAGACAGACATTCCTAGGGTTGCATCTGAGGCTGGGGATGTTTTCAGGAATCATTCTATTGCATAATCCCATGAGTGGCTGGCCAGAAGCACTCACTAAGTTGAGAGTTGTTTGCTTGCAGGAGGCTGTGTGTGGGCTGACCCAGGAATGGGGATTCACACAGCAGAGCAAGTGCAAGATAGGCCTCAGGAGAGAGAGAATGGGTGACACAGCTATACACCAGTCCAGATTGCAGAGGGGAACGTCACAGTAGGTATTAAATATATTTTTCTCTTCATTTAATGTGGCCATAGTCCTTATTTTATGCACATCATTTCAAGGCTGAAAGAAACTAAGAGCTTTTAAAAATTTTCATGAAATAAGACAGAGCACAAGATCCCAGAACACGCAACAACCCAGTGGTTAGAGCATTCAGCTGGGATGTGGGAGACCTATGTTAAAATCCCTGGTCTCAATCAGGCAGTCAGAACAGGGAGACTTGAACTGAGTGTCCCACTGCCCCGGTGATTGTCCTAAATATTGGATATTGGTTATTCCATCCTGGAACTGAAATATTTTTAGCTTCAATGAAATGTGTGTTTGTCAAAAAGTTCCCAACTAGCTTTAGATGGAATCCACTTCTCTGTTTGGCATTGTGATGGGGTAGAGTAGGTCCAGAGGCTCCCTACCAGAGGCCACACTCCGTCCCAAAGAGAAGCTGATGAGAAATCCTCCAGGTGGCGTAGTGTGGCTCCAGGGAAGCAGCCAATCAGAGAGGCTGCTGCAATGACCAATCAGGGCCAGAAGGGCCGTATAAAAAGGGAGCAGCAGATCAGAGGCAAAGCAGTCAGTTGCTGCCTGTAGCTAGAAGAGGGAAGACAGGGTTCCTAGCTGGCTGGAAGAGCAGCAGGACCACACACAGCTCAGTGCAGGAAACTCTGAGCCCAGAAAGGGCTGCTGAAGACTGGGGGGAAGTAAGAAGGAGCTCTTGGCTGGCTGTGGGGATCGAGCAAGGACTGAACCCAGAATCTAGCCAGACGAAGTGAGGATACTGTGATGGGCCCTGCTGGTCTGGTTAAAGACTGATCCCAGGGAGGGCTGCCAAAAAGGATATACCAATGGAGGGTACTGTACTGGGTCCTGTTGGACTGTTGCAGGAAGGCTGTGTCTCCAGGGAGGAAGCCTTGGTGGTATGGCCCCATACCAGGGCTGTGAGAAGGTAGAGATTATACCCTGGAAGGGGTTTGCTTGTTTGTTCTGCATACAGACCACGTGTGTGATTCAGCCAGAAGGCTGAGTTACTGAAGACTGTTGAAAAAACAACCGGCTCACACCCAACCAAAAGGGGGTGCCAGTGAGAGGTGGGTGCTGACCGTGTTACAGGCATACACGCAAGGGTGCTAATTAAGTTTGCACCTTAAGTCTAGCATTTCTCAATTTTTGAGTGCATGACTTTGCAACCTTAACATTATTTTAATGTCGTTTCCGGGAAATAATTTCCTATTTTAAAAAAAAATCCATGAAAATACAAATTCCATCATGTGGAACCATTTTTACCCCCCACATGGGTCATCAATAGGGTTTTGACCTTTAGATCCACAGCACAAACCTCTATCACTTGAGCTAGTGGAATAACTGATACCAATATTAGGATGTTATACTTGAAAAGGAAGAGACCGTATTTTGCCAGTGGGTTCACAGTTATTTGACCACGGCAGAGGAATATAGAGATTCAGGACTTTTGGATTCCATTCTAGATTCTAGAGAGGAGTGTGATCTTTCTGTGGCTTTATACTGTCCCCCTCCCCACCAGTTCCTTTCCATGTCCTGCCACCCCAACTCCAGCTCCTGCCCTCTCTCTCCCTGTGTGTCTTTGCACCTCCCTAAGCCTGGCTTTTGCCCCATGTCCCTCTGTGCCTGTCCAACTTCACCCCACCCTGGTTCCTTTTTGCTCCTGCTCTCCCCCAGTCGGCACCCAATTCCTCAAACTTTTGCATTCAAATTAAGCTGCTTGTTTACTCTTCCACCACACTGCCTAAGAGTCTGAGCTCTTGATTCTGGTACCCAGTGCTACAATGGCCTTCTGGCAGACACAAGGAGCACTTGCAGGAAAAGACTTGCTTAGCCTTTGCATCCCCCAGGATGCTCAGTTGCTCTCTGGGGGGGCACATGTACAGTCTTGTCAACATGTAGGATTGTGAAGGGATGGAGCATGGCCAGTGCAGACAGGTTATTCAGATAATTTAGTTGGCAAACTCTAAGAAGCCTCTGCTGAATAGGTGTGAATTGAGATTTTCAGTGAATCATCAATTGACCAAATTTGAGGGAATTTGCATGGGACCAGCAAAAGGCACATTCCTAGCATCCGTACAAGCCCTGTCAAATTTCAAGTCCTTGCTCCAAAGCTTCGAGGTGCTATAGATTCTCAACACATTGCCAACCACAACTATTTAAAAATCATGAATCAGGCTTAAAAATCAATATTTTTTTAAAATAATACTTTGTGTCTTTTTTTTTCTTTGCCTTCTGGTTTTTGAGCCATTAGGGTGCACTTTTCTTCCAGTTTTTCTGTTGAATAATAAGGGCTGCCACTTTTTTTTTAAAAGTGAACACAGAGATGCTCAAACATTCACATCGCTTGAAGGGGCGGGGGAAAGGAGCGGGCTTAAGAAGAACACCAAATATTGTGAGACATTATAAAAATGAGTGTTGGCAACAGTGTGTTCTGTGACACTGACGATTTCTAGTGCATATTCATGTGCTGAACTTCCATTTCAGTCCATGGATATTCTGTGCCCTGCGTCAGACAACAAAACCGTGCAAATGTGACATATCGCTATTTGTTGATGAGCAAGCAAACTGCTATTTAAGTAACTTTGGCACGTGTGCTTTGTCCAGGCTTGTGTGAGATGATTCAAGCAGCAGGGCTTCTGACACTTCATGAGCCACTTTGGTCTTGACTTCATCTCTAATATACAAGTAATATAATATTTGCATAGATATTCCTTTATCCATCAAAAAGGAAAATATTTAATTTCATAGTGGGGTGGTGAATGTAGTCTTTAAAACGCCTTTTTTTTTGGCAGTTACCTCTGGCACTTATTGGTAGTTTTGCTTTAATATTTCAACATGTTTCATTCCCTCCTTTCCCATTCTGTATCAGTAGTTCCTTAGAAACAAGTTTAAAGCCTTCCTAAGCCTTTTTCTATGATACAGCATGTACAAGGATAAAATCATGGTAACTGGAGTATTTTATGAGACTAATACACTCTCTAAAAATAGAATATGAATCCAATTAGCACGAAAGCCGTAACTTTTGTGTCATTGTCTAGCTGGTATGCGTTTGCAACAGCTCTTTATAAAGATATTTTCCTTTATTTACAGTCAGACAGTTCCCTAACATTCAAAATGTCCTTGGTGATATTGCAATGTATATTGTGGTGTAGACATTAAATATTATCTAATTGCCATAAAGTAAACTGAGTTAAACTGGGGTTAAGAGTGTGAGTACATATGACTAACTTCTTGGTTAGGTGGACCCCATCTCTTCACATCAGTCCTTCCCAGGACAGCATTCCATGGTTGGGGAAACCAAAGCCCTCCCATTGACACCAGCCGTGCAGCCAGACATTCATCCCCAGGATGCACAGGAGCAACAAACGGTAAAAACCATGCCTGCTTTTGTTGTGGCAGAAGCCTTTATAAAAGATGAAGGGGGAGTAAACCACTAGCAGTGATCAGAGAAGCTCTGTGTGTATGCTGGGTTCTGGAAAAATGTGTGCTTTGCACTTCATAGAAGTCATGGCAGATGCATACTGTCCTCTGGCTGTTTAGTCAAAATGTATCAGCTGGAAGTGATACTGACCAAGAAATAAATCTCAGCATGGTGAATGTAGAACTAACATATTAAAGAAAGCAAACAATGAGAATTTTTCAGCCACAAGATGCTGCTTCTGCTCCAGATGTTGACACAGTTCCTAATGCTGACAGTGATGAGTGATGGGCAAGGTCAGTTCAATATGAGACTCTTGCCTAGTCAAAGTCACTCCTTTGAAGAGGAATCCCATTACAGCAGAGCAGCACTATCAGCTTGGACTTCCCTCACTGGGAGGTGACTGACTGAAAGGCCAGGACTGGTATCAATTAAATGATTTTGCTGAGCTGTGAAAACAGGAAAAATAAAGACATAAAAAGGTCCGAATTACAGGGTTATTCCCTATCCTCCATGCTTTCCCAGCTAGTTAGGTGCTTTTTTGTAAGAATTGCTTCCACAGTGAACTGCTCTTCATAGTGTTTCTGGTAACTCTCCATTGTTTGTGATAATCCCAAAGAGGACTGAATATAAAATATAATGTCCTCGATGATTAGATTCCTCATTTTTCCTCCGCATGCACACTGACATCTTAACAACAAATATAAAATCAGTCAGAATGTGTTTTTATAATAGTCCAGAATAGAGCAGGGTGAATTACTTGCAGTATTTTTGCATCAGAAATTGCAATGGCTCATTTTTTCCTGGAAAATATTTACAGAATAGAAGCAATTTTATAAAAGATGGAAAGACTGACATTTTTGTGTGGAACTTTTGGTATCGTTGCTTTTTTTTAATTTCTTGTTAGGTTGGTTGTGATTTGTCACAAAAGCCTCGTGATGTTGGTTCCATGGTGACTAAGCCAATTCCATGTGGTCAGAACTCCCTGTGACTGATCTTCTCAAAGGGAGGGGAACATAGTTATTGCTCTACAGTTTCTAGCCAGCCAGAAACAGGGGTACTAGTAACAGGGAGCAGTTCTATGCTGCATTCTGCTGGGGTGTATACAAAAGAGCTGCTTATTGGCCTTCACAGCAAGACCACAGTAGGATGTCAGAGGTTCTCCCTGGCAGCCATGTGAAAACCTCAAAAAGGAGACACCTCCAGTCACCAAAGATATTGCAGAGCAGCAAGTGGCCTGTTCTTCCTCCTTAACCACCTGGAGAGGAAAACATCATGTGGGGTTGGTGGGAAATAGTGTCGTGGTCGGGGGCCTGAGATAGGGTGTCAATCCCACACAAGGCCAAAAGAGAGAAATTAGGAAAGTTAACCAATAGGCTGCACCTAGAGGAAAGCCAGGCCATGCTAAGGCCGACCTGGCTGATGAAGCCCAGTTGGGGGAGGAGCTGGGCTGCGTTTATAAAGCCTGGAAGCTGGAAACAGAAGGGGACTGCATGGAAGTGGTCTGTAGTCACTCCCTGGGAGAAGGTAGGTGTGGTTGGGGCAACTGAGGCAGGCAGCCTCTGGTTATTCCCTGGGAGAAGAGAGTTTGGGGCTGGCAAACCCAGGGGAGTAGGGAGATCCAGAAGGTATGGAAGCGATTCAGGGAAAGGCAGCAAGTTTCAGGAGGGAACAGACCTTGGCTGCTACCTGGAGGGTCTGTGAGCTGGAACCCAGAGTAGAGGATGGGCCCGGGTTCCCCTGAAGTGGTATCTGGGGTAGCTAATGAAAAGACTGTCCGAGACTGCTGAAAAGAAGAAACTTTGACTCACCCATGGAAGGCGAAACTGCATCGTGACCTGGCTGGATGGCCGAGTAACAAAGAGGAGGCTACAATTCCTGGACCAAGAAAGGAGCCACAGACAGAGGAGGAGACACAGTGATGGAGTGTGACCGCTGGAAGGGCTGTCAGCCGGGCAGAGCTAATCCTCAGAATTTCCAGGAAGGTGAGTAGAGTCTCCTGTCATAGGGTCATTTGATCAGATGGGTCCTCAGGATGATCACATGAGCATCTGAACTGTGAAATTTGTCAGGTTCTGCCATCATGGTGGGGGTGGCAGATAGTATGTTTTACGTGCAATTTGCCCACAGTCAGAGTGGCTTACAGCCTACTTTGGTACCTAGTTGCTATGCTCTTGCTGATATTGGCAGTATTCCCCTCTTCATCTTAGTGTGCAGGTGACCAGATTCAGTAATGCTCTGGATATTCTGTGCGATCCTGGTGGGAGAGAAGTGGATTATCTGCTGGCAGACCATAACAGCACTGTCCCTCCGCCTCAGCTCACTTGCTTGGCTCCTGCTACCCAAAACTCTGGCTTAAAGTCACATGCTTCTTCAACTGGCACCTTTGTGAAGCTGGAAGAAAACATAAAGTCATCACTGATAAAGTCGGCAGATGACACACACATTGGGGTGGGGTAAAGAATGAAGAGGACAGGTCACTGATGCAGAGCAATAAGGATCACTTGGTAAGATGGACGCAAGCAAACAATATGCATTTTGCTATGGCTAAAGGTATACCTCTAGGAACAAAGAATGCAGCTCATAGCTACAAGCTGGAGGACTGTGTCCTAGGAAGCAGTGACCTTAAAAAAAGATTTGGGATCATGGTGAATAATCAGCTGAACATGAGCTCCCAATGTGATGGTGCGGACAAAAGGCCTAATATGATCCTTGGATGCATAAATGGGACTCTTGAATAGCAGCAGATAAGTTATTCTAAATTTGTATTTGGCACTGGTGCAGCTGCTGCTGCAATACTGTGTCCAGATCTGGTGCCCACACTGCAAGAAGAATGTTGATAAATTGGAGAGGGTTCAGAGAAGAGCCATAGGAATGATTAAAGGATTAGAAAACCCGCCTCCTAGTGATAAACTCAAGAAGCTCAATCTATGTATTTTAACAGAGAAGGTTTAAGAGGTGTCTTCATCACAGTCTACCTAATATAGAGAACAAATGGAATTTTCAGTCTAGCTGACAAAATTATAACACAATCAATGGCCAGAAGTTGGAGCGAGACAAATTCAAACTGGATATAAGGGATACATTTTTAACAGTGAGGGTAATCAACCATTGGAACAATGTACCAAGAGTCATGGCGGATTCTCCATCACTGGCAATTTTTAAATCCAGATTGGATATTTTTAGAAAGACGTGCTCTAGTTTAAAAGGAATTATTTGGGGGAAGATCTGTCACCTGTGATACATAGGAGGCCAGACAGGTGATCACTTGAAGTCATTGAATCTATGGCTGGAGAGCACAGGTTCTCAAACATTTTTTGCTGGGACCCCGTTTGAAAATGTCACAGGCTGTGATGACCCCCCCAAAAAAAAGTGATGACCCCTCATGCCATACCATTCTTACCGGCATGCACAGCAGCTGACGGCTTGCAAACTCCTCCCCCCCAGTAATAACTTTGCGACCCCGAGGGGTCACGATCCCCATTTTTGGAACCCCTGCTGTAGTGGGAAGAAGAACCTCTGCATGCAAGACCTAATAGAAGAGCCTGAATGTTATCTTTCACAGCATACAAACAGAGAAATTAAATTAAAAAAACATAAGAACTTTTGTTGGAAGGCTGCACCCTAGCACTGCTTTATGTCTTCAAATTCAGAAACAAACAGGAACCCCAAAAGGGAGAGAAACAAAACAGGCTGCTCCCTAAAACAGATGAACAACTTGCCTTCTCCCCCCTGGGCCCTGCCTTGGTCTAGCTGGCTGATTGCAAGATGACTCTCTTAGAATCAGAATCGCATGTTTCCTCCAGAGCCCTCTAACCTGCAAGAATGACTAGGATTCACAGTGAGTGCTTTTCATTTGTACAGTTATTTAACATCATGCTGAAGAGAGGCCCGTGACTGTTGCTTCATTTGAGAAAGTGTGTGCACTGATTGCCTGCTCCCTCATAGGCACTCTAGCTGCCTGCACCGACTCTGAGATGTGTGTCTGTCTGCATCGTGTTGGGATGGTGCAGTGTCTGTTGTAGAGATTTTAGTGCTTCTTGTCAGCTAGGGCTGAATCCTGACTTTTCAGGTCCTTGTCTTGCTAAGTAAGAGCAGCCTCAAAGCAATAAGAGAGCATATTTTTCACCACTGCCCTGCTTCCACTCAACAAAATGATCTGGCTGCAATGTCACCCCCTACCACATCCCCGTAACTTCCCTCCAGGGGACTGTTGTTGCCTTAGTCACCTTACTTCTCTGCTTGAGTAGCTCAGCGTGATAAGGGTGCAAAACATGGGACAGATCCCTTTGCTATTTGTGATGGCAGAAAACAGAGCATGTCTGAGAAAAATGTGGGAAGCCTCCAAATTTTGCAGAAAAACAAATAGAGAGGACTCAAAACCCATGAAAAATGATTGTATGAAAAAGTTAGCACCAAATTTTGGGGGAAAATGTTCCACAACATCAACCACTCTAGTGTGGAATTTGTTACTGCTGCTGTAGTAGTGTGTATGTGCATGCACGTGAAAGGATGAGCTGCATTTTAGCATGACTGTCTTTAGTTGCTTCATTCTCTAGTGCAATGGTTCTCAAACTGGGGGTCGCAACCCCTCAAGGGGTCATGATGCCCAGTTGTGGGGGTTGCGAGCTGCTGGCCGGGCAGCGGAGCTGTGAGTGGCAGGATTGCGAGTGAGCAGCCCGGACCCCCGGTCGGGCGGTGGGGCTGCCAGCAGCCCCAAACAGGAGCCCCGACCCCTTCCAAGTCAGAAGTCCCAACATGGCCAGGTTCTTAGACAACCCAACCCCAGGCACCCTGACCCTGGCTGCTGGTTACCACCATAGTTTGTGACCGGTATCAGTTTCTGCAGCCCAGGCCACCAGCGGTGAGGCTGTGATTGAGCCAGTAGCCCGGCCAGGTGCAGGACTGTGAATGACCTCCACACCATCCCTGCTCCGCCTTCAAAGCAAGGGCATCAAATAGAAGTTTGCCCAGGATGCCATTTTTCCTATGGCCAGCCTTTGGGAGTCCTGGACTGAGACAACAACATTACAACATTAGAAGGCTTGATTTCAAGAAGTACTTTATTATTTAATAGTCAGAGACACAGGTCCATGCTTTGTCCTGAAAATAATGACCACTTCTACTGTTAAAACAGTTAAAAGCTAAAAGAATCTGGAGTCTTACATAAAACGCGGTTTTACCAGCATTGTTAGCTCTGGGATTGAAAAACCGCAATGCGTTGTTTACTGCAAAGCTTTGTCTGCTGAATCGATGAAACCATGCAAACCGCAGCGACATCTTGAAACTAGCCATCCTGAGCAGAAAAATCAAAATGTGGCTTTTTTCAAACGCAAAGAAGAAGCAACAAAGAAAGCCAGGCTTGATGCAGATGGAAGTTTCCGACAGCAAACATCTTCAGCTGTGGAGGCCTCTTATGCTGTGTTGCTACGAATCACCCGGACCAAAACGCCGCATACAATGGGTGAGGAGCTTATTCTGCCAGCGTGCAAAGATGCTGTGTCACTTATGCTTGGCAATGATACTGCCAAAAAGCTTCATATTCTTTCCATGTCGAATGATACTGTGAAAGGCAGAATAAATATGTGAGATGTCTGAAGATATCAAAAAACAAGTTGTGCTTTCAGCATGTTCCAGTGACGTACCGAGGGGGTGCCGGGCCAGCCCTTTATGAGGCACAGGGATAGGTGAAGGATGCTCTGAGGGGCGCAGAGCCTCTTGCGCCCCCCCCGCCCTCTGCCTGTCATGAAGGGCTGGCCCAGAGTGCACTTACCTGCTACTCCAGCCCCACAGCCCAGTGCCGGCTCGGATGGGGTGGCCTCAACCCCGGGCCTGGGGGGAGGGGCCGAGCAGGCCCTTTGTGATGCATGGGGGGGTGCAAGAGCAGGAGCAGCCGCCTTTCAGCCTCCTGTGCCCCCCGCCCCCCGCCTGTCATGAAGGGCCAGCCTGGCGCCCAGCCCCAAGCTGGGAGGGCAAGGCCACCCCCATCCGAGCCAGGGCTGGGCTGCAGGGCTGGAGCAGCGGGGGCGCAGGAGGCGCTGAGCAGTGCCCCTCAGCACCGCCCTACCCGCGCGTCGAGAAGGGCTCTCCAGGCCAGAGGAGTAAGGTTGCCCCGTACAGGCCAGCGCTGGTGTGGGGCTGCAGCGGGAGAGGTGTGTACCACACGGTGGGTAAGTGTAGGGAGTGGGGGGTGGCAGAGTCGAGGCTGCATTTGTCTCCCCCCGCTTCGCCCCCCCGCAGGTACAGACCACCCTCCCCAGGGCAGCTGGGGTGTGGTGCTGGGACCCCTCCTGCCCTGTGTTTGTATGTGGGGGGGCATGAGACATGGGGGGTGCAAATCTAGGCTTGGCCCCAGGGCTCCGAAGACCCTCTGTACACCACTGGCAGGGTCAGCCTGCTGCTTGACGAAGTTACCGATGTTCTTAACTGTGCAGGATGCTCTGAGATCTTCTTCTGTGAACATCGTGAAACAACCCCAACTGCACGGGCCATTTTTAAGAAGGTGAATGCCTTTTCTGTAAGCAGTGGCATTGAGTGGAAAAATCTCTGCACTCTCTGTACCGATGGTGCCCCAGCTACGATGGGTGCACAGCCTGGCTTTCAGAAGAAAGTAAAGTGCATTTCACCTAACGTGATTGTCACTCGTTGTGGAGTCCATCGTCAAGTCCTGGCTACAAAGACATTGCCGATGTGCCCGAATGCTGTGATGGATGCTGTTGTACGAGCAGTGAACTACATTGAAATACATGCTCTGAATAATTGTCTCTTTTGGGAGCTCTGCAACGAAATGGGTGGTGAATACGAAGTTCTGCTTCTCCTCACTCAAGTCCGCTGGCTTTCTAGAGGACGTGCAGTAAAGCCTGTTTTTATACTTCGTGAAGAGATGGCAGAGTTTTTCCTGCGAAAGGACACACAAAAGCTGAACAATAAGTTCAGTGACGAGAAATGGCTTCTCTGCTTGGCATACCTAGGTGATATCTTTGATAGCCTTAATGACCTCAGTCTGTCACTTCAGGGAAAACGTTCGACATCAATAGACCCGACTAATAAAATCAGAGCTTTGCAGATGAAGTTGGATCTGTGGTGCAGGGAGCTGGACACAGACAGGCATGGCATGTTTCTGACACTTTCCTCATTCAGTGAGGAGGAGGGAGTCAACATTGATAGAGTTTCTCAAGTCAGCTATCAGGGAACATCTGAGAGCCCTTCACGAAGAGTCCTCGCACTCCTTCCCAGCGCTACCAGAAGCACTTCATTCCTTGGTGAAGAACCCTTTTAGTCTGAGAGCAGAGCAGTTACCTACTCAGGATATTCATACACAGGAGCAGTTTATTGACATGATCAATGATGGTGAAGTGAAAGCAAAATTCACACAGCTGCCTCCAAACCAGTTCTGGTGCTCTGTTGCAAGTGAATACCCACTGGTGTCTGAAATGGCCCTGAGTGTCCTCCTGCCATTTCCCACCACCTACGAATGCGAGAGTGGAGTCTCCAGCCTTCTCACAATAAAGACGAAATCTCAAAACCGGCTTGATGTGAAGGATGACATCAGATCATCCTTTCTGGAACAAGGCCAAGAATAAAACTTCTTGTGTCAGATAAAAAGCATCATCCATTGCACTGTTTAGGCTGCTTCTGGTGATTAATTGCTGTCAAGTATTAAAATAAAATTCTACTTAAAAATGACTTATGCCTTATAACAATAATTTGATATAAATGTGTGTTAGTCTTAATTTAAAAGCAGTGAGAAAAGGTAAGTTCATTTTAAGCAATAGCGTTTAAATTTAGCATTGAACATAGTGTTAAATAAAAAAATGTTTTTTAATTTCCAAGAGGGGTCACACTCAAAGGTTTGCTCTGTGAAAGGGGTCACCAGTACAAAATGTTTGAGTTCCACTGCTCTAGTGTATCTTGGTGTTCATGGAGGTGAGGGACTAAATAGCATTGCTCTGAGCTGTAGTGCAGGCAGGTTACATAACTACAGTCTCTTTGCCCAGACTGCGGCTCCGCCAATTAACCAAAATCATGACCTGCAGCAACCTTATTATTTCAATTCTGGAGTAGGTATTAAGGGCCTGATCCTGAAAATAGTTGCATTTGTGCATTATTTGTACATTATTATTTGTGCAGTATTAACTTTATTCATGTGAGAACTCCATTGAAGTTAACTGGATTGCTCATGGGAATAAAGTAACACATTTGTCTCCTTGTCTGCAGGATGAGAACATTAGTTTGTAAACTGAAGCACTTGTAACTGGAAAATAAAGCAAAAGACAAAACTAGACCTGCAAGTCTGACAGAATGCCCCTCTTCCGACTCACCTCTCTCAGCCAGACCTGGAGAATAAATGTTAGTCTAACTAGAATAAACTGCAGTAGGCATCAAGGAGCAAAAGCGTACATTTCAGACTTACCAGTTCTACACTGTTTGGCGGAAGGCTGGACCACCCCCAGCCTGCTCTTCATCATGGTCATTTATTAAAAAACTGCGTTTTACGAGTTGTTTAATATCTGGCTCAAACAGAAAGCAGGTGCTGCGTCATGAACAGGAGCAGCCTGAGTGTTCAGAGGTGCTGAGCACCCACATCTCCCATTTTCAGACATGCTGAGCATGCCGAGTGTCAGAGGCGCCTGTCAGATGCCAGGAGGAATGGAGCAGTGGTCTGAGGGCTTGGAGACCTCTAACAGCCAAGTTTTTAGTGGCCTGTCAGAATCAGTTTTATTAACTATAATATTTATGATTTTTAGCACAGTAGTATATAAATATTACATTGCTAAATAAAACTAAGCCTGCTGAGCACTGGATGTGCACCAAACAGGCCCCTCTAAACTTAGCAGCTCTCTTCCTCGTACTTGGAGAATGCCAGCACTGAGTTTGCTGGGATGAGAAATGGTAAGCCAAGGGGAGACACTTAACAGCTTAGTCCAGTAGCCCACTGGCTCTGGAATGCAGTAACCTGTGGTGCCTCCAAACTTTGGACCAGACTTCAGTCTCTGACTCCTGATGTTAGAGAGAGTATATCCCACTTTTGTCTGGCAGGAGCAATGTGATAAATGAAGTCTGGAGGGAGTAGCGTGCAACGTTCTTCACTTCAGAAGCTCGCTGTGCTTCATAGGTTTGGGGAAAGGGTGAAAAGCAGGGGGATTCCAGAGGTTTTCTACCAATCAGGGACAAAAAAGGTTTATGTGACTCTTTCATTTACAGTGGTAAATTTAGGGCTTTTGCTCTAGATGTGGGAACTGGCCTCTTTATCCGACCTTTTAAAAGTATTTTGTTATAGAATAAACTTCCCTCCTGCACCCACATTTATCCCAAAGTTCCTTTACAGCTTCACCACCTACCCTTTATATACATTTCTATGGCTGTGACCGCAGTGCTGTCCCTTGGATGTAATATTGGAAGAAAATCATATCTAGTGGCATTCCATGAGCTAAAAAGAAGTGGTTACTGAGCTGGCCCTAAAAGCCTCTAGTTTCATCATTACTTCTAGCATTATTAATATTTTACCACTTCGATGGTGGTTGCATCCGAAGGCCTTAATCCTTCTCCACAAACCACACGTATCTGAGGCAAGTAACAATGGGAGACTCTCCGATTTTCCCTTCGTTTTATGCGTTTTTCCCTCTCCAGTCCTAATTGCCACCTTTTCTTTTCTCCTATCTGTGGTTCTTCTTTGAGTGCTTGCTCATGTCCATTCTAATTTAGGGGGGTGTGCATGCCACGTGCACTGGTGCCGGAAATTTCTCCCGTAGTAATACCTGTAGGGCCGGCTCTAGCGCCCTCTGCAGCGGCATGCGTATGTGCCTGTATATAGGATGCTGCCGGCCCCCTCCCCCTCAATTCTCAGAGGAGTACAAGTGTTTCCTTACCTGGATGATTGGCTCATCAGAGGTCAATCGAGGGAACAGGTACAGCATGGCATCGCGATCGTAAGAGACACACGTCAGTTGCTGGTTCTGCTGCTAAGCAAACCGAAATCGATACTTACGCCGGTCCAGAGAATAGAGTTCATAGGTGAACTCCTAGACTCTATTCAAGCCAAAGTGCTGCTGCCCAGGGCCAGGTTCCTGGTGCTGGCAGAGCTCATAGCCAGTCTAAGGGCCCATCCTCTTACTACAATGAGGGTATGCCTCAGCCTCCTGGGAAATATGGCGGCTTGTGCTTGGTCCAGTATGCCAGGCTACGGCTTCGGTCGCTGCAAATGTGGCTGACGACAGTATACTCCCTATCTAGGCACTCGGAGGACGCAATTCTCACAATCCCCCCTGCATACTTACCTCTCTATCATAGTGGATGAACCCACATCAAGTGCTAGCAGGAGTATCTTTTGAGGCACTGAGACCGATGCTGTCCCTGGTCTCAGATGCCTTGGATGTGGGCTGGAGGGCCCACCTTGGTGCCCTACGAACTCAGAGCCTTTTGACCAGGGAAGAGCTGGCTATTCTCATCAATATCAGAGAGTTACATTGATGGGACTAGACCGGTTCACTGCTCCGTGTAACGCTTTGTACTGATTGCTGACCAGATGAAGGGCAGGCCAGTTTCATCCCAGCAAATATCGTCCTGGATTACAGCCTGCATCCGAGCCTGCTACGAGCAAACGGGAGTCAGCCTCCTGCATCCTTGTCAGCCCATTTCACGAGGGCCCAGGCATCTTCAGTGGCCTTCCTGGTGCATGTGCCTATTCAGGATATATGTAGAGCTGCTACATGATGGTCCATACATACCTTTATGTCCCACTATGTCATCACGCAGCAAGCTCGAGACAATGCTGGATTTGGCAGAACAGTACTGCAATCTTCACGGCCATGAACTCCTGCCCACCTCCAAGGACACAGCTGGGAAGTCACCTAAATCGGAATGGACATGAGCAAGCACTTGTAGAAGAAAGAGCAGTTGCTTACCTCATAACTGTTATTTTTCGAGATGTGTTGCTCATGTCCATCCCACAACCCACCTTCCATCCCCTGTCGGCATTCCGGGAAGAAGGAACTGAGAGGGAGGGGGGCTGGCAGCGCCCTATACACAAGCACATACACACGCCACAGCAGAAGGTGCTAGAGCCAGCCCTATGGGTACCACTAAGGGGAAAAATTTCCAACAACGGTGTATGTGGTGCGCACATGCACCTAAAGTAGAGTGGACATGAGCAACACATCTCAAAGAGTAACAGTTATGAGGTACGCAACCGTGTTATCTCATCAACGCTAGTCTTGAATGCTAGGGATAAAATGTGAATTTGTATGACTGTGTACTCTTATGCTGGACAGCATGTGAACAGTTGATCTGAATGCTGACATCTTCTCGATGGGAACACACTCACTGCATGTGTAGATATCGTCTTCGATTTTTTACCTTTAAGTGATTTTATCATCAGATTAACGAAGTACAAAATGGGGCAGGCCTGTAGAGGTGTAAATAATCCTGATAGAATATTCTAGTGTTCTTTCATCGTTCACACTCTAGTCGTGTATGTTTCATAAAAATCGGATTGATAAAGGGACATATACATTAAACTGTAATGAAATGTGCTAACTTTTTTACTACAATTTTTAAAATATTTATAATTGTAGTAAACTTTTTTAGCTGCTTGATGTTGTTAGAGTTAAAAACATATCAATAGTATTTTTCTAAAGGCCAGTAAACCTTTCAGGGCCTTTTCAGTGAAATCATGCCTCAGGATTTTATTTTCATAGGATACTGAATAGTCCTTGAAAAGAAAAACACAAATTAGACTTTCATTATCCATTCTAAGGGCTTTTTCATTTGAAAGATAGGATGCCATTCTGTCAAATAATTAAAATGTTCCAATACTGGTTAAGTGCTTTTCATTTATCATATTGAGCAGTAGCATCAAGGCCAACCAGATGTCAATGAAAGACGAACAGATGCAGCATCCATCTGACCTTTTTCTGAGTAAACAAATGAATAAAAAGAAAGCCAAAACTTTCTTAGGTAGCAAGTTCCATAGAAAAGTAATCCTTAGTAACGTAGGGGCCAGGGGCTGACTCTCCTCCAGAGAGAGGCTTTCTGAAGGTTATTTCTCTCTCCCTTCAAGAAGGCAAATGAACCGAGAACGGCTTGTTTGAAGCAGGTAGAATCTCAAGGTTAATATACATGCATACATAGTGCTTTTATTCCATAGAGCTCCATTTTGTACAATTGGGAAACTGAGGCATGGAAGCTAAGAGACCTGCATAGGATCATCCAACAAGACACTGGAAGAGCGAGTAACAGAATACAAGTTTCCTAAATTCTAATTTGGAGCAATAGCCACAGTACCACACTGCCCAGGCAAGGCAAACTGGACAAACTTTTTGTTCTGTTTGTACAGCACCTAGCACAATGAGGTTCTGGTTCAAGACTGGGACTCCTAAGTGCTGCCACAGTACAAATCATCACCATTATCATAATCTCCATTTACTTTTTAGAATTAATTCCTCCCCCCACTTTGCTTGTGTCTTTACTCTTTGCAGTTCTATCTATCCAGGTACTTGCATGGCCACCATATAACCTGAATTCCTCATAATTATTAATGTAATTTATCTTCACACCACTTCTGTGAGGAATCAGACTCAATTTGGTCCAATGCTGTATTCCTAGATTGTCCTTCATCCCAGTTTTCATGAGGAAGAAACAGTTAAAAAAAGCTTTACCTTTACAATCCCTTGGGCTGTGGTCCTGGACAGGGCTTTTAAATCTTTGCACCATAGCTTCTCATTTCTCATTGAGGACAGGCTGGCTTTAATTCTGTGTGCTATTCTTAGACTCCTATATAAGTCCTGAATGTTTAATTTCAGATCTTTTGATCAGCTTCCAGCCAGAAATTCATTCACTTGAGATGCAAGATTTCAGGGAAAAGGAACTAGAAAATGAGGGGAAGCACTAGAGCTCTTGCACTAAAAGGATATTTTAGTTTCATCCAGTTTAAAGCCACAGGGAACCATTACTTCATCTAATCTGACTTCCTGTATAACACAGGCCATTAAATTGCACTCAGGTGCTCCTATAGCGAGCCCTATAACTTGAGTTCTTAGCCTCTTTTTAGTACAGTTTTAGTCCAGTCTTTGTTTACATGACAAAAAGCCGGATGCAGTTGGGGCTGAAGTGATATGAAATACATATTAACTAAGATGGGTGCTATAAGCAATGTATGTCCAATAGCAAAACAAAAATCTTATTGACAAAAATTGGGGGCTTGGTTTCCTAAGATTCTGCATTTCATTGACTTCCATTAAAATCAGTGGAAGTTGAGGGCATTCAACATTTGAAAGGTTCAAACTCTGATTGCTCATTTTTTCAAAAGTTCATCCTTGTTCCCCTGATTCCTCAAGGCAGTTAAGCATGTGCTTAATTTCATCCCTGTTGGCACAGCATATGCCTAAAGCTGGTTGGAAAGCTGGACATTTTTTTGGTGAAAATTTTCATGAAAAGTTTTTCCTTTGGAAGGAAAAAATGGAAATTAAAAAACATTCCAACCAGTTCTACATGGGATTCGAATGCACAAAAACCAGAGGAACAGCGATCACTGTGTAGAGCAGTGTTGACTTTTGTCATCTGGACTTCCAACAGGGTTGAGTGAAACTATCACACTGATTCTTGTGCCCAAATGAAATTGCACTCTGCCTCCAGGGGAGAGTGGCTGCTGTATTAATCCATGATGTAGCATAGTCTTTCAGTGAGTCAAGATTCAAGCCCACTTATTTTGGCTTACAACCATTTACCAGCGGGTGATTTGCCTCTCCAATTACTTCAGTTCTTAATGGCTCTCTAGACTGTAATGGCAAAGAGTGATTGAGCTAACATACCTCAACGACCTTTACTCTGATTAGCTTGGGCCCATTAGTGAAGCCATAGCAGCCCGGGCTGTAGCAGTGTAGGCTAGCTGTGCAAGTACTTACCCAGGGCAGGTTTACCAGCAGGTGTGTACATCCCACGCTGAAGCTCACACTGTCATGGTTTCACTGCTCACCCAAGCTAGTTAGATTAAAGATTGCTCAAGTATGTCAGCTCAAGATGCAGTACCACCCTGCCACTGCATCTAGACATACCCATTTTTGACTCTCACTTTTACGCCTTGCAGAAGATCTGCAAGGAATGGGTGATTTTTATTTATTTTTTTTACTCTCCAAGACTACACTGGACCTTATCCTTGACTGAGTGAACTTCTTCGAGTGCTTGCTCATGTCCTTTCCACTATAGGTGCGTGCATGGCTACCAGAACCTTTTTCCCCTTAGCAGATCCCATAGGACTGGCTCCGGCGCCCCCTGGAACCCTGCCCACATGCCGCAGTATATGAGGTGCTGCCGGCCCTACTTTCCTACTCAGTCCCTTCTTTCTGCCAACTCCGGCAGCGGGGATGGGGGGTGGGATGTGGAATGGACATGAGCAACACATCTCAAAGAACAGCAGTTACTGGTAAATAGCCTTGTTTTCTTCTTCGAGTGCTTGCTCATGTCCATTCCACTATAGGTGACTAAGATGCAGTACTTAGAAGATGGGCCGGAGTTAGCGGTGAGCTGCCTGCAGCACCGCTCTGCTGAAGTCCGCATCTTCCTTGTTTTCTTATTTTGTCAGATACTTGTATTTTTATTTGTAGTTTAATACAATAAACAACAAAATACATATTCTGTCTTTTGTATCTCTTATGCTTTCGTTTAAATCACATCGATTTGTTTAATCTTCTTGCAATGATAACACCTTTTAAAATTTCTCCTCCTTTCTTCCAGCCCCCACTCTTTTAAACCTGAAGTGAATTTAAAGCTGCACTAGAAATTAAAGATAATGTCAGATTATTTTGTTGGGCTCTTGGTGGGCAGCGAGGAGAACTCTTGGTTAATGGTAATATTCAGATAAATAATAATCTAACTGGTAAAAACTGGCTCATTTTGTGATTAAACCTATGTACTACTACAATTATTATTATAAACTACACGGTAAAATCTGAAGATTGAGATTTGCAAGAACTCAGAGTACAGAAGACACATAATCAGGAGCTTGAACCTGTCATCAGTACACTACGTTGTGATGCCCCTTTGTCACTCGGACTCTGATCTTCTACCGCCTCTCTCTTTTTTTCCCCTGTGACACGGGGATAGAAAGGTTCAGCCTAGCAGGCTAAATAACCCAAATACAACCTTCAAGAACACATTGGAAGGAAATACAAATGGTAATTAGGGCCATTCGTTATAAATAGCTAAAACTTTGAGATTAAATCCTGCATTGTTAAGAATTTGGAAGTAAATAATGGCTGTGTATAACTATCATCTTGTTAGTAATTACTGAGGAAACCAAATAGTTCCTGTCACTGTATTCTGTTAGTCAAAAATCAAAGGAAGATATGAATATTTAGATAGAACTTGGATGTAATAATACTATTGTTTTTCCTTCTCTTTGAAATTTAAGTAGTAAATACCTGTAAATTGTAACCTGCTGATTGCCTTGTGCTAGTTTATGTAGTTACTGGTGTGTATAGAAAATAGGAGATGTTACTTCAAAGCCACTGTGATATCTGCTGTTAAGAGACTGTCCTGGCCTCCTAAAAGTCTATAAAAGAAGCCTCAGACCTAATCCTTTTTATCTCAAATCTGTCCAAGCTTCGACAGGGGCAGTTTGCATCGCAAGATTGGGATCCCAGCTTGTTCTGGTTCACCTTGCTATTTCTTATGGAAGAAATTATACAGAATCTGTACATGGACGGAGTTGGTCTTCATTTTCTGCTTCATTTTTCTGGACTGGAGTTCTTACAAGGATCGATGACCCCCAAGCCATTTGGGTAATTTCCAGAAACTTTTGCAAATTAAGACCGTTGCAACTCAGTTATCATCTCTACTTCAAAACCGACTTATAAACTTTTATTCTCCTCTATACGTATGTGATCTCTTAACCAATCGCTCTTCTTTTTTTTAATACATCTTAGTTTAGTTAATAACCATTGGCTTTAAGGATGTATTTGGGTAAGAGCTGAAATATTCATTGACCTGCTTGGTAATGTGGCCGGTGCTTTGGAACTGGTAGAACTTCTTTGAATATATGATGGACAACGATTTTCAGTAATACTCCTCATATTCGACTTGGCTGGCTGGGTGGAGGCCAAAGGATGACTTTACGGGAATTATACTTTTATCTTCTGAATAACCAGTGAGGGGATTGGAAGCTGTTTGTTGCGCTGTTTGTTGTATATCTTCTGGAAGAAAAACCACCAGTATTTAGGGGTCTACTTGCCCCATGCTTTGCAATTTTGCCCCGTTTAAGCCATCTCAGCATGGCTCCCCTAGAGGCCAACATTGCACCCCTTAAGGAAGAGTGTGGCTTGCCCTTGGTTTGGCATCCTGTCCCGCGCCAGACTTGCAGACAGCAGTGCCAAGGTGGTGACTCACATGACCTAGACTTAATCAAGACTCATTTACCAGAACAAAATGTTTTGTGTTCAAGTAATAACTCTTCAATAATTTTAATAACAATGCATGTTCAAAATTAGGCCCTAAAGTCATATGCAATTCAAACAGCTGGAATAACAACAGACTTTTTCTGACTAACCCACCAAGAGGGTCAGGAGTTCTTGGGAATAAAAATCTTTCTTTCCATAGAAAAGAGTGAATTGTTCTGCTGTGTCAGAGCATACAGACAAAACTGATGCTTTTGTTTGGAGCAAATAGCTAAATTTAGCGTTGTGCAGCCAAACCAATGCTGCTGTTCTCTCATTGGCTGCATACAGGGAAAGCACTACATTTGCCACATCAGACCTTGCTGGCTGCACCCAGGTATAACCACTCAAGTCTCTCTCTGTTCAAGTAGCATTTCTCAACTGTTAACTTTGTAGTGTGTTCTTCTTCCATCCTTCAGTTTCCATCTCCAACACAAAGCACTTCTAAATAGGATCTTATACAGCCCTTATCATTTAGTATCTGAGCACCTTCCAGTAGTCTGTTAAGCAGTGTGACTATTCATCTGTTGCATGTTGTTTGTTCTCTCGGCCTCCCCCAGTAGGAGAAGCACATGCCATCACGTGTCTTGGTTTGGTAATACGTAGGGTTTGGTTTGGTTTTGTTTGGGTGTTTTAAAATTATAAATACACCTGTTGCTATGTGTTTGTTAGAAAAGGCAAGGTCACATTTGGAATGAAAAGAGGCGAAATTTATGATTTCTGATTTCCTGAGGGGAGTTCATTCCACAGTCTCTGATCACACCATGAAAAAGTTCTGTCTCCTGCTTTACTTTAGCTGTTGAGAGTTCCACTGTGCCAGAGGAACAAAATGGTGAACTGTCCTGGGGCTTTAGATTTTTTTTGTATCACCTCAGCCTAAGCCATGGAGAGCCTTGAAGAGAAGTACAAAGATCTTGAACTTGATTTGAAATTCTGTGGGAATCAGCATACAGAGTGGAGGACAGGTCTGATGTGCTTACACTTGTTGATACTGGACACTTTGTGATCAGTGTGGATGCCAGTGAGAGACACAGTACACCTGATTTGCAGATCAAGAAGGTTTAATGTTCAAGGTTTTCTATAAATACACTAGTTAGCTACAAAGCCTAAAATTAACTACAATATATCACACGCACTAAGCCTGGAGAGCTAAGCAGTTACTCAGGAGGCTGCATGCAGGAACGGCTTTCTTCAGGGGCCCCACCAGGGAGTCAGTGGATCCTCTGGTCCAACTGGCAGCACCTCCCGTGGAGTCAGGTGTTTATGGAGCATCCCCCTTCGTCTAAGTGGTGACTTCTTATACCCTTCCATAAACAGCCTTCACATAATTATCTCTCATTATCATATATGCTAATTACGTATATTGGAGTTCCACCTTTAACTACATTCCATTCTCACCATGATAATTGGGGTCCTCAAAACAACATCTGGTGATAGGAGGGGTGGAGTAAAAGTATGCCCCTTGGCAAGGAAACAGTGTACCCCCAGACGTCCAAGGATAACTTGTTGTTTCCATCACCGTTATCTACGTGCAGCTGCAAGCAATACAGTATCTGTATTTTGTCTTGTTCTGTGCCGTGGTATGCAGAAACTGAGACATCTATATGGTTACTCAGTAGTCCTGTTCATCTCTGCCAACTGGAAGATGTCATGCTACAGGGGTCAGAATAGCCAAGCAAGCAACTGAAGCTATGCTAGGCCTGTAGGACAGTGGTCACGCAACTCAAATTGTACTGGGCCTCCAATAACACTAGCCTAGTTGTTAATGAGATTCACTGCAATGTTCTGTACTCGTTGGAGTTCTTGTTGAAGGCTTCATGCCCAGGTATATCGCACTTCTGTAATCCAGCAGAGAGGTGACTAATAACATGAATAACTTAAGCCAGGTCTTGGTCTGCCAAATTGGGGCGGAGTCACTTGGCCAAGCAGATGCTGCTACGTGAGAGCTCAGTATCTTCAACCAAGTAAGACTGCAGTGTCGCAGCAAGCTCTTCAAATATTTTCCTCTGCCCACCAGCAACACCTCTGTCTTGCTTGGGTTCAGGGTCAGCCAGCTGTTCTTCATTCATAACCTGATAACATGCAAGCACTTCCTTTATCCCCATCTACTGACTTCCTTGTACTTCACTCTTAAGCACTTCTATACTGTAGACACTAGGTGTCAGGGCTCACATCACTTCATCTTTTTTGTTGTCAATTGCCGTGTTGGTGTTTTTTAAGTTTCTTGCACCTGTATGTGTCCAAGTAATAGTTCAGTCTATGTAAAAATATACTATTTTCACATATGATTGTCCTTGGTATGGAGATGGAATTAATATATTCCTTAATGGAAATGTAGCTCATATCTTTTCAGCAAGCCTCTCCCTTTTGCATGAGTTGCAGTAGGAGAAGACTTCTGTGGAAGTGTTTGAGCTTTCATTTTTAAGGATTTCTCCTTTTGGGGCCATTTTCAAATAGGAAAGGAATAAAGTTATCCCATCAGGAATTCAAGGTTTATGGATTAAGGCAATCTTTTTTTCACCCTAGGGCCTTCTGTTGCCTTTCTGACTGTCATGTCCTACTGTTTCCACCTCTAGGATACAGCATAGTTCCTTGTCTGCCTGACTCAGTCCCTGCCCCGTATGGTATGCATAGACAAGGCCTGAAGCATCCCTGTTACTTTGCCAGTCATCTTTACCTGAAAGCTGAAGATGTAATTATGGGCCTTGTTGTGCTCCTTAGAAAGAAAGACACTACAGGAATGGGATCTCCTATTTACCCTCAGCAATGTGGCTGGACAAGTGGAGCAAGCCAACTTTGTCCTATAGAGGAGAGAGAAGAGTATTGTGGAAATTGCAAGCCTATCTGGAAGGGATCCAGAATATGGAGGTAAAGAGGATGTTTGGACTATGGGGATGAAAGAATTGAGACATGACTCAAAAGGAGCTGAAATATTTGGGTGTTTAGGGTTTTGTTTTATTTTAGGTAGGGTGTAGGTTCCCCACTCCCCCTTGCTGGTTGGTTCTCTTCTCTTCTCCTCTGTATTGGATATCTCAATCCAACCGTTGTCTCTGATGTCTTTCTAATACATCAGTGAGCCACACTAAAGTTATCACCATACACTAAAGATACACCATATGTGATGTAAGCTATAGGATATTTAGAATAGAGGCATCAGTGAGAGACAGGGCATCTTTCAATTATTTAAATTTAATTTTACAGGAAGCATATTACAAATGCAAAAAAAAGGTAAAATTTGTCTAGAACAGGAGCGTAGTGTTCAATAGTAACCGTATTATGATCTTATCATTCAGAAGCAAATGTTAAACGAGCAATTTTCCCACAATGGTAGGTCAGAAGCACATTTTTATGGTCTCAGTAAAATTCCATTAATCATTTTTAATACTTTTCAGCCACATCTGAGAGCTGCTGAGATAGGGAACATTGGCTCTTTCTTCCAAGTAGTACAAAGTAAAACATTTTCCCACTGGAAAATATATTCAGAATATGTATTTCTATTAACATTGCCAGTGGTACCTAAAGAGTGGTAAAAGTTTTGGCTCCAGTGCAGCTTTGATTGGAGACTTATTCCCACATTTTGTTTTCTATGCCTATAGATCATGAGGAATTTAGGACATGCTTTCCTTATTAAGCCTGGAGATAGACATTTTATTTCTTTGAAATCCTATGAAATAACTGATGGATATAGCCAGAAAAAATGTTTGAAATATAAGATACACACCTGTTTCTATTTCTACTGACAACATCAAAGATTTGGAATTTAGATTGTTTAAAAAACTAGGTTTTGATTTAAAATAAAAAGTGAATTGCTCATTCTCTATGGCTTTGTTCTAGATTATTATTATGAAATTAAGTTAGGTGTGGATGTATCAGCAGGTGCCATCTGGTTTTGGCTGGCTTTGTATCCCAAGAAGCAGCTGAACACTGGGCAGTAAAAGGGGTTAACAGATTGCAAAAAGGTCACCATAGAATTTTTTCCTCAATCCTCAGAGTGTTGCACAAATTTTTGTCCCGTCTCTGGTGCAGAAACTTTAAACTAGTCCCCTAGCTTTGGGATAATAAACTCTTCCTGTAGATTGGCAAAAATAAAGCTAGTCCGTTTATTCTGGAATACATACAGAACTGTCCCTCTTCTCTGGGAGAAGATCAATAGAGTTGGTCCATAGTCAGGCTAGGATAAAATAAATAAACTATTTCACCTGTGGTAGGTTCAGGTTGTGATCTTAAAGAAAGGGAAGAAGGAGGATCCAGGGAACTACAGACCAGTCAGCCTGACCTCAATCCCTGGAAAAATCATGGAGCAGGTCCTCAAGGAATCCATTTTAAGTCATTTGGAAGAGAGGAAGGTGATCAGAAACAGTCAACATGGATTCACCAAGAGCAAGTCATGCCTGACCAACCTGATTGCCTTCTATGAAGCAGTGGGCATGCTATACCTTGACTTTAGCAAACTTTTGATACAGTCTCCCACAGTATTCTTATCAGCAAGTTAAAGAAGTATAGGTTAGATGAATGGACTATAAAATGGATAGAGAGCTGGCTGGCTCAACGGGTAGTGATCAATAGCTCTATGTTTAGCGGGCAGCTGGCAAGTGGAGTGCCCCAGGGGTTGGTCTTGGGGCCAGTTTTGTTCAACATCTTCATTAATGATCTGGAGGATGGGGTAGATTGCACCCTCAGCAAGTTTGCAGATGACACTAAGCGTGGGGGAGTGGTAGATACCCTGGAAGGTAGGGATAGGATACAGAGTGACCTAGACAAATTGGTGAATTGGGCCAAAAGAAATCTTATGAGGTTCAGCAAGAACAAGTGCAGAGTCCTGCACTTAGGATAGAAGAATCCCATGCACAGCTACAGACTGGGGACCAACAAGTTAGGCAGCAGTTCTGCAGAAAAGGACCTGGGGGTTACAGTGGATAAGAAGCTGAATATGAGTCAGCAGTGTGCCCTGGTTGCCAAGAAGGCTAATGGCATATTGGGCTCCATTAGTAAGAGCATTGCCAGCAGATCGCGGGAAGTGGTGAGGCTGCATTGGTGTATTTTGTTCAGTTTTGGGCCCCCACTACAAAAAGGATGTGGACAAGTCGGAGAGAGTCCAGCGGAGGGCAACAAAAATGATAAGGGAGCTGAAGCACAAGACTTGTGAGGAGAGGCTGAGGGAACTAGGCTTGTTTAGTCTGCAAAAGAGAAGAATGAGGGGAGATTTGATAGCATTCTTTAACTACCTGAAAGGGGGTTCCAGAGAAGATGGAGCTAGGCTGTTCTCAGTGGTGGTAGATGACAGAACAAGGAGCAGTGGTCTCAAGTTGCAGTGGGGGAGGTCTAGGTTGGGTATTAGGAAAAACTTTTTCACTATGAGGGTGGTGAAGCACTGGAATGGGTTACCTAGGGAGGTGGTGAGCTCTCCATCTTTAGAAGTGTTTAAGCTGCAGCTTCACAAAGCCCTGGCTGGGATGATTTAGCTGAGGTTAGTCCTGCTTTAAGCAGGGGGATGGAGTATATGACCGCCTGAGGTCCCTTCCAACTCTAATATTTTATGATTCTATGATCTGACCCATGGATTCAGGCTTGACACACTGAACCTTCTCCATGTCAGTAAAGAGATCCTTGTCTTTCTCCAGAAGGTAGCTATCTTAAAGTCATCTTTTCTTACCTACTTGCTTTCTAATAAGACTCTGGGCTTGCCTATATGGTTCCTTAATCATCAGCCAGGGTGTACATTTTAGTGTACACTGGTGTGTTGGGTACCAGCTGGTCTGTGTTGACCCTGCTGGTGTTCATTTAAAAGTTCCCAGTGCATGTAATGTGGTCCTGTTTCGAACAGCACAGCCTTAATGCACACGAGGGAACTTTTAGTGCACATGTGCAGAGTCCACACAGGCCAGTTAATACACAACATGCTAGCATGCATCAGCACTTACAACCCTTCTGGTGTGCACTAAAG
>ML675610.1:60236705-60252736 GCA_007922155.1 Mesoclemmys tuberculata
GGTGCCTTTTAAAAGACAAACAGCTGATACCGTCCCTATATTTTTAGGAGCTGAAAATGTTGAAAGCTTAAGAGCAGCTTCTGTTTTTTCATGATTATGTATTTTATATGTTCAACCACTTTGTCATTATCATAATGATAGCAGGATGCCAAATGAAAACACTGACCCCACATTAACTTTGTTCCAGAAGTGATTAAATCTCATTGACCCACTGAGCCAGCCTAGAATAGGAAGTTCTTTCTTTTATTTGTTAGTTTGGAAATAGATAATTTCTCTGTTTATTAAAGGAAGGCATTGCAAGGGTATGAGAGAGACCCATTTGGAAGATTTCCAGATTTAGATGTGTCCCTTTCATTGAATGGAGTTTTTGCGTGAGACTGGGGAGGATGAGCTTATCACATAGTCCCTGCAAATAGCATTTCAAAGCATCTTGTTAGCTTGCTCGAGTTAGTGTCTGAAGAAGATAGAAGAAGACACTGATTCAAACTCAGCTGTGATGACAGGCTAGTCAACTTCCTCCTTCTTATGTTACTGTTAAAAGGCCAGGTTAGCATGATCCGAGCTACCCCAGGATACCACATTTAAAAGTAAGCAATGCTGAAAATGTACTCTCCATGCTGAGTAGCAGATCTTAAATTTTCCCTCACACTCCCAGGTGAATTGGCATTCATTTGACTGCAGATGGTGGTGTCACTGACCCCTTAGAAAACTGAATTTCCACACATGGCTTATCAAACATCAGAAATTTTGCACTTTTGTCTCCTAATAAGAATCACATTAACATGGGCAAGCATGAATGTAAACAGTGGTTTTCTCATGGAAAATTAAAAAGCATTTGAGGCCATCTGGGAGGAAAGTTATCTACAAAATGATCCCATATGAGAAGGACCTATCTGTTAACTGCAAACTAGGTTTTGTGCCAGAAACTTTGTGTAAGAAACAGATGCACTTTTTTAACAGATTATCTATCCTAGTTTCCATAGTGTGCATGATTCCTCTGGGAAACTGGGAGCCAAACATCAAAGAATAAATCGCTTAAAAGTTTATTGCCCTCATAAATCACGTTTGAATCATTTGAATAGGAGATGGTAGCAAAACACCTTCGGTGTTAGTGATATAATTTCAGCCTGATGTGCATGCCGAGATGTTTTCTGTAGATCTCAATTATGCCTTTAGGGAACTGGTACACATGTGGTATCTACCACACCTTCAGGAGTTCATGTGCTTCTCTCCATAGTTGAGAAGGAACAGGTCGTCTTCCTAATGCTTCCTAAGGCTGGCCCCCTCTGTAAAGAGGCATACAGTATCTTGCACTGTTTTCCCCCTCCTTGTTGACTAGCTACAAGCTGGCCATCCCTGGATCTTGTCAAACAACCCAAAATAGTTTGGGCATTCATCTAAATTAATAATATGAGTAGAAAGTCTTGTAAGTGTGTGATCTCTACAGCAAAATCTGTCTATAAATTTTCTCATGCCCACTGGGTAAAACAATATAATTCAAATTTTTAAAAATGTAATTATTGTATTCTTGCCAGTTCTTACCAGCCACCCCTAATGGAAGGTCTCTGACTACTGATTATCTAGGAAGTATGAAGCTCCTGGGGTCTTATTTGAATCCTCAGCACTCTGGGACATATGGAATTAATTGGTGGCAAGGAACACTGTCTCTTCTTGGCCATGAGACTACACATATTCATCTCTTATGAGGATCTTTGCCATTTTGACAAGGTATTTGTCACCTCCAATTTAGAATGCTTTGTCTCACTCTGTCTGGAGAGGAAGGTAGTTGCCACCAAGCAATTAAGGCTCCTACAAAGTGTGGTGTTCCTTCAGGAATGCCTACTAGGCAACAGAGGGAAGTAAGGACACATGACACCAATAATCCATGAGCTCCACTGACTGCTTTGCACTTTCTTAGACTAAATTTAAAGTCCTGTTCCTGATCAACAAAATACATAATAGACTCACTCTGAACTACCTCCCTTCATAATCTTCAAAGGCAGCTATGCTCCACAGTGCTGCTTCAGCTAGATTGATTGAGAATAAGACTTTCTAGTGTATCCAACCCTGACGATGGTCAAATATAAACCCTATCTCTTTGAAACAGAATATTCTCAAGACCGATCACAGTTACGGAGACTGTGGTCCGAGAGGAAATAGAATACTGGAAAAGAAAAGAAAAGCAAGGCAGTAAGGGGGAAGCATACTGTGAACATTAGAGTGAAGATGCTGCCATTTAGAGCACATTGCGTGTTTTTATTCAGTGTATGACGTCACAGTGCTACAGGCCTTAAAAAAAACCTTCCATTGGATAATGGACAGGGTAAACGGGTGCGCTTTCCAGCATCTTGGAATACATACTTTATAGGTAACATCTTCAATTGCTCAATGATTTAAAGCAGTGGCAAAGAAACAAATCATACTTTCAGGGGGAGCCAAGGAGCCAAACAATGAAGACAAAGAAAATAATTGCTTTTCAGGTTGCATGCTTCCTTGAAATGGAGATATTTTGCAGTAGAACTGTCTCACAGAGATGGCATTTCAGACTGAAGAGTCTTAGACTCCTGGGGGATTCCTTTGTGGTGTTTCCCTGTCTGCTCTGAGAATGAGAGGGTCAGGTTAAGGGCAAGACTAAGCACTGACCGTAGATTCCTTTGCATCTTGAAAATGATCCCAAGCGGGTAACTTCCAAAAATAGCATTACAAATGCCAGAATTCCTACATAGCTTCAGAGAAGCCTTAGAGGGAAAGGGTGAACTCCTAAAATCTGTTACGACAGGAGTTCTGTGTTTCAAAATGTATCCAAGGCTTCTTAATACTTGTAATTTTAGAAAAAAATTAAATACTTACATGTTTTTGTTGTTACTGCTTAAAAAGCTATGTTCTCAACAATGGACTTTGTGACTATCAGCGCTTGAGTTATTTACCCTGTGTCCTCACTGCAAAGTGGTGGCTTACGTGCCTGAGTGAAAGCAGAATTTGCTAGTCAAGCTTCCTAGCCTAGGTTGAAAGCACCAATAAACTCAGGTGAGAGAGTTTTGCACATGGCTGGGAGAGGGATTTGTGGTAACAACAGAGTAAGAGCCCGGCTAACTTTGCAGTGAAGACAGGCCCCAAATGCATGCTTTTGGGTATAATAGAATGCCAGAGTTACGAACACCAGAGTTACGAACTGACTGGTTTACCACACACCTCATTTGGTACTGGAACTTACACAATCAGGCAGCAGCAGAGACCAAAAAAAAAGCAAATACAGTACAGTGCCTTGTTAAACATAAATTACTGTGAAAATACAGGGAAAGTAGCAGTTTTCTTCTGCATAGGAAAGTTTCAAAGCTGTATTAAGTTAAAGTTCAGATGTAAACTTTTGAAAGAACCATAACGTTTTATTCAGGGTTACGAACATTTCAGAGTTACGAACAACTTCCATTCTCGAGGTGTTCGTAACTCTGAGGTTCTACTGTATCTTAAAAATTCAAGGGAGGGGGTAAAAAAGATAGTCAACTTTTAAAGTTTGAAACTTCTTTAATGACTGTCAACTCATTTTCATTCGGAATATCAACCCCTTCTTCTCTTCCCCATTAAAACCGAACAAAAATGCCTATTGGAACTTTTTATAACCTGAAAGGGGAAAAGAGTCAAAGACTCTGAAGTTTACTATCGACTTTTCTGCTGCCAATTTATTTTACATAAAAGGTGCTCCGACATGACAGAAATGAACGCAGTGCAAATCCCTCAGGTATGTAGATAGATTTCATTACATGCCACATATGCTAAGTGAAACACTGGGATGCCAGCTACAATCATTTACAGATGTCTCGGGTGAGAAGAAGAAAATGTAAAATTACTTTATGGGCCAGTTACTAATTTAATCACTTTCTTGAGAATATGAAAAATACACTGTGAAGGAAAATGGTCAGCTATGGCATATACATAATTGCATATGAAAAGATATATAGGTCTCTGCCATTGTAAGAATCTTTATTTTATTTTATTTTTTTTTGCACTTGCTAATTTGTACACTCTGTGAGACAGGGAATTCTAAAAGCGTACTCTGTGTACTCATTAAAATGATTAATGACCTCTTACCAGGCATGGGAGCGAAAAATCTTAGCATTCATGTGGCCAGAAATACTGTCTTCTGCAAATATAACTGTTGGCGGGTGTGCTGATCCTTTGGGTTCATACAATTCATCTCTATGAAAGCATCCTAGCCCAAAGTGATCTGGCTCTGGGAGGAGGAAGACCTGCCCTTCTGTCAACTGTAGGGATGTACCCAAGATAAAGAGGGATTAAAACAATGGTGAACTGAGAGGGCGGGATGGGAGAGGGTTAGGCCCCCGGGCACCAGCTTGTGGGGAGGGTACTGTGCCGGCCCTTCATGGGGTGCAGGGGATGGGAGGCGCCGGCCCCTCCAGTGCCCCCACATCCTCTGTGCAGTGTGAAGGGCCAGCCTGGTGTCTACCCCTCCCCGGCTGGGGGGAGAGACTGCCCAGTCAGAGCCGGTGCTGGAATGCGGGGCTAGAGCAGCGGGTAAGTGTGATGCACCAGGCCAGCTCTTCAAGACGGACAAAGGGTGTAGGAGGCTGTGGGGTGGCTGGTCCCATTCCTGTGCCCCCTGCGTGTTGTTAAGGGCCAGCCGGCTCTCCCCTCCCCCCCAGCCAGGGGTGAGGCCGCCCCCATCTGAGCTGCTGCCAGGCTGCGGGGCTGGAGTGGGAGAGGCGGGCACTATGTGGCGGGTAAGTGCAGGGAAGAGGGGGCGGCAAAGCTAAGCCTGCATTTGTACCCTTCCATCTCACATCCCCTCCCTTCGCAGATAAAGACCTCCCCTCCCCGGGGGCAGGTGAGGGGCAGCACTGGGACCCCTCCTGCCCTGCACCAGGGGTGCGTGAGACAGGGGGGCGCAAATACAGGCTTGGTCCCTGGGTGCCAGAGACCCATGGAACGCCCCTGGATTAAAAGTTGAGTTTTCTTGGCAGGTGGCCTTTAATGCCTTGTGTAATACCCCAACAGGAGGTCTACAAACTGCTGCCCATCCCTTGGAAGAAGAAGAATGGGTAGTCACAGAGAAAAGTGAAAGCACATACAGAGCCTAATTCAGCAAGGTGCTCAAACAAGGGTTTAATTTTAAGCACAGAAGTAGTCTCACTGAAGTCACTGTGGCCCGAATGTGCTTTTTTTTGGACTGTTTTAAATTACTTTTAGTTGGTACAGATTGGCTGTGGAAGAAACACTTTGCCTGAACCCAGTGGTAGAGAGGCCATCATACCACTTGATATTTTAATATATTATTATTTTACTATTACTTTTGTACCTAGGAGCCTCAGTCATGAACCAGGACCCTGTTGTGCTCGGTGCTATATAAACAGAACAAAACGACAGTCCTTGCCTAAGAGATGTTACGTTGTAAGTGTAAGACAAGAGACAAGAAAAGGATATAGGTAGATGGGAAGGAAACGAGACAATATTTATCAGCAAAAATGAAACCCCAAAGGAGACAAAGCTAAGCAGACTGGGTAGTATTGAACCAACCATTTTTTGCTGCTACTGCCAAAATTGTATAATCTGATTTACAAGAAAAAACAAAATACAAAAATGCAATCTCAAATACGTCTGGTATTTTGTGTCCATGTGTTATATGCATGTACACTACACACAGCCCAAGACAAGTGAGAGAACTGGAAAGCAAAATCCACTTGGACATACCACGTCCCACGGTATTGATTGCTACAGTGGAAGGAAAGCCCTGGATCCTGAATTAACCATGTTTGAGTTGCTATAGAAACATCTGGAATTTCAGCAGCTGCTCTTTATTTTATTATGCCACTGTCATTGTGGATTGCTGATGCTCTCTGAGAGGTAAAAATAAAGATAAAAACATTACAGGTCCCAATCCAGCAAACACTTACGGATATGTTTAACTTCATTCACCTGAGTGTGCCTGTGTATGTAGCTGCTTGTGCGTGTAAATGTATTCTTATCTGTAAGGATATGATTTCTATGTGCTGTGATTCCCAGCTTGCATAGCCATACCCCTGCTAGCTCTCATCTGAGCTAGTGTGCTAAAAATAGTAGGGTTGCTGCAGTAGCATGGGCAGTGGTGGCACAGGCTAGCCACTGTGGGAATGTACCCCTGATTGGTACGTGGGGCAGCTAGCCATGGTTAAAATACTATGTTTAGCATGTTAGCTCAGGTGAGAGAGAGTACGTCTATGCGAGCTGGGAATCACGCCTCTAGCTTGTAGTGTAGACGTAGCCTTAGGGATTGAATGAAAGCCCATGTAAGTGCATAGAATGTCGCTTGAATTGACTTTGGATCCGGACCTTAGTGATTTACTGGCCATCACTGAAAGCCCAGTCTGTCACATCATGAAAGAGGCCAGGGCTTCACCCCACTGGCATCAGCAACATGTTTTGTTTGCTGACCTAAGTGGGCAGCCTTTGTGGATGGAATGTTGTAGTTCCACCCCACTCCAGTGCCTTGGAGGACAGAGAAGGGCACCGTACATGTAACGTAGCCACAGGGGAAGAGTGAAGAATTCTGTCTGTGAATAAGGGACAAAAACTGTCATAGGCTTGGTCTACATTGCCACCGGCAGTCGACTAGCTTGCGTATCTCCTGTTAACTTACTTATGTTGCTGTATCATGGCATCTTCATGGCGTTGCGTCAATGGTGGTCTACCCTCCGGTCGACACAGCCTTATTCCTTTCAGGGAGGTGGATTAACGGTGTCGACCGGAGAGCACTTCCGGGACCAATCCCGAAGGAGCTGGCAGTGTAGACATACCCATACTAAACGCTGTTGTAGTTAAAAAATGCAGCCGTTGAAAGGTAGAAAAGAGGGAATTATTCTAACCATATAAGTGCACTTTCAGCACAAGTCAGAGACGTACAGGGCTTTTTAATAAAATTCCTGCTTGAAATGAACACGCTAATGCAGATAATACCAGAACAAAGCAAGTAGTAGGAAGAGCAAGTTAGCTTTGCTGACTAACTTTGGCGAGAGAATTTGCTCTTTGTAAATGTTTACATAGTTGAGAAATTTAGAGAACTATATGATATGACCTAAACCTTCATTAGTGCATGCTCAGGATTGTATCGTGCAGTTCTGTCGCTTGTGCTCACACCCAAACCAGGATTGTGTAGGTGTCCATGTACGCTCAGGTGCACACATTGGGCATTTTGCATGTGCAAGTCAGGAGCTTTTTTTAAAGCTGGTACTAGGGGCAAACAAACATGACAGTGGTCCTAGATGCCAACTTCCAAGTGGCACTGAACTGCTGTGCTGCTCAGCTTTTTTCGGCTCTTGCGTGTGGGATTTTTGGGCTCAACCACCCAGGAAGGGAGGTTGGGGTAAAAACAATTTCTTCAGCCTGGGCCAGGAAAGTGGCGAGGGCTGTTCCTGACTGGGCCTGTATCTTTAAATCTATAAAATGTCCTATTTCAAACTGATTGGGTTCGAGGCTAGAACAGAAGTCAAAGGAGAAAACCATAAGTACTTTTGCATCAGAGGACATAATCTTTGGAGAGACTGGACTAATCTTATTATTTGAGAAGTGACTGTGGTTGGTAGCGTACAAGACACACAGACAGAGCCTCTGACCTGAGAAGCTTAGTCTTACCATGTTTCTTGGAAAGATGAAATTGAAATTATTTTTATTCCAGTATTCTAGAGGGCCCATTCAGAAGCAGGAACCCATTGTGCTAGGCACTGTACAAATATAGGACTCAGTCCCAACCCTGATGCTCTCACCATCTAGTTGAAAACAAGAGACAAGAACTGAGAATAAGGGGGTGGGGATGTGTGGAATAAAAGAATAATTAACGAGTTCACCTGTGTGTAGCAACTTGAAAGTTACTCTTTGTATTGCAGTAGTGCCTAAGGAGCCCAGTTAAGGATCAAAGCCTACTTGTGTCGGGCATTGTGCAGAAAAATAACAAAGACGGTGCCAAGTCCAGCTTTTAGTGAAAGTCTCAGACAAGATGCCACAGATGAGCATGAGGATGAGATAAGGAAACATCTTAGCAGAAAAATGTCTCAGCTTACCACTTACTTAACCAATGCCAGTTGGAAGTGAAAGTTTAAACACATAATAAAATTATTTTGATATTTTAACCCTCTGCCTGTTTATATATTTTTAATTATTTTGCTCTGTGCCTCTTTCCTTTACAGTAAGAAAAGTCCCATTTCTATTTTTGAACCCCATCTCTCTTTGTAACATTTTAAAAGGAAAAATTATAAATATTTTGGATAGTAGTTTCTTCTGTGTTTCATGATAGAAGTAATCTCAAATCACAGATACTGATTCAACAAGGTATAAAGTGTGTGCCTAACTTTAGTGAGATTACTCATGTGGTTAAATATCTCACTTTATCTAGTTCAGAGTCAGATCTGAAAGTTTGAGTGTGTTTTCATATTGGATTTTGCTTGGGATCCCTCTCTTTCACACAGAACTGTTTCATGTTTTGGCTCTTTTAATCTTTCCACTTTATGAGGAGGCTTCGAAAGATTGCTTTTTTACTGGTAAATGTCAGTAAACATTGATTTCATCATAAACACACAAATGGATGAAAAAATATTCCCATCAGTAATAAATGGAGTGTACAGATAGGCAAAGCAAGAAAAATGCTGCTCAAGAACTTATTAATGTTTGATTTAACAATAATTACTTTGTATATTTTGACATATGATGTTGACAATTTGTGTTTAAATGGTTATAAAGCTTTAACTTTTTGAACCTCAATGTCTACGGTCATTAAATGATCGTCTGACCCTACCCATAATTTCCTGCAAATGTGAAAATTTAAATTGATAAAAATCAGGAAAAAAAATGCTTAAAACTCATAATTTTGCACAACTGGGAAAATTTAAATGGATACAATTTTTTTAAATGCTTAAGAATAAACATTGATAGTATACACTGAAACTATAAGAAAAAATTGAATTCTGCCATGCCTTTTTCTGAGTGTGTGTATGATATTCATTAATATTAACACAACATTGACATGTGTTGAAAGGTAAGAGTAATTCAGGGTGAAGTTATTCATCCTGAAAGCAAGATATGTTAGATGGAAATGATCTCAATAGTAAAAGTGGCTGTATTTTATGACAGCAGCCATAATAAAGCTTGCAGGGTTTAGGTGAATCTTTCAGGAAATTTGATTTGATAATAGTTCTGTAATTTGAAAATAAAATTTTGAATGAGAACTTTTATTTCACACCAGCTGCTGTAGTTAAATAGCCATCAGCAGCTCTCAAATGCCACCAGCTGGAGATGAGGAGTATGGTAAAGCTTCAGACAGCATCTGAAAAATAAATTTTAAAAAAAAGTGTAAGTAGAAACTTTTTGCTAGTAAGGAAAATTATCAACAGTCCTTCACTTACTAGACTTACTATCCCAAAAGAGAACGTGATTATGGGTTTTTTCTTCAATCTGATGATTTTTGCCTCTACTATAATGTAGACTATTATTAGTCTGATTGATAATATGCAATCGGTAGAGTTGTGCAGGAAGTAGAATTTCTGTTTCACGGGAATTTCCACAGTTTGGTTTTGTTCTAAATTGGAACAAAAACAAAGACTTTCAAAATTTCCCACAACAATTTTTTTTTAATTAATTTGCGGCCAATCAAACTGTTTTGTTTATAAAATCAAAATGTTTAATTTTTGAATTTTTACATTTAATATTATAATTTATAATATAAAACAAATTTAGAAACTAATTTCAAAACAAAAAATCAAAATGTTGTTCCAAATTCCATTTTTGTTGTTAAAATATTTCATTTTGATGTAATTCCTAAACAAAATTGCATCAAAGTTAACACATTCTCACAGAAAGTTTCATTTTTCACAAACCAGTATTTTCTGATGGAAAAACATTGACTGAAATTTTTCAACCAGCTCTAGCCAGTAGTTTTCAAAGTAAGTTCAGTGAAGAAAGCATAGTATTTAAAATCAACAGAACAATTATGGCCCTTCATTTATAACACAATGAATTATTTTATGCTCAGTAGTATTCACGTAAAAATATTGTTGTTTCTGAAATTCCATAGTAACTCTTTACAGTGATGAAAGTAAGATTTTAAAAAGCTCCTAATCCCAGGCTGTAGTGCTGATGAAGCAGGATTTAAAGTGCTCCTGGGAGTTGTACACAGTCCATGTTTACCTAAGTTATTGTGGAGCGTCTGTTAGATAGCAAAATGAGACTTTGTCACCTATTACAATTAGGGGTCTTGAGACAGAAGCTTAGTAACCGGCAGAGAGGGCTGTGGTGAAATTGTGGTTGCAATTTACACATCCATTGGAACTTTTTCCCCCCATTTCTGTTCAAATAGATTCATACCTCCTGAGGTTTGCTTTGAGTTTCAGGTTTGACCACACCAAAACTCAAAGTAAAACAAATTCAAAGCTTTAAAACTTTACTTGAAGTTTGGGTGCAAACCATGTGAAACCACCAACTTTTGTATAGTTTCCAGTCTTCCACCCAATCTCATAACTCCACCTTTGTTCACTGTAAGATCTTATTATAAAAGTTATCTCTGCAGCTTTTACAAATAATTTTTTCCAGTATTGTAGCTGATTACTTGACAGTAACTCATTAAGTAACAACGTTGATATTTAAAGCGACATCACTGGCATCTGAATTGAAATGAATGGGACACAACCTCAGAGCTATTGCATTAGGCATCTCTGCATCAGTTACACTCAGGTCATATTTTGAAGGTTTTCTTTGCAATTATGATGCTTTAGCTAAAGACTCAGGCTAGAATTGCAAAAGGACTGGCATGTTAGGCATCTAAATCCCAAATCAGGCCCCACTGGGATTCACAATACTCCTGCTCAGCTGCCACTGAATCCTGTAGGTGCCGAAACTTTCTCGGCATTTACATTTTTGCAGTAAAAGTTCCCTAGGCATCTTCGTTTCTGCTTCTGCATTGGTGCACTGCAGCCTCACTCTAGGCTAGAGTTCCAGACACTGTGCTGAGCAAAATAAGGGACACTGCGTCACCTTAACTACACCCTACACGTCTCATGAAGATGTTGGTGTAGAAGGGCACTTACATTGGTGGGAGAAAGGCTGTAGTGTACGCTGACACAATTAGGTTGACATACTCTGCCTTATGTTGACCTGACACTGTAGTGTAGACCAAGCCTTAAATCCACCCTCCTCCCCTGGCCAACATTGTAGAGAGGTATTGATTCCGCCCCCATACTAAGGACTTGTCTGCATTACAGAGTTTTGTTGGCAAAAGTTGACAAAACAGTGGAGGTATATGTTACCCTGCCTCAGTGGGTCACAGCTGAGGATACTGTGTTCAGGACAAACTGCTGGAAAATGGGGTAGACTGACCCCAGACTTGTGGTTATTCTTCTGTAAAGATATACCCAGCCAGTCACACAAGTAAACTCCTGTCTCACTGCCCAGGTTAACAAGGAGTTGGAAATACAGTCTCGTTAGGTATCCCAGCCCTCGTTTCATCACCCAGACACTAGACTTTATGATGTGTGGTTATTTAAAACCAATTTAATCAAACAAAGGGTTCTTCAAATCCCGAGAGATCAGCCACATGGCTAGGCCAATATATAACTCAGATATTACCCAATTATCACATTGCTGTCAATCCTTCAATATCTAATATCTAAAGGTTTATTCATAGGGAAAAAGAAGAGAGAGTTAAAAAGATCGAAGAATCACATACATACAAACATTGCAAAGTTCTTGGATCAGGTTTGTGACACTGGTGGAATGAATTGCCAATTTGCAAAGTCTCTGGAAATTACTCAAAGAGATTGGGGATAATCATTTCTATTTAAAGCTTCCTTGTTAAAAATCCAATCCAGATAAATGAAGCAGGAGATGAAGACAAGATGGAGATGGTGCAGTTGCCTTGTATACCTTCTCCCATGTGGATGGATGCTTTCGTTCTCAGTTTGTGGAAAATTACAAGCCCAAAATGGAATCCAGGGTCACATGAGCAAGTCACATGTCCTTGCGTGCTTTGTTGAGTTATAGGAGCAGCCATTGTCCACAGTCTGGCTGCAACATTCACAAGGAAGCCCATTGGCTGGAGACAGCCTTCTTCTATCTTCTGTTCTATAAGCTAAGTCTCCTTAAATGGGATACTAAACTTGCATAGTTCATTCACAATGTAGATTTTACCTGGTGAGTGTTATTGAGGAATGCAGAATATACGCAGGATGCCAGGACATAGTCAATATCTATAACTTTAGATACAAAATCTATATTTCAGGTACAAAATGATATATGCATATAAACAGGCTAATCATACTTAGCAAATCATAACTTCAATTGACACCTTATGTGACATGTTTTGCATAAGTTTAGTTGCAATTGTATAACAGTGGCCATATTTCAATCACACAGCATCACAGTATACACACTATATGCTCCTCCTGCTGACAAAACCCATCTGCTTTGCCAACAAAACAAAACCATCTTGACAAGAGGCACAGAGCTTTTTGTGGCAAAGTGAGACTGACAAAATGTCAGTGTAGATACAGCCTTTGATTATGTTGCTGTAAATGACCTCCAGGAAGTGTCCCACAATGCCCATCCTGACTGTTCTGGTCAGCAGTTGGAACTCTGCTGCCCTGAACCCAGGTAGACAGGCATCCGCCCCTCCCCCTTTAAAGGACCAGGAATTGTTGAAATTCCACTTCCTCTTTGCTTGGCGTGGAAATTCCACTTCCTCTTTGCTTGGACATTGCGTCTTCCCAGCTGAGTCTTCCCTGCTGGGTCTGTGGGGAGAAGAGGCTGTGCAGTCCCAGCTCTGCTCCAGCCGCTGGAACTTTGATATCTATGGTCACATTTTTCGTGGCATGTTGGATAAGGGCTATGAACAGGATGTGTGTATGAAGATAAAGGAACTAATGCAGGCGTACCATAAGGCAAGGGAGTCAAACTGTCTCTCTGGTGCTGCACTGAAGACCTGCTATTTCTATAAGGAGCGGGATATCATCCTCAGCAACGACCCCACCTCCACTGCCAAGAGCCACTTGGATACTTCGGGGGGACAGGAGTCAGTGGCCAGCAGACTCAACCCTGAGGACGAAATGGTGGATGAGCAAGTGGAGTTGGAAGTTGGGATGGGACAGGCAACAGGATCGTCCAATACTGATAGGCCAGGACCTCTTCTCGACCCCGGAGGGTTTGAGCCAGTCCCAACACTTCATCTCTGGCACTCATGATGCAGGAGAGGGGAGCCCCGGTAAGTGACCATTTTGATTTGATATTGCTTGGTTACACGAGGTAGAGCTGTCCTTTTCTTTGCTATATGCCTGAAGTAGGCTAAGGGATAGAAATCTACAAGACTAGCTGTGTTTGCATCTGCTTCACATTCCCTCTGCAGCTGCGCAGTTGGGCGGAACAGTGTGTTAATGCACAGCTGAGATTTCACAAGAATCTTCCAGAAACATCTCTAGAAGACGTTCTTGGAGGTTCTCGCCAATCCTCTGCTCAGAGTCCTCAGCAGAGCTGCTTTGTTTCTTCCCCAGTTGTAGGAAACTTTCCTGCACCAATAAGCAATCCCTTGTGGAGGGACCAAAGCAGCACACAGGCAAGCAGCATATGGACTTGGTCTGAAGCTGCTCGCATGCAGGAGATGCATCTTTGCTTCCTTGCTTACCCTCAGGAGAGAGATATCAGCTTCTATGACCCCCATCAGTGGAAAATGGTAGCAGGATTTACAATATTGTCTCTACTCCCTTGCAGTGACTCTCTTAGAAAGCCACCAGCACCCTGTGCCTCATCTTGAATGGCTCCCTGCCCAGGGCCAAACTCACCCTTTTTAAGGCATTTGCCGAGCTGTGTGCTTGCCAGGTGACAGTGAGAAAGAGGTGTATCTCACTATTATGATTTGATGCTGTGACTGCACTAACAATCATGCTTCTGTTTTTTTCTTGTGCTTCTGCAGATGTCGCCTTCAGGGGAACTCCCTACACACCAGCAGAGTGCCTCTGCCAGATAAGGAAGCGACCCAGGAGGAGCAAGGAGGACATGTCTCAGGAGGTGCTCCAAACCTCTCAAGCCACAGAACAAGAATGAAGGATGTGGAGAGAGAAAGTTTGGGAAAACATGAAAATAGATAGGGACGCAGGGCCAGGAGCAAATTTTAGTGGGCCAGGAGCGGATGATAAAACTGATGGAGGAGCAAATGGAGATGCTGGAGTCCCTAATCATGCTGCAGGCAGAGCACATGTGTGTTCTCCCCTGCTGCGCAGCCTATACAGAACTTCTTGGCATGCACTCCCCAAACTCCTCCCACACATTCCTTGCATCCTCCCGGTTCTTCACAGAACCCTGTTCAGACAGCTTCCAAAACGATAGCTCACAGCTATGAGAGCCTCCAGGGGGACGGTGCCCTTCAGTGTTATCTCCCTTTGAACCAAGCGTTGTCCGTGTTTTTATTGTTATTAAATAATAAAATACTCTCTGAAAGATAATCAATCTTTATTTCTCTCCTACCCATGGTGGTTGCTGTTGGAATTAATACACAGTGGTGACTGGCACATTTGTACACGACAAATCACGGTCAGTATACAATCATCAAAATTTACATGCGAGGCGGCAAGTTAATAAAGCATGGCAGAATGCTTTATAGAAAGACACATTACTGGTCCTCATTGTCAAAGTGGTTCCTCAAAGCCTCCCTGATTAGACTAGCCCCCCATTTTGCCTCTCTAATAGCCCTGGTATCTGGCTGCTCAAAATGAACTGCCAGGCGATCCACCCCAGGAAACTTTTCACCCTTAGCATCACAAATATTATGCATCGCACAACACGCTGCTGTGACCATGGGAATATTATCCTCATTTAGGTCTAATCTGCCATAAAGGCAGTGTCAGCAAGCTTTTAATCTGCCAAACACACATTCAGTAGTCATTTGGCTTCTGCTCAATCTATTCTTCAAGCACTTCTTGCTGCTGTCTAGGTTTCCCATGTAAGGCTTCATTAATCATGGGAGTAAGAGGTCCGCTGGGTCTCCCAGGATTACTGTGGCCATTTCAACATCCCCCACTGGAATCTTGTGGTTTGGAAAAGAAGTCCCTGCTTACAGCTTTCCGTACAGGGCTAGTACATATTCCTGAAAATGTCAGCGTCATGCACCTTCCTGTGTTGATATCAGTGAAATGACCCCAGTGATCCACAAGTGTCTGCAATAGTATAGAGAAGTACTGCTTTTTACTCATGTACTCTGTCGCAAGATGGCCAGGGGCCTAAACTGGGATATGCGTGGCATCTATTGCCCTGCTGCAGTTAGTGAATCCCATTGCTGAAAAGCCATCCACTATTTCACGCACATTTCCAAGAGTCTCAGTCCTTCGTAGCAGGATGCAATTAATGTCCTTGCACACTTGCGTTAATGCAATCCCAACAGTGGACTTCTCGACTCCAAACTGATTCATGACTGACCAGTAGCAGTATGGAATTACCAGCTTCCACACAGTGATCGTCATATGCATCTCCACCGAGAGGGTAGTTCTCATTTTGGTGTCCTTCTGGCACAGCACAGAGGGAAGCTCTGCACACGGTTCAAGGAAAGTGGAGTTGCACATCCTAAAGTTCTGCAGCCATTGCTCATCAACCCATACATGCATCATTATGTGATCTCAATATGCTGTGCTTGTTTACCAAGCCCAGTACCAACAATCCACTGTGGTAAGCTGTTCCATGAATGCCAACAGTAATGCGGTGTTGTTTCTTTCCAGGCCATACAGCAGGAGTCCTGTTCAGATTTAGAGCTCATGAGATACTGCATGATCAGCTGTGTTCATAACCCTGACCATGACAGTAGAGAGCAGTGCAGGATCCATCCTTTCAGGCAGAGATGGCAGGCACGCAGTAAACAGGAGTCACTGAAAAAGTGTGAAACACAGTTGGAAGCCCACAGAATGATGGGACAGAAAAAACTGCATCATGGGAGGCTGACCCTGCACCCATGATGCACTGCGAACCACTCTGCCTTTGCACAACTTCTAGCTGCAGAACGTGGCGAGTTGCACCATGGG
>ML675610.1:60252746-60601130 GCA_007922155.1 Mesoclemmys tuberculata
CTCCCCACAATGCACTGCTCTCACTGTAGATTTTTACTTTTGCAGATCCAGCCCCAGTGGGTAAGCCAGCTGAACTTGATGTTTTTGACATTGTTTATGTCTGGTCAGATATGGAAGGTTTTTCTTCCCAACTATAACAGATAAAAACTTTATTTTTTTAAAGAAAAGCTTAAATTTTGCAGAAACTGATGGAGGCAATCAGAAAGCTATTTTGGAACCGCATTTTAGCTCCCTTTGTGACCATGTGCTTTATGTAGAAAGGCAAATTGGGCATAGGTCACAGAGAAATGGTATCTCTTTTTAACACCAGTTTATCATGGGTGTCAGCCCATTACAAACTGTTAAGTTTTGATATGTAGTGGTTCCCCATTTCCATTGTTTGTTTTTAGCTGGATTAAAAATAGATTATTTGTGCCTCGCTTCTTGTTCAGCGTCGGGCTCTGATCCAGCTATTCAGTAGAAGAAAGAACTACATCTGCAGGGCCACTTGAGGGAGTCTTGTTCCATTTATCTAGCTGCAAGCAGATAACTTTCTAGCATAGAGCATTTTAGGTTTTCATTTCCACCCTTAAAAACAAAGCAAGACCTTTCTCTTCATCAGTTTGTTATTTGTTCAGTTTCGAGTAGCCTCTCAAGAACCTGAAACATTTTCTGTGGAATTGTATGCATAGTTTATGGCATAATATCTGCAGTCACTGCATATTAGCTTTGCATTACATCCTTCGTTACAATCATTACAGGGCTCACAAACTGTGCACCAAAGATTTGCAGAGATATTTGGTGGGTGTGTTTAACGGTTGTAAATAAGCCCCCAACTTCTCTCTTTTCCCTAGCCAGGGTAGTGCAAGCTGTAGAAACTTCTACTGTCTGAGGCTTCAGGAGGGGAAAAGAAGGGTCTTGGAACAATCTGACCTAAGATCCGGTTTTCTTTTAAAATTCACAGAGGCTATTTTGGGCTACTTGAGGTCTTTATAATTAGCTGTGGAACTTTGGAACTTGTGAAGGATCTGTCACCATGGTATCTGATATTGTTCTTGTATTATTAAACTGTCCTATAGATTAATTTCATACTCCATCAGAGTATGCATTTCTGTTACATTTACAATTTGTTTTTATTTTATTTCAGTAAATATACTGAACTTGACCAGAGTGGTTAACAACGATGAACAGCAATAGTTTAAATGCATTTGTAAAGGCAACAACATCATTTCAGACCAATGTACCAGCCTAGGGATATGTTCATAGTCTTTTGCTAGATACATGTTGCTCCACAGTATTTGTTGTAGAGTTCTGCAAATTTTGAGGAAGCGTCTTTAATGTCTGGAGTTACATGAAGTAAATTATGTCCATGGGTGAAGATTGCCATTTTAGATTATTGGGTGAGATATTGTAGAATGATTATGATTCATGGTAAAGTTTGACTGGGAGAACTAGCTTTGATAGAGCAAGCAGGGTTGAATATGAAGGATTCTGGAATTTTTAAACACGTGTTTAGGTCATGCAGAGCTGTGGAGATAAGAGTTCCACAGAGAGCAGAGATTCACAATGTGTTAAACCTTACACTTTACTGATTGAACTTTTGATTTAAAATGTAATGATGAGTTTTGAGAGGTCACTAGAACAAGGAGATAGGTGCAAGAGAAATAAAAATATGAATTGTAAATAAATGCTGTTTGTTGTGTTTATGAAGGGCACAAGGTTCATAGTCTACTTTGCGTATTCAGAAGAAACAACAGCCTGTGTAGAATTCCAATTTATTACCATTTGGCTCTGAGGACTTATGAAATGAGCAGGCAACTTCCAGTGTCCATTTAATTTTAAGGTACAGGGCATGGCTGTTCCTATGAATGGAGGAGGCTGCACTGTAGCTTGCATCTGATGAGCAGAAACATGCTGACCAAAAATTGTAGGTACGATATGGTAGTAAAGGTCCATACAGTTGGCAATTCTCTATTCTGTCTCTGGACATGCTAATCGAATATCTAAATGCTGTAACTAGTGATGCCTGGAGTGTTAAGGGCAAATTCTGTCTGTTTGTCTCCTCTTAAGGGAGATCTCCAAAGGCAGATGAACTGCTTTCTAGTAGAGATTTGAGGATGGCGTGGGGAAATAGAAAGGAAATGAGGGTTGGCCAGTAGATCCATGACAGCATGGACTTAATTGTCTTTACTTCTGGTTCCTTGCAGAACAGGCAAACGGGACATATAAATACTTTCAGCTTTGTTTTAAATGGTGTCAGTGTGTTCATATTTTTCATAATATATGATATGATGCCATTGTATGTGATTGTGTAATAATACCATTCATGATCAAAAAACATTAAAAAATTTGGATGGTCATTTAGGATAAGTTCATATTCTTATCCAAACCATATCTGAACTTACCTGAAGAACCTCTAACTTAAAATTCAGGCCCACTATAATCATCTTTTTCATAAAATTCCATGCACTTCCTGGTCCTGGCTAGCATGAAGATGATGCACAAGTGTGATATTTTGGTGGTTTTTGCTTGTGATGCAAATTAAAACCATAAAGTATATGGGGAGTAGCAAGAGAAGAAAAACAGAGTTGTTTGTTTTTTGGTTTTTTTTTTTTTTTTTAAATCTCAAGGAAGATTCAAATTCTCTTTTTGCATTTCTGGCTACATCTCTTCATGAGTCTCAATTTATTTATATGGATTCACCCGTCTCTAACAGTGAAGTCAATGGTTCAACAAAATAAAACATTGGTAGGTGTAATAAAAATAAGATAGTCTAATGCTGCTGTTGTTTTCTTTACTCATTAAATTGTAATACACAGATATCAGTGCTGAATATTTGAACTCACTAGAGGGTGAGATGCTTACATGGAAACATAATCATAAAGCTTAGGCTCAGCGTAACTTTGGAAATAACTGTTCAATGATGTCTGTGTAAAACCCCGTGATAAAACTCCTCTAAAAGATCCATCCCATAGGATTACAAATTAATTAATTATTTTTAGCATCACAATTAAAAATCAATTAAAAAACCCAACCTGTTTGTAATAATGGCTTACATGTATTTGAAGAGGATTAAAAACATTCACATCATAGAGGACTCTTCAGATTTCTTGTTTTGTTTCACATGTTGTAGAACTACATAGAGGACTCTTAATGAGAAAGGTGTATTTATATGAACATATGTATTCCAAAGTTCCTGGAAAAATTCTAGCCTGGGATAAGATGTGGTGTCTAACTTCAAAGGATTTGGTTTGTTATGGAGAAAAATAGCAAGGTTGGATACTGGGTTTATAATGGAAGCTAGTTTCAGACCTCTCTAGAGAAGGACCAGTGCCCTTCCATAATAGACTTTTTTACTTCCTACTTCTGTGTCCATTAGAATTTTCTTTCCACACTCTTGCGGAACTGTGAGGAAAGTAAGGTGCTTAAACAGTGGTGGAAGAAATCAGATGTGTACATTGTGGGTCATATATTAATAGTGGAAGTGATTCTGCTGGGAGACATGCTCCTGGAAAGCAGTCATGAAATGTATGCTGTGGTTGCAGTCTCCCAAGGAATAACACACAGAGAAAGATTAGCAGATTTTTTTTCTGTTTTGTTCTCTGCAGTGCTAGGATAAAGAAAAAAAATGCCATCTAGTGGACTAAATGCAGGACTCTTAGATCCTAATCTGAGCTCTGCCACTGACTTCTTGTATGATCTTGGGTAAGTACTTAAGCCATGTGTTTTTTTGTTCACCCATTTGTAAAATGGGCTTAATAATACCAACCTCAGTGTGATGTTATAAGGTTTTATTCGTGTGTGTAAAAGGCATTAAGATTTTGGATGAAAGTTGATAGGTTTATGCAAAGCATTATTTTATTATTAACAATACCTACTACAACAGCTCTAGCTTTTGTTCCAGCTTCCTTGTTCCTTATCACACTGCGTCTTTGGGTTAAGAGATGCAGAGCCTAGTCTCAGCGTGCACATACATCCGGAGAAGAACTCTACCCACACACAGCAGTCATCCTTTATCTACATAGTAAGTAGACGTCTGGCTCCCTTAAAGGGACCTCGTCTTTCTAGTATGAAGATTCATTATAACATGTTCAATAATGACTTCTGCAGTTCATTAAAGGATAGTGGCTCAGAGGGTGTTCTTTCCCAGTCAAACTTGACCATGAATCACAGTGGTGATTACATGGGGTCAGGAAGTGGGGGGAGTGAGTGTGTGGGACGAGCAGAGGGAGAATTCTTCAGAACTTCCAAGAGAGAGGGGGTTGGTTACTAAGATTTAGTGCAAAGTCCCTTCAAAATGAGGGAGTGTTCATCACTCTTTCTTTGAGAGGCTGCAGAATGAAGTGCTCTTGTAAGAAAAGACATTGAACCTGGTTAATGTCAGCCATGGGTGGAGAGGCTTGTGTGGTTACTAACAACAGTTGTAAATATGTTTACATATCAATTAATGATGCTGCTGCTGGTTTTCTATACATTTTCTTGTCTTGTCTTTTTTCTAATTGTAAACAAAACTTTGAAAAGTTTTTAAATATACTGGAACAATTTTCTCCTTCTAAACCTTCCTCCTCACTTATCTCCTCTGTGATGAAAATCATTTAGGTAGGAAATTAACTAGTTGTGGTTTTATGAGAAGGCAGAGTAACATTAAGGATGAGTATAAACTATTCTTTTAAGATTATTAGAGAACACCAAATAATAAAGCAAAAGATGTAAATGAATAACAGTTTAAATGGAGTCCCAAGGCTTGGTTTTATCTAATGAGGTTCTTATACCATGGCCATCACCATGATATTTGAATATATTTTGGTATTTTTGCTTAAAGCACAAAAGCTCTATTGATTAGGCAGCTCACTTTCTCTTGGTCTCATCTGTCCCCTTTCCTCTGTCTAGTTTTGCACAAGAGCATTTTGATGATGCAATTACCATAGCAACCCTTCAGCACGCCCAAACAACATCTCCCAGCTATACACAACTTCTTGCCATGGTGCAAAGGTGTTCCCCACAACACTGCAACTGCACTTGCTGTGAGTTAATCGGATCACCCCTGCATCCTCAGGGCCCAGACAACTTGTGTTTTGCTGTCCTAGGTGGAAACCCAAAAGTGAAGGAAGTCCTTAATTTAGATACAAAACAAGAAAAGAGAAAATGAACAAATGCAGTCAAACATAAAATTACTGGACATACAAAGAAAAGAATATAAGAAAGTACTATATCTGCTCATGTACTGACACCCAAGATAAGGGTGCTCATTACTATAAACACTGAGCTGCCTGGCCCAGAGTGGATCTGGCAATAGCTCAAGGAGATACTGATCGCAGCCATGAGCATGAATAGTCTGAGTGCATCGCAGATAGGCACCCTATTCTGCAGATATTGTGTATCTGCACCAAGGAGTCGTACCAGGAATTGTGGGATAGGTACACTTATCCATAGGCCCTGCAATGCTTGTAAGAGGGATGTGTGCTTCTGAAACTGGGTAACTTGTATGGATGTTCTGCATCCATGCAACTTGCACCAGTTCAATCACATTGGTATAAATGACATGAAAACAACTTTGCTGTAGATTTCCTCACTTTGATACAAATGCTGCTCAGATCACATTTGACAGTTTGGCCCTTCTTATTTTTAAAGTTCAGTATTTATAATTTTATTTGTGGGTGTGAATTCAGATGAAATGGCAGGGAAAAAAGGGAGAAGGTGGTGTCTTATACATGAAAACTAGATACACTTGTTCCAATGTCCAGAAGGAAGTGAGGCAGATGAGTTGAAAGTCTTTGGGTGAAGATAACAGGAGAGAAAAACAGGGGGGATGTCATATTAGGGGTCTACTACAGACCACCAAATCAGGAAGAAGAGGCATTTCTGGAACAAATCTCCAACACACAAGACCTTGTAGTATTGGGGAACTTTAACTATACAGACAACTGTTGGAATAGAAATACAGCAAAGCACAAAATGTCCAGTAAATTCATGGAATAGATTGGGGATGACTTTCAGAAGGTGGAGGAAGTAGCCAGGGAGAGAGTCATTTTAGGCTTGATTCTGACTAGCAGGGTGGAATTGGTTGCAGATCTGAAGGTTGAAGGCAATTTGGGGGAAAGGGATCATGAAATGATAAATTACATGATTCTAAGGAACAGAAGGAGTGAGAGAAGCAGAATGAAGACAAAGGACTTCAAAAAAGCAGACTTTAAGAAACTCAGAGAACTGGTAGGTAAAAACTGAGAAGAAAATCAAAGGACAAATGTTCAGGATAGCTGTCAGTCTCTCTAAGCATATATCTACATTACAATAAAACACCCACTTTTAGCCGATATCAGCTGACTCTGACTTGCATGGATCAGATTGAGGGCTATAAAATTGCTCTGTAGACATTCACGCTTGGGCCTGAACTCTGGGACCGCGTGAGAGAAAAGGCAGTACTCTTCTGAAAATTATGAGGGGAATATAGTGGATCCCAAACTGACTGAGTCAACAATATGATGCAGCTGCAAAAAACGCTAATATAATTCTGAGGTATTGTGATAGAGTGCTGGGAACCAACAACGGGGCCCATGCTCTGATCACTTAAACACCAATTAATTCTCTTCCAGGGTGGACCTAATTAGTGGAATAGAATGGGCTGCTAATGAGCAAATTGGCCCATCAATACAGGAGATATAAGAAGCACAGAAAGAAAGTGCAGGAGCAATAGAGACAAGCTAACAGAGCTAGCGCTAGGAAGGATCCCTTCATAGCAAGATCTTGTCTCTGCTTAGCAGAAAACTGAGGTAAAACTGTAAATAAATTGCACTGGAGTATCTAGCAACTGAAGGTCTCCAAGTCTCTAGACAGAGCGGAAGACAGGAATGGGATGCTACCCCATCACAGGTGTATTAACAGGATTGTTTTATGTCTTACATAAGACATGGGTGGTAACTGTCCTTTCTAGTTGTTTCTGGACAGAGGTACTGTCTGGGTTTGGGCACCGTGCTTTCAGAAAGATGTGGACAAATTAGTGACAGTCTAGAGGAGTGCAACAAAAATCATAAAAGCCTTAGAAAATCTGACCTGGAAAAAAAGTCTTAGGGGAGACCTGATGAGTCTTCAGATATTTTGAGGGCTATTATAAACAGGAGGGTGATCAATGGTTCTCCATGTCTACTTCTAGTCATACCTTCAGTGATCAATGTAATCTGCAGCAAGGAAGATTTAGCTAGATATTAGGAAAAGCTTTACTATAAGGATAGTTAAGTTGTGGAATTCCTGTCATGAGAGATTTTTTTAAGAACAGATGGGAGAAACACCAGTAGGGGATGATCTATATTTGTTCTTGTCTCAGATTATGGGGGTTGGATTAGATGATTTTGTGAGGTCCCTTCCCGTCCTTCATGATTCTGTGACCAACATAGAATTCCTCTGCACAGGAAGTAAACATCAAACTCTGTAGCTGATGACAAGCACTGAGTAAGATGAGAGTTAAAAAAATCTAAAATCTAACCTCATCTGTGAGATTTCCTTATAATGTTGGGCAGGTCACTAAGAGTTTGTATTCTAGCCTTTTTCCACCTCTACAACTTCCCACTGTTGCTACCATGGGTGCATGTCCATTGGTGGTAGCAATGGTAGGCATGCTTCCCCTGACATTTTAACCAATGTGTAGCAAGATTTCTGGTACACATAGCGAGACGGACACCGACGGGAGGAAGACAGCAGTTTATTATTGCCAGCAACAGGCCCAGCGGAATAATTTCCAAAGGCTGAGCCCCGAATATACTGGGGCTTCACCTTATATACATTTAGGAGTACATGAATATTCATACATGATAATACTACTACATTCTACGTAACATGATTGGCTTACACTATCCTTTACTTCTGATAAGAGAATTTCCATATCTAATGAGTATATGAGGGGATGCGCAGTACGGTTTTCTTTGTCTGGGGTTTTAGGCCCTTAGATAATTTCTTAGGAGTGTATAGGAGTATGCGCAATGGGGTTGTTTTTGTCCAAGGCTGTGGGCCTCCCTTAGCTTATCTTAGCCCTCAGGATGGATGCTGGCCCCTTGCTCCTTGTGACACGGACTGATAATGGTATCTTACATTACTTAGAACAGGTTTTTCTTTCTTGGAACGGGTTTTGGCAGGCTTATCGGTCAGGTAGAGTTGAAGTGGAAAACAACTCGTGTGTTGGCTTGAGTGGAAAAATCCATGGGCTTTTACTTGCCTCAAATGTGTTATCTAATCCTGTTAGAAGTACATTTAAATGATATAGCAGTTAAAACTCTGGTGGCCACCAGCACTTTATCTACATTAAAGGTCTCAAGTTTACTATCACTTGTGAGAAATTCTTTTTTTGGGGGGGGGGTATGGGAGGGAGGAGAGGGTGGAGGTGAAAGAGGTTAAAAAAATTGAACTGTTAATTACTTTGTGCCTCAGTTTCCCCATCTGTAAAATGGGGCTAATACATACAGAAATAAATTTTTAATAAACTCTTTGCGAGTTAGGTAAGTCCTTTGTGGCCTGCATTTTGTAAAAGTAACTCATTATTTTGGGTGCCTCAATTTTTGGGTTCCTAACTTGATATACCTTTAAAGGAGCTTGACTTTCACAGAGTGGATGCTCAACACTGTCTGAAAAGCTGGCCCTTTTAAAGGATCTCAGGTTAGTCACCTAAAATTATTAGTCATCTTTGGAAAACTTAGGACTGAGGTTCTTAGATGAGAAGATGTTTCAAAAATGCAAACACCTTAATGCTATCCGCCACAGAAGTGGATGCACTTGGGCATATGTGCTGTAACTTCTGAAGCAGAAATTCACTTTTGATAGGATTAAGCCATGACTCTTTTGAATGTTGTAACACCATGTTTCCTTCTTGCAATCTCCAGAACAGATATAATAATGTATAGGACAAGGAGGCTGATGGGAGGCTGGGGAAATCTAAAACCACTTTGTGTGAGTGCTTTTTCACAGCATCTGCAACAGAAGTGGTTTGAAGATTTAATCCACAGAAGGAAGTTTCCTACTGAAAGCTACTTAGAGCTTTTTGTGGTTTTGTGCTTGGGGAGCACATATCTGAAATGCTTTTGCAAGGTAAATGAGGACACAGTACAATACATAGGTCGTTGAGAGTTCAAAGCAGAAGGAATCTAGGAGACCAAATTTCAAAGCAGGAAATTATGGCTGATGCTATGTATAGAATATTTCTACCACCACTCTCATGCATCTGATATAGAATCAGGCATAGGCAATACAATCAAGTTCTCACTTAATAAAACAAAACAAATGTTTTCTAGTAGTGTCAATCCCATGAGTCTGAAAAATCATGAGTGGCTTAAAAATCCTGGATTTTTTTTTAACTCACTCTTCTCTTTGGTCTGTTATCTGCTTTTTGAACTTTGTGTGTGTGCACGTATTTGAGGAAACTCCACTTGAAATGTGTGTGACACAGAGAGAGAGACACACACACACCCGCCCCACTTCAGCACCTTTCTTTGGACCCCTTCCTGTACTGTGATTAGTGGAAGTGGAGTCAGAGACTGCTGTTGATGGGACAAAAAAGGAAAAGAGAATACTGGAGCCAACTCAACCACACGGACAAGTTCTGCTTAACCCTGCATTGAGCTTCACTCTTTGTCAATGAAATAGCAGCTGAGCTGTGAGTTCTCTGGAACTTGGTCGTAAGCCCTCTGGCCCCCTCAATTTCATAGACACAAACCTAGCCCAGGGATGGACCTGGTTGAAGGAGGAGTTTGAGCTGTGCACAGACCTGGCGATGCAGGAGGACAACAAGAGCAGCTTGTTCCCCTTACTGGGGAGCAAGGCAGAGAGGTCGGCAGCACTCCGAAGCTCTCCACTGCCCCAAGTCTCCGAGCAGTCCTAGGAGCCCTGGGGAACTAAAGCAGAGTGAAACGGTGGAGTGACGCAGGTTTTTCACTAGAGACCAATCCAAAGGGTCGGGGCGGGGAAGGATAGACTCCTACGTCCTGCCTGAACACAGGGGCTGCTGCATGCAATTTTGAAGACATGACTGATTTCCTGATTTGTGACAAGACAGTGTGTGGCACTTGAAATCACCCCTTGCAGGGGCAGCTGCTCTGGGAAGGCAAGCTCATGTTAGACAGATGCTCAGACATGGGCATGCTGCTAACGCTTCCAGAGAGAGGATGAAAGCTGTAGGTGGCACAGCACCCCCAGAAGTGCATGTAGCAAGAACAGCAAAGGAGAGCAGGCGGCCGGAGTGCCACACCCCGGGTGAGCTGCATTTACTGTGGGAGACGGCGTAAGTGGGGGAAGGAGACGTGCCCTGTACCAGGACAGCGTTTTGCAAGGAATGCGGCAAGCTGAACCACATTGGAGAGGTGTGTGGAAGAGCAGAGGACGCTCTTAGAAAGATCGTCAGACTCGTACAAATGGGGAGCGGGGTGTCAGTTGTTTGGTTTCAGTGCTCTTTATGTTAGAATAGGGAAGATGCATCATGATCAGCTGGAAGTGGGGTCAGAGGGCTCATGTTCCCTGAGGGGATGTTGTTGTGGGAACAGGGAATGGGAAGAGTTAGGTGGAAACAACTCCGCCACATGGACTGAGCCCTGCATAGGGTTTAATAAAGTTCCACTTGTTCAACTTAACTGTAAACAAGCTCTGTCCTCAACTCCAGCCTACGTGGCCTGCCCCTGTGGCTCTTCCATTCAATGGCCTCTACTCCACCTACGTGCCCTACTCTTGTCACCTGACAATGTTCTCCTCCCTGTAGCAGCAGTGGGGCGTGATGGGAGAAGTGCAGGCAGGCTGGAGCTGGTTCCCTGGAGGCTGGAGAGGACCAAGCATATACTTCTGGGACCCTTTCCTCCTTCCCAGCTCCTCTGGTGCCCGTTGTTCACCTTGGCTCTTTTTACGTCAGTCCAATATAGCACAAACGGGAGTGAGAGAGAGTGGGGGAGGAGCCGCTCCTACTGCTCTGCATGTCCTGAGGGCTGCTTGGCTCCTCATGAAGTGGATTAGCTGCACAAGCGCAGACTCCACAGTAAAGGGAGCAGTAACTTCTGGTGGCAGCTGGAACTGCAGTCCTGCAGCTGCAGTTGAGGTTCCCTGCTTTAGCCTTTAGCGGCAGGGAGTTGAGCTCAGGCAGAAATCCTGACCTATTGCAGCTGTCTCATGAGAGGCCTAGAGTCATGCTCAAAATCATGAGACTTGCACAAATAGTGTAAGAACTGAGAACAGAAGCTTTTAAAATCATCACAACTGCAAAGTGATCGCTGTTGAAAAATACTGGGATCCCAAAATCTGTGAGATTTTAAGATTTAAATTGTATCTGCTTTCCTAGGAAAGTATTAATTAGGCAGATGAGGTGTTTTTTACTGGCAAGATCCAGGAGCAATTGCCAACCACATTTTGATTTCCCTGGGAAACCTCCATGTTCTTTTCAAAACCACAGGGGACACCTCACCTCTTTTATATCTTCCACTCCCAAAATCCCACATCATAGCAACTATTTTGTTGGCTGAGGCAGACTATCCCTTAGAAGTTTATCAGTGCCTTTCCTTAGGTGGTCAGAGGGTTACTGCTGAACAGTTTAAGACAGTACCCTTACCCCCTTCCAACCTGAAGAACGACAGATTGGGACTAGGAATTTAACCCAGGTTTCCCCCTGGAAGTACAGAACTTTGTCATTACTCACCAGGCCAGCCCCATGTTCATATCTTTTGCTACTCAAACACTGGATGTTCTCCTTTTTCTAGTGGATGTGTAACAAAGATGGTACTGAAAATGTTGGCACCGATATGATGTTTCCTAAGGGAACCAGTCCAATCTGTGAATGACATGCTGTTTGAAACTGTACGGTTCTATGTAATACCAGAGGTACTCTAGATTGACTTTGGTTAAGTATTTAGGAAGGTGAGTGTGTGTATTACTGGAACGGAGGCCTGTAAAATTAATAAACCCCTCTTTTAGATTGAACACACGTCATTAGCTGAAGATTGTTTAACATAGCCTTTCTGTCTTTGGTCACATTCTTTCCTCTTAAGGGTTTGTTGTTGAAATAAGTAGTTCAGAACAAATTATTTTCTTTAACCTTTCAGACTTCAGTCCAAAGTAGCTTTTAGAGAGGTTAAATTTACCAGTTTATGCCTCGATCCTACAAACATTTATGCACCAGCTTAACTTTATGCACAAGTATTCTCAGCAAAATCAGTCGAATTATTCAGACACATAAAGTTAAGGAGGTGACCTATCCAGGATTTGATCCTTGGAAAGTTTAGGATCTGTTAATCAGACATTAAAACTACCTACTAATTTCTCTAGATGGCAATGTAAATAAATTGCTAGCTTGACAATCATTTAAAAAATGAAAGGAGGCGAACGCAGCAAAGACCAAGGAGAAAATCCGTATGTTCATCATGCACCTTTTTAACTTATTGTGAAACAACAGCTTTGAAAAAGCACTTTAAAACCTATCACTCTTTGCACCCACTCACCCATTCTTTGCACCCACTATAAATTGTTTTATGTTGTATCTGAATGGTAGGTTTTCCTGGAAGTAGTTTTATTCCAGTCTCTTGCCAAAGATTAAGATCATAGAAGGAAATGAAGTGTTATCATTTCTACTTCTCAGCTTGACAGTAATGCATTTGCTAAGATATAAAATTGAAATTGCTTTTAAAGTTTGGCCATACTGAATAAATGAGGCTCAGGAAGAGCTGCATCTTAAAAAATTAAAGGCTTTTATTTGTGTGTATGTGCATATACATGTATATGGAGGCTTCAGAATGATAAAATCAAAACCTGTTTCTAATTCAGAACAAGGCTCTTATACATGTTTTCATAGAGAAGAACAAAAACAATTTACCATGTTATCCGTTTTTCCTTCTTTAGAAAGTAGATGGAGAAAGATTGACATTTTCAACACCCTATTAAAATAACTTGACCTCTACTGTTCTTGACCTTGTCTGTTTTTAATAACTAGAAGCTAAAGACAAATCATGATTGACTACATGTCTAGGGCAATGTTTTTTGTGCACTAAAGTCAGACAGTCGTAAATTTAATTTGAGGCCAAAGTGCAGTTCTAATTGAAAAGTGAGTATAAAAATGGCATCTTAACTCAGTAAATCTATTCCCAGTGTGTATTCAGAATCATTTCTCTTGATTTTAGTGATCAAATAAATTTTTACTGCTTTTTACTTATGTTAACACTGTTTATCTATTCTATTAGAGAATTTAAAGTTTTAGTCTTCAAGGCTAAGCCATGGAAAAACAAGGAGCTAGCTATCTTACTGGAATTCACAACTTTTATTTGTCTCTCTTTATCTTCTGGCATGAGAGCATGCTAAATTTAGCCAAATTTAGATTATTTTATTCCTATTTCTTATTCATGTAGTTTCACTGGCATACATGGTATTTTACATAAATGTAAGAAGACAAAGTCCAGGCCTTGAGGAGCTGACATTAGACAGGCAAACATAGAAAAGAAGGTAACAAGAAAAGATAGACATTGAATAGACATACCCTCGGTGTCTATCTTTTCTTGTTACCTTCTTTTCTATGTTTTATGTGTCTAATTTCTATTCTAGAAGGGCTGCAGATATGTTACTGTAGCACTGTAGTGCAGATACTTGTTACAGCGACCAGATGGGTTTTTCTGCTGCTGTAGTAAATCTATCACCTTGAAAAGCAATAGCTAGATCGACAGAAAACATTTTCACACCCCTGAGAGATATCTCAGGTTGACCTAAGTTTTCTGTGCAGGCCTGAGACATGTTGTGCTTCCTGCATCAAATCCAATGACGTGGTTGAATAACTGGATGAAAAAATATGGCATGTTGTTATGCAAAAAGTTAGATTAGATGATCCTAGTGATCCTCTCCGGCCTTAAAATGTATGAACAACAGAGGGACAAAATAAACAGAAAGGGAGCATTTTAAATTTAAAACAATTTTGTAAATAATTTATTACACTAATAAAAATGCACCAACTAATGTATTTTAGCCATTGTTAATTGGTCCTGACAAGATATATAAGAATATTATGCTCTTAAAACAGAGGCCACTGACTGCATGCATTGTATAAGGCAAACATTGAAGATAATGCACACCTAGAATTAGCCTAACTGGCTACCAGTTAATATCCCTATTGTTCTGAATACTGTATTTTTCAAGTAAATTTGATCAAGTGAGTGTGTGGGGATAAAATGATTGTAATTCACTCAATTAAGAACTGCATCCAAAAAAATTTTTTAAAAAATGTCTTTGTAATAAATAATCTTACTTCTTAATGGTAAGTCTCAGATCTTTTTTATTACAATTTGTGAGAATAAACTTAGAGTTCAAGAAACTAAGGAACTAATAGTATAAACTGGCCTAATATAAGCAGGCACTATACAAAGCTTGCCTAAAGTATTTGCCAATATGCTGGTGTGCAGTTAAAGCTTACAGAGTGTAAATTGCAAAGTGCATGGTAGTTTTATGTTGCATGCAAATAGGCACCAGATTGAATTTGACTTGTGATCTTAGCTTAGTTTTTATCCCTTGTCTGCTGAGGAGAGATGCTACTGCACACCAGTGTCAGTTGTGGAGCAGCTATGAGCCCCATCCTGTGAGGTGCCAAGAGCTTCCTAGCAGGTGCTGAGTACCCCAAACACCATCAATGAAATTAAATCCACCACCCAGCTTCTTCCAGGGAGCGCTTAGCATCTGGCAGGATAAGGCTCTTTGTTGGTGAAGAGCCCAAATCATTTCCAGGTCAAAGACGACCAATTATTATTATTATGGTGGTTGTTTTACTTGTACTTTATTATATATATATTACATGTATGCTTAAGTCCCATGAGGCTAGTAGTTTTAGTATTGTTGTCAATATCTCTCCATCCTGGCAAAACTAGAAGTAAGTGTCAGTCAGAATTTCTATGGATGAATTTAATAACTGAAGTTAGATGTTAATAATTATGTCTACCTCAGGCCCTTTTGGACAGCTATTACAAGGAGAGAGTTTTCTGTGGGTTGGCTAGTTTTAAATATATAGAATAATACAGTTACATGAAAGATGTAAAAATGGTAGAGGAAACCAGTTCAATCCCAAATAAAAACACAAACACCGTCACAATGATGTGTGAGTAATCAGAGATGCACAAAAGCAAAACATCTGCAAGTTAAGTTCAAGTTCCTGCTTCGCATATATCACTGACTTCCCTATGTGTAATGGGATATTTGCTGTCGTGACCGTATCTGACTTGGTGTGTTCTGACGCAAATGAAACAGTGTGAACATAATGTGACACTGATACCAGGCATTTAATTCTACAAGCAGGAAGTGTACATTCTGTTTATATTACAACTATAACAGAGTCACTGCATGTTGTGACCTATTCACAATGCAGGTAAAAGTTGTAGTGTAGCAATTTCCCTGCAAATGGGTTAGAGTGTCTGGATTTAAACCCAGTTAGGAGGGCCCTGTCTACAACATAAGCTTTTAACCCTGTTTTAACTGGGCCAGGTGGTGAGCATGTTGTACCTGGGCCGTTGACTTGGTTGTTACTGGGGTGTAGTTGGGGCCCTAGCATCAGTGAAAGATGTTCAGACCTGTGAGTACACATTTATCATTACATTGTTTCTGATAACCAAGCGCACATGGCTATGTGGGCTACCTATGTGAAGTATTGTTTGAGATCACAGTTTATGGACTCCTGTTTATCTGGAAGGGAAGATGTTTGAGAAGTATTACCTCCAAGTATGCAGTCCTGGAATTCTGGAGGGGAAGGCGAAGGAGGGAGAGAGAAGTGGGTGGTCTCAGTGACGTGGATCTAATGACTGCTCATTTAAGAGAATGCCTGAGCATTTTTATATGAGATGATGTTATTTCCATGCTCCAACCAAAGTACAAAACTTGTTTTGCTAAGGCTGGTAGTCAACAGATCAAAAGGACTATAAATTCTGCAGATGGGGGAGGCAGTTATCGGGGAGCTATCTGTGTGGAATAATGCAGAGGCAGACTTGGGAAGCACTTAGGAAATTAGGCCACTAGTATCTGAGATTGGGGAGCTAGAAGAAGGAGGCAGGCAGAATGAGTGGATACTTCTGAAAATGCAGGCTGAAGCCTCTTCCTTAAGGAAGAGTCACAATGAGTTCAGGTCCGCACTAGAAATGTTTGCCAGTATAGTAATGTCAGTTAGGGCATGATTTTTTAAATGACATTTCTTTCTGGCAAACCCTTTTTCTAGTGTAGACTAGGCCAGTAATGGTTGCAGATCTGGGAGTAGAACCCATGTCCTATAAATCTATCAGATGCCCCATTCATGGACAATGTGGCCTTCAGGTTTTTTGGTGTGTGTCTTTTTTTTTTTTTTTTTTGAGGTAATCAGAGTCATGCTTACACATTGCAATAGTGTCCTACTTTAGAATTTTCTTTATACTTCTAAATGGAATAAAGCAATCTCCTCTCCAGTCATCCCCTTATACAATATGCGCGCACAGAAAAGGAAGGGAAAAGGTAACAGGAAACTCCTGGGATTTTCAGTGTCCAAAATTTAAGTGTAAATGTAAAGCTGTATATCGTACTATTTTCAGATGTTGTCATTCAGTGGTGACTACTGTGGGCCTGTTGCTCTCTTGCAACTCTATTTTTGCCCTCTCTTCCCCATTTCAGCTCTGGAGCCCTTGCCACTTTGTTTTCAGGATTTCTAAATCAACAGTGCTTGCTGGCTGAAGAAATATTCAGAGCATTTAGTAATCTGACTTCCTATGTTAAGAACCCTCTTGAGTGCTCAGCGCTCTGCTGGATGTGTAAACACAAGGCCCATGAAATACATCTTATTACCAGCACCAAGTCTTCCCCTTCCAAATTCCTGTTTGCTGTGAAAGCCAAAAATATATCAACAGACCTAGTGTGGTACCCATCTGGTGAATTTGCAAACTGAATGAGGGAATTAAATCTGGTTTGTGTTAGATGCAGTAGGATGAAGAGCTGCTGAATGGTTTAATGCACTAGGTGTGCTAAATATGACAGTTGGCTCTAACAGTTTATGTCAAACTACATTTTTGTTGTGACTAAGAGCTCCTAATTTCCATCTGTTATGTACAATTTCAGACAATTCAGCATTAAATGTTTGGCAGATGCTGACAGGGACAATCTTGTTGGGTTTCTAGAACACATAATAGGAGTGGGATTCCTTTCAGAAGATGAGTGGGATAGCAATTAATCAGGATTCACTGCATCAAGTTTATTTGGACGTCTTTGAATATTTTGTAAGTAGGATTTTCTGCTTGTCTGTTTATAATGTCATAAGGGTATCAAGAATGCACACTAAATCCCAGATCTGACCTTCCTCAGTTACGTCTTCCTTTTCAGTGCATCAATAAAATGTTGCAGACAATGGATGTTGTGGAATTATTAGGCTTCTTGGGTAGTGAAATTCCCTCATCCAAAGACATCTAAAAATCCCTGAAAAAGCATGCTACAAGTCAGCCTTTTTATGGCAACAGTATTCACATTTGGCTCTTGAAAATATCTTGAGGAGAAAGCTCCATTACTTTAAAATGTTACTAGATCACATTTGGAATGGCATTTTATGACATCTTGGATGATAATATCCATTTTTCAGCTAGCTCACTAACTGCCCGGAGTTTTTGTGTGCTTTTAAAGTTCTGCTAGGAAACAGAAAATGTTTTGATTCCTAATTTAGAATTTTTTCCTCTTGAGGGTTCAAAGGTTTGAGTCTCCAAGATATGTTCAGAATCATGTTGGGCTTTTTGGAGCAGGTCACATGCTGCAAAAATTGTCACTTTGTAATCAGAATGTTTGTCATAGGTAATGAATTACTATGTCTTTTAAATGTTCAGAAAACTGATTACTCAGTAAGAATCAAGATGAAAATTCAAACTCCAAACTCAAACAAAACCTTTTTGGAGGTTCAGTAGTGTTTGATTAGCTATTATTTTATACCCTGTAATTTTATAATGCTGGCTGGAACCTAAAATATCAGAATATTGGTAGGGAGGTATTTTTAAAGTATTTTTGTCTCCAACAGAAGCAGAAAGTATCAGATAGCTTCGGAGTAAGCTTATCCAAACAAAAAATACAGAGAACGCATTTATTACTACAATTTATTATTTCAACAAGCTTAAGCGTATTACTTATGATATTCAACTAGTCAATAACAAAATGTTAATGTATAATACAGTAAATGCTCTGTATTGACAGCTTTTTTCAGATGTCATTTTCCATCTTTTTAACAGCCTATTGCAACATTAGTCATCTTTGGTGCATTTGAGTGCATACATCTGTCAGTCTATTCAGGTCTATTTTGTAAGACAGATCCAGCTCTGTTGCAATCACAGGCAGGTTTTTCAACCTTTCTTGTGATGTTGTTGAGTGTATAGTTCTTGATTTTGTTCATTGTGCGGAATGAGATCAACTTTAGTCAAATTTACAGGAAGGGTCATGGCAATCTTAAGTAACACCTACACTTCTGGGACTACTTGTCACTCAGTTCTCTGGTCACCTGTGACATTATCAGAGAGGATCTTGCACGTAAGAATTCAGTTTGTGTAAGCTGGTGCTGTGGAAAATCAGTACAAATTCCAGAAGCATGGGCTAGGGTATTTAACTCTATGTATATTGAGGAACATCTCACAAAGGGGATCCAGTGCAGATATAGCCAAGATGATATCATGATTGTTTGTAAATCTCTCAGAGTTCATTGTCTTATCAAGCAATCTTCTCAGATATGATTGTGATAAAACTGCACATCATCATTTATGCACGTCTGCTTACCTTCTTACTGATTCAGACATTACAAAGTCGGAATTTATTTGACCTGCTACTGTGGATGCCTGCTTCTATTGTCCTGGTGCGTCTTCCTGTACATTAACCTTTTGTGCTATATCAGTAACCATCATCCAAATCTCAGCAAACCAGCCAGGTGATCGCAGTTCCACCAGAACACGTTTCAAGTGTGACAGTGCTCTATCAAGCATTATGTCCTTGTTCTGTAGGCTACAGCTACCAGAGAGTGGTTGTTTCTTGCAAGATGGTTAATATGATCACAATCAGCACGGTGATGTTAAGGATGACATCTTTGCTAGCAACCCCTCTGTGTCTATCCCAGTACTTGAATCAACCAGCATGTCATCACACACAACCAGTATCTCCAGGGTCTTGAGGAGGCAATCACAAATGTATCCAAAGAAACACATCGAGGGTATCACTCATGGCAGGAATCTCCTTTGTGAGTTCTCAGCGAAGTTTCTGAACCCTCATGACTCTTTGAAGAGATGCTAAAAAGGAGTGAACCATCTCCATAAATCTAAACATTTTTTTTATCTGACAGACACCTTGCGCTAGGTAAACAAGCACCAGACTCAACCTGTGTGCCATGCAATGAATGTAAGAGCATCCATTCCTTTTGGCAGACAGGTTGTTGGCATCCAAGTAACATTGTGCTATGCAATCTTTGATGGCAGCCTTTATTAATTTAATCCAGCATAGCTTTTGTTGTTGAAAGTGCCTCCTACATCTGTGGCAAAGTACTGAAACCTTTCCTTGACTTTGTCTGTATAAGCATCTATGTGTAGCACACACAAATAGAAATCTGCTCGAAGTGAGAGGTCCTCAGATGCATTGGCCATAAGAGCAAACTTGCCTATCTGCAAGACTTCTTCTTTTATGACTGTGATGCTGGCAAGCCAGGTGCCAGCTTTGCAAAGTCTTTAAGTCTCAGTTGAGCACTGCCTAATTCATTGCTGGCAACCAGTCTGTTTCACGTGTGTGTTAGTATGGTTAAGATGGGTATTGAATTTTTAACAATAACTTTGTAAAATGCTTGTAAATTGCTGCATGCATTACTCTCACTTGTAATTTATCACATGCTATAAGGTAATTCAGTTTTTGCTTTATAACTCTTTTTGCTTTATAGCTGCAAAAAACATTTGCTGTGAAGGCGGCCTGTCAAAACTAAATGGACCACAGTGGGACATCACAATACAAAGACTCTCTTAATTGCCCCTTCAGAGCCCTGAAGAGGGTATGTGCAAAAGAGCTTAATTTATCAGATTGAATTCTGGAAGAAAGAAATAAAGATAGCTTACAAGAACTTTTCATCTCTCTTCTGCTGTTTGGACTCTGACAGGGCTGGAGCTATGAAACAGAAGCAAAGATCTCCAGGGTCAACCTGGCTTAGCCCTAACACTTTCAGAGCTGACAGATTATTACAACTGTGCCACCTTTTAAAACCATAAACTGTAACTCATTTGTGTATATAAATTTGTTTGCTTTAACCTTGTAATAACTCATTTCTTTTTCCTAGTTAATAAACCTTTAGTTATTTTATTATGGATTGGCTACAAGTGTTGTCTTTGGTGAGAGATCAAAGGGTACAAATTGACATGAGGTAAGTGACTGGTCTTTTGGGACTGGAAGCAACCTGCATCTTTTGTGATCTTTGGTCGATAGCAATCAACTATCACTAAATCCAGCTGCCCTGGGAGGCAAGATAGACTGGAATGCCCAAGGGGACCGTCTGTGTTTCCATGATAATAGTTCTTTAGGAATTCACACTTGTTACTGGGTTGGTCAAATCTAATTATAGAACAGACCACCAGTTTGGGGTCTCTGCCTTGCTTCTTGACAGGCTTCCCAGTGGTTGGCACTCAGTCATGAGCCACTCCAGACAGCTTGGCAGTGACATCATTGACACAAGATGCAGCCATCTCTAGTATTTAATTTTGGACTGTTTCTGAAGTATATCTGTTTCTGTCTGCATGCCACACCATTTTGTGAACTGTTCCATTCTATTGTTGAAGTAAATCAAGGGTCACAAGAAAGCTTCTCCTTCTGAGTAATTTTTCACTCTTGTTAAGCCCTAGTAGTGCCATTTCTTCGTGAGCATGAGTAAGGATGCAATCAGCAATGTGCTGGAAGAACACAGAATTTTGTTTCAATTGTGCTTTCCTTCCTGAGTCAATACATCCATTACATCGTTATTGCTTTTCCGTGAGGGATAGGCAGTCCATTGCTGAAAAAGTAACTTTGAGCAGGGGAGAGAGCATGCTTTGGTATATGTTCATGTGCCTTTTCCTATCTATCAAATCCAGTTGTAGTGAATAACTCGGTGTCATTCTTACCAGAGCCCTTATTTATTGTGGGCTGAGTGAAGTGTTGGTGACAGAAACAAAAACAGCACCAGCTGGGACCGACTAGAAAATGAAAGGGAATTCTTTGTACGTCACTGGATTGAAACAATGATTCGCTGTGCTGATCATTTTGAAGAACTGGTTGAAATGGTTTCTCATCTTACCAGCAGATACATCACCCAGTAAGAGAGTTGAGGCTTGTGAAACAGCTGACAGAATAGTAGAAATAGATATTCCGTGAATGTTTCCTTGTGGTTCTTCGCATTCTCTTAAACACTTCTCAGGCTTCTAGTAGTTGGTAGATCATCCTCAAACTTTTTTCTTCCCAGGAAATCGGATATCATCTGGGACATGATTCTGAGTTGTAGTCTAGTACTGATATGTAACTTTGTAGTAAATACTTAATACTTGGAGTCCAAATCTTCCTGGCTACTTGGAAGCCATAGTGCTGTTGAAAAGTATGATTACCAATTCACTCAGCCAGGAAAGCAACCAGAACACTTTGAGGGGAAAATCTTGGTTAATATGTTTATTAATGTAACTTTCACTTCCGTGTTGCACTTTGTCACTAGTCTTTCCTAACTGCAGTCAGTCTGTCTACACAACTTCTTGGGGATGGAACTGTCCTTTGTCTTGTAATGCTGCAGGTCAGGCACCGCTTAACTTCCTCTTGCCAGAGGTCAGAAGTTTGATTTCAAGTATGGTGAAGAGCAAGTATCCAAACATACTTGAATACTGTACAAGATAAAGAAAAAAATCTTAAGTAAAACAAAGGGTATTAGTAAATCAAATAAATCCAAGGTAAATGGAATATCATATCCAGTATACAGGGTAGGCAACAGCCAAGCTATGTAGGTTAAATCTAATAGTAACAGTCCTTGAAAACTGTGATTACAGTCTCTCTCTCTCTCTCTCTCTCTCTCTTCCCCCCCGCTTTATCCCAACAGCCTAGGGCCATAGCCGTCACTCAGACTCTATTGCAGTCCCTTCCTCTAAAGGTCTGTCATTTATATTCTCAGTTCCTTTGAAATCTAGGCATGAACTATTACCCGTTGACTGCTAATCCAGCATAGATGATACGATGGGGAGGGAATGTTGGCTTCAAAGTCCATTGTATGTCCCAATTCTAATTAGTAGTGAAGAGGACTCTGCTTTCATGACCAAAGAGTTCTTCGTCTTCTCTTTAAGATACGTCACTTGATAATGACATCTAGATTCTATAATGTAGGTCTATCTTCCTAATGAAGACTTGAGAGAGGTGATGGCAGGGGATGTCAGAGAAGGTTCCAGTCTGTGGGGTTGCTGCCTTCCCAGAAGGAATAGGGGTAAGAGAGGGCCTAGGCTCATACCCTCAGGGTATTTCCAGCAGGTAATCGCTGTAAAGTCACATTAGTTAATGGACACTTAAAGCAGCTATGAAATCTTTACTGCTGGGCCATTCATCAGTTCAAAGCCAGACAGTCCTAGTTTTGTGGAGCAGCGTTGCTGTCCTGTAAGACTTGATGTGGCTTTGTCTGGTGAAAATGAGCAGAAGACTGGATACAGGAGGACACCAACAGGGTCCAGGGTGGGGGCAGTGATGCAAAACCCATTTGGAGTGATGCAGCTGGGCCCAGGCCACCTTAGTCATCAGGTACAGAGTTAGTAGCAATCAGAAGTAAGTCATCTTACCCTGAACGAAGTCGCCACTATAGCAGGCACTGTGCAAGAGACAGATTGTGCCACTCTATAGTTGTAGCCGCTCATCTGAGTTCGTTCAGTGTCAGAAGATTTAATTACATCTATTACTACAGGGAAACCAGGAAACAGGAGTTTCCCCTTTCCCCTTCAAAAGCCCCTACACCAAGAGCTCAACCCTCAAGGGAGCTTCCTTCCTGTCCTCTCCCAGCAGCCCCTGCCTCCCCCACCTCTCCTTACCCCTCCCTACTGTTCCAAGGCTTTTTTAGGGTCTTCTCCTCTCTGCCCCAGGTCCAGCCCTGCTTCCTGCCTTCTTCTCACTTCCCCCTGCCCAAATAAAAAACTGCCCAGTGTTTCCGAGATGTTGCCACTGCAGCCTAGAGTGAGCAGGAGTTCACAGATGGGCAACCCTGCCCATACGGAGGTGGTCCAAGATCTTCGTCCTCCCGTCACAGCTCCCTGCCAGGCTGGGCAAAAATAGCTCACCTGTACCCTGTCTAAATCCTTACTCCTCCCTGCTATCTCAAGGCTTCCTATCAGTCCCCAGTGCTGAGAGGAGCTGCTGTGGGTTCTGAGAGAAGGACCTAGCAGACCCCCTCCAATTAGGTGTGCTCTCTGCCAGCTCTCCTGCTCCTTACCCTTCCATGTTGGCTCAAGATTGCCTCTTCGTCCCTGGTTATGGGTCCTGGATCTAAGCACCAGCTGTGTCTTCAGCTAAGTGAAATTACATACATGATACTGCACATCTGGGCCTGATTTCTGTGGATGTAACAGTACCCATGGACCGCAGCTATAGCTCCCAGTGTTTTCCAATTATCAGCATTTGACGTACAAATTAATAGCTCATTGTGAAGACCAGAGGAAGGTCACACGTCTGATGTATTGTTTCAAATTACTTGCAGAACATCACTGCACCACCAGTTTACAGGAGACTGACATTGCTAAGGTTTTCTTTGTAACTGTAAGGGCTAGTCACTTAGGCCACATCTATATTACCACTTATGCCAGCAAAAAAAAACCCCACTCCGCTAAGCGACATAAGTTTTGCCGGCATAAGTGGTAGCGTGCACAACGCTACGTCGGCGGGAGAGTTTCTCCCACTGACATAGCTACCACCATTTGTTGACGTGGTTTTATTATGTCGATGGGAGAGCTCTCTCCCATCAGCATGGAGCAGCTACAGAAGTGCTCTTACAGTGGCACAGCTGCACCGGTACAGCTGTGCCACCGTAAGCTCTCCAGTGTAGACATGGCCTTAAGTAAAAAACTTACAACAATCACCCCTCAATGCCCCCCAAAACGCTTACATTCTTCAACTCAAGATAGCCCCCTCTAGGAAAGAAGTGCCAGGAGTAATGTGATTGGTCCAATTTGATCTTGCCCCATGCAAGGTAACCTCATGCATACAGTACATGTGAGGTCAGGCTGTACGGAGGAGGCCATTTTGTAAAATGGCGTCCTCTGCCAACTTGGAATTGGCGTGACCCTGTCTGCTGATGAAGTGATCCCACTTGAAGTCATGACCCACAGTTTGCGAACTGCTGGCTTAGATTGTCAGAGTTTGACAAGCTCACAGCTGAAATTTTCCAACTGTAGTAATTACCTTATAGACATTTGTGAAATTCAGTTTGAATAACTTTGGCTGCAAGAGGATGCTAGTAATTATAGTGAAATAGGAGAATAACTAGAGTTTAAAATAACATTGGATTAGCTCAGTCATAATTTCTGTGCTGCAACCCAGACAAAACAGCATGTTTGCCCTGAGCGGCTTCCAACAAGTCACACCAGAACAATCACAAATTTGCACGCTAGCAACATGCTTACCTTAGTGCTCTGGCTCATGAAGAAGAGAACATATGATGACCTCTGCTTATTTAGGGCCAGTTTCTGTCAGCCTGACACCTGTTGAGTAGGCCCTTTACCCTATGAGTGGTTTTACAAATGGGACTACTAGGGAAATAAACTACTGAGTGTCAGAATCTGATCCTAATTTTTTTATTTAACACTTTATGAAGGAATGAACACAAATGAAATCACACTAAACTACTGCAGTTGTGAGGAAATGAATGATCAAACTGATGGGTGGGGTGAAAAATAGCTGGAAACGTGTTTAAGTTGCCTCAGCGAAAGAACTTTACCAGTGTTTCTGAATTGGGTGTATAATGTTAACTTACGTTTCTGAATTAGTCTGTGTAATATATCAACATAAGGAGCCCAGCCCTAGATCTTTAGCCTTACCAGGATCTTTTGGGCTTTCCAGAATCTATTTATCTATAGATGTCACTGATCAACCACAATCTCCTTTTGCAGATGCCCTTACATGCATCCCATTTATTGTCCCCTTTATTGTGTTTAAAAAAAAAAAAAAAGAGAGCGAGTCAGAGAGAAACCTACTAAAGATAAGATCTATGTTGTTCTTCAAAGGTGTCATGGAATCATAGAAATGTAGGCCTGGAAGTACCTTGAGATGTCATCTAACCCTCCCTCCCCCTTTTCATGCCGTCACTGAGGTGGGACTAGACCACCCCTATCATCCAACCTGTTCTTAAAAACTTCCGATAACGGGGATACCAGACCCTCGATTGGAAGCTTATTTCAGAGCTTAATTATCCTTGTAGCTGGAAAGCTTTTCCTAATGTTTAACCTAAATCTCCCTTCTGCAGATTAAATAGAGTACTTCTTGTTCTACCGTCAGTGCACGTGGAAAACAATTGTTCACCGCCTCCTTTATACCACCCTTAACGTATCTGAAGACTGTAAGCAGGTCTTAGTCTTCTTTTCAGGTCAGTTTTTCTAAACTTTTTTTAAAATAATTTTTGTTGCTCTCCTCTGGACTCTCTTCAATTTGTGCACATCTTGCTCAGTGTGGTGCCCAGAATTGGACACTGTACTCCTGCTGAGGCCTCACTAGTGCCAAATAGAGTAAAATAGTTACCTCCCACATCTTAGATAGGACGCTCCTGTTGTTAGACCCCAGAATGATAGTTCCCTTTTTTACAAATGCGTTGCATTGTTGGCTCATCTTAAATTTGTGATCCAATATAACCCCCAGATCCTTTCCAGAAGTGCTACTGCCTAGCCAGTTATTCCCCATTTTGCATTTGATTTTTCCCTTCTGAATGTAGTACTTTGCACTTGCCCTTACTGAATGATCATTAAAGCTATTAATGACCAAGCTATTAATGAAAATATTGAACAGTACCAGGTCCAGAACAGATTCCTGTGAGACCCCACTAGATACGTTGTAACACGGTTTGACTCATCACCTTGGTGGCTCTTGCTGGCTATCTGGGGAATCAGCTCTTATCCAGGCAGACACCCCTTTCTGTGGTATCTCACCATCTGTACTGTCTCCGCTGGACCTTCCTTCTCATGACTTGGCCCTCCGGCTGAGTCACAATCCATGTCTTCCCCCTTCCAGGGGGTTCTGTAGTTTGTGCTTGCCACTTCCCCTCAAGGCCACTACAGTCCTGCCACCAGTCCTATGGTGATCAGAGGTGGGAGGAGAGACCAGGGCCCACCCACTATTCCAGGTCCCAGCCCAAGGACCCTATGTGCGTGGCAGCCTTCCGCTGCATCTTCCCTACAACTCCTCTGTGCATTTCCATGGGCCACTTCCCTACAGCCCCAGTTCCTCCTCCACCCTTGCTTCAGGGCAGGCAGGCACTGTTCTGTCCAGAGTGCTGACAGTCCTTCCTCTTCAAGCTCCTGGAAGGCACTCTCCTGCTCTGCTCTGCCCTGCTCTGCAGCTCACAGCCCCATCCTATTGGGCTACCTTTCATGCAGCCTCTCCAAGGGCTCTCTTAACCCTTTCCTGGCCAGTGAGGGGCAGGTGCCCCATCACATATATCCTCCGAGTTTGACAAAGAACCATTCATAACTACTCTTTGAGTTCGATATTTCAACCAGATGTGCACCCATCTTAGAGTTATTATATCTAGATCACATTTCCATAGTTCACTTATGAGAATGTCACATGGGACCGTGTCAACAGCCTTAATAAAATCAAGATATATCATGTATACAGCCTCACTCCTATGTAATATGAAGTCTCATATTGTGTTCAGTAAGTCTCCTTCTGAAGTGTTTCCTATGCTAAACACATCCTCCTTCGAAAAAGATCCCCATTTATATGGTCTGTTCCTCTCATCTGCAACAGATGGTGTAGAAATGCTTCCTCTTCCCAACAAAAAAACCTAAAACCCCTCTGTTTGGTTGAATGGCACATGTGTGAGGCACCTGGGATAAAGCTGGTAAATTTTTTTCCAGTGGAACAGTTTTCCATTATAAAGTACTGATTCCACAGAAATGACATATTTGAATTGACACATTCCACACAAACGTGTCAAATACTGTCCAAACTTTAGATGTAAATTGGGCTGGTTCCTATTAACTAGCCCAGAATTTTTCCGAAATTTCCTTTCGACAGAAATGTTTAAATTTTTTTAACATTTTGTTCCACTTTGGAATGGGGAAAAACAATATCCTGCAGTACAGAAATTCTGATGCTCATACAGTTGTAATCTGGGTGTAGAACATCTCTGGGATCCTTGAAAATCTATATTTTGAAGAGGAAAGCATTGTCTTGGGTAAGATTTTGCTGAGCCCAGGAAATCAAAACCCATCTAACAGGTATGTGACCAGCTCAGTTTTTAGACTCAAATGGGTTATTGTATTTCTATGTGTAATATTAATGCATTTTAGGAAAAAAACGTTAATGTATCAAAATCCTATGGAAATATAATATGATTTAGGTAAATGCACAGATTTTTTCATTTAATTTTGGAATCAAAATGGAAAAAAAATTACATGAAGATAATGTGGTCTGAAATAAAATTGTGGTCAGAATGAAAAGAACTGAAAAATAGAGGGTTTTAAAGCTTCTCTTAATAGAGAAGCTTAATTTTTGGACTAGGCTGAAACCTCTCTCACCACTCCCTGTCAGCTGTAGTTAACTGTTTTGCTATAATCCAGCTGCATTCCATGATGTTTTTTGCTCCGTTCAACCATGTATAGGTCCCAGTACTGGTACCCTTACTTATGCCGAGCAACATCTTTCTCCACAATCAACTCTTTGGTCTCAGTGGGTCAATTTACTCAATGGAGTAAAACCAGCAGAACCTGGTCCATAATGGAATGTTCCTGGAAATTTTGAAATTTCCTGGAACATTCTATTACCTTGCATTGTTTGCCAGCAACTATCTGCATTATAAAGGTAAAACCAGCGGTCGTATCTGATCAGTTAGTGCAAGAATTCAATAAATTTCTGCACCCCTTCCTGGCTGCATGATCAGTTTTATTATTGCTTTTTTCTTTGGGTTATTGAGGAATCGTGTTCTTTTCACCCCCTTCCCAAGATATGAAGTAAATCAGAGAGGAGACAAAGTGTAAACAGGCTGTGTATAATAGCCATTATTCAGACTTTACCTCCAGGACAGGGTGGGTCAATCAGTTTAACTGTCATTGTGTTTTAGTGGTGGTTTTGTTTATCAGTGACCTTATCACAAAAGAAACACTTTGTTCAAAGGAAGTGACCTCCCTAGAGCTCTTTATTTTCAGTGAAGAAAGGCCCTTGTTGGGATAGCCTTAGGCTTTTCTTGTGTCCCCCTTCACAATTGCTATACTTTACAAGTTTATTAATTGCTTTGGCTTTCTTTTATTTCTATTTTTTGTTGTTCTGCAACCTTTAATCTCTTCAAAATAAACAGTTTGTGATGCTCCTTTCAGCAGACAGTAGTGGGGCTGATTGTGCTAAATCAATATATGGCCTCATTAATTGATGCAGGAAGATGAAAATAGTAATACTATAGCAATATATTTATCTTGCTGAAGTAATAAAAAGAGTAAGGCTTATTCTACATACTAAGAGATTATTGAGCTGTCAGTGCAGATGTGGCTTTAATTCCTGTTTTAATTGCCATAGGTGCAGGATAAACATAAACTGTCTGTGTGGGGAAGAGATTGAGAGAAACGGTTAAGGTTTTGGGGCCTCCGAATTGGCTTACTTGAAGCAATGCATGCAGAAATTGCTACGGTCTATCTAGTCCTGTATCCTGTCTCTGACATTGGACATCACTAAATCCTTCAAAGGAATGTGTAATAACTTCACAATCAGTGCAGCTTTTCCCTCCTTGCAAATTTAAAACAGACATAAAATCCTTGATACATTAAGAGAACAGAACAGAAGGGAGAAGAACATTCATGTCTGTTTCAGCTACTCAGACACCGCTTGTGGCTTTTACAGGTGTGTGTATGTGAATCTGTGATCGTCCTTCGGGGTGGAGTGGTAGGAATACAGCAGCAACCCCTGATGCCACATAGAATTTGGGGAGGGGAGTGGAACATGGAGGTTAAAATATGCAGCTTTCGGTCAGATGAAGAGGGAAGTGGGATTATTGAACCATCAGGTCCACCTGAGTCTGCAGCATAATTTTTCTGCCTGAGAAGCCCCACTATGTCCTGGTGCATTTCCCTGAACCTTTTCTGCTGGGACTCCTGGGCCTTTCTCCTCTCTATTCTTTCCTTCTCCAGGGTGTCTGCAACATTCAGCCTCCAGGTTCTGTGCACCCAGTCTTGTGCAGAATCTCCTGGAACATGTCATCCTGAATCCTCTTCTTTCACCTCCTTATCTGGCCCAGGAGTTCTGCAGGTGTGTAGGAGGAAACCCTGAAGGCTGCAGTGGCAGCAGCTGAAGATAAAATACTACCGAAGTACCATTTTCAGCACATTCACTGTAGAAAGTGAAACTTAAGATGCTGAACCACTCCCCTTGCTCCCCAAAAGTTTTAAGCTCTGCATTCTCACTTCTGTTTAGGATGGCTTCTGCACGGCACCAGTCACTGCCTGAGCAGTTGTGTGGGAGGACATATGCAAGAAGCCCACTATAGTAGCATTTTACTTCAGAAAGGGGAACTGTCCACAAGTGTGTGGACAAGGGTGATCCAGAGGATATAGTGTACTTGGACTTTCAGAAAGCCTTTGACAGGGTCCATCATCAAAGGCTCTTAAGCAAAGTTAGAAGTCGTAAGATAAGAGGGAAGGTCCTCTCATGGATTAGTAACTGGTTAAAAGACAGGAAGCAAAGGGTAGGAATAAATGGTCAGTTTTCAGAATGGAGAGAGGTAATAGCTGTGTGCCCCAGAGATCTGCACTGGAGTGAGTGATGTTCTACATATTCATCAGTGATCTGGAAAGAGCGGTAAACAGCAATGTGGCAAAGTTTGCAGATGATACAAAATTCCTCAAGACTGTTAAGTCCAAGGCAGACTGTGAAGGGATCTCACTAAACTGGGTGACTGACCAACAAAATGGCCGATGAAATTCAATGTTGATAAATGCAAAGAAATGCACATTGGAAAACATAATCCCTACTCTACATGCAAAATAATGGAGTCTAAATTAGCTGTTACCACTCAAGAAAGAGATCTTGGAGTCATTGTGGATAGTTCTATGAAAACATTTGTTCAGTGTGCAGCAATAGTCTAAAAAGCTAGCAGAATGTTAGGAGCCATTAGGAAAGGGATAGATAACAAGAAAGTACATATCATAATGCTGTTATATATATTCATTAATGAGAATAAATTACCACATCTTGTCATCCAGCAAAGATAATTGCCATTCTTAAACTAGGCAAGGACCTACAATGTGTTACCACCCAATATCCGTATTGTCAGTGTGTTTCAAGGTGTTTGAGCATTTGATTCTCCAATGAATTGCTCTGGATTTGGACAATGTCTTGCCAGTTGAGCAGCCAGGGTTTAGGAAAGGATGCAGCACCTGTGATCAAGTCCTGTCCTTGACCACCTTTATAAAAAATAGTTTTCAACAAAATCTAATGACGGGAGCTGTCTTCTTGGATTTGACCAGTTTTGTTTAAACTCTCTCAAATAGCCTCACATTGGGTGGCTGAAGTAATAGAGCTATTTCTCCAAAACAGGCAGTTGAGAGTACTCATGGGCAACTGCTATATCTCTTGAAAGTGTCAGATCACCACTCAGTTCTTTCACCAATACTTTTGGCGAGCTATTGTAGTTGATAGAGCCTGAAGCCAAGCTTTTCTAAGATGGTTTCTAGTGTATGCCATCATGCATAGTGCAAGTGTATGGCATGAGTTAAACATTTTCCTCAGTTGGCCAACATCTGCAGCATGAGCCAAATGTGGTTTACCTCGGTGTGACCTTGGATGGGTCATTAAGGTACTGTGACTACTTGAGCAGCCAAAGTCAGCACTTGAAGCAACCTGCTCAGAAAGTTGGCTATTTCAACCTGGGGTAAGAGTGCCTGGAGGCTTAGAACATTGGCTCTTGCCCTCTGCTATTTAACAGCAGAGCACTGTGCTCCCTGTCTGGTGCCACTCATCTCACGTGAGTCTGGTCGATGTAGAGCTGAAAAAAGTTATGCCTATTGTTAGGGGGACTTTACTGGCAATTCTGGTGCCATGGCTATTGATACTTAGCAGTATAATACCGCCACACGTTCACTGTGAGAAGGCCTCTGTCACGTTTTTGACCAAGATCCATGAGAATAGCGACCTACCGTTGTACTCAGACCTCTTCAACCACCCACCAAATTGCCTGTCTTCTAGACACCCTTTATGGTCATGTATGCCACCATAGGACATGACGGTGGAATCTGCTCGATGCAATGAGTGGTCAGCGATGACAGTCATTAATCACTCTCTTATAACTGACCCAACTATCTGTCTGCCAGGTTTTGATCTGCCAAGATACCTGTGGTCATCTCTGAACTGTTTTTGAACAGCACAGGGCAACTGTGCAGCCAATCTCTTTAAATGAGTTTTTCTTAATGACCGCAATGCAGCTGTGGTCAACTCCAGACTATGTCACATATTATTGTCAAGCACCCACTGACTTATTTCAGTGGCAGGCTATTGGCTCTCCATCTAGCTGATGATGATGCCATTAAATGGCTGGGGACATTGTGCACATGCTGATATATATTATATAAATCCATGGTACGCCCACAGCTTGAATGCTTTGAACAGTTCTTATCACCTCACCTCAAAAAAAGTTATTTTAAGAAATGGAAAAGGTATAGAGAAAGGCAACACAAGTGATTGAAGGGTAAGGAATAGCTTCCATATGAAAAGAGATTAAAAAGACTGGGACTGTTCAGCTTGGAAAAGAGACAATGAGAGAGGTGTATTAAATCATGAATAGGATAGAGAAAGTGAATAAGGAAGTATTATTTATCCCTTGCCATAACACATGAACCAGCAGTCACACAAAGACATTAATAGCCAGCAGGTTTAAAACAAAGAAAAGGAAGTACTTGACACAAGTGCACAATCAACTTGTGGAACTCATTGACATAGGATGCTGTGAAGGCCAAAAGTATAACATGGTTCAAAAATAATTTAATAAGTTCATGGAGGATAGGTTCATCAATGGCTATTAGCCAGGATGATCAGAGATGCAACCCCATGCTCTTAGCCATGGTGAGTATAGCCCGCTGGGGGCTGGGGAAATGAGAAGAGAATTGCTTGGTTCCGTAATTCTAGAAGTATAGGACAATGGCATTAACTACTGGCACCACTTTCCACAAGCAGTGATGATTTTAGCTCATATTACACAAAGGCAGACAGAGCACAGCTGCTGCTGGTGTCCTGAAGCCATCTGGGCACGTATACTGCTAGCCTGTGAACTGTAATGGGGCCTCCTGAAGTTATTTTTGAGTGGCACGGGAAAGGGTCCTATGACGGAGGAAGAAATAAGGCAGTCCTCCCTAGAAACCTCCAGCAGAGGATCAAAGAGTACATCCCTGAAAGTTTCATTGAGACCTCTCAGGAGCATTCAAGGAACATCCCAATGTACATAAACAAACTGCTCCGCTTGGGTCTCTTCCTCCCCCCCTAACTCTATAAGGGAATGAAAAAGCTGATAGCAACTCTTGGTTGTACCACTACTTCGTCTAGCTGGAATAAATTAATTAAAAGTCAGAAGAATGGGCCCTGTTACTTTGGGAGTGCCATCCCTGTAATTGAAAATTTATCTAAACACTTTCCTGAGGTTACTTCCCCTGTACCGGGCTCACCTGTGCTCAACTGGCTGGACTGCGGAGGAGTCAAAAACAGAGCCTGGCTTGCCTGTCCCCAATATTTCTCCTCCTCTTGCTCATCCACCAGTACCTCCTCCTTGCTGTTCACAGCAGAGGCTTTTGACTCGGGCTCCTCAGATGTATGCACGGGGCTGTTGGTGGTAGTGGTGGGGTCTCCACTGAGGATGGCGCACTCGTAAAAGTGTCAGGACTGTGGCTGTGCACCTGATGGATTGTTGGCCTCCCTGGTCATCTTGTATGCCTGCCACAGGTCCTGGGCTTTCATGTGGCACTGCTGCCAGTCCCTGTTGTTGTTCTGCATCCCCTGAGCAATCTGCTCATAGATGTCAGTGTGTCTATGGCTGGATTGGAGCAGTGCCTCACAACCACTTTTCCCCACAGGCCCAAGTGATTCAATATTTCATGTCTATTCCAGGCAGGAGCATATCTGAAGCATGTAGCTGGCATGATCAGCTGGGCAGTTGCACTTAACAATGGAGAGTTGTGAGGTGTGTTCACTGAGCTGGGCAATCAGAAAAAGGAATTTCAAAAATTCATGGAGCTTTAAAGAGGAAGTGTGCTTCTGGTCTCCAGGATGCCTGGGCAGTGGCGTTCACAGTAATAACCAGAGAGGTCAGTGTGGGGCATTGTGGGACAGCTGCTGGAGGACAGTTAGGCTTGACATAACCAATGAAGTGGCTACATTAGCTCTGCATTGACCTAAGTACATCGACCATGACTCTACATGGAGGTCATGTTATTATGTTGACATAATGGATCGCTTACAATGGTAGGATACCAATTTAAGTGTAGACACATGCACATGCAAGTTTGCAGATGACACTAAGCTAAGGGGAGTGGTAGATATCCTGAAAGGTAGGGATAGGATACAGAGTGACCTGGACAAATCGGAAGATTGGGCCAAAAGAAATCCGATGAGGTTCAACAGGAACAACTTTTTCATTAGGAGGGTGGTGAAGCACTGGAATGGGTTACCTAGGGAGGTGATGGAAGCTCCATCTTTAGAGGTTTTTAAGATGAGGCTTGACAAAGCCCTGGCTGGGATGATTTAGCTGAGGTTAGTCCTGCTTTGAGCAGTTGGTTGGAATAGATGACCTCCTGAGGTCCCTTCCAACTCCAATATTCTATGATTCTATGTAGGTCATTGTAAATTGCCTTGCGTCGACTTAATCGTACTGTAGACCAGGCCTTAGATACATGAATTTTCTACTCTGATTCATGTAAGGAAGGAGATGTGGGAAGTCATATTTTGGTGTCTCTATCTAATTATATATATTCAGTTTTTTCTCTTTTTTACGCCCTTTTATGCTTTTCAGTTTGGTCTTACTCCTTTTTAATACACGTCTTAGATTCCTTCATGGTTCTGTAAACAAAAAGTTGCTCTCCATGTACATCTCTTTAATCTCTCTTGTTTGTTCAAAGTATAGAGTTCATCACTGTGTAGACAAATGCAAGCTGATCTAATTCTGAATATCAAACTGTCCATTAATGTTTCTTCTTTTATAATTGGACAGACAATAACACCAATATTTATCCTATAAAGATTGTACCAAGCCTTGAAACAATACGGCTCAGTTAAAGTCATAAGGGCTAATTCTGTCACCCACTATGTTTCCTTTATGCTACTTTGGTGGTGTAAGAGGGTGAAAACGGCCCACAAAGAATTCCTCCAGCACAGACATGGTATGAGGGTGGTGTACATGGCCCTCTGCAGCTCCTGAAATTAAGGGCACGTGTAAAGGGTGGAAACGGGAACGGTCAAGTCCTCCAGCCATTGTCAGCAGTGGGTAAATTGATGTAAATTAGATCAGCCCAAGAGTTGCTGAGAATCTCGCACAGTGGTGCCCTCTCACCCTTTTTCTTCCCACTGGCATCTTCTGTATCATTCCATAGTGTTTGTTCTTTGCTTATAGTTAACTGGGTTTTTTTGTTTTTCTTTTTCATTTTACAAAGAAATTGTATGGTTATATAGCATGATATTACCTTAAAAATCTATTCTAAAATAAGGGAAAGTTTGCAGCATCACAAACTTCAAAGTTAGGGTTTATCTACCCGGTTTCTGTACTGCATTATCAGTATATCAGTTTAGAAACAATTTAAAAGGGTGCCATCCCTACTGTGGTACTAGTAGAAAGGTGCTTATATGCGTATAGCTTATGTCCATACATTTATTGATACAGTTAAATTAATACAAAAACTATGTGCAGATCGTCCCTTGGAAAATAATATATGCATTATGATACAGTCTTTAACTTCATGATCATATGCTACTTTTTCACAGGATCCTTGCCTTATTCAGAAGCCCTGTTGTACAATAATTTTGAGCTAGCCCTTACTGTCTCGTTGTGTAGGAAGAGTCAGACACACGTAGTAACAGAGGCATTTAGATAGCTGTCATGGGGAAAACAGATAGTCCAACTAGAAGAACAAAACAAAAAGATTCTTCTGTCCATAGGGGGCATCTCTTCGGCCCACCCTCTGGACCCTCTTCTCAGCCTTTTTTGGGGGCTGCCTTTTGAGACTCTGTTTGGCTCTAGGATAGAGTACTGCCCCCCGAACTAGTTCCCTGGAGTACTCTTCTCAGCCCCTCCAGATGCTGGCTCAGGGCCTTCTACAGGAGTCTGCCCACTCCCTGGAGTTCCAAATCTAGATGGATTTCATTCAATCCTTTTACAAGGCCCGGGTGTCCATTAAACTATCACCTGACCCTCAGTTCTGCCCCCTCAGGCTGGGAAGCTACTAATTAATTATAGCACTGGTGTGGCTGGTCCCATCGTCCCTTAAAGGGGCCAGTCACCCCATCACAAGAGAAAATTGCTATTTCATTCTAATTATAAAACTCACTTTTATTTTTTTATTTTTTTTGGAAAGAGCAGTGTGACCTCCATAATAGCGTCTATACCGATTGCACTTCAAGCCCATTACCCGGGCAACATCCTTGTTGCAATTTCTCTTTCTCCAGCTATTGAACTCTATGGTCTCTAATCACAATTTCAGTCACTAGCCATAGGTAGATGAAGATTTTCATTAGCAATGTAGGGTGCTTGTGCTCCCTTTCCCCCCAAAGGTTGCCTGTGCTCACTCCACAATGCTCTTAGGTACTGCTAGCCCAGGGAGGGGATTTCAGGATCTTAATTTGCACCCCCCATGTGGCAGAAGGCTGACAAGACTGTCCTTGAATTTGCTCTTTTCCTCAAATATTATTGTAGAATTTATAAAAATAAAGAACACTGCACCAATAAAAAATATTAGTGCCTTAAACTTACATGAAATATTTAATCTCATAGGATCCCAAAGTGCTTTGCCAACTAGGGATTTAGGTGGTCCTTTCAAAAATGCAATCCAAATCCTTTCACTTTGCACAAACTCTGTAAATTCTGTGTATGGGAGCTTCATGGATTTCAGTGACATCAGATCTCTCCTGGTCATGAAGTGCCTGTACCATGATCTGTCAGTAGGTGGCATGATTCAGTGGAAAGGTCACTTGCAAAGATTCAGAAGAGGTGGGTTCCTTTTCTACATCTGCCATTGATTAAAAGTATATCAAAGCAGTAACTTTTTGTAAAGGTCTTGAAAAAACTCCATTGGCCATTAGTCTTTCCTTATGAGCTAAACTAAAGCTAATTGAGGCCACTTTACTTCTGACTGAGAGCTTCCACACCTGGATTTAATGTGCTCTAATGCATTTTAAATTCACAGCAGCCGTCCCCTGCAGCTCCACTGATCTTGACCTCATTAAAAGAGCCAAGTTATTGGGACCTAGACTAATCTCTGAGTTGATATGAAAGACAGAACATCTAAGCAGGGTGCAGAGTCACTACAATGGCAGAAATCCTGTCATGTTGGTCACTAAAATGTACCTATTCTTTTTCAGTCAAGATCAGTGCTGAAATAAATTTGGAAACTATTGTAGGAGCATTGGTGGAACAAGAAACAAAACAAAGCAGTGCTCCAGTGCACTACAGAAAACAGGGGAGTAATTTTTTCCATAGCATCTCAAAGTACTGTTGTTTGAAAAGTCACTGTGTAAAAATGTCACCTTCTCAACAAAGCTAATTCTTGTATCTTGTGTTCAGAATTATTCTTTAGTGGTTGCTACTTGCTTCTAGTCTCTACTGTCTTGATCACAAAAAATAAGATTTTCATGCTTTTTATTTCTGACGCAGCTAGGATAATGTGAATTGGAGTCTATTCCTTCTTGGACATGACATACAGAATTGATTACTAAGTTCCAGTCACTTACACCGGCGAGGTAGCATAAATGTCACTGAGGGCATAATTTGAAGATAATAGGGTTGCAAAAGACACAGCAACATAATTGGACTAGCAGAATCTTTTACAGGGCATGATGGTGAGTGAACCCAGCTTGAGTGTCAGATTCCAGGTTGAATTTTGGGACTGGAAATTAGTAAAACTATATTTTGCTTTATAAACTAACCACCTTCGATATGGCGATCACTGAGAGTCAATAAACATGGGACCCAGGACGCCACTTTTAGTAAGCATCTCAAAGAACTTCACTTTAAGCTTGTGCTACATTAATAGCTCAGAGGTGAGCAATATTAGTGATGTGGTCCAGCTGAACCAAAAGCAAGCCAGAACTACACAGCTGACAGAGACTTTTACACAAGGGATGATTTAAAATGGTATTTCATACTTTGCACTGCTTAAACTAAAATTGGTTGTAAATGGATGTACTTAAACCAGTGCGATACACTTCATGGACACTCTCAAACTGGTTTAATCCTGGCTTAATATGGTTTTTAGCTTAAATTGACAATCATTTAATCTTTAAATCATTAAAAGAGCTTTCACAAAGGGATCAATTGAAAAACATATTTCTAGTTAAACTGGTGCAACTTATAATATAGACAAGGCCTGGTGACTCTTAAATTAACAAACAATTATAAAAAAAAAGACAAAGAAATCCTGATCTTTTTATTTTTAAAGCACTGGTAATATCTGTTTGACTGAGATCATTTATATCCATATCAATTTTGTGTCCTAAATCAGGGCGAGGCACTTTAAAACCTGGAAAATACTGATGTCTAGAATTAAGATCCCAGCAGCTTTCCTGTAATTTGCTTCAACAAAACTTGGCAACTGTAGAAAAGAAAATATTTATCCTTGTCTTTGTAATTCCAAGGGTCCTCTTGTCTAATGCTCTAGACTTTTTCTTCATTTTTTGCTGTCAGTCATCAAGGTTATGTCTTCATGGATCTTTGTTGGCTGACTAGTTGCTGAGGCTGCTTTGTTTCTCTTTTTTCAGAGGCCTCTGGCTCCAGACTGAAGGAGCCTCCAGCTTTGAAGCTTCATTGCTAGCAGGAAGCCTTAACTTAAATGACATCAGTTGGCTCTGTCAACAGCACATTGACAGCACAGAATGCTTACCCCTTATTTTGCCACATGCTGACCTGTCCTATAATCTAGATGTTGGGTTTATATCAGCTTTGATAAAGCAATTCCATATGTGCGTACTAAATATTATTTTGTTATATTTTAATAGTAATTTTTGTCCATAGTCTTCAAAAGTGGCTGGATTCCACGGCAGCTCAGTGCTGTGACATTAGAATGGAGCGGCTAGTTGGGAAGAAACTAACATGTAAAAACTCCCACACTTGCATGCTCTCTCTTTCATTTGTGCGTGTCTGTGTGTGTACACACACGCTGTGCCTGCATGGAGAATCCACCCCATTCAGTAAGCCAGATGACTGAGTTGTGCTCATTCAAGCTGAGTTTGTCATTACTTGAAAAATGTATGTGACTAATGGAAAACAAAGCATGGTCAGCTGGTTGGAGAGATGGCAATGACTGCAAGGGAGTCAAAAACCACCTCTGCCTTAAAACTCAGCTCCTGCTGAAATATCTCTGTCATACTCATGGCTTTAAATGCTATCTCATCAGTGCCAGGGGCCCGTGGGTCTTACAGTAAGTTTTGCAGGAGCCACTGCTATCTCAGGAGGAGGAGTCAGGTGCCCTACCTCCCTTTTCTACTTTCCACAGGGGAGAAACAGGAGGGAGAGCAATAGGAAGACCAGCTAGATCCCTGCTGGCTTTCTGAGGAGACAGGCAGAACTTCTGAGTGGGAAGAAGTGAGGATTCGGACAGAGCCACCAATGACTGCGTTGAGAAGAGGAAAAAGAGGAAAGAGGCAGAGCTGCCAGGGAGTGGACTGGTGCGGGGAACCAAGGAGAGGGACAGAATCACCAGAGACAGGGGTAGGTGTTTGGGGTAGGTGGGGAAGTAAATATCTTGCATTTGTTTCAAAAGGGAAAGACTAGCGTTTGAGGTTGTATTGCCCCCTGAACTCCTTGGATTTTTGCTCAAGGGCCAATCTGAATATCCTGGTCATAATATAAGTTATGTCCCTTTGGAGCAAAGTTTGTTAGGCAGCAGCATAATTGTGAGAAATATTAGAGATTTAGCAGACATTACATGTTATTAGTCTCTGGTGGTAGTCAAAAACTGGTGGAATGGTGAATGCAGTTTTCAGGACAATTCAATGTCGTGACAGTGAATAATAGTAGATGTGTAACCATATTAATGGGCTTCTTAGGAAGTTTCTTTATATCTCCTGTGAATCCCGTCTGTGGTCAGTTTGAGACCACCAGTGTAATTTATATATACAGAGCAATGGATGCATAAGATATTGCATGTATTACATTGGGCATTGAATGGAATAGTTTAGGTACTGTGAGGTAACAACTATATTGACAGGGTCTGTGGGCTAGTGATCAAGCCACAAAGTTTGGGTTCTGTTTCCAGCCTTCCCATCAACCTGCTATGCATTTACCTCTCAAGTGTGTTGAGTCTTAATGTCTGTGAAGGGCTCTGAGATCCTGGGATGAAAGGCGCTATAGAAATGCAATTATTATTACAAGGATTTAATTTAATGAGAAAGAGAAGACTTATCTTCCTTTAAAAAGTAATTGGGATGGAGGCGACCTTTTCCATGCATGATGTAGTGCTATGTTCTGTTAACTGGTTGTCATTCTGTGAGCCGAGCAGATTTCACCCCACTAAATAAGTCTTTTTTTTGTAAAATGAAGATTTATGGACATTTGCATCCAGTTATATCCATGGCTTCTACTTCCCTTAGTAAAATCTCTGCAGCATGGTCTAGCGCAGGGGTTTTCAGAGCAAATTTTTTGTTAGCCTCAGTGTGGGGCCAACAACTCTTGCATTTAATTAACTTGAGGTAAAACAAATACATACACACATATACATGTCCAAATCATTGTAACGTATTTATGTAGGGTTTTTTCCTGCAGATTCAATAATAAAAATAATGCTTTGAAAAGTGATATTTGCTTTGTTTGTTAATATCACTTTCCACATGGCACTTAATACCCACCTGGGACGCTGTGAAAAGTGACAAGTGATCTTAACAATCATACAGATATCACTTTTCACAGCCTCCCAGCTAGCTGGTAAGTCTGCTGTGAAAAGTGATACTTGCATATTTGTTAATTGACCTCTTAAGCCCTGGAGGGGGGACTGTGGGAGCCAGGGGTGATGGGATGGATGCAGAGCCATGGGAGGCATCAGGGTCCCAGGGGCATGGATGCAGGACCAGAAAGGAAGTGGGGGTCAGGGGCAATGTGGATGTGGGGCTAGGGGAAGCAGCGCAGGACAGGGGCTGTGAGGGTGGGTGGCGAGCCCACTACCATGCTGCTGGAGGGTCAGTGTCCAGTGTCAAGTGTCAAGCCCGGGGTCAGTGTCCATGGCCAGACCCTGAAGCCAGGGGCAGGAACTGCATGGCAGCAGCCAGAGGTCAAATCCCGCTGCTGTGTGGTCAGAGCTGTGGGTTGGTGCCCAGGGCCAGTACCACAGCCAAGAGCAGGGTGGTGCTTACTGCTGCATGGCCGGGGGTCAGTGGCCAGAGCCTGGGAGCAAAGCTGGTGGTTGGCCCCTGCCGCCATGCGGCTGAGGCCATGTGGCCAGAGTTGGAGGTTGGAGGGTTGGCTGCCAGAGCCCAGGACCGGAGCCAGGGCTCAGTGCCTGCTGCCACATGGCTGGAACGAGGGCTGGACGCTGAAGCCCCATGGCTAGAGGCCAAGGCTACATGGCTGGAGCCGAGAGGGGCACTGGCTGGGAGGATCACAGGAGTTCTAAGGACAAGAAAGTTGGCAAGAGATGAGCAGAGACTAACTTTATTGAGGGTCTCTAGTACTGCCAAGGGTCACCACAACTCAGGAGGACAGTCTTCGGGCCCAAGTCACCTGTGCAGAAGTTGTGGAGGCAATTTAGCTTTGAAGAAAGAAGTTTCTCCAGGAAGAGATGGTCTGACAAATGAGCTGTACCGGTCCTTTCCACACCTGTTTGCTAGAATGTAACTGGGGCTCAATCAGGCTGTAAATAAAGAGGGACTGATGAAGTTCTCTTTTTCTTGGGCAAGATGGGAGATGCAATGTCTCTAGGTAATTGGAGTCCTCTCACCTTGCTTAATATAGGCTTTAAAAATCTGTCCAGGATGTTGTTTCAGAGGCTTGCTCAAGTAGCAGTGGGAAATGTTTGTGTATTCCCTGGACCAGAGTAAAGCCTTTGGTGCAGTTGAACATGATATTTATGGGCTGTGGAACTAAACAATGGGATTCCTAAGGTATTTATTCATTGGCTGCAAACTCCATGTTTGAAATGTTGCTAGTGTTCTTCTCGCAACAAGTGTCAGGGTCAAGGTCAATTTCTCTAAACTTGGGGGTGAGACAAGGGTGCCCTTGAGCCCCCGGATTATGTGTCTTTGCAGTAGAGCTTGTGATTCAACTCCTGGAAGGAGGGGAATAGGTGACAATGGGGAGCACTTTCAGATTGAAGACCACCATTTTCAGGCCATCAGTAACAGTGAACACTTACCCTGTGTAATCGCTTTTGCGGATGACATTTCAGTGATGATTACAACTGCAGAAGACAATGAGAGACTTTGTTTCTGCCTACAGACTTATGAGGGAGCCACAAGAAACGGGGAACAAGGTCTGTGTTTAATCTGTGGGTGCTGGAACACCAGGTGTATGACCTGCTTCAGCTGGTGGGGTGTCTGGATGAAGCCATCCTGTCTGGGAATCTGTATCTCTTAAGGTCTAGGAGGTTGCTGTTTAAATATAGGGAGATCTGGCAAGTGGTCCATAGGAAGTTTGCAATGAGGGAGGTATGGAAAACTGATCCAAGGCATGACAGGATATGTCCCAGGAAAGACGTTTGCTCAGCCGGTGGTGGAAACCATGGAACACTCTCCTGGACTGTCCATGGGTAAGGGACTGGTTAATATGATGGCCCTCCCTGTGTTGTTCGGGCAAACAGGTCCCAGTGGGCTTGGGGAAACTTTTTGGGATTAACATTTCAGCAGTGGAATGGAGAGACTTTAATTTTGCTCAGCACATCTATGTTCTTTTTTACTGAAGGCAAGAAGTGAGATTGCTCTGGCCACTTGCCCAGTCACTTAAACCAACTTGTTGGATGTAGCCCATAGTGTGTGGGATGAGCTGTTCCTTATAAAATGAAAGGATGGACAGAGGTGTGGGGGAAATGTGTGCTCGTATTGTAGGAATGTATGGTTCTGAACAGTGGAATAAATTTTGGAGTGAGAGCCATTCCACTTGAGGTGTTTTTTTTAATTCTGTTCCTTTGGATTTTTTGTGAGGGGACAGAGAGATATGTTATGTTTAGGGTATTATCACTCTATTGCAACACAGTAAGGAGATGATGTTTCTTTGTTTGTTTTGGTTTATTTTTCTGTACTTGATATGGATATTTTGCATTTTGATCTTTGAAGTTGGTGCTTATTTGCATATTTTATAATAACTTTGAAAACCTGCGGGCTGGGTTGGCCTTTTGTAAGTAAGTGCCTGTGTGGATGTGCATGGCTTAAGTTTTTCTTTTTCTTGTAAGATGCATGAAGACTTTTAATAAAAGAAATCAGACCTATGGTAACCCATTTGTTGCCTGCACAGGAAATATATCTGGGCTCGTCTATACTTGAAAGTTAATTCTGATTATTAGGATATGGATATAAAGTTCGATAGCTATTCCTCAATAGCTCCTTGTGTTGATACCCTTCCAGAATAAAAGTGTCTGATCATGGAGTTATTCAGGAATAGTTTTTTGTCCATGTCAAGCTGTCTTTCAGTAGCTCAAGAGGACCAATTTCAGGACAGACTATTAAGAACCAGGTCTCAAACCACAAATTGGTTGTGAGTTCTATACTTAGATTTCACCAACTAATTATCAAGTGTAAACATCTCCATGCACTATAATAGTCTTAACATGGAGTTTCAGATAGTCCTTTTGGATACTCCAATATGTCTTGCCACCCAGGTGAACATCCCTTTGTGATAGATGGTCCCTTACACCATGAATCACAGCACTATTGTTTGTTCCCAATGGACCAGTCACATACTGAGGTCATTTGCACATTAGATTTCACAACAAAGAAAACTTTTGTAGCCAATCATATGATAAATTATCAAAAGATTTATTAGATAAGAAAAGGAAAGGCCAGAGTCATTTACAAGGTTAAGTTTAAAAAAGTAATAGAAGCTTCCATAATAAGCAAGTTCTGTATATTTCTTAGGGCTAACTCAGGCTAAGCATTGAGGTTCTCTTGCTTATGCCTAGAAAATCTTGCCCCTCAGAGTCCAAAGAGATCCAGTTCCTTCGTATTAGGGGAGTTATTCCCTTCCTCCCTTCTTCTCTGATCTGCAAACTCAGCTGATGAGAGGAATTCACTTGCATGACTCATCTTCATGGAGTGGAGGAGAGCAATCAACAAAGTCTTTTGTCTTCTTTAATGTTTCACAATAGTTTGCCTGGTATTGATGATTCTTCTGTGTTGGGCAGGACATAACACCTTTTGCTGGAGACTGGAATTTCGCACTAGTTAATGTCTCTCTCCTGTCTAGCAATTTGCATAATTACAGAGGTTTACAGTACAAATTCTATGTTATGATATGGGAAACTGATGTTAAAAGAGAGATTAAATCACACAGCAATTTTGCAAGCGTTCTATAAAGTCTCAACACTAAGCACATTCTTATCATTCTAGAATCCGTTTTAACAATAATGCACAAGTGAGCCAGATTGATTCCTGCTATGTATTTGTCAGTATTCAGTGGAGGCATGATGACCTTGGCATGAGCTGATACCTGGTCTGCCAATCTCACAGTCCACACATGAGTAACTCCATATGTAGTATATTAGAGAAGTTGCACCAGTTTAACTAAATGGATATAAGGATCTACTTAAACCAGTACAATAGTGTATACAGGCTTCAACTGGTTTAGCTCTCGCTTAAATTGGTTTAGTTAAGCACATCTACATTGGAAACATAGGAATTGCCATACTGAATCAGACAAGTGGTCCATCTACTCCTGTCCAACTTTCCTTCCTTTAACTGATTAATACATGGGCTTTTAAAGAGAAAATTAATTAATTAGTGTGCTTTGGTAGTGGCTGGAGGCCCCAATCAAGACTGAGTCCCCATTGTGCTAGGTGCTGTACAAACACATAACAAGACATGGGACCAAGCCCAGGAAACATTAAACTTTAATTAGCTTTCCATCTCTGAACTCTAACTCTGTCTGCCTCCACTATTGCACTGACTCCTTAAACTTGTTTGCATCTTGTCGCTTGTGACTATTCAGATTGGAATGTAAGCTCCTCTGGACATGGGTCTTTGTCTTACTGATACCCAAATAACAAATATCACAGGATCTTTTTCAGGGGATAAGGCAACAAACCACCTTTATTCAGCAATTCTAATCATTTCACCATTAGAATGTGAAATTTGGATAGTCCTTTTTCCAACATCTTGCTTTGTTTGCTACAGGGACTGGGTTACTTTTGCTCCCTGTAACAAGTGGTCATCTATTTCAGACCAATTTAACCCAAGATTCACTGAAAATTCTGTTAGACTGGCAGCAAGGGTTGTACTGTACCCCTGGATTTTTGGTAGGTAACATGTATGGTTAGTGGTATACAGAACACTTACACGGCATTTGCATTCATTTACAGGGGGTATGCTAGAACTCTCATCCTCCCAGAATACCTCCTCCCATGATGATATACAAACACAGTGTCCACTGTATAGAACTCTTGTGGTATTTTCTAATTCATCCCAAATACATGTTCCCACTGTAGTAGTTCTGCTGCATGGTTCTATGGAGGGAGGTATGGATAGGCAGACCCATTGTTGGGGGTTCCAAGCACTACACCCCCTTGTATTCAGTAGTTTTCCCTCTCTCCTGACCCACTGACTCATAACCCAGGGTAACCAAAAGGATCCTGTGGCCAATTTTGGTAAGGGGCTTATCTTCCATAATTCTCCCTCCATAGATTGCTGGTGGGCAATTTTTGCAAATACCTATTTTGACATTCTGAGGCACTGTGACCATGATTCTGGGCCCTTCCTGTTTGGCCGTGCAGCTGGTTCTACAAATTAGGATGTACAAACACGTTTGTAAAACAGTCAAATTCATTCCAAGTAGTACAGGTTTCACAGCAGAATAGAAAGTATACATCACTTTTAACTGGTTATATCTAAGTTCAGGCACTTAAAATTCAAAATTACTTCCCCTAATCACTGTAATACTTAAAAACACCTATTTTCAGGACCCCTTTTCCTTCCTAATTCATTGATTTTTGAGTGCCCTTTATTTCTCCTCTTTGCTACCTGCTAGAGGATGTTTTGTAAATACAGTTAAGTGCTTTTTGATTCTTTTCTGCTTCATGCAGTACCTCCCCTGATTTTATTTAAAACCCAATACCATACACAACAGTGTTGGTAACAAGAAAAACAACACAAAACATAAAACACAATCTTTGTTGCAACAGTAGATCCATGGTTTTGTTCTTTAGCTGTTTTGCTGGTACCAGCTTTTCCTGCAGTTCTAAAAAATAAAAAGAACATTTTTCTACCCCCTTTTGGGGGCGGTGGCAGATTATTGCTTAAAATACCCTTCTTATACAAATTTCCTTTCTGATTGCAGGCAAAACAGAGGAATTACCCTCATATTTTCCTGTGTTCTTTTGTTCTACAGGCAGGCCAGGTTTGTAATGGCTTCTGTAAGGTTTTAGGGTGAATTTCTTTCAAAAGGTGGTGTACCTCAGTTTCCCTTTTGCTGGACTGGACGGGGTGGGCCAATTTGTCTTCTAAATCTGAAATGGTACAGACGTCCTAGAGGACTTGTTCCGTCCATGGACTGGGTTTGAATTTTTGCAAAGTGAAGGAGAAGGGAGTCTCCTCTTCTAAAATGGCAGAGAGGTCAGGATTGTAAATTCCTCCCCTGTGGATACGCTTCTGGTTTGTTTTTTCTTAAACATAGTCAGACTTTTGTCAGTCCTCTGGTTACTGGCAACCGGTTTCTTATCCCAGGGGACTGCAAAAATACCTTGTTACCGCACAGTGGATTTCTAATGTGCTTTGATTTGGGACAATGTAAACAGGGATTCAACAGGCAAGCACTCCTGCTTGCTCTGCTGAAACTAACAAACAGGGGTTCAACAGAAGCCCACACAGGCTTCTTGCTCTGTTGAAACAGACAAGTAAGGGGGTTCAACAGAAGCACAGGCAGGCTTCTTGCCCTGTTGAAATAGATAGCTATGAAGCCCTGTCCCAGGCTCTTCAACAGGCACACACAAGCTGCTGCACTGCTTGGATAGACTTATTTCATTGGGTGTGCACCCCCAATGTTCACAGTAACCATGGTATGCTTACCATCTCCCCCTTTGCATTCTCCACCAGTTAATGTTACCCAAATAACAAATATCACAGGATCTTTTTCAGGGGATAATGCAAAAAGCCACGTATATCGTGAATACAGAAATTTTTTAATAGTATCGATGCAAATAGCAAGAAAATAGTATCAACACTATAGCAATACCAATATTGTGCTTTACTTAGTGAAATAGTATCAATAATGTAAACACTTAGGAAAACGGTATTAACATTGTATCGTAACTATAATTACAGAGATTCTTTGTTAATAAAATAGACTTTGTTGGCACATGTTCCAGTTGGTATTTTCATTCACACTCATACACACTGACAGGCATACACAGACAGGGAGACAGACAAACATAAATGGGGGCTCACAGATGTTATAGTTACCAGCCTGTAGGTGCTTGTGGTAGTCACTGGCCAGGTGACTGTAGCACGAGGGTGAGAAGCAAGGGTCTGCCCATGCACATTGGTACTCCTGGCTAGTGTGATGATGTAGACCTGAACCTCCAGCCTTCATCTTTCTGTCCCATTTTATAGGGAAAAGACCCCATGTAAGTCTATGGATTTTTGCTCCGTCATGCATTTGGTGTGATCCTTAATCACCCACATTGTTGCAAGCATGATCAGATTTTGTTCTTTGGGAGTGGGGTGACTCCGAAAGTATCAGGGTGGACTCCTCTTCGACCAGTTGCTATTATCTTCACTCCTTCCTTCTTCCTTCAAACGTTTTTAGGTGAGACTGGTGTTTTCTTCTCTGTTTCAGCATCTCTTACTGAGACCAATTGTTTAATCACTCTCCCTGTCAGCACCCACCTCAATTGCTCAGCCATTCACACTTCAATCACTCAGTGCCAACTCCTAGCTGAAGAATTCGCATATTATTTTTAAAGCAAACATTATTTCATTTTGACAGTGTCTTTTACAATTAGATACAAACATTACATTGCACAGTGTGGCTTTTTGTACTTAAAATAGAATTTTTACAAATATATTGGAAGCAGGTAAAATTAACAGATAAACGGGCCAGTGGACATAGTACAGACATTTACAAACAATCTTAAAATTATACAAAGTACAGACAGACTTGAATTAACATTTAAAAGGGTAATGTATCAGGCTGAAGTGCCTCTTGGTAGAAAGAGGGGGGGATGTTCATGGCTCTGTTTAGGGCCATTACTCTGTATTTGTATGCTTTTATATAGGCTCTCCAAGCAATTAATCTATTCAGACTGTTAACCTGTGTTATCACACATTCTTACTACTGTCACCCTTGTCATCCCATATGTTGTGTCTTGTCTTACATAGATTTTTAAACACTTCAGGGCAAGGACCTTTCCTTGCTATGTTTATAAATCACTTAGCACAATAAGTTCCCATTTCTGATTAGTATTTTTGGATGTTGCTGCAATACAAATGGATATATTGGCATGTGAGTGTGTATTTCTCTTTTTCCTAGGTTTAATGAATCATGATGTTTAATGATGATGTTGTTGCAATTGTTATTTATGCAGCATCATATGCATACGTGGGACTTTACATGGAAATATGGTAGTACATATGGAATACCAGCTATACTTTTTCCCTTTTAGTGGTACACTGGAATAAAAACAAGAGGTACATTAGTTATAAGAGCTCCCATGTCTTGCATAAAAAAAGATTTCAGCAGTTAGTTACTCAAAAATGTAAATTAACTTTGTGGTGGGAAGCTATTGTTATTAATGGCATACTAGATAAGACATATAGAAACCATTCTTTAGCGTCCCAGTTAAAACTGCAGTACAAGAATTTAGTGCAAGCACTGACTGGCAACTTGAACAACTTTTGACAAGGAAATTAAACGGGGAGTATATTTGGAACCACAGATTTGAATTTTTACCAACGGCTTCTTTTCTTAGTACTCCCACATTTCAAACTGCAGTATTGTCATTATATGGACTATGATTTTGACCTATGAAAAGGTACATTGCCATCTCCTAATTTTTCTGTATTTGACAAAAAGCTCATGATTATAAGCTATACAGAAGTGAAGGTGACAATAACCTTGCAGCAGAGACTGACTGCAGTCTTGTTGGGAGTCTTTCATTTCAGTACAACAAATGAGTAAACCAGATTTATTGAATAGGATAGGATTCAGCCTAGGGTTCAGCCAGTCAGATTTGTTACAAATCGATAGTGAGGTATGTTCTTATTTTTAACAAAGAGTGTTACAATTTTCTTTCCTTTCGGCAGCAGCATTAACTAGCTTCATTTGAGTTACAAAACTTGCAGAAACTTGAAACAGAGGGTGGGTACATAACCTGGTCTCTCTTCATAACAGATTTTGCTACTTGCTCATTTATTTTATGCAAGGGTCCATTAAAATAATATATCAATGCATAAGATTTTTAGATTGATTTTAGTTTAGTTTTAGAACTCTTAAATATGGCTTCCAACAAGGAAGAGACAGCTTTGAAAAGCTGTTGATAATGCTTGTCCCTTTTTGTCTCTTTTTGATCCATATTTGAGAATGGTATTGTGGTTAAGCCATTTGGCTGGTGCTTCAAAGATCTGTCACAGACTTCCTTAGACAAGTCATTCAGTCTCTCTGCCTCAGTTCCCCATGTGAAAAATGGGGTTAATGTCTGAACATACAATCACTTATTTGTGAGGTGCTCAGATATGATAGTGATAAAGATCATCTAAGTATTAGAGAGATGTGGCCTCTTTCCCCATGTTGCATGTGTCTCTCCTCCTTGCCAGCACATGTGAAATGTTGATATCCGGTGAATACTGAGTCATTTACTTAATTCTTCTTATGAACAAAACAAGGGCGGACTGATATCAGCAGTAACACACACAGCAGTCATGTGTTTGCATCAGGCTAAGTTTCCTATGAAAATCTCAGCTGGGGACACTCCACTTTGGTTCAGACTATCGGTAAATTAGAATGCTGGAAAATATCCTAAAAGTGGGACAGCACTGCATAGCCTCTATCACCGTGCATCTCATGCGAATACCCGTATTCAAAGGAAAAGAGGTACAAAAACATTAGCAAAGTTAATTGGCTCTGCTTCTCGCAAACTTCTAAATCATCATGAGTTATCCAGTTAATGCAGAAGGAAGGTCAGATGCTTGCTGTCTGTTGTCATGCTGATAGAGAAACCAGTGCAATTGTATATGAGATGAGCAAGAACTAAGCTTGCTGTCCTGGCATTTATATCTACAGAGGGTCTGATTTTTAATGGAGCTTAGTACCTGCAAATAACTGTGGGCACAATTTTAATGCAATTTAGTTAGCAACTAGTGTCTGCATATCTTAAATGATACCAGTGACACCAGTTTATGATTGCAGATGCAAAACTGCATCCATAGAAGGAAGGCAAGTTCTAAAAATCTGATTAAATACATCATTTGTTACCCAAATGATGACTATCTTTGGTTTGCATGCAAGGTAGGTGCTATTATGTTGTACCCCAGAGTATAGTACTGTGCCTTTGGATGTAGAAAACAAGATATATCTTGTCTAGCTAACCTTTTTATTTATAGCTATATCATTGTACAATAGGTTATCATATCTCCTTGAAAAAAATTATACCTAGAACAGAAATACGTACATTAGCAAATTCATCTGTGTAGAACAAACACACTTACTTCATGCCCAAAGTTGTGTTGATTTTGGATAGCTGTATTTATTAAACACATATCTGAATGCTACTTTCTGGGCACCAGATGTTTACCGTGTAGAAAAATCGGTATGTTTTTTATTTTGTGATTGTTTGTGTATTCCGTTTGTTCCAGTCCACAGATATGTCTAATTTAAGATGATGATGAATTGCATGTACAAATGTTAAAGCAAGAGTGCAGTGAGAAGCTGAAACCATTTGCCTGGTAGTGGAGATATTCTTCCTAAGTTAGCCCTTTATGTGACTGAGCTATATTTTCTTCAAAATAGTTTTCTCCAATCTTGCCATCTTTGGCAATAACAAAAGGTCAAACAAATGCAAGCATTCACTATGACTATCTTTTAAAAATACTAATCACCATACAAATGACAATTAAAGATTTTAAAGGAAATAAGTCTGGTGGTTTGGGGTGGAATTTTCAAGAGAGTAAGTGACTTAGGAACATAAACATTGAAAGTCAATTGGACTTGTGCTCCTAAATCACTTAGGCTATTTTGAAAATCCCATCCCTCAGCTCAGTTTGGGGTGAGTACTAGTTTACAGAACAAAGTCATCATACCTAGAAATGAGATATGATGATGGCTGGCAAATCCCGATATCCATGGGCTCCTTTCAAATATCGATACACACATGAGCATTCATAGCAGCTGTGAGCTAATTTTATTTTCAGAAATGTACGACTCTGAAAGCAATACTTCTGGGAAATGACCTCAAAACACTAAAGTCAATTCTTTCTGAAGCTACCCTGGCATGTCTGGAAGCATCATTTGTGAGAGTGGTACACTCAGAAATGACAAAGACCAAATAAGAACCATACCAGGTAATATATGGTGCAGATGTCGACATGCTCAACATACTAGGGTTGACTGAACAGTTTTCAATCCATCTCTAATACTCACCTATGAATTTAATATTGTTGCTTCTTTGATGCCTGTATAACACCTCTTTGTCTCTCTCTTTGGATCTACTCTGCTCCATTTAAAAAAAAAAAACCATTCCTCACTAGTCTCTGGTCATCTTGAAAGCAGCATGTAAATACAGTTGCTTTTGGAGTTGCTTGGCCTGATCTGAGTTTAGCTTCTGAAACAATACAGCATTGAAGACTTCCCTGTCACTTTGTTGTATAGTTGATTACACTGATGTTTAACTCCAGGACATACTGTAATGATTAAATGTTTCCTGTAATGTATGTACAAGGACATCCTATACTCCACCACATATTCCATTAAGACAATATTTTGTTGTCTCTACCAAATGAACAGCCATTTGACAAATCAGAGGACCTGCCATCCATCACAAGTCTTCTTTAGGTGGGGAAAGAGGCTGGGAGACTTTTTATTATTATTATTTTGTCAAAAACATAAATAAGACACACTCACCAGAGGCTTAGAAAGCCAAGAATTCAAGGAGCGTCTAATAACAATGCCATGATACAAAACGTGATTTGAAGTTTTTGAAAAGTGTCCATTATTTAAAATAAATAGATGAACAAACCCCGTCAGGCCACAAGAAATTATATTTTATTAAAATACCTTAAATCTGTTTGGAACACAGTCTCTGGTTCCTGCCAATTCAGCTTCTGCCTGGGACCCTCATTTCTAGAGGCTTCTTTTTTTATCTGACATATCTTCCAGAGGAGTAACCACTGCTGCTAATACCATGGTTCCCAATTTTGGCAGACATCACACCAGCCAATACCAAGCAAGACTATGCTGTGGTCCAGGAGTGCATGAAAATCCTGACTGCTCTGGATCTGATGATACACCAAGAGCTGAACTCACCGCCATTTTCCTGACTTAAAGGAAGCCTTTCTGGATCCACATGTCAACGCTACAAATGAACAGAAAGGACACCAGCATTCATTGACTCAAATTATGAGCTGCTTTTGATGTCCCCAAAAAAGACCAGTTTGAAGACCCAGTGAAAAATGTCCTGGGATTCTGCCTTCCGCATCAGTAGTGGACTACACTTAACCACATTTGGACAACACACAGAAGGTGTGGGTATCTCCTCCACAAATGGAAAAATCAAAAAATCACCAGTTGGGACTGCGGTGAGGTGCAAGCTATGCAACACACCGTGGACAACTGCCCCATTCATGCTTACAGTGGTAGCACAGGTGGGATCCACCTTGCTTCCCCAGAAGCATTAGAATGGCTTTGAAACCTCAAAATTCATTTATAATCCCAGCACATTGCTTTTTCAAATGCCATGCAAAAAAGGAGGAAAGACCATTGACATTTATTGATTTTGTATCAATCAGGAAGGGTATGAGCAATTCTGTATGGAGCCAACAACAATATTGGTTCTGGGAATTAGCTTTCAGGTTGTGCTGCAATTTGGGCAATCAGCACCTTGCCTCTCACAAAGACTGGGTGTTTACCCATGCACTGCAGCGTTCCAAACAGATGCCCAGAGCTAGGGAATGCGGTCTATTCTAGTTGGAGATAGGGGTCTGGGAAACAAAGGATCTGGATCCATATCAAAAGTGCCCCTATGATCAGTGTTGGAGACCTACGTTCAAGTCAAGTCTCATCTCTTTTTCTAGTGAATTGATCAGAGTGTCTCTCTGGGCAGCAACAAAATGTCTGGGAACAAAATCGGATGAAATTCAAATAAACAAATTCTAAATGGCAAAACAGAAAATAGAATACACATGCACCTCAGCTCACTAAAGAAGCCTTCATCTCATGCCCCACTTACTAAGTAATGGTAAAGTAGTTGTGGATATAGGGGCTTTGCAGTGAGCCCTGAAGTCAATAAAATTGGGCTTTGCATTGTGTAGGAGCATGTGGCTGTCCTTCCTTGCCATTCTGTGAGGGAGGCCAAGCCCCCTCGCTGTCATACCAGCATAAACAGGCTCAAAGCAGGGAATTAGCTATCTCTGGTGCCCAGGCCCTCAGGCAGGGCAGGGCAAATAAACAATCTGGGGCTCATGGGTAGGGATGAAAATCAACCACCATCTAGGGGCTCACTGGCAGGGGTGAGCACCAATCCTAGGCCTCCTGGCCTAGTGGGGGGAATCTTCCACACCAGGAGTGGGAGTACCAGGGGGTAGGGGGTATGGCCACACCCTACTCCACTGGGTCCCAGCCCAGGGCTGTAACAGTGGTGGAGCCAAAACACACCAATTGTGTGCAGGCAGGAGCTACGCTGGACTGTAGTCAGCTATCCCTAAGCTACTTCCTCCCCTCCCCTTGGGGTGTACCTGTGTCCAGGGGTCATCCTCCACCTCCCTGGAGTAAGTCACCAGTGGCTTCTTGGTGTCTGGATTGTTGGGCAGCTCAGATGGGTCAGGTGAGTCTTGGTGCAGTCTGAGTCCCCTCTATGTCCCCACTCCAGCAGAGGTCCAGGGATGTCTTTTTACACCAACAGCTCCCTCCCAACTGAGCTGGAGGGTCCACCCTTTATACTTTCTGTTCCTGTTCCACCCTTCTGCTTCTGGCGTGGTGGATGGCAGGCCATTCTTGAAAGTCTCAGAGGGAGGCTATGCCCCCTCACTACACCTGGACAATAGGAAAATCAGTTCCCTGAAGGACACCCAACTGGAAACACTTTCTCTGCTTCCATTCCCCAAAGTTCAAATCAAGCTAGCTTTTGCAGAGGCAGAGGAAAAGTACTATATATTATGTAGTCATTATTATTAATTAAGAGGCAAGCCACAGAACATTTGCATAAGCAAAACATTTAAATCACCTAGACCTAATTATTTATTTGGACTCAGGGGTTCTGAAAAGAAGTGGGGAGCCATTAAGTTACTATGATAAAAAGAAATTTGAGAAGGCTGGAGAAAAGTGACTGGCGCTCCATTCTTCATAACTCAAGGAGCTGCTGACCAGTTTGCCTAACTCCTATAATTCAGTGGCAACTAAAGATATTGTTCTGTAAACATTAAAATAATAACTGGCTGATGTTCTGTGGGAGGTATGAGTTGTTAGAAAATCAACCATGCCAGACAAATCTTTTCTGTTGATACAATGACAAATTTTTTGTCCCCCTCCAAAAAAAGGGGTGAAGTTCAGAGCTGATCCCATCAAGAGCCAATTGGTTATCAAGTGGTATTGAGATATCAAGCACTGTTTACGCAAGTATATGTCTGAAAGACAATCCTACATTTTCTCTCTTTTCATGGATGACTTGGAATTTTAAACTAGATGGTGATTTCAAATTATGGAAGGCTGTAACTATGGTGCAGTGAAACTGCCAAAGGACATGGGAAGTTCTAGCAAATTGTGCAACATCCAAGAGGAAATTCAATGTCATTAAATATACGGTAATAAAATTGAGAGGAAAATAAATCCCAAGACAAACCAACATCAATCAAAACCCATAGAAGAATGGTTATATAGCAGCAGTGGGGAACAGGATGTGGACAATAATAGATAAATTAAAAAGTGGCAACTCAGTGTGATGCATTTGCAAAAATAGAAAATGCCATTCTGGGCATGGTTCCCAACTTTTCCTCATTTTTGATCCAGGATTACCTCAAATTCTGATCCACAGTGACCTAATCTAATATTATTGTCTGTTATTTACATTAGAAATGCGGAATCATGAAAGTTGTGTTCTAAATAATGTGGGTTAAAGTAATCACATGTTTTAAATTGTATGCACTGTTATTTTTCTTGTGTCCTGGATTAACATTCAGATTGAGGCAGGTAATAAGGTATGATTCTTAAAACCAGGGAGGTGATAATTTCTTTTTACACAGTATTACTAAGACCATTAATGCTGCATTCTGTTTTAGTGTGCCACAGTACTGAAAGGATGTAAGTGACTCGAAGAGTCTAAAGCAGGCATCTTCTAATAGGAAAGATGGGAAGAAGTGGATATTTACAGCCTAGGAGAAGGATCAAAAATACACATTAAAAATATTATCTTTGTATCATGTTTTGTACGGTGGTAACAAAAAAAAAAAAAAAGGGAGGGAATTGCTAATGGTGGTCAACGAAAACAAGTCGAGAGAAACAGGGAAAGTCAAGCTGCATATTAGAAAAATGATATGGGACCAGCCAGGAAATGCAATAATCTACAGTATCTAGGGAAGTCATTCAGCCTCTCCTCAATATATGGTGAGAGAAAATTGGATTTAGCATTAGGACTAGTCAAAAATGTTCTGTCAACCTTTTCTCCCCCCAACAGAAAACTAGGGTTTTTTTGTTGAAACAAATAAACTTCTTAAAATATCTGATTTCCTCAACATTTTAGTGAGTTTGGTTTTTGTTTTTGTTTTTCTTTTTTTTCTTTTTTTGGTCAGAAAAACAAAATCCTGAACACTAAACATTTTTTTTACTGAAAAACATTTTTTTGTTTGTTTTCTGGGCAAATATTTTTTCTTTTAGGCCAAAACTTCCTGAAAACCAATAAATAAATAAATTATTGGTTTTTAATGTTTTGACAAAATATCAAATGTTCTGTTGAAAACTAATTTTGGGGAGGAGGGAGGAGCAAGATGTTTCGTCCAGGGGAAAAAACCCATTTTCTAACCAGCTCTAATTAACACTTAGGGAAGTAAGAAAAAAATATGATTGGCCTAATTGTCATTTATGCCAAGACCCTTTCATAGAATCATAAAATCATAGAAAATTAGGGTTTGACGGAACCTCAGGAGGTCATCTAGTCCAACCCCCTGCTCAAAGCAGGACCAACCCCAACTAAATCAATTTATTCCACTCTGGCAGCATAAGGTCCTTGAAATGAGCAGAAATGTCCCTTTGAGAATATGTCTTGGGCAAAAAGTGTCCTCAAATGGTCTAGAACTGGTATAAGGGCTATCTCCTAATATATAGGGCAGCTCAGGGGCATAGCCAGAGTACACTACACTATAGCTAGTAAGGGACCATGGGACACAAAGCAGAAATTAGAGCAGCCCTGATGTAGCTTTAACTTACACTAAAGGCTAGGCCAGGCCATGAAGAGCTCTAGAATACAGGAAAGGAGGGCAAAGGTGGCTTAAAATCATGCTTGAATCACACTGCCACAGTAATAGCTGCTCCATATGCAGAAGCAGAGTAACTGAGACCCAATCTCCTCCAGTACTAAAAAATCTATTGCCTGAATTGTCCCCCACTGATCATTTTGCGTATGCTTTCTGTGCACGGTCCCCCGCCTGCCAATGCAGATGGGGACGGGCTGTTTCTATGGTACCATCTCTCCTGCACTGAGCAACATGGTAATGTTTCAGTGGTGTTTGAGCTTGGCAGAGTTTCATGGAAGTAGGAGCTGGGCGGAATGGAGTGGGGAAGTACCTGTCTCCCGGGCAGCGTGCTCTGCAGAACCCATTGATTGCAGCTGGAAAGTAGTACTCTATGGAGCTGATTATCTCACTCTGGGTGTCATCTGTGGCTCCTACTGCATGGGCACTCGGCCACAGGTGTAGCAGAAGCCTGGCCAGCAGTAGTCCTATCTTTCCACATGCAAGAGAGCCTCCTTCTTCAGGTAGGTGCACAGTGGGGGAGCAATGTCCAGAATCCCTGGTCCCCTAAATTCCTCCTCCCCACAGGTCTGTTTGCAGGAAAGCTGTGCAAACTCTCATTCTCTGACTTTGTTTTGGGAAGTGAAGAGGGGGCTCCTAGGGAAATAAGGAGGAAAATAGTGATGCATGATAGTCACTTGTCCATCTTTAGTCCTTCGGCAGAACAAAGCTAGCATTAAATGAAAAGGGTAAGGGTTTTAGTTCAGCTTTGTGTCTTTTAAAAATTATGCAGCTCTCTGGGTTAAGAATTGTGCAGCAGAGTGTGTTAATGAACTGACCTTTCGCCTCTGGAGACGTGGGATCAACGTATGGACGAAAATACTAAGTGAAATGTTTTGATTAGTTTAATTTTAGTGGCTAATCATAAGCCATTAGGTTTGCTTGGTGGTCTCTGCTCATAAGAGGGCTGGGACTAGAACAGAGTGCTTGCTGCATGCCAAAGCTCTGGCAAATTAGCAGGGCTGTGGCTTCCCTGACAATTCAGAGGACTTGGCAATAGAGACAGTATAGAATGTGACGACAGGTCCAAGTGTGGAATTAAGAGGATGTCTATACAATAATTAAACACCCGGGACTCCGGCTCATGGGGCTTGAACTGTGAGGCTGTAAAGTTGGTTGGTGCTCAGGCTCAGGCTGGAGCCTGAGCTCTGTGACCGCACAAGGACAACATTTAAACCTGTTTAACTGTAAGGACCTGCTTAAATTCTGCCTGAATAGATTAAAGCACAGGTGTAAGTTTTTTTTTTTCTGAATCAGTGATTGTCCGTTCTAAAACTACATACATGCATCTCTTCCTTCTCAACTAAGGAAACTCTCTGACCTCTGTTGCAAAAAAGCTCTTACCTTAATCGAAGCCTTCAGGAAAAAAGTACATAGGTCCAGACTCCAGCATTGAAATGAATTTGAAATCAGTTCTAAAATATAACAATTTAAAAAGGATATTTAACAAGACAATGCCAACTCTGTCTAATATTTCCCCCTCTATTGTTTGTCATATCCTTTTGGAAGAGTGAACATTTTTCTCTATTGATTTTTTTTCCTTTCTGCTTGACAATGATAGATGTCCTAGATAATCAGATCAGTTTAGCAATCACTGTTTTTCCTCCCTGTATTTCTTGTTGAAGTGATGCAAATCTCTCTCTCCTTGTCTCCCTCTCCATCCTCCATTGTATGACTAGCTGTTTACAGAACCATCAGGAATGTACAGAGCTCTGAGAATGATGATGGTAATAACCCCATTTAGTACTTTTAGAGAATCCTTCCTCCAAGGATTTCAGTTGTAAGCATGGTACCAAATTCTGCCCTGGGATACACATGCACAACTCCCCTAAAGTGACAAGAATTGTTCTTTTGTCTAAAGGGAGAACTAATTAAGATTTACAGGTCAGAAGGTAATTTTACAAAGCTATAAATGAGACACATCAAGTTTCGATGATTTCCGAGAAACCATAGAGAGTCAATGGTAGAATAACGTTTGCTAGTCAACTGCTGTAGAGCAGCAGGATGGTGGCATATACTGTAGACCTGCTATGTCACACAAAAATGGTGGCTTTTCAAACCTTTCTTAACTACTGTGTGATTTTCTTTTTATAAAGCTATTGGGACAAATTCTGCACTTGTTTACAGGGATGCAATTCTCATGTAACTGAGAGCAGAACTTCTTTTAATAATACTAGTGAGAGCTATGGACCTAAATCTCCTGCACGTAGATAGTAGAATGGATCTCTTTGCATTGACAATGTTTATTCAATGCCTGGTCTTGACCTCAGTGGAAAAAGAGAGAGAGCGAGAGAGAACGTCATAAGCAGTAGCTGCACTTTTCCTCCCCTGTCCTACCTCTCTTCACCTCCTTGATCTAGATTTTCCATTACATCAGTACAAAAGGCACCAATGTACTGATGTTTTGTTCTGATGTACAGTGGAGAGAGCACTTACGTGCGTGATACCAGCATTGTTGTGTTTCAGTATTGAAAAAGCAATAAGATTTTACTTAAAAATGAGGAAGCAGCTATTGATTCAGAAACTTGATTCAGGAACAAGAATTAGCCTCTGATTTTAAAGCAAAAGAGCACATCCTTCAGGATATTTCCTTTGTGGCATATTTTGCACATTTAGTAATATGTAATTAACAGATGATATTTAACTAAAAAGAAGTTTCTGCTGCCAAAAAGTTAAAAACAAGTTGGATTCTAAAGAAAATATTTTAAATAATAAAAACTCAGCACACAAAGAAACGGATAAGTTCTAAATAGAGATATTTCATTATTCTGTTTACATCATATTATAACTTTTTAAAACTGGAAAGATTAATAACTAGAGACCTGCCTCCACTTTCCTGCCAGAATATTATAAAGATTCTTAAAAATCTTCAAACCTTTGTTAAGCAAATAAACTGAAAATGGTCTGAGTAATGCAAACACTCCTGTGGAATGTTATGGTCTAGCTACAATCTAAGCTGTGAGACATCAGTGGCTCCAGCTGTTTGTTTACATCATATACAGATTATTCTCCTCCTTTCACCCTAGAATCTCTCCTTTGTTTTGGTTAGTTTTCTATCAGTGAAGCAGGAGGTTTGTATGTTACTACCACCCTTCAGGAGCACAACTGCCAAAGTTCCTGTTAGATTATATTAAGTGGTTATCTTGCTTCATGCTTTTACTGGCACTCGCCCCCAGCATCTGATATCTCACAAACACAGTGTAATTATGCAACGCATGGAGAAGAAGCAAAACACTTTGCCCTTGGATAGTACTTCACTGCTGAAACGTTAAGGACTGGACTTTGAGTAATTGATAAAGGGACATTACACAGAAATAAAGACAAAAATAGAATATAGCGTGATACATGTACAACATCTCAGAGACTGCCTCTTCTTCCAGGCCCCACCACTGCAGCTGGGACTAGCTGGCAAACTCTGTTTAAAGAATGCAAGTACAGCTTTGAGTAAGACAGAGATATAGCGCGAGGCTCTGGAGGGAGGAGAGCAGGAGTCCTGGTCTCACCAGTTTCACTTCTCATTGTGAGCCTCACTGCTGTGCCCTAATATTCCACAAAGGACCAGACTAGAAAACCAATTCCAGTAATACACACAGAGGCCATGTCTATACTACAGAGTTCATTAGGCACAAGTTACACTGGCGTACAGTTACGGAAGTTTGTATATTGCTTAGACGTGCACACTTGGCTACTTGCACATGCTTGAAATACCTAACTCGTGACGCCTGTAGACTTACATCAACCTACCTTTGTAGTGTAGATGAGGCCTCAGGCTGTAATTCAGGTAAGCACTTAAGCACATGCATGATTTTAAGCATGTGAGTAGTCCTGGGACTCTCCTACATGACATTACACCTGTACTTAAGTGCTTTGTTGAATCATGGCCACTGGTGGTCAAATGGGGGATTGTAGTGCCCATCTAGACAGTAGGCTGTTTTGCAATCCAAGTATAGTACAGAAATACTACTGTGAAAGGCCCTTTAGAAATAGCAGGTACATAATGCATTGTAATCAAACACTCATAACTGTTCAAATTCTATTCTCGTCAGGTTCTTATATCACATTCATCACTTTGGTATCTGAGCTCCCGCCAGTATTGTATTAAGCATTTGATTAGCATCGGAGCATTTGTCATATGTAGTTCTTTCCTCCTTTCTTCTTCCTGGGGGAGAACTTCATATGAAATTAAAATAATAATAATTCAAAGGATATGTATAACACTGAGTAACTTAATAGTATAGAATGAAACAGATATTCTTGAAACAACATTTGTTGGAACATTGGGTGTAAGATAAGGGGAATATTTTGTCTTTACTACACACACAGGTTGCACCAGTTTAATTTAAATTGGGTTAGTGTGCCACACACAATCATCAGTTTAACTAAGTCAGTATAAAATCATACCTTCAGCTTTATTAGTATAACTGTGTGTGTAGATAAGACCTTACACTGGTAAACTTGAATTGCTTTTTCCAAGAGTCTATGACAGATACCCAATGGTTATTTTAGTGATTTTTGCCTAGCCTTATAAGCTGGTTTGGAGCCACAGAAGAACAAACAAAACTTGTTTTAATATTTAGTAAGTGGACACATTGATATTACAAGACAACTGGTGCATTCAGGGCTTGATCCTCCTCTTATATCAGGGGCACACAAGCTTTGCCAAACTGAGGCCTGTCCAGGAAACTGACAGAGATACCTAACTTGCAATTGTCCTCATATTTAATACAGAGGTGTAGGTTGCAAGGCATTACAGGTCCTAGCAGTACTCCTTTAGTTGAACAAATCAAATTGGAGCAATACATATTGAGCCCTGTGGACTCCACAGGCTGCGTAGCTAGTTCTCAATCATGCCTTTTTCATCTCTTCTGTTTTTGAATATTGCAATTTCCATCTTTATGGTGTTGTCAAGTTTCAGCTCTCCAGATACCAGCAGGAGAAAAATGATGCTTCTCAGAAGTCCTGAAAAGTGCAACCCTATGAGCTCCCATCTCAAACAACTCCACTGGGTCCCTAGTCATTTCAGTATCAAGTTCAAAGTTGCCCTCCTTGGTTTGAGAACCTTCTATGGACTAGTTACAGACAGTCTCATAGAATTTTATTATGATGCGTGCCCCACTCCCTATGATTTGTCCACACTGGCTTTTTCTTTTTGTATTCAAACATTCTGACCACCATTGGCATGACGGCTATCTTTTCTGTTTCTCCTGCCATTTGGATCAGCTGCATCTATCTACTTTTCAAATCTCTCATAAATTTTCAACTCTCATCTGAAAACATAGTACTGTTTTGTTACACACACATATATATATTTAACTTTTCTTCCTGCTATTGTTTTTGTTTTGTTGCTATTTAACTGTGTAAAGGGTTTTTTTATTCTGGTTGTATTCTGGCGCTTTACAAATATAGGTGTCAATCCTGCAATCTGATTTGCATAGGCAGACCTTTATGTCCACTGTGCTGAAGATTGGGATATGATTGATTCTTAGATAAGAGAGATTTCTTGTCCTGAAAGATTTACAATTTAAGGGTTTGTTTATACTAGAAAGTTGTATCGCTTTTAACTACACCATTATAGTCAGAGCAGTACAATGATCCTACTGTGGAAACAGTAATGTTATAAAGGTGCTTTATACAGGTATTCCCATACAGAATAATAATTATTGTTATATAGACTATTCCCATACAGAAAGGAGAAATAAGCTACACAGGCATAAGGAACTTTTACAGCAGTACAACTGCATCCACACTAGAGCTTTTATCCTTATAAAACTATTTCAGTAAACCAAAACAAAACAAACCCCCACCCCCTTAACTGATGTAGTTACATAGATACAAATTTTAAATGTAAACCAGGCCTAAACTAGACAGTCACAACACCAAACATAGGATAACAGAGGGAAGGTGTGAGGTTTAATGATGAGAGGAAGGGAGGCAAAAAGCTTAAAGATGTGGGTTTTAAGGAGAGATTTGACAGGGAGATGGTCCCTGGAGGATAAGAAAAGAGAGACTTTTACTGGTACAGAGGGCATTGTAGTAGGAGGCGTGAAGCAGAGTGTGGCAAAAGTTGATGAGAGGGTTAAGAGGAGTTGAGAGAGGGAAGGGCAGTGCAGGCCACTGGAAGGGAAATGCTTCCCAAAATGGATCAAAAACAACAAATGTGGAATGTACTGAATAAGTTTTTGTTTTTGCTCAAGATTAATTTAAAGTTCTTTAGAAAAGGAAAAGCACATTCTCAGACAAAATGAATCCCGTGTATATTTACCTGAGGCTTGTAAAAGTAGCTCATATGACAAGTCTGGCTCCATAAACTTTGTATAAAAAGTCCGGATCAACAAAATTCAATTTGGAAGCTGTCAGTAAATTTGTGACAACCTGTCTGATCTGTACCAGGTTAGCTAAACCAGGCACCTCTGATTATGAAAGAAAAATAATATATTATTGACTGAAACAAGAAGTAGCATATGGAAATGAATTTCTTTTCACCATTCAACACTTTAGCTCGCCAGTATTTTAATTCCATCAACAGTGAACTGTTAATCCAAGATTGACTATGGAAAGAGATAGTGATGTGTAAATGAGTTAAACTAAATTGTAATTTTTACTCATTTGGATTTTTTTATCCGTTATCTCAAAATAGTTTTTTAGTTGAAATAAATGTAAAGAACTATATTTAAAAAAAAAGTCAAGGTGATTGTGCCTGAACTATATTTTATCTACCAAGGATCAGATAGCTGCTTTTTACATGTTTCACTAACAGATGGACAAGTGATCCCATGTATGGAGCATGCATCTTGACAGAGCACATTACTTCACTTTGCCTCATTGGCAATTTGAGATTTTAAGAAAACAATGCTAAGGTTACCCTCACTCTGCACTGCTATCTTTGGAATGTTTCTTGGGTTTTCATTAACTCTATCACCACAAGATACCAAAGTCGGGGGCATTACTGCTAGGCAGTAACAGTTTGAGACCAGAAAATCGTAAACAGATGAAATGTTCTGCACTGCTATGAAGTAAAGTCTTTCCTTAATACTTTGTGGTGTTTTCAGCATTTGTAGCTACTTGGTTAACTGGAGATGAATGGGTGGATAGCTTGCAAGAGCCTTGATACCTTACAGCTGTTGTGTGGAGCAGCCGTCTTGAAATGCTGCAGCCAGAGAATACAGGCTTCAGTATAAACAGTACAACTCTCAAGATTCTGGCACTCTGCTAAATCTGTGCTGGCTTTGCTTGTGGACACAGATTATATACAGAACCATTTCCAAGACTTGCCCCCTTAACTTTTCTATCCAGGGAGAAGGATGAAAAAGAAAAAAGACAGCAGGGGCCTGATCACGACCGCATTATACCAGCCAGCTTTATGTCTGTGTAAATTCACTGAAATCAATGGAATTATACCAGCAACAGATTGGAATAACACTGTAATGAATCAGGCCTTGGATTTCTAAAGTCTTGTGTACATTAAAGTTGCACTGCGTTAATTGTGCCAGTAAAGTACAACACCGCCTTTCACAATATTAACTATGCTGATAGAGGCACAATGCATCTACACTGGGGGTTTTGCCAGCATAGATATGTCAGCCAGGTGGCATAGTTTTTTCATCCTCGTGTCTGAATTGGCTATGCTGACAAAACTTTGTAGTGAAGACCTGGCCAAAGGCAAATAAGCTATATTAATATACCTTTATATTGGTATAATTGTGCCCACAGTATGGGTTGTTGAGGTATAACTATATCATTAAAAAGTCACACCCTAACCAAATAGTTATATCAGCATTTGTAGACTAGGCTTTAATTCTAATGTGAATTGTATTTTCATATTTGCTTTCCTTTTTTTAGCACTGTATCAACAGCACCTTCCTCTCAAGTCTCTAGTTTTCAGGTAACAGTGAGAAATAGAATCCAAAACAGTTCATTATCTGTCCTGTCACTACAATAAAGGGGAAGGCAAAATATTTATCGCACACACATAAAATAATATTTCAGTTAAACAAATCTCCTTTGGCACTGGCTGAAATCTCTGGGAGTGAAATGGCCATTGTTACAGTTCAGGGCAACTGCACTTGCATTCCCCCTCCCTGGTCCACTCAGGGCACCCACTTTTACATTTGGGCAGGACCCACGTCTCTCTCCCTCTGGGCCAGAGACTTCCCAGGGTGCACAGTTCCCTGCACACACTGTGATATTGCCAGCAAACCAGACCATTTAAAAGGTCAGTGTCAGCACTTTGTTTTCTCTCCAGAAGTTATGTACATTGTAATTGCCAGTAGTTAAAGTTACCACACAGATCCTTTATAAGCAAGCACATCTATTCTTAAGATGAAAGCATTACAGACAAAATATACCGAAACCAATAAAAGAACCTACATACATACCAAAAAACCACCTTAACTCCAACCTCAGGATCGTGTAGGTGTCAGTCCTTCAAAACTCATAAGTTACAAGTTCATAACCGACTCAGATTCAGAACCATAACAACCATGAATAGTTCAGTCTTTCCTTTGTGCAGCTTGGGACTTGTGTAACAGGTGATCAGCAGAAAATAGTTCACTCTTCATGGTGCAGTTTCAAAAGGTTGTATTTATGCATAACTTGGAGGTGGGGAATTGGCATTCACCTCCTCCTAGATAGTCACCAGGAAATCCATTTCACACACCTTTTGTTCCAGAAGTCCATTTCTGACTGGCACGTTGTTCAATATAGTCCTTTCAAGCCCCAACCTCCCCGCCTTAAAAAGATACATACAATCCCAGCCCACTATAATACAGAAATGTTATATTGAATACAATGAATCCCAAAGATAATTAAACTTAATTCATTAGGCTTTCCGAAGGATATTGCAGGAAATGGCCGTATCTGTCACAGTCATCTGTATTGAACATTAGATGCAGATTTCAGGGACTTTTACCTTGACTTCGGTAGGAGATGACTAAAATTCTGCAAATGTATTTTCCTTTTATTATGTTTACCAGTGTTTTAATAAAAACAATATTGGATTATACACAGCTTTTCTGAATTAATGTATTAATCTGAAGAAGCTAGCCATGTGGTTTGGCAGATTTTCAGCTTCTGCTGTTGAAGCACATAAGAAAAAGCATGGCTCCTGTGACAAATGAGCTCCTTTTTTTGAAGTAAACGTAATTTGATGTTTATTTATTTATTTATTCATTCATTATTCACTCACATGGGCTTAAAGGTTACAATAAACACATTTGTATAAATTAATCTATACCTAACTTGAATCCCTAAGTGATACAATGTGAAATCCTTTCAAGGAGTATTAGCGCTTGATTTCTGATGGCTTAGTTCCGGTTTACATCAGTAACCAAATATTATGTCCTCAAGTGAGGAGATGGGAGAAGAGAGAATCAAACCTACTATCCTCCTGTTTTAGGGGCCCTACAGGATGCTCCAGCAAGTAAAAAAATAGCATGTCTTTCCATTTGTGATTCACTTCCTTGATAGCATACTTTGCTGGCTAAATAGTATAATATAATATGACTTTCAGAAAGAAAATTATTGTAAGTGACATAGCACATACATCTCTGAAACAATGTTACAATAATACAACAATAATGTAACAATAATTACACTTTCTGCCATCACTTACAATCATGCAACCCTACCACAACTGCCATGTGAGAAAATTTTTGGTCTTTATTATTTACTAATAATACAGTAGCCAGTCCTGCAACCCTCACTGATGGAAATAGTCCTCATGAGAGTAAGCCCACTATGTTCAGTGGGACTGCCTGAGTGAATAAAGCCAGAGGTCTTTATTGTGTAAGACCAGTCATGTGAATCTTAGAACAATTTAAACACACATATACCATAAAATACCAAAAAATATATAATTAAGTAAAATGTCCCTTTAGTTTCCAAATTACAAGAAAAGGCCATATCATTCCCCTCAGCCTACCCGTGCAAGTCTAACTGTTAGCAATGGGAGTTGTGGTCTGCGGGCACAATATGGCCAATATAATCTACTGTTTCATTATTGTAACATCACAAGGAAGTCAAACAGGCCAATGCTCAGTAATCGGACATTGTCCTAAGTCTGTGCACACAAGTTCCAGTGGCAGGAAGGCCCATATATAGCTCTTGGAAAAGACAAAACACAACAACTGAGAAATTTAAGATAGCTCATAAGGAGCACATGAAGTGTATGTTAGAAAATTGTTGGCACGTGAATCAGATTTTGTAAATAAAACAAGGGTAGAAATTTAAGAGCCATTAATACCAAGAGTAACATTCTAACTCTAATTTTCAATTAACTTCTAGACTATAAGGACAATGTTTCAGTTGTTTTACATTATCCCAAGTCTTATGAGAACTATAGTAATATTACATTTATAGCCACTGCCTATACAGTCCATAACTGATTAAAAATGACATAATTTGTGGGTTATTTACAAGAGGAATAAGACTACTTATTCACCACATGCTTTACCTTGTTCATCACTTAATACAGAATGGAATATGAATTGCAACATTACATGAAAACATAGAATAGCAACATTACTTTTTTTAGATCGTGTTCTCGGATGGTACAACAGTTTATTTTCTGGAGGATATAATATTGTTACAGTAGTATTAATCTCGATTAACATTAAATAAATAAAAAGACAAAAACCAAGTCCTTGTTAAACATCCACATAGCAGGTTAAGAGGCTGGTCCAAATATTTCTAATAGCTCAAGACATCAATCAGCTGTTGATCTGCAGTCCTTCCAATCCAGAGAGGATTACAAATCACACTTCTCTAGCCAATTGAAGATTTCATTTTTGGATTTTATTTCTTGTTATGCATTTGTGGTTTCTTTCAGTATCACACTTGAGTGAAACAAAATTGTGGTTCTCTCCTCCGCTCCCAAAACCTTATTTTAGATAATAAAGTAATTGGTAATAAGGCCCTGATTCTACAATTATCAGCATTTAGGAGGAGCCCTTTGTCTGCATGGAACCTGATTGCTATTGAAGGGGTCCTTTGTGGGTGCAGGAGACCACCCAGTCATTGTTCTTTGCAGTGTGGGGGTCTAATTTGCTTGTAATCTTAACGTCAGAAAGTGTGATTCACTTCTCTGATTGGGAAAGACCGTATCTGGCATTCTATTCACACACACGTAACTATAGGTGATATTTGTATCAATTTTTTCTCCCTGGAAAATCTGTTTGTACATTCTTCACCTGGAAACAATATTATTGTTATACTTGTTTACACATGGAAGGCTCCTACAGATCCCCTGAATTTGTAACAGGATTTCCCCGTTCTGTTAGGAAAGTAAAAGGAAAGCCATCAAATGGTTCCCAAAGTGGAGAAAATTTGGAGATTAAACACAAAAACTATCAGACAGTATTTATTTACATCCTCATCCTGCAAATACTTATGCACAGGTATCAGTTTTGGCAGAAAAAGGTACTTAGGCATTTCATTAGAGTAAGGAAATGGTAAAGGTAAAAGCAAGAAGAGATCATAAGGGAAGAAAATACATGACAAAGCTATGACCCCTTAGGGCAGGAGTGGGCAATAATTTTCACCGAGGGGCCATGCCATGAGTTTGGTAAATCATTGCAGGCCTGGGCCACTTCTGGCCTCCAGTCACATGACGGGAAGCCAGAAGTTCGGGAAGCGACTGGCCGAGAAACTAAGCTGCCCGACATTTTGGTTACCTTGGCAACTGGTGCATCAGGCAGCTTAATGATTCTCCGTCAGTTGCTTCCCAAACTTTCTGCTTCTGGCCAAATAACTGGAACCTGGAAGTTTGGGAAGTGACTGGCTGAAAGTGACCTGATGCTCCAGGGTAGCTTAAGCAAACCATTGGCAACAGAAGCAATGGATTGGGTGGGCCCGCTTTCACCCCTGCATGGTAGGCTGGACAGAAATGTTAGATGTATTTCACCCACCACTGCCTTAGGGCTCTAGAAGAAACTCTTTAAAGAATTGCTTTTTCACAGTTAAGTCACACTTCTGCAGAGGAAGTAGGGCTGAGATTTTAAAGCTATCTAGGATATTTGGATGTGTGTCCAAATCCCCTAGGCAGCTTTGAAAGTATCAGTCTGGAAGTTACTTCTGAGCTGCTATTTTGCTTTCATTTACTTTGTGCATTTTTATTTATTTGCTCATTTTTCTCAGCTTCTTCCTAGCTTAAATGCTGAATTTTAGATTGATTCCCTCAGTGACTAAACTGAATGCACGCTCAAGTAAAGAATTCAAAAAGAAAACCTAAAACAAAAGTGTTAATTTCAATGGGACCTTTCTTGGAGTAAAGTATGTTTCAATGAGAAAATGGCAAAACTAGGCACTGCTGTATTTTTTTCTTATCAAATGAAACTTGGCTAATGTAATTAGCACTCTAAGAAAATCCCTTCAGCTCTACTCATAACATCTGCCCTTGGTATAATCTAGGATGGTTTGGAACTCGAATTGAAAATACAATGGGGGGAGGGGAGAGAAAAAGTGTGTGTGTGTGTGAGTGTGAGTGTGATTGTGTGTGTGTGAGAGAGAGAGAGAGAGAATTTTGACTGGCAATCTTTGTCATATTGTCAAAATGAATTTGAAATATTTCTCATTGAGAAGTCGTTATTCAAGGAGTTAAAAACTAAAAACAGCTAGTAAAAGACCAAAAAAAAACCCCACAAAACAAAAATCCAAACCTTGGATTTTTGCAAGTGGACTATATTGCAATATTTTTCATTAAATTATAGAAAATAAATTCCTTGAATATTCTGGGGAAAAAAGGAATTGAAGTACACACATGCATGTGCATCAACCCCACTTAATTTTCTTGTTAATTTGTGTTTCTTTTCAGTTTTCAAAAATGAACAATTCATAATGATTTACAAACAAACATTTACAAGATAAATGCTAAATTGAGGTTAGAATGCAATGCACAAAACATGAGGTATAGTGATTTCTTGATTCAGGAGATGTTTAGAACTTTGTGTTTAAAGATTTTTATAGTGACATTTCACAGATTCGGGAGACAGGGAACATTATGCAAACAAATAGGAATGTGAAGTAATTTCTTTTGGAAGACAAGTCTGCTAAATTAAATTTCTTTGCCAAACCTACTGATGACAATTTTTATCATCACACAGAGAGCAACATACACTGACACAAATTCAAGAGTTTTATAGTCTGTTAAATGGAAAAATAGGGATGTAGTTTCTGGATGTAAATATATGGGATGAAATTCAAGTGCTATTGAACTCAGTGGGAACGCTCCCATTCACTACATTAGGGCTTCGATTTTACCTGTGGTGTTTTCATATGTTGACTGTGCTTTATGCTGAATGGATTGTAGGCTTAAATTAGTAATTTGGGGTCTTATATCCTGCCCACTTTGCTCAGATATGACCAAACTGCTTGGCCTTTCTATGCATGCTTCATATGGGTGCACAAAGGGTACAATGTGCCTTTGCTCCTGCACTTTGTACATGGTCCAAGTAATGGCCAGGTAAAATATCAGTGTCTGTGTTTGAGGAAACACGGACCTTGCTCCATTTCTGTTCATCTGAGGAAGCTCAGAGCTACCCTTCTGTACACTGGTCTAGAACCTGTGTAGCACTGAAATAAATTGTACTCCTTCAGGTGGTGTGGTAGTGGTGTTCTCTGTGCACCAGATCAAGTAGTAAGGACTTTTGTATTTCTCTAGAAGTTAGGAACTTTAACGTGCTTTAAAAGGGGGTCTTATTTCAGTAATATAATGTTCAACCTTGCCGTTGAGGGAGCACCTGTGGGGATGAGGTAATGCTTCACTCCCCACAGCTGTTGAGTTCTTGGCATCTGTGTAGTATTAATGGATTTGGTGATGTAGGTACATGTCTTTTAAGAACTAGATAGTGACCACCAATGCATTTCACATAGTCCACCACATAATCTGTAATTATTCCAAAAGAAAGAGATTATTAAAAACAATGGATTTCTGCATCAATATCCATAACTTGCTAAAATAGCATTTTAATGCTTTATGTGTTTGAGTTATGTGACCATTATCTTTGAGCTCTCTTTCTTTTGGGAAATGGACACACACTGTAACTAAGAGTATGAATGTTTGGTTAGAAGAAAAATACCTGGTACCTGGGAACTGAACTTTGTGACTTTGTCCTGACCCACAACTACTTCAGATTTGGAGACAATCTATATCTTCAAGTCTGTGGCACAGCTATGGGCACCCGCGTGGCCTCACAGTATGCCAACATTTTTATGGCTGACCTAGAACATCGCTTCCTCAAAACTCATTTCCAGGCAACTCTCCTTTACATTTTCATCATCTGGACCCACAGGAAAGAATCCCTTGAAGAATTCCCCTGAGATTTCAATAATTTCAACCCTACCATCAACCTCAGCCTGGACTAGTTCACACAAGAAATCCACTTCCTGGACACTATAATACAAATAAAGGATGGTCACATTAATACCACCTTATACCGAAAACCAACTGACCGCAATACATATCTTCATGCCTCCAGCTTTCACCCTGGACACATTACACGATCCACTGTCTTCAGCCAAGCCGTAAGATACAATCGGATTTGCTCCGATCCCTCAGACAGACAAACACCTACAGGATCTCTATAAAACATCCTTAAAACTACAATACTCACCTGGAGAGGTGAAGAAACAAATTGACAGAGCCAGACAAGTACCCAGAAGTCACCTACTACAGGATAGACCCAACAAAGAAAACAACAGAACGCCACTGGCCATCACCTATAGCCCCCAGCATAAATCTCTCCAACACATCATTAAAGATCTACAACATATCCTAGAAGACGATCCCTCACTCGCTCAAGCCATGGGAGGCAAACCTATCCTTGCTTACAGACAGCCCCCCAACCTGAAGCAAATATTCACCGGCAACCATACATCATACAACAAGAACAGTAAGCCAGGAACCTATCCCTGCAACAAACCCCATTGCCAGTTCTGCCCGCACATCGACTCTAGTGACACCATCACAGTGACACACATCAGCCACACCATCAGGAGCTCATTCACGTGCACATCCACTAATGTAATATATGCCATCACTTGCCAGTAATGCCCCACTGCCAATGCGTACATTGGCCAAACCAGACTGTCACTATGCAAAAGAATAAATGGATATAAATCCGACATAAAAAATGGGAACACCCATAAACCAGTTAGAGAGCACTTTAATCTCCCAGGACACTCTGTAGCTGACTTGAAAGTTGTCATACTTAAACAAAAAAACTTCAAAAACAGACTTCAGTGAGAAACTGCAGAGCTAGAACTGAGCTGCAAACTTGACACAATCAGACTGGGTCTGAATAGGGACTTGGATTAGTTCTCTCATTACAAGAAGTAATTGTCACTGTTCACACTTTCTCACCTTTTAATCAATGGTTGTGAACAGGCCTCAGCTACTCTAACTGTATGGACTTTGCTATTACCTACCCCACCCATTGTTTTACCTTCGCCTTGACTGTGTATATATACCACCTATCTAATTTCCATTCCCTGCATCTGATGAAGTGGGTTAAAGCCCACAAAAGCTTATGCCTGCAAAAATAAATTTGTTAGTCTTTAAAGTGCTACCGAACTCTTGTTGTTTTTGATTATATCTGAATTGCTCAGCCACACCTCCGCAATTTCACAACTGTTTGCTGACTGCAAATGGGTGGTTGCTTAACTTCTGGTTAAGAGCACTGGTGTTATGAGATAGCAGTAGGTTGGCAGTTAAATATAAAAAAAACCCCAAGCCAGTATCACTAGTGCTCAGCACTGTAAAAACTCAATTAGTGGTTTGAATTACCCAATAACTTCAAAAATGCTATCTTGTCACAAAGAAAGCTCAGTTAAAACTCTGTTCAGTCTTCATTACTGTTGTCAACAGTAGAGCAATGTGAGTGAGGGAGGAGAGGTGAAGGTTCTATCAACGTGCTCATATATTTTCAGTCAACAAGCAAACACTGGAGCTGCTTAACAAAGTGATCCAAGAAAACTGGAGTAGTATCATCAGAAGTTTAAAAAATAACAAGAAGCAGAATGTCTGTGGAATACTATGGAAATTATTTATTTAATGTTATCCAGTGTTAGTTCACTTTTATTATTTTTGTTGTTGTTCATTGGGCCACTCTGAAATGTGTCTTCATGATCTACCTTTCCCACCCCAGTCCAACATTAGGAGATGTTGAGAGGGCCTGGACACATTCAACATTGCATATTTCTATAGGATATCTAATTTTAGGATAGGAGGCCAGTGTGAAGGCAAACATAGGAGGGATGGGACAGAATCAGAAAAGATATATGGAAAGGAAAGGCCTACAGCAGTCCTACTGTGGCTGCTGCAGAAGGTCCATCCTTCTATCCTAGCAGGTAAATGGCTTATTTTACTCCCACAATAATGACCTGGAAATCTGGAATACCATTATTTTAAGCCCTGGCCTGTAATGTGAAAATGTCTGATGTAATCAGCCAAAGTTATGAGGGGTTTTTTATTATTAAGTGGGAAAGAGCCTCAAGAACTGCCCTCAAGGATTTCTGTATGCAGTGTTGTTGTAGCCTTGTTGGTCCCAGGTCTGGTGCTGTTTTGAGTTGGAGTGTCCAATAGGGAGCTTGCTTCTGATGGTGAGCTTGAACAGGTGGGAGTGGTTTGGAAAGCCAGAAGAGGAGGTTCAAGAAAGATTATTTCAGGATAGGGTTCCCAATGAATATGGGTTTTAGTTGTTTGATGATACGCCATATGGGTTCCAGTATGGGGTAGCATATGACAATTAGAGGTGTGCGGTCAAAGGTGTTTTTTTTTCTGAATTGAAGCAAGTTCTCTCAGGGTATTTGGGTGGCCCATTCCACAATGTGATCTACTTCTCTGGTGGAGTGTCCTTGTTTGGTGAAGGTGGTTTTGTGTTTTTCAAGGTGTATGTGGTGACAAAGGGTTAAAAACTCCTGTCTTGGTTCGTTTGTATTCCTCGCTTCAGACGGGAGGGCCTGGAGAAGAGATGGTGAAGGAGGGAGGAAGGATTTCTTATCAAGTCCACTTCCGTTTACGGCCCGGTGACAGTTTTATGGCTTACTATGGGTTTTTTTCCCTTTTTCTTTTTATCCCTTGCTTGAGATAGTTGGATTTTCCTAAAGGGATCAATTTCTTAAAACACACTTACACATACAGTCATACAACTTACTCAGGTTTGACTGATTGAGGGGTCCGCACTGTTTCTATTCAACCCGTGATACCGAAGGGGTGAATGAATCCGATAACGGAATGCTTATTTAGCGGGAGGGGGGAGGAAAGGCAGACAGACAGACACAAAGGGAATCCTTTGAAGTCACAGGATCTCTATTGAGCAACGGAGCTACAAAGGCTCATGAGTTAGGGAAGTGGAAAGGGTAGCCTTGTGGCTGCAGTCACTCCGCCTGTCCGTTGAGTCACTAGGTTCAGCCAGGCCCCCCTTGCTGTTCACCCTTGTGGACGGGTGAGGGCAGCTGAAACCTGTCTTAGTCCAAGACTTGGTCAATGGCTCATAAATCTATTATTCATCATTCAATGAGACACAGTCTCTGTTCAATTCAAATTCACTATTTATTGAGGGTTTTCTCTCTATCACAAGTTGTCTCCCCTTATCCTTTTGCAATTCCTTAAACTTAAAACTTAACACTTAAAACTTATGATTTAGACAACCAATCATACTAACACAAATATACTAAACAGATACTTAAAGACTTACTTACAACTAAACAATATTTGATTAATACTTACCACACAGATGGATGAACTAAGTTGCAACAAAAACAATAAAAGTTTATGGCCAAATTTCCTTACTCTTTATGTTACGTTCCTGGGTTTTCCTCCAGGTGGAACCTCTATCGCATCCACACCCTGGTTACTGGTTTTCATCCAGGTGGATCCTCTATCGCATTCACACCCTGGTTACTGGTTTTCCTCCAGGTGGAACCTCTATCGCATTCACACCCTGGTTACTGGTTTTCTTCCAGGTGGAACCTGTATCACATTCACACCCAGGTTACCAGCTCTAATGCCCTATACTTTCTTGAGCAGCAAGCTGGGGAGAGGCAATGATGGTTGATCAGGCCATCTTTGCGGTGCGATTCTGGTGCACCCCTTGTGATGCGTGGCTCGTCCAATTTGCCTCTCTCCTGACAACCTTATATATCTCTCTACCCCAGCGTATTGCTTGCTTAAATCAATTGTGACGTTTTGGCTACTGTCCAACCAGCAAGTCCGACGCCTGTGAGGGGGCTTTTGCCCCCCTGGGGCTAGTTACACGCCTTGGAGTGACTTGCTGTTGCTGGGCAGATTCTCTGATTCAGCAGATTCTGTTATCTTAACGGTCAACAGGTCTGCCAACAAGCTTCCATTTCAGATAGCTAAACTTTCGGGAACAGCTTGGTTTGAGTAATAACTATCTTTGTTGCCTGAGCATTCTCTATGTTGGTATACAGTTTACTCAAAAATGACCTCGGGGCACATATACATTACAGGCTCTATAGAAGTCTGTTACAACAGTGCATATCCCAGACTTTCTCCTTGGGGCATATTCTGTGGTATTTGCCTGGCTGTAGATTACAGATTTTTTGGTGTATTTGGAGTGGTTACTAGATCTATGAAGGTAGATGTGGTGAGTTTCTTGTATATAGTTGTCTGTAGAGTTCCACTGTAGAAGGTGATTGTGGTGTTCAGGAAGTTGATACTAGTGTGAGAGTGTTCCAGAGAAAGTTTAATGGATGCGTGGTGGTTGTTGAAGTTGTAGTGGAAATCTATGAGGGAATTTAAGTCATCTGTTCAGAGGATGAAAATATCACCAATGTATCTCCGATGTATCGTTGGTTTTGTGGTGCATTTTTTCAAAAATTCTTCTTCAAAGTGGCCCATGATGACGCTGGCGTTTTGGGGAGCCATCCTGTACCCCTGGTTGTTCCGATGGTTTGGACAAAGTGTTTGTTGTTGAATGTAAAAGTGTTATGTCTGAGGATTAAATGGATGAGTTTGGCAATGTGTTCAGGGTGGATATCTGAAGGTTGTCCATTGTCTTGTAAATATTTGAGTCAGGCAACTATGCTGTCATTGTGAGGGATGTTAGTGTATAGGGAGGTGACATTCATAGACTGGTAAGGATGTTTGTGGATGAAGTTGATTGACTGTGTCCTGAAGAGAGCTGGCCCTTTGAGTGGAAACCTGCACAACGCTTTCAAAAGATGAATCTAGGAGCTTAAATTCATAACTTTTTGAGACACTAAAAATCATGGACTGAATAGAGACACTGGATTTATGGCATATTACAACAATCTGTAACTCTAACAATCTCCCAGCTGCTTCCCTCTGTCCCTCCTTACTTTCCACCCTCTGACTGAAGGGCTGTTAAAGGGTTACTTCCAACTTTGTCTTTTGAAATGCGTTAACTACTTATGCTAAACCAGCTATTCTGCCTTGTATTTAGCAGTGACACCATGTTTTCCAGATCTGAAGAAGAGCTCTGCATAAGCTTGCAATCTTCTCTCTCTCACCAATGGAAGTTGGTTCAATAAAATATATTATCTCACCCACCTTTGCTCTCTGAAGGATTTCTGACAGTTACACATCTTCAAACTTCTGAAATCGAACAAAAGATTTTTATTTTTCATATGAAACAATTAAATATAATCAAAATATTTTTCTTACTAAGTAGACTTTTTTAATATCTTGAGGACTGAAAACTATAATGAAAAATACATAGATCTCAAACTCATACCTCTTTGGTTGGCTGACTGTTCCAGAAATGCATTCCTTTTGGTAATTGTTTGATCACAACTCTTTCTTTCTCCACTTAAGGTTCTCCTTTTCTTAATTCTCTAAATACTCTGTTTCCAAATAACTGTCTTTGCTGGAGTCATTTTCCTCTGTCCTGTCTTTCCCTTGCATGCTCCCTCTCTTTCTATCAGCAGTGTCCTCTCCCTTTTCTTTACTGCCCTCTTTCCTTCAGACACCCCATCTCTCTTTATTACATTTTTATCGTTTGAAGCCTCTAGTTGCATGTCTCTGATGCTTTCTCCTCCACGTTTCTCTTTTTGTTTTCGAATAAGTATTGAAACATATTTACCTATGTTCAATCCTCACCTTCACTGGTGTATTTCATTTCCCTTGTGCAAGTGACCATTGTAAGAAGTTATAACCTTGCCCCAGTGTGTTAGCTGCAATGCTTGAGTGCAGGATATTGGTAAAGAATATCAGAAGTCTCTCCCCAAGCCCTGATAATCTACTTCCATTGGCTTCCTGCTGCAAAATATTGTATCTGCCTATAGCAGTGGTCCCTAAACTTTTTGTGGTGTTCCTCCCCCCCCAGGAGCTGGGGCTGGGATAGAGGATGTGGCTGGGACCAGGAACGAGGCTGGGACTGAAACCGCAGCTGGGCTGTGAGCCAGAGGCCAAGGATATGGGGGCCCCAGACAGGACCAAAAGTGGACCTGTGTCTGGGCTTCATGTGGGGCTGAGGCTGGGGCTACGGCTGGGAGCAGACCCATTAGGTGCAGAGCAGTAGCTGGGCCTGGGGCCAAGACCGGGGCTGTGGCTCAGGGTGGGTCTGGGGCCAGAACTAGGCTGGGGGTGGTGCTGGGCTGCGACTAGGCTGGGAACTAGGGCCTGGAGTGGAGCTGCACCTTGAAGCGGGGCCAGAGCTGAGCGGGACTGGGTGGTGCTCCTTCCCGTCACCCCGAGAGCTGGCCTGGGCCCACCGTGTCCCCCCGAATGTTCCTCCACAACCCCCTGGGGGGTATGCCCCACAGTTTTGGGATCTCTGGCCTACAGTGAAGGAGAAGGGGCAAAAATTAAAAAGAGTATACGCTATCATGTGGAATATAAAATTAGTTTATAATGAATAACAGAGCTTCAGAAACATTTATTTTCTCTTTCTGGGGAAAGGGAGTCATTTCTCAGGAAAGCCAGCTTACTCAATTTGTTTTTTAATGTCTGATAGAGATCCTGATATCTGCAGATGTTTGAAATGTAATTTTTTTTCCCATTGGTGAATGTTCTCTCTCTCGTTCTTCCTTCATCTGTTGATATTCAACTCCCCACTCATTTCCCAAGAAGAGGAGCAGTACAAATTATTCAAACATTTCATGATAAGGGAACTCCTTGGGGGAATAAAAATACTCCACTGTCTGCCAGAAACAAAGTGGTTGAGGACCACCTCCTTACTCATGTCAACTTTGTGACATTTCCTTTCCTCATGATAATTTTAAAATATAATCAGAGTTACAAAGATGGGAGATCTATAACTGGAATTTGTTGAGTACTGTTTATAACCTCTAGATAGTGGTTCCCAACCTTTTTGGCTTGAGGGCCACAGATATCCCTGTTACAGCCCTGAAGGGCCACCAGTCTCTGCCAGCAGCCCTTCCCCCATCCCGCCACTGCAGCCAGACAGAAGGAGTTCATTAAGGAGGCTGCTTCCCTCCTCACAGATCTCCGGTCCCCCTGGCTGCAGCAGGGAAACTACACCCATCCTGTAGCCCCGTGTACCGCACCTGGGTCCCTAGGCAGTGACTCCCTTCTGCAGCCAAAGGGACAGGAGATCAGTGCTCCCCTCCCTCTGGCTCCAGCAGGGACACCAGTGCCTAGGGACCTAGGTAGAGAGCACTTTGCCATGCTCCTTGCTACAGCCAAGGGGAGAGGCGTATCTGATCTCCCGTCCCCTTGGCTGCAGCAAAGAGCCTGCATCAGTCTTTTAGCCCTGCTGCAATGTGCTCTGCCTGGGTCCTTAGGCAGCAGCTGCCTTCTGCAGCCAGTGGGAAGGGAGCGGCGTGCCACTGGGCCACAGGTTGGGAACCACTGCTCTAGAGCATAGTATACCATTTTGTATGGTATATAATTTAAAAAGATTATTCCTTTCACAAGATTTAAATTCAACCTTTGGGTTGTGGTCTGTGAAACTCCTTGATAATCTGCCCTATTTTATTGTTGTATATTCAGTGTTATCATAGCCATAGTAGCCCCAGGGTATTAGAGAGACAAGATGGGTGAAGTAATATCTTTTATCTATTTTTTATTTTTTATCTATTTTTTCTTCAGGTTTAAAATCTGAAGGAGAGCTCTGTCTAGCTCAAAGCTTGTCCTTCTCACCAATAGAAGAAGTTGGTCCAATAAAAGATATTTCCTCACCCATCTTGTGTCTCGCTTTTATTGTGAGCATACATGAGATCTGATAAATCCTGTTTATTCTATACATATAGACTTAGAAGAAATCAGTTTTTATTTTTGTATGATTTAGATGGATAATACCAGTCTTTATTTTTAAGCATTTTAATTTAATTTTTATCAGTTGAAATTTTCACAATTGCAAGAAATTATAGAAATTGACAGTAGACATTGAGATTCAAAAAGTTAAAGCATTATAATTATGAAAAAACAAACTCTCTGCATTATGTGTCAAAATTTTAGCCTTAAATCAAATACTAAGTTCTCAATCAGCATTTTTCTTACTTTGCCTATCTGTAAATTATGGTTATTGATAGAAATACTTTTTATCTGTTGGTGTGTATATGGTGAAACTGACATTGCTGATAAAAATCTCATCCTTCCAAAGCTAGATATATTATATACTGTAAATCACAAGGCACGTGGCCTTGGCCCTCCTTCAGAGTTACAACTGTGGGTAAAACAACTAAAGTTCTGTAGCAACTTAAAGACTAACAAATGTATCTGGAGATAAGCTTTCGTGGGCAGAAACCCACTTCATCAGATGGCTGAAGTGGAAACTTCAGTTTGGTAGGTATATATACACATGCAAGGAGGGGTGAGTTACATCACAATGAGGAGGTCAAGTGTTAACGATGTTAATTCAATCAGGGTGAATGAGGCCCTTCACAACAGCTGTCTGACAGCCCCCCAACCTGAAGCAAATACTGCAGCAACTGTACACCATACACTAGCCCAGGAACGTATCCTTGCAACAAACCCTGTTGCCAACTCTGCCTGCATATCAATTCAAGTGACACCATCATAGATGCTGACCACATTAGTCACACCATTGGGAGCTCGTTCACCTGTTCATCTGCTAATGTGATATACGCCATCATGTGCCAGCAATGCCCCTCTGCCATGTACATTGGCCAAACCGGACTGTCTCTAAGCAAAAGAATAATTGGACACAAATCAGACATCAAAAATGGTACCATTCAAACCCCAATAGGAGAGCCCTTCAATCTCCCCGATCACTCAGTAACAGACCTGAAAGTTGCCATACTTCAACAAAAAAACTTCAGAAACAAACTCCAGCGTGAAACTGCAGAGCTGGACCTCATATGCAAACTTGACACTATCAGACTGGGTCTGAATAGAGACTGGGGTGGTTAGCCCACTATAAAAAATAATGTTCCCTCTTTTAGCATTCACACCTTCTCATCAACTGTTGTGAATGGGACTCATCCACCCTGATTGAATTAACCACCTTAACGCCCTCCTCACTGTGATGTAACGCACCTATCCTTGCATGTGTATATATACCTACCTAACTGAAGCTTCCACTTCATGCATCTGATGAAATGGGTTTCTGCCCATAAAAGCTTATGCCCAAATAAATGTGTTAATCTTTGAGGTGCCAAAGGATTCTCATGGTTTTGCTAAAAACAGACTAATATGGCTACTCCTCTGGAACTTAATTGTGGGTAAGTTGCTCTTAAAACTTAAAAATACTTCCTGCAGAGTCTTAGGGCATGTCTACTCTACAAATTGACTTAACTTAAATTGACATCCAGCTGCCACAGTTAATAAATTAGTCCGATGTGTCCACCCCACGTTCATTGTGTTAGTGGGGCATATCCTTGCTTGTCCCACTGTGCAACTAGCCTCAGGGAGGTTTGGAAATGGCTTGCAATGCCTCACAGGACTAAAACATTGTTGCAGAGTGAAATGGGACATGGCTTCAACTTTCTGTGATGCAGTTGCCTGCCTCTATTCCTCTGTACCCTGGTATCACTGGCAAACAACCCATACTTTTTCGTATCTTTTTTTGAAAGCCTGGCTTAGCTCCGTGTAAGCCACAGCCTGAGAAGCATGGAGCCCATTCAGCTGTGCACTCTTGTGAGCATCACAAACACCTCACACCTTATCCTGCAGTATTTCCAGAGCTGAGACAGGAGCTCCCCTGTGAAACATTGCAATGTCCTTTAAGCAGTCCTGCTGCAAGCCACAGAGTGAAACAATTCCCGATTGCTGCTGGCAGTTGTGCAGCAGCTGAACAGGGTGGAGCACCAAGTCTGGTCCCTGGAAACAAGCACTGACTAGTGGGATCACATTGTTGTGTAGATATGGGGAGCAGTGGTTGCAGAACTTTAGAATGTGGACGGTCCCTTTCCAGGAACTTTGTGCAGAGCTTTCCCTAGCCCTGAAGTACAGCAGCACTAACATGAGACCTACTCTAACAGTGGAGAAGCAAGGGGTGATCACTCTGCGAAAGTTTGCAATGCCAGACTGCTCTCAGTCAGGGAATAAATTTGGAATTGGTAAATCCACTGTGGGAGTTGTTGTGATCTAAGTGTGCAGTGCCATGGAGTGAGTTCTGCTAAGTGGGCAATGTTCAGGCCATAGTGGGTGGTTTTGCTGCAAGAGGGTTCCCTAACTGCAGTGGGGCGATAGATGGCACATATATCCGTATCTTGGCACCAGACCGCCTTGCCAAAGAGTGCTTATGCCGAAAGGGATACTTTTCTATGGTGCTGGCAGAGCTGGGTATCACAAGCGGTTCATTTAATTGACATCAGTGTGGGATGGTCAGGAACGTGCATGGCATGCACATCTTTAGGAACATTGGTCTGTTCAGAAAGCTGTAATCAGGACTTCCTTTCCAGATCACAAAACAACCCAAACCACTGGCATGTTAGGGAAACTGCAGTTGAGGGATTTAGGAATAACCATGGGTGGGGGATTGCATGTTCTATTGTTTACGGTATGAGTATTGGTAATGAAAACTTCTACCCTCTCCCTTTGGTGATGATATCAGTCTCCTGAGGGTTACAGAGGTGGCAAGGGAGCAGATGCTGCAAGCGTTTGGGTTAAGAGCTGGTCCTTAGGCTATGCTACCTATTACACCCTAATGCAAATGCAAGTTGAACTGTAAGCAGATGCTTTTGGTGTCTGGCTGGGGACTGTCTGAATTGGGGCTCACCTGCCTGGTTTTTCCCCTCGAATGGGCCTTCCCTTGGGTCTGAACGCCACCCCCTCGCTCATGCTGGCTCCATCTCGCCTTCCAGACACACACTCGCCCCTCTCTAGCAAGGCGGCCTCTTTCCCCCTTCCCCTCCCAAAGTAACAGGACCGGCTGGGACTGCGCCTTTGTGGCGGGGGGAAGAGGAGCCGGGAACAGCAGCTGGGGCTGCAGGCAGGGGACTCTCTCTGCGGCACCGCGGCTTCACTGTGCTCCCGTGGGCGGGGTGCCGGGCTCCCCGCCGAGTCCGGACGGCGTGTGACTGCGTCTCGCAGGCTCGGTCGCGCTCCGGGGCAGGTGCGCCCCGCCCCGGCGGCGGAGCCCGAGGAGCGGCGGGGGCCAGGCGCGGCTCTCGCCGAACCCGCCGCTCCCCTGCGGCCGGCTGCGCCGGGACAGCCCGGCGGCACCTCCCCGCTCCTCCTCCGCGGCGCTGGCCGGAGGCGGGGCCGGCGGGAGCCGCGGCGGGCAGTGGCAGCCGGCGGCTCGGAAGGATGGGGCCGGAGCCCGCGGGGGCTGCTGCGGCCGGGGCGCCGTGAAGGGGCGGCGGGGGCCGGCGGACGGACGGGCCCCGGCCATGGGCGAGTCGGCGTGGAAGGAGAAGCCGGCGCTTCACTACGCGGTGAGCGGCGGGGCTGGCCCGGGGCGGCGGGGGCCGGGAGCGGCGGGGCCGGGGCTGCTGCGGCGGGCGGGGGCCGGGGAGCGGAGGCGGCTGGGCTGGGACCGGCCCCTTTCCTGTCTCCGCAGCGAGGGACGGGAGCGAACCTGCAGCGGCTCCCCGAACGGGCCGGGAGGGGTGACCAGAAGGGCCGGGCTTGCTGGGGCGGTGGCCGAGGCCGGGCGTGTTTCAAGGCATTTCTGCTCACACCAGGCGGTTGAGGAGGGGGTAAGGGTGGGGCTGTCGCGCCTGGGTGCGGGACTCCGTGGGATCCCTCCCGGTTCCCCCCCCCCAGCGACAGGTCGGCACTGTCGGATCGGGGCTGGAGTTTGTCGGCTCTTGAGTCTGCCCAGAATAAAGGGCAGGGGAGGGAAGATGCGCCTTCTCGGCGGCCGCTTCAGAAAGGAAAGCAGCAAGCGGGACTTGCCAAGGGGTTTGGGAGCGAGCGCTATGGGAAGGCGGTGTGCCGCAGCAGGCACTTCGGAAAGCGCGGTGCTGGGGTGCAATAGAAGAACGTCAATAGATCAAACTGCTGGGGATTCCTCTCGGTAGGAGGGTGAGCTCTGGGTGGGTTTTTTGGAGGAGCTGTGGTTATGTTGAAAAGTAACAAGGAAGTTTTAAAAAGTTGACATAGATTGGTTATTGGCTGTTCTTGTCCGTGTCACAAGCTAGCCTCGTTACACGATGCACAGGGAGTTCATTTCTTTTTGTAAGGCAACTTTGAGAAATGGGCTGTTTCTTGCATCATGTGCTTGAAAGAAGTGATGAGACTCTTTGTCACAATTACATTGACATTTTGTCCGTTTTTCAACAAGTGAAATGGAAGAATGAGTCATCAGTACTTGAAGCCATTTTCAGTTACTGATTCTTTTGCTGTTCCTGCGATAAGACCACACTGTATCATTTACTTCAAAAGAGATGAGCTCTTGAGAAACCACTTCCTTTTTATTAGCCTTATTAGGAGCATTTTCTCTGTTGTTTGAGTAAAGAAAGCAACTGCTTCCACTCTTGGTTTGTTGCCTGAAGCCACATGCAAAAGTTGGAATGATTAAGAACATGCTCACAATTAGACTGGTGTAAAACAGGAATACGGTTGCCGTCAGTAGAGTTACATGGATGTAAATCCTGTATAAGTAAGGCCCTACTTAATTTGCAATATTAGGCTCCCACTGCAGTTTTGACAGCCAGGCGGCTGACAGTGGGAGCCCTGGCCACCAGCCACCTGGGGCTAACAAGTAGGAGGCCCACCATGTGTGGGGCTTCTACTGTCAGCCCCCTGCATGAATGACTGTAATATAGTTGCAGCTAAATGTCTGGGTTAAAAAAAAAAAAGCCTGGCATAACATAATACTTGAGTGTTTATATTGGTCTAGCAAACTTTTCTTAAACAAATAGGTCTTCTCTGGCTTTTCCAAATTACTGCAATTAATAAAGGTCCGTTATTACTTTTCCGCAATTTTGCATGTCTTGTCTGGAACTCAGCTGCAATTATTTGACAATCATCCTGGGATTCAAGTACAGCCATATGTATAAGTGACAGCAGCATTTGGCCTGTAACTTTTATCAGTGTTGGAATTCAGCCGCTAGGAAAACTAGGGACATGGAGTCTCTTTCATGTAGTCTGATGTCCAGTCATGAGACAGCTAGTGGCACCTTAAACCACCAGGGCTCATCCCCCACATTATTTCAGCAGTTGTCATTGTACAACTTTTGTGTTGCACCCTTGTTAAACTTTTCATGTAAACGTTCATGAGTGAAATAGTTTTTGCAACTTACTTGACTTACATATTTTTATATTGAATGTGGGGCTGTAAAAATATTTTCATACCCACTCAACCACAGTAGTACTCCACCACAGGGAGCACTTAGGAGACTTAGCTAATGAAGCCGATTCTAAAAGTTGAGATAGATGAAAAATATCCATACAGAAGCAACCAGCCCGCTGTATTATATCTCAGTAATGGTAATAAATCCACTGACCTACTGGTTACTGTCAGTAAACGAGCAGCCCCTTTGAAAAATCTGTCATTCCACTACTTTCTTTGCTTTTCCATCTTTGATTGAGATAACTGTATATACCTGTTTACCATGGTATGTATAGGAGCCTGTTGTTTAGTAGGACAATTGCTTCACTAATCGTTGGAGAAGTTTCTCAAACAGACACACACAATTTATAGAGACTAGGTGGGTGAGGTAGTATCTGGTACTGGGCTAACTTCTGTATAAAAGAAAAGATATTAACTCGCCCACCATGACACTCTAAAATCCTGGGACCAGCACAGCTACAACAACACTACAAACGTAACATTTGTCACATGCTATCCCATTGCTATGCAACTTTTATTGTTTTGTGTGATCACATTTGTAAGCCCATCAGCCATGTTATTGTTTCTCTTGGTTCGCCACTAGTCTTTCTTCATGACAGCAGTCAGCTGGCATAAAGTTCAGGTCAGCTGTCCTGCAAAGAAGCATGGCCAGCCACATCAGAAAAGTGGCTAGAACAACAACTGTTTTGTTTGAATTGTTCTGCATCACAGTAGAGGAGAAAATGTAATTTTAAAAATTTAACATCAATAAATTAATCTAATTTTCTTTTTAAAGAATTAAAATTTAATTGAACTATATTGTCTGCATGAAAAATGCAAAGGAGGAGGAAAATAAGCAAAGCACGTACGCATGTGCTTAATGTTAAGCCTGTGAATAGTAGATGACTTTAGTGGCTTAACATTAGTTAAGACAATAAACAATAATTGCTAAATAAACAATAGTTGTGTGGACTAAATAAAAAAACAAGTTCTTGGGTTATCTTGATGATTGTGTGAAATAATAATTGTGCTGTTACTGTATTATTTAACTACAGATATTTGATTATTGGATTATATAACAATATTATTTCTGATTTTTATTAGGACTGTTTACTTACATGCCATTCTTTAAAAAATAAAAGGGAATAAAATAATGTATAGAATACCATTGTGACTCACAAAGTATGATATTTCTAAGCATGTGCTAGGTATAAGCGTAACCTAAGTGCTGTAATCCATAAAGAATCAGGTATAACTATTGTTTAGCCAAAACTAATATTATAATGTGGCAAATGGGATTGCCTTGACATGACTGTCATTGGGTTTTATCCTACTTCTGTTCAAGTCAATGGGAATTTTGCTATTGACTTCAATGGGACCAAGATTGCTAGCTGGTTTTGTTTCAAAACTATGCTTTGAATTAAATGCGGGATCTTTATTCCTGAAAAACACTTCAGCTGGCTAACAGTTTATTCCTTTCAACTAGTTGGAACATCTTTCAGTTTTGAAATCCATTTTTTTTAAATCAACTAATAGGAAATGTTCATGTTTCAATCAGACTGGTTTTTCTTCTAATTGTTCTAACACTTAGTCTGTTTTCTTGTTTTAACTTTCCATTATCATCTCCTAACTATATAATTTGGATCACCCCAAATAATTTTTCTCCCTAGCTGCTTTTTACATCCTGTCAGTATTGTAAATACTTGAAGTTGGTTATTTCATCTTGCCAGTTGCCATCTAGAAGTAGTATGCTTTAACCTTTCCTCCCAAGTCAGTCCCACTAGTCCGTTAATCATCTTTGTTATTCTCTGCTGAATCCCCTCTGATTTAATTATTTCTTTCCTGTTTTGAGGGGTCTGAGTACGGTGTTCCAGGTGCTGTTTCATCAGAGCTGAATAAAGGGGGATTGTCCCTTCCCTGAGTTGGGATGGGAGGCCTTTGTAAATTTATAATAACTTTTGAAATCATAGATGCAATTTAAAAAAATGCTGCAGCTCCATGTTTTTTTTATCTTAAATACTTATTAAGCAACATTATAATATTTAGTCATCTTCCGAATCAAATGGGATGACCGATGCACCAACATCAGTGTTCTGTGCCAAGCAAAAACCTCCCACATTGAAACCATGATCATCCACCACCACAACTGTTGGACTGGTCATGTTCTTTGAATGCCAGAAAATTGACTCCAGAAGCAGGTCATGTCCTCACAACTGAGCCATAGCCAATAGACGAGTGGTGGGCAAAAAAAGCACATCAAAGACACCCTTGAAGCCAACATGAAGAAGTGCAATATTGACATAAACTCATGGGAAACCCAAGCCTTTGACTGACCAAAATGGAAAAGGACCTTGTGGTAAGGACGCCAGTATTTTGAGATCCAACGGTGAGGACAGAAAATGGAAAAGGAGGAAAGAACACCCTGCAGTCCGACTGAACAATCCAGATCAGCCCCTTCCATTGGGAAATGTCTGCTCCAATTGTGACAAGATCTGTGGATCCTGGATTGGTCTCATTAGCCACCTGAGGATCCCCCAGCGATAACTGTCTTCCATAGAATGATAGCCAATCATTCTTGTAGTCTGACAAACCCCTCCAATGGGCCAAGGTCTGACATGGAGATAGTGACTTAAATCAGCTCTGCCCTGGAACATCTGCCAGAAGTGTCCAGCCTGGAAGAAGAACCCGCACTGACCAAGAAATTGCCTCTGTAGTTATCAGGAGGGAACAAGAGACAAAAGGGGAGGGCAGGCCTTGAAGGTGACTTTCTTGACCAGCAAAAGTCCCACTGTTTAAAGATGTGGGACTATCTCTAGCCGGGAAGACAAGGGGATTCCCTAATCTGTTTGACCACTCACAGAGAGAGAGTGTGAGCATTTGGGTCACTCTGAGGGAAAGTCTAGTGGTCTAGTTATGAAATACATTTAGCCTCTCTGACCTGATCCTGACCCCAGCTCAACCCTAATTCAGGCAATGGTATTTCATTGCATTTTTTGAGATCAGAATGTTTTTTCCAGCAATATTCCGGGACATGTTCTTCTTTCTGACCCAGTCTTTGGTCAATTGACACTCTACTGTAGAGTGACCATATAGCAAGTCTGAAAAATTGGGATGAGTGGGGGAGTAATAGGTTTCTATATAAGACAAAGCCCCAAACATCTGGTCACACTACTAATGTGACACCGTCACAGACACTCTGATAATTTTTGTGGTTTTAAATATTTGTCTCTCCTGTTGCTGTCCACAGGGGAAACTGACCATTCACACAGTGCTTTCCAAAGAACGGAGCAAATAAACGGGGGAAAAAGATATATGTTTTCTAATTTTCACTTTATAGTAATGTTGTTACTTGTAACAAGAGTAGGTAAAAAGGTTCATTCAGAAATGTGATATTTAAGTTAGCAGTGTCCTATAAAAGTAAGAGCTAGGGCAATGAAAATCCAAGGATTTAAAGTATTCCTGTACATTCATTTTTTCAGAATCCTAGACTTATTTCTTAAACAGTTCCTTGCGCTTCTGGTTTGAAGGTACATTATCGGATGTCTTGATTCTGCAGCCATTCACAGATTGAAGCAATAGAATTGTGTGCTACAACCATGTCCCATTTATTTCAATGGTTATAGTTAAAGCTAAGATTTAGTCTTGGGTATTTTTAGTAAAAGTCATGGATAGGTCACAGGCAATAAACAAAAATTCATGTCTCGTAATCTGTCCATTACTTTTACTATAAATACCCTTGACTACATCTTATTTGCTCCCAATGGTACTGCTGCTCTGGGGGACCCTGGAGGCTGACGGCTGGCCCCTGCTCCAGTGGTGGGGGCTGACTTTCCCTGGCTGTCTGCTGCTTTGAGGCCCTGGGGGCCACTGTTCAGGCTGCCCCCGGGTCATTGCTGCCCTGGGAGTCCCTGGGGCTAGGCCCAGGGCCACTACTTGGGCAGTCCTTGGGCCTCTCCAGCAGTGGCCAGCGCGGTGGCCCGTGGTCAACCTCACTGGCTGCTGCAGCTTGCGGAAGTCACGGAGGTCGCGGAAGTCACAGAATTTGTGACTTCTGTGACCTCCGTGACAGACCACACCCTTAGTTATAGTAAGTTGCAAGTATCATTTATCTGAATAGAATGATGACTTTGAACTCCTTTTTTTCAAAAGATGGTAGCAGTTATTTCAATTCCTCCAATAATCCAAGATGTATCCAACTGTTTTCACATGGCCGTTTCACATAAACAGCATCTCAGGATATGAGAAATAGTTTCAGCTATGTTGCATGAGCCAGTTACCTAGAGCAGGTAGGAACGATGAAGTGAGTAACAATGTTTCCATTTCTGGGTCTGAGCTTCTAGTTCCTGTTCATTAGTCAGTCTTATTGTCTGCAAAAGTGTGGGTGGTTTATTTTTTGGAGGGAAAAAAGATCATGATTTGAGATTATTACTGAGCCCATCTTGCATTCTTCACTTGGGCAAAATTCCCATTGACAGCAGTGATTCCCATTACAAAATCATAAGAATTTGGGTAGTGGCTTTTCTGCTAAGCTTTAAAAAAAAATACATAAAGTGAGGAAATGAGCACTTTATTCCACTCAACAATGAACTCTGGGTCAAACTAAGAATGGTATTGATGGACACTGAAGTGGATCTATTCATCTTTCATCAACCATGGAAAGTTGCAGTGATTGTGACCATTGAGAAGCCAGATTGAAAGAAGGCGAGACCTCCTCTGCTGACAGGTAAATAGAATCTTGTGCGTGTCACAAGCTCTTAGAAAGCTGCAGGGAGTGACACTACAATTCAGTTCAGATGACTTAATTAGCATTTTTAGAGCATGGTGGAAAAATTAAGTAGTCTTGGCTCTGCACATGCCCATATTTATGAATTTTTTATCTTTTGGTAGTATAGATAGCATGAGGCAAAACTCACTGATTTTTTTTTCTCTTGCCCTTTTATTGAGTAATTTATCACTGAAGTAGGATTTATAATCTTTGGGGTTGAAAAATTGTCTTTACAGAGGTATTGCTTAATAAATCAGTTTCTGAGCTGAGCTTGAGGATATTAATTCAAATAGGCACAGGAGTTCTAACTTTAATGCCACCTTCCAGGACTCTGGTAAAATAAGGTAAAGTCAGTATAGTTCATCTCTCATAGGAGATTTGGCCAATCCGCGTTAACACCTCGTGGAGCTGTTCTGTGAATGAACTTGAAAGCACAGTGTTGTGGAAGTCTGAGCTAGTGGTAGATTCTTACACAGTCTGTTCAGTAACAGCTTAGTCCTCGAAGGAACGTTAGCTTTGTAGATACTGCAGACTGGGGAATTGTGAGCTCAGGGTTCTGTTCCATGCACTTCTCACTTCACCAGTCTGTGCCTCAGTTTTCCTGTGAAAATATTTCCCTCCCTGGGGGAGTTGTCTTGTAGATTAACTCGTTAGTGTTTGGGAGGTGCTCAGATACCAAGGTGATGTGACAGAAATAAAAATAATAGGCTCTGTGGTGTTGGTGTTTATTAGCGAGAGCTTCTCCTGCCCGTATAGCTACCGCCTCTCGTGGATGGTGGAGTAATTAAACTGATGGAAGAACCTTGGAATGCCTTCACCAGATGTGCTACAGCTGTAGCTACATCAGTACAGCTGCACTGCTGTCATGCTTCTAGCATAGATGTAGCTTGATCCTCTGATGGTCCTGTCTTCCAGGTTTTTTTCCTCTGGAACTCAAGGCAACTTTCTAAATCTGCATCTGGATCAGCAGTGCCTGCCCAGGAATCCTAGCGATAGATGATAGAGTTTCTTGGATTTCTGCCCCACTCTGCAGGGTGCTGAAATTTGATGATGGCAGTAGTCGCCAGGCACGAGCTGCAAGCTTTTTGTTGTTTAGCTGCATTACTTTCAGCTTGGAAAATGAAGCTATGCGCTCTGATGACGATCAACGCCATAGAAGTATTTAGATAGTCAGTGCCATTTTTCTTTGTTGTTAGTTGCTGGTTAGTTTCACTTTCTGAGCCCTGGTCTGTACTGCAAATTTATGTCCATATAACTACGTCACTCAGAGGTGTGGTAGTTACACTGAACCATTCCCCAGTGTAGACAGCGCTGTGTCGATGGGAGGGATTCTCCTCTTGATATTGCAGTCGCATCTTGGAGAGGTGGAGAACCTACGCTTTCTCCCGTCGGTGTAGGTAGCCTCTTCTCGAAGCACTACCGCAGTGCAGCTCACTGTTGCAGTGCTGTAAGTGCAGACAAGCCCCTCGTCTCATGTTTTATTAGCACAAATACTGCAATGCAAATGTTGCTAAGACTGTCAGGAGATATTTGCATATATATCTATTTCTATTGGAATTTATAAAAAATCAGGATACATTTCTATTGGTCGCAGCTCGTGAAAAAGCTTATTTATACGGAATCTTAATTTTGAATTAAAATAGGCCTGAGATTATCTCCTTAAAAAACAAAGCAATTCTATCTGATATGCTTAGCTAAGTCTCTTGAAGACTTTAACTTCACAGTTTATGGTTCCTCAGTTTTGACTACTAACATACCTCTGGCTGTTATTCATTGCTTAGTGTCCTCCATGGAAATACAGTTCTCGTGTTTGAATTAAATACCTGTTTCCATAGAGATAGCCCAGCTGAACTTTTAATGGGTCGGATAAGATTCAGAATTCATGTTTCATGTGGTTCATCATTTTCTAAAGGTATTTAAGGATACAAGAATGGTGTGACAGGGAGGGCTTACCCCACAACAAATGGAAATAAAAAAGGTACTTCATTTATCAAGGGACGACAGAAGGTGCGCACGTGATATATTCCTCACCAAAGTAATCTAAAAGCCTTAATATTGCAAAGTCTGGCTGACATATCCATGTTGTTAGTGTTCACTAGCTCTAAGGGAGTGTCACCTCTGAAAACTCTCTTGGGGAAGAGCCTGGGCCTTATTGGGATCAAGTGGTTTAAAAAAGAAAAATAAGAAATGTTTTCCTTAGTAACGATTGCTATGTAAAACTTTATCGACCATACACAGTTAAAAGGATTTCCTGCATATATTTTGTACTAAGTCAAAAAGAGGGTGTTAGAAAGTTCTCATGTGAAACAGGATACTAAAACAGTGTTTTATAGATTGCCTGTTAAAATTGTACAGTACTGTAAGGTGAATTAGGTTTTGTTTTTTTTTTTTGGTTTTTTTCCCCCCAGTTTATTTTTGTGTTTATTGCTTTTGGTTGAATGAGAAGTGTAGGTGCCCATTATAACTACACAAAATGGAGTTTGGCATTGCTCCAAAAGTGTATCTACATTTTTGTAACAGTTGTCTGAGTCCTACCTTAAAAGTAATACCAGGAGCCTATGCTGTCTGACACTTCATGACCCACTTGATTTGTTTATTCTTAAAGATTATTTTGTATGTTGCTTTGTTTGTTTTGGAATATGCTAACTTTGTAGAGTCTAAGACTGATTTAAGATGTTAGTTACTTTGATGTAAAAGAAGATTAGCTCTGTTGACTTCACTGTCTCTGAAAAGTAGGCAGCTTCAATTGGTGCCTAAATATGGATTCAGGCACATAACGTCAGGTACCTAAATTTTGTAAACCTCATACCTGATTATACAGTCGGTCGGACTGATTTAGATATCTGTTATGCCTATGTAAATCCAGTATACTTTTATTGATCAACTTGCAGTTGATACAAACTATCATCAATATTAACTTCAATGGCAGTTGATTAGCACTTCTGAAATTAAGCACTTGAGTAAATGTCTAAATATGGATTTAGGCACCTAACTTCTGGCACCCAAGTTTGGAAATTTTGGCCTGATTTTCTCCATTTATGAAAGTGTGCAGTATTCTTCCAAAGCACACAAACGCTGGCACGTATTATTTCTCAATATGTGGAAATGAGATATTTTTAATGTTTGTACTTTAAAAGCACATCGTGTAGAGTTGTAAGGATACATTGTTAAATTTGATTTATCAAGCCTGAATAAAATTGAATAGAGTCTAAGATTTTTCTTTCTCTCATTAGAGTATACAATCTCTGATAACATACTTAGGAATGAGAGACTAAAGTGTGTCTTGTAAGCTCCGTATCAGTGCAGGCAGGACCCTTTTTCATCTGAACTAATTAGTCTTGTTTGCTTTTTTCCAGTCCATTTTGTAAATCATGCATAATAATTTGTTGGTATTTAAACACATTTTAAAGTGAAGACAGACTCTGACGATGAAAACGAGAGAGAGATATATTAAGCTGATTGAAGCTTTGGGGATATGTTAATGCATGTACATGGAAAAACATCCCACTGGGACCTTGAGTAAATTAGGTATGCATATTACTAACTGTAGAGAAACATAAAAGTTATGTAGGGAGAGAACTATAGCCCCATAGTCCATCCCTTGTCTTGCCAAGATACGTTGTATATCTTCAAATGAATATTCAGGCCTTTAAATTCTGTAATGCTAGCTGTTCCTTTTGGCAAACTATCTCACGTTCCAGCGACCCTCTGGGTGAAACAGTCTGACTTCTTGCCTTTTTTTTTTATATGATGGCCTTAGATGTTTCCTTGTTTTCTCTGTGGTAAACAGTTCACCTCCTATATCATATCTTGCTGCTATTACTATTTGCATGATTAAATTTTCCTTCAGTGGATGCTTTTATAGACTATACATTTTGAGCTTTGAAAGCTTTCCTGCAAAAACTAGATTTAAATAAAACAAATGAGTGATTTATTTTAGAGCAAAGTGTAAGTACTGGGGAACTGGCCACAAAATTAATGAGGTTTTTTATGTTTGCCAACAGTGTGTGGTATGAGTGGTTGGGGAAGCCCTTTCGCTAGTTATGTTCCTTCCTGCACACATGCCAAATTGTGGTATTGTGTATTTACTTTCTCATTGAGGGCTTTCACTTTCGGGCTTCTATAGAATTCCAGCTTGTCCTCCCCCTCTACTAAATGAATACGAACAGATGCTAGGTGAGACAGTGACATGATTTGACCGGCCCTGTCACCAGTATATAAATATGTCAGAATTATAACTTATGCATATCACAGTTCTTGTGCTTTTCCCTGTGTCTAGCAGAAATCAGGATGGAAGATGGAAGCAAACTGGCTTAGGTTCAAACCAAATAAGAAGCAAGTTACTTCCTAATTAGAATAGCTAAAAGACTGAATAAGGGTTGTGAGATGCTCAGATATTGAGAACACAGAAGTATGTGGATGTCAGGTATACCACTTCAATGAAGGCATACCATTTGTCAATGTAGTTTACGGTATCAGGATAATTTTGGATTCATTCCTGCTCCTAGATTCTTACCAGACAGCTGTGTCATGCAGTGCATCTGTCTACTTGTTTGACTCAGAAGTATCAACCATTCCCTTCTAAAAAAGACCTTGCCACGTCGATCTAAGCTCTTGTAACCTCAAGGCTAAATTGCTGCAATGCTGCCAGCTTGGGTCTAGCCACAGAAAACACCTGGAAGCTTGTGCTAGTACAAAATGTAATGCCACGCAACATTTGTACTTTGCATTGGCTACGCCTATATACACACAATTTCAAATTGTGTTTTAGATAGTTGATTATGATCTACAAAGCCCCGAGTGGTTTGTGACCAGTTCTATGTGAGTGACTTTCCCATGTACTGTCCAGGGAATTACATCCTCTTAGGTCACTCTTGTTCGCAGTAGGGTAAGACTCATTGGGGCTCATTGCAGGGCATTTTCCTGCTGCATAAGTAGAAAGCCCACTCCTTCGAATGTGCCAGACCGTGGGTATGCTGAGCTTCAGGGCACAAGAGAAGATTTATCTGTTTTGTCAGGCTCTTGTCTGGTTTATGGCCTAATTGAATGGAAACTAATCCTTTTATTCAGGTGGTCAGCAGGTCCTGTTGTTGAACATTTTAGGTTGAAAGGCTTAGCTTGCTTTTTTGTTAATGATTGATTTTTATGGACACACAATTGATGATGGGCACCAACATAAATTCCTAAATAAATATACAGGGAATTCCTGTTTCTGTCCCTGAAAAATGTACTGAAATATATTCAGAGAGGTCTAGCTCAAAGTGACATAAGCCAGTAAACTCAGACTATGACTATGAGGAAACTATATTATTAAAGGCAAAAAGCTAAATTACTGAAAAGCTGAGTTTTATTTTTCCTTCTTAACCAAACCCCAGGGTGCCTGTGTGTTTTGGTAGGGACGTTCCAAACATGATCACACAGCATAGATGAAGTAATGCTGAGTGCTCTGTATATGTGCATTTCAGAGGATAGAAAGTGGTGCAATAGAGCAGAATCCATCTTTTCTGCACAGTCATAGAGGAGGAGAAGTGAGAAAACAGTGTAGCTCTTTTCCATAATGCTGTATTATTTTGCCAAATGCTGTATTGCTTCTCTCAGTATATTTTGTGTGTGTGAGAGCGAGAACGGAAAAACCGCCTGGTTGTATTTGTGTTAGAGACATTTTTGTCCTCCCTGATTACTTGTGTTTCGGTGATTTACCCACTGACTGCTGATTCTGGGGGAATTTTAAGGCCTTTATCATCTTCTTGTGGTCAGACTTCTGGAATATAGACAGGCCAATAACTAATCCATGATTACATTAAAATGATCCAAAAATTCCTTCCCAGCTGTTTGACATTCTGACACTGGAGAACCTTCCCTTGAGTTGAGAAAGCATGTCATACCCAAGAATTCAGTTGCCATTTGTAGTGGATGGAATGAATAGGACCACATACTTTGCTTTGATAAGAGCATTCTGTGGCTGTTGGCAAATACTTAATTCCCCCTGAAATCACAATAGCTTTTGCAGGGATGGATACCAACAAAATTACACACTTTTTGGGTGAAAATCTATCTATACATAAGCCAGACTGCACCAGAGTCAAGACTGAGGTCTTGGGGAGTAAATTGGGGCTTGCACTACTTTAATTTATCCCACTGTCACACCAATGCAAGTCTCATTTTAACTCAGTGTGTTATGTCTACATCAGTGTGGTTACTTCAGTGCAAATTTTCCCCAGTCTAGGCAAGTCCAAAGATGCAAAACCTGTTGTTTCTGTGAGTAAAGGTGTGTAAAAGCGGCATCAGAGTGCATTCTGTAAGTGACTGGAAAAATGCCGTCATGGGATGTCAGGTTTATTGTCACTTTGTGACACTATATCAAATCTGCTCAGGTGAACGGTTGAGATGTCCTCGGGCAACCCCCAAGCTAGGTTCTTTCTCAGGCTTCATTGCCAATACAAAATATCCTGCACCTGTGATTTGCATAATGCATCTGTTGTAAGGAGCCAGACTGGATTCCAGTGCATTTTCAGGTGTGCAGGGCTAATAGAGGTAAAAAATCAGTCAAACTGATTATAGAGGTAAAAATCAATAAAATTGTAATTCTGTATGTATGATAAGAAGGTAGGGAGCAGATCTCTTGAGTGGGAAGCTGGCATTTTTACAAAGTTGGTTTTCTTACCCAATCACATGTCTGAAATTTTGGCAACACTTAGCATTGCCAGAAAACTCTTAAAGCTGTCATCTCTGCTATAAATATAGTAGCTCTTACATTAACAATCAGATAATGTTAATTAGACCTTGGATGTGGCCTTGTTTCAGTTTGTCCTGTACCACTATTTAGTTAATTTGCCCTTTGTGTAAGATTTATGGCTGAAACTGGAATTCCAGTTGAGGCTATCTGGGAAACATAGACTAATTCTTTACCTTTAGCAACCTGTTCCTAGGATTTTAAAGAACTAAAAAAAATCTTTATCTATATTAGGAAAATGACCTGTTGGTGAACACAGGTGTCACCCTGTAATGATTCTGAAAAGAATTATGTCCTGATCACATTAGTGGTGAAATGGAAAAAGGCAAATATGGTGCCCATCTTCAAGAAAGGGAAGAAAGAGGATCCAGGGAACTATAGGCCGGTCAGCCTCACCTCAATCCCTGGAAAAATCATGGAGCAGGTCTTCAAGGAATCCATTTCAAGGCACTTAAAAGAGGGGAAGGTGCAGATCAGGAGCAGTCAACATGGATTCACCAAGGGAAAGTTGTGCCTGACCAACCTGATTGCTTTCTATGAAGAAGTGACTGGTTATGTGGATGAGGGGAAAGTGGTGGACATGATATACCTTGACTTTAGCAAAGCTTTTGATACAGTCTCCCACAGTATTCTTATCAGCAAGTTAAAAAAGTATGGGTTGGATGAATGGACTACAAAATGGATAGAGAATTGGCTAGAGCAAAGGGCTCAATGAGTAGTGATCAATGGCTCCATGTCTAGCTGGCAGCTGATCACAAGTGGAGTGCCCCAGGGGTCGGTCCGGGGGCCAGTTTTGGTCAGCATCTTCATTAATGATCTAGAAGAGGGGGTAGATTGCACCCTCAGCAAGTTTGCAGATGACACTAAGCTAGGGGAGTGGTAGATATCCTGGAAAGGAGGGATAAGATACAGAAGGACCTAACCAAATTGGAGGATTGGGCCAAAAGAAATCGGATGAGGTTCGACAAGGACAAGTGTGGAGTCCTGCACTTAGGACGGAAGAATCCCATGCACAGCTACAGACTGGGGACTGACAAGCTAGGCAGCAGTTCTGCAGAAAAGGATCTGGGGTTTACAGTGGATAAGAAGCTGTATATAAGTCAGCAGTATGCCCTGGTTGCCAAGAAGGCTAATGGCATATTGGGCTGCATTAGTAAGAGCATTGCCAGCAGATCGCGGGAAGTGATCATTCCCCTCTATTCGGCATTCGTGAGGCCGCATTTGGAGTATTGTGTCCAGTTTTGGGCCCCCCACTACAAAAAGGATGTGGACAAGTTGGAGAGAGTCCAGCAGAGGGCAACAAAAATGATTAGGGGGCTGGAGCACAAGACTTATGAGGAGAGGCTGAAAGAACTAGGCCTGTTTAGTCTGCAGAAGAGAAGAATGAGGGGGGATTTGATAGCAGCCTTTAACTACCGGAAAGGGGGTTCCAGGGAGGATGGAGCTAGGCTATTTTCAGTGGTGGCAGATGACAGAACAAGGAGCAACAGTCTCAAGTTGCAGTGGGGGAGGTCTAGGTTGGACATTAGGAAAAAAATTTTCACTAGGAGAGTGGTGAGGCATTGGAGTGGGTTACCTAGGGAGGTGGTAGCATCTCCATCTCTAGAAGTTTTTAAGCTGAGGCTTGACAAAACCCTCACTGGGATGATTTAGCTGAGGATAGTCCTGCTTTGAGCAGTTGGTTGGATTAGATGATCTCCTGAGGTCCCTTCCAACTCTTAATAGTCTATGGTTCTATGAAACAGCATTGGTGCAGGGGAACCATTGTGGGATCTACTGTTCATGGCAGTGAGTCAGTTTTCTAGCTTGGAGGCTAGCACAATCTTTGATTATTTCGTGGTAGTCCAGCCTTTGTTTCAAGTCAGTCTGAATGGACATTAAGGCAAAGGCATTCATGCTGGACTGTCCCATCGTTGCAGGGTCATAGATTTTAGTTCTGCTCATCCTGGAGAATGACTGTTCTGTTTCAGCATTTGTGACTGGCAACATGAGGTAAATATGAAGCGCGATGTTCACATTTAGAAAAGTGGATTCCAGGTGGTGTGCCTTTAGTTGCATTAATAGGTTTATTGGCGAGTTTTTTTTTTTGCAAAGGGGCAAAACTAACTCCTCTTCAAGAATTGCTTCTAGATCATATGGATATTTTGCAAGCAAAACTTCAGCTGCAGAACAAATTTCATTGTGGGGCATCTTATTGAAGTTGGTTAGGAAGTCAAATCCTTATATGTGCTTCCAGACAGTTTTGTAGGGAAACTTTCAAACTGTTAATTATGAAGTTAAATGTGTGTCTCCTAATTTTTTCTGGTCCATGCAGCTCCACATTGAGTGTATTGGATTCACATACCTGGTGTTTGTTTTGGGACTGTATGAGTTTTACTATAATAGGGTGGAGATATAGTTGGTTTGCAAGTTACTTCTGTTTCATTTAACTGATCTCTCAGATGCAATAAAATGTCACTCCGTGATTTCAGGAATTGGATAGAAGAACCAAGGTCGATCTCTGCTCTGGAAATGTGCAAGAAGACCCATCTTGTTTTACAGGAACTGAGCTTCTGCTTGTGTAGTCCCAAGTAGGATACATGAACAGAAGTGGTTTCTTCACTCACTTTATTTAGAACTTCTTGTATATTTACATAATTGTGAAATAGGACTTTTGTGGATTCTGAGTGGCAGAACCAAGAGGTGCTGGACAAATATTTTAGACTCAAAATACAATTATTTTCATTTTCTTTAAATCCCTCTGTAAACATTTTCCAACAGTACATGGAGCCAACAGGGGAGGCACAGAGTCATTTAGAAGAAACCAAAAATGTATTTTTGCAGGCAGCACTGGACACTGTGGTTGCTGACAAGATTCAGATAATGTGCAGCACAAGGGACATAATCTGCTAAACAATTTTTTTGTCTAATACGTGTCTGAGGGCCGACATTTCCCTGACATGTTGGCAACACCGTGACACAGGTCTGACTGTGGCAATCCAAAATATTAATATCAAATTAATTTCATGTAAACAGTACATTTCTCTGCAAGATTTTTGCCAGATTGGCAAGGAAATGGGCATCAAGTTCAGAAAACGTTCAACATGTGCACTTTCATTAACAAAAGGCGCAATGAATGCCAGCTGAACAACATGATAAACATGAAGAGTACTGTCAACTGAAAGGGAGTAATACTTGGAAGTGCGAATTTCCTCCTGCATTGCTGATAAAACTTTCTTCCCCATCAGCTGCAAAGATCTCAATGCAGATAGTGAAGGCAACATATTACGGTTTTTCCATGCCCAGCATTACTGAACTTCGCAGCATGACTTGCATGGATGTTATCAAATTAGGAAATTAGGTTTAAAACTTCGAAAAAAGTCTGTTGTGAACAGATCCAATTTTTCCATAATGCCTGTAGTAAGCCCACCCCATCATCCCTGGTCAGGAGGTTTGGGGGCTAAGAGAGTAGTGGGGCATCCTAATAGGCACAGTCTACCAGACTGTTCCCAACCTCCCAGCCATATGACTTGAAAGTCCGAGTCAGGATGGCTGACCCTAGGTCCGGTGTGGTGTGACCTAATGGCCAGAGTCAATAGCCGCCCTTGAGTCAGGGCTGGGAGAGTCAATAGCCACCCTCGGGTCAGGATAGAGAGAGCCAGTGATCTATATAGCTCAAGCCCTCAGGCAGGGTGGGGCCACAGAGCAGTCTATAGCCTAAGCCCCCAAGCAGGGTGGGGCCACAAGCAGTCTACTGCTCAGGCCCTCAGGCAGGGTTGGGCAAGAGACATAGCCTGTAGTCCTGGCCCTCAGGCAGGGCAGGGCAGGCAAACAGTCTGTAGCTAAACAAGGATTTGCACACCTGTGGAATCTGAAGCTCAGGCAGAGAGTTGTTGTCACCCCAAGGAGAGTGGTAGGGTGGACGGGGGGATGCGAGCCAGCCTGTCTCCACCGCATCCCAGCCCAGGGTGCTGTCTGTGGGGATCCCACCACAACATGCTGACCTATCTCGGGCAGGTGATATCACTCACTCTGTCTCCCTAGGCTACTAACTACCATGCCTCCTGACGCTGTTGTCCAAGACTTGTTGGGACCTTCGGGTTCCCTGGTGCTGGTAGCGCCCTGGATGTCTGACTCTGGGCAGTCGGTTGTGGTCAGCGGGTCTCCATTCATTCGGATTTCCAGGGCTTCTGGTTCCCTCAGCTGTGGGCTGAAGTGGCTCCCTGCTTGGAGCATCCACCAAGCATCCTTCCTCCTTAGTGGTCCCTGTGGAATGAGCTGGGCTGCTCCCTTTTATACTGGGGCAGCAGTTGGAGTGTGCCCAGCACGGTTCTGGGGACAGAACTTCTGCCATCGATCATGTGGGTTTAACTTTTTCCACCTCAGTGTGGGGTAAGCCTACCCTGTCACAGTCCCCATGAAATGTAAGCCCACTGAAGTTAATGGAACAAACACCGGCAATGAAAGTGTTCCAATTAAGTATGAATATTCTCTCTGACTCCTTCTGAACTGGTCATAAGCTATCAGTCGACCCATTTTAAGATGTAGTTTAAAAATAGTTCCTGCTATTATAGTTGAACCAACAATAACTGTTCCAAAGCCATGATTCAGGAAGGCATCGTGATTTAGGACAGTACATACGCACTGGCTTAACTTTAAGCCTGTGCTTACGTGCTCTTCTTCATCAGAGTCTAAAGAAGCAAGTATTCAAGGTTTTGTTTGGACCATATTGGTCTATTTCTTGAACTCTCATTGTTGCATTACCATCTTTGCAGCTCCACGCTTGGACTAATAGGAGCACTAGTGTAAACTGGTCATTGGGGTTGTCGCTATGGTGTAGGCCTACTCTGAGTGGCAGTCGGTATACATGAGTGCTCTCACTTGTTTTGAATCAGAAAGACGAATGGAGGGACTGTTTCAAAGGTTACACCAATACAGTTTCAGTGCCAGTGTAAGTAGGGCTTTTTCCTTAGCTTCCATCTCTTCTGCAGCAGCCAGTTAGACAATGTCATCAGGTGTTCTGTCATACTTTAGTAGCTATCAATCAACTTAAAATCTTCTTTTTGGATGTTAAAATTTTAGCAAGGTAGCATGTACAGTAAGTTGTTCATGATACAAAAGATTTAATTGTGTCACGTTACAATATTTTTTTTAAAGACAATCTTGAACTTCAGAGAATGCTAGATAATTGTGACATAGGTTAGTTTAAAACATTTTATAATGTAGAAAGTGGAGGATTAAAGAGGGGAGGATGGGAAGTGAGAGATGATATGGGGCAGAATTAAGGTTGTTTGGATGATCCTCACTTTTGTTTACCATATGTCCCTATGTTGAGGATGTTTTTGTTTTGTTTTGTTTTGTTTTTTTTTAAAGTTTAACTTAACTTTGGATTCCAAGGCTTCCCAGAGTTTAGGTTTTGTTTGCCTTATGGATATACTTAGTGTTTGATGCATGCTCTCGGTGGGAGAGTAGGTAACATTTTAGGGGGGTTCAGTGAATAGAATAATAAGAAGGAAAAAAAAGATGTGTGATGAAAATCTGACATGGAATTGAGAATATTCACTGAATTTACCTCTCATTAATGGGCATTCATTATGATGAGCTTGGTTTTCACAAATGTTGGGTGACTATGTTTCCCAATCAGTTCACTTGGAGTCGTGCATACTCATCACTTCTGCAAATCCTGGTCCCATATGTTGATTTTTATTGGCCTACACTGCATGATACATAACAAAAAGCCTCATAGAAGTTACAACCTGACTGAAGGGATGCTAAGCCAGAATGTAGGACTATCTTCATAGAATCATGGTATCATAGAAATGTAGGGTTGGAAGGGATCTCAAGAGGTCATTTCCCTGTGCTGAGGCAGGACCAAGCAAACCTAGACCTCCCTGACAAGTGTTTAAACTCCAAAAATCAAGATTCTATAGCCTGTATTGGAAGCCTATATTAAACCTAAATCTCTCTTGTTGTGAATTAAGCCCATTACTACTTGTCCTACCTTCAGTGGTCATGGAGAACAATCAATCCACCATCCTCTTTAAAGCAGTCCTCAACATATTTGAAGATTATTATCAGGTCCCTTCTCAGTGTCCTTTTCTCAAGGCTAAACATGTGGGTTTTTTTCACCTTTCTTCATAGGTCGTGTTTTCTAAATCTTGTATAATTTTTATTGCTCTCCTCTGGATTCTTGTCATATTTTTCTTAAAGTGTGGCACCCAAAATTGGACACAGTTCTTCAGCTGAGGCCTCACTAGTTGCAAGTAGAGTAGGACATTTACCTCCTATGATTCTTCTGTTAGGCTAACATCACTCTGCGATGTATTTTTTCTTTGTCACATTGTTGACTCGTATTCAATTTGTGATTCACCATAATTCCCATATCCTTTTCAACAGTACTACTGCCTAGACAGTTATTCCCCATTTTGTAGTTGTTTTGTAGTTGTAGTTGATCCCCATCCCCCCCACACACACTTCAGTGTAGAACTTTGCACTTGTCTTTATTTAATTTAATTTTGTTGATTTCAGATCAATTCTCCAGTTGGTCAAGGTCATTTTGAATTATAATCCTGTCCTCCAAAGTGCGTAAAAACCCTCCCATCTTGGCGTCATCCACATATTTTATAAGCATACCCTCCATTCCATTAATGAAAATGTGAATTAGCACTGGAACACGTACAGACCACTGATGGACCTTACTAGATGCATCTACCCAGTTTGACAGTGAACTGTTGATAACTAACTTTTTGTGTATGGTCTTTCAATCAATTGTGCACCCACTGTATGATAATTTCATCTAGACCACACTTCCCTAGTTTGCTTCTGAGAATGTCATGTAGAACTGTGTCAAAAGTCTTACTGAAAGCAAGATATATCATGTCTACAACTTTTCCCCTATCCACTAGGCCAATAACTCTATTAAAGAAGGAAATTTAGTTGGTTTGGCATGATTAGTTCTTAACAAATCCATGCTGGCTATTCCTTATATCCTTATTATCTTCTATGTGATTGATTGGTTAATAATACCTTCCTTTCTTGCTAGTGAGGACTCATAGTAAAAAGAAATTGCATTAGGAACAGAGAAACTTACAATTGTGTGTTTGTCTGTTTTACATCTTTTATGTACATATGTAATCTAATACCCTGTAATACATATTTGTATTCATTTTGATGGTATGTTTATATGCTGTGCATCTTTACTTCTTGTTGGCTGGAAATATTTCTCTTGAGGTTATCCACAAGATTACCCAATGACCACATTATTATTGGTCTTTGAGTAATGGCAATTGCATAGCCATTACCACATCTGAGAGAGAGAGAGCGAGCCTGCTGAATGGTCCCTTGAGAGCATAACAGTGAGAAAGATCTCTCTTGTTAGAAGATATTTACATTTTCCTGTGGAGACCAAATTGTATAATCCATTTTGCAGCACTCTACTTGTAGAGGACAATGGAGGGAGAAACTATTGTTTATCTTCAGTTACTTATATTATCTTTTAGGAAATATAGAAGCTTGTGAAGTGCTTAGACAAAACTAGATTTGTGAATATAATGCCTGATTGCAATTTCTAACTGTTATACTATGCTCAAGATGTCATATTTTAAATCACCTCTGAATTTTGAAATTTTTTCCCCTAAGATCTTTTTTCCTTTAAGTATAAGTATCTCATTTGTAGTGTATTCAACCCTAAGGATAAAATCATTTAAATTTTTTTTAAATGGTGGTAGCTGCTGAGGTAGTTAAGCTAAAAAGAACACTTACGTTAGCTACTGAGAATAGACAACTACATTACCCAGGAGAAAACATTTATACCTCAGAAGTATTTGTAGGGGTACAGTAGGTGTTAATTTATACTGACATAAGTAAATATACTTGTGTCAACAGTTGCACTGCTGAATGCACACACATTGCCTTATTTCAGGTCCCACAGCTCTATTGTACAGCTCCATGTACAGCACATAGCACAACAGGATACAGGTCAATGACTGGGGATCCTAGATGCTATGGTAATACAAATAGTAAATAATAATAATTAATAATACTCACTATATAACTGGTCAGTCAGCATTATTCAACTTCATTACAATCAGCTCTGCAAGGATGTGAGGATAGAATTGGTTCTACAATGTTTGCTAGCCCTGAAGGAGAATTGCTATAAAATTTAACAGCCAACGATGATAATCTTGTATTTCCCCTCCCATCCCCATCAAATCAGTAAATGCAACTGAATAGATAATTACATCTTTTCAATAGAATTCTTAAGGATGGCTCAAAACCCTACAGATACAGCAACAATCTGTGTACTAAGTGTAGGTTTTAGAGTAATTATTATGTAACCCCATGGATTTCATTCTTATACAATCCTAGTTTTATAGTTCCCTTTTTTCCTTTGTTTCTCTTTCATATAGACTTGCATGTTTGGATATCAAACATTATATGTCTGGTTCACTGGCTTTCTTACACTTACCCACTTATCAGTATGGAATTTAAAATCTTTCCCAAACCACCTTGAATCTGGCCCATTGATTCTGGGGTACATCTACACTTCATGCTTGGGTTGTAATTTCCAGCTCAAGGAGACATACCTGCACCAGCTCTCGTTGAGCCAGCATGCGAAAAATAGAGTGTATCTGCAATGGCGTGAGCAGCAGAAGTATGATCCTCTCCAAGACACTGGCTACGTTCTTGGGGTGGCTAGCTCCCTTCTGCTTCTCGTTGTGCTGCAGATACACTCTATTTGTAGCGTGCTAGCTCGGTCAGAGGTAGGGTGGATGTCTCTTCGAGTTGGAATTTACACCTCTAGCTCAAAGCGTAGACATACCCTTAGAGTCTAAATTGGTGTAACTCAGACCCTGAGAGTGAAGCATAGGGGAAAAAAAAATAGCATATTCTTACTCTCCTGTAGGTCACCCCTTGCTTTAATGTACATATTCTTCCCACTTTTACTGGTACGAGTTTAAACTCTTTTCAGGCTCACATGTTGGCCAGTCGATAGAATTAGGTATATGCAGATCAAAATTACACCTTTTTATACGTCATATCTGAAATTGGTTAATAAAGTTTAAGCACTTCTGCATGGAGGCATGCTTAGGAGTTTACTCTATTTCCTGGAGGTTTAGAGCTATTAGCAGGGTTCTTTAAGCCAAGGGAAGTGACCTCTTGACTGGATGTATTTATTGTTTCCCCTGGGAATCTCTTTCCGCTTTGGGAAGTATGGTTGCAGCACATAGTAATAACACTCTGGAAAGAAACTAGTGCAATTATTACTCATGGGTTTGCAGATTAATGCATCTATCCTGTTCCTAGTGGTTTCAGAAGGCATGGAAAATTCAGAAGCCCTGGAAAATTGTGGAATAGTAATAATGGACCTTATTTGTGGTAATAAAGTCTATTATTACTTTTCCACAATGTTCAATTGTCAGCTGGGGCTCTCACTATCAAAATTCCAGTGGAACCCTAATATTGCAGAATCCACAATTTCCACAATATTGCAAGTTAAGTACGGTGCCAGTTAAGATGAGGGTCTTACTCATCTGTAAAACGAGGACAGTACAATGAGCATATTTGTGAGTCTTCACTGGAGAATCAGCCTCTGAATTTGAATAAGAGCTACAAGTGCAGAGCAGTTCTAGCATTGAGCCTAACTTTTATAAAGCACTGTGAAAATGCAAAATATTTTATAAATGTTAAGCATTATTGTTATATTCCACACTTTCCCCTATCACCCCACCTTCTCATTTGATTTTTCCATGCAGGTTTGAATTACATTTATGCTACTGCTTTTTGCAGGAAGGCACAGGTTCAGCAGAGTAAACTCGTGCACTCCTAATCTGTTTCACCCTGCTGCTCCTGTCTTTGTAGGAGCTACAGAAGCACAGATTTGATTCTCCACTGCTTTTGGGGAAGCCAGAGTGCGTAGGCTGAAGGAACAGGTATATGTTAGAGTATATCTTTTCTTCATGCTTTCCAGTAGCAGTTGAGAATCCTGCCCAGGTTTTCCTGCTTTCGCAGATAGTGGCATGTCAGGACTCAGTGGAGAGCAGAAATTGAGAGAAGAATGAAACTGACTAACATTTAATCGTTTTCACTCTGCTGCAGTTTTCCCCCATGCGTGATGTGAAGCAGGAGCACGGGCCTGGTTTTGTGAAAGAAAAGAAGTTTAGGGGAGTAGGAGACACAACGAGAGTGAAAAGACTGATAAAGTGTGTGTCAGAGAGAAGGGAATACATGGGAGAGGCCCAGTGTCAGTGCTAGTCAATTTGGAATCAAGTGCAATATACAACTGGAGGGTATCTGAAACAAACGTACAGATTACTCTCAGCCCTCAGAAGTATTGTCTGTAAACCCTTTTGGGTAGAGATGTAAGGTGAGATCAGTGAGATCGATGGCTAAACTCCCATTGGCCAGGGATCTCGTGTGTTTGGTACAGCAATCTGGGAGATACTGGAATAGAAATGTTATTTAATAGTAAATTAAAACAACATTCTGTTAACATTTTGGAGTCTTCCAGTCATGTGGGAGAGATTTTCCCTATTTTATTTGCCCTAGAGCAAACAAAAATGGAATTAAACTCCTGCACGGATACATTATATATATGAAAGTCAGGACTTCTTAAACATTTCCTCAGCAACAGTTAAAGGAATGTTTTCAACATGAAGTTCACACTTCTGTTTAGAACGTTTTGTACCAACATTACTTATTAAGTACCATCTAAGACGACTCTGACTGAAAGAAATTACATAAACCTCTTTGCTTCCTCCCCCACATTTGTTTGCTTTGTCAGTTTCACGGTTTCAGCCTTTGCCATCCTTATAAGCAGTGAAGCAGAAAAAATTAGGTTTGGGGTTTTTTTAAAAAGGGTTTTAAAAGAAATCAGTATGTACTAACATATGGGAGTTTGTAGGAGGGAGAAAGAATAAAAATCAGCCTGGTTTGGAAAGGCTGTTTTTCCAATGCCAGCTTTCTCCTGTCTTCTCTGCCTATGTCCAGACAGAGAACCCCACCATGGATGCCTCTGCCCAGGTCCTGGTTTGGATTTGCAGTGACTATGGCATGCATTTACCAGTCATAGAAAGTTAGGTTAGAGAGACTAAGCAGTGTGAGGTGCACACTGGTACAATCTCTTAGGAGGTAGGTGGGAGAGCTTCAAGAAGAGGTGGCTAGACTAAGGAGCATCTGTGCACACGAGGAATTCCCTGAAAATATGTATATGGAGACCTCCAAGTTTAAGGAAGAAATCCAGCTGAAGAGGACTGCAGTAGCACCACCGGGGGAGAAGGAAACTTCTCCTTCACAGGGAGGAACCTGGCTGCTGTTTTTTTTCTGGCCATAGGTAGTGCCCTCCCCTCTTTCCTCTCCACCATCGTCCACAGAGATAAAATCTGGAACACTGCCCTGGCAACAAGGGATGAGGAATCTCCCCAGAAGTGGAGGAAGAGAAGCCATGTACCCATTCGTCCCCCAAGGCAGGGTAATCACATCCACCACTCCCAAGAAGATGAAGGCTGGTGGAGGACAGTGACTCCTTTCTAAAGGGGATGGAGGCATCCATCTGCAGGCCTGATGTGGAATCCTGAGCAGTGTATATTGCCTGCCATGGGCCCATATCTGAGACATTACAGAAGAATTGCAGAGGATCATCAGGTGCTCTGACTGCTACCCTATCCTGTTCATCAATGTGGGCACTAATGACACTGCAAGGTATGACCCTGAGCAGATCAGAAACGACTACAGGGCTCTGGGAGTGAGGATGAAGGAGTTGAGGGTGCAGGTGGTGTTCTCATTGATCCCATCAAGGGTAGAGGTCCAGGCAGAGACTGACACATTGTGGAGGTAAATACATGGTTGCGTGGATGGTGATGGTGGAGGGCTTCAGCTGCCTCGACCATGGGATTCTATTCCAAGAAGAAGGGCAGCTGAGCAGAGGTGGACCCACCTATTTAGGAAGTGAAAGAGAATCTTCTGATGCAGACTGGCTAATCTAGTGAGGAGGGGCTTAAATTAGGTTTGACAAGGAGAGGAGGCAGAAGCCCACAGATAAATCCAAAACATGGAGATCTGGATGAAGGGTCACAATCGGGGGGGCTATGGGAAATTACCGCATGGACAAAGGTGAGATAAGAGGGAATATAGAGGAGAAATCTAAAGAACTTCTTAGCTGTTGTGACAAAGCTCTTCTTCTACCTCTGTGCGTCCAGCAGTTCCTTCTGGCGGTAGGTCAGGGATCTGCTTCACCCCTTAGTGTTCTTCCACCCTCTAGTTGTGGGGGAGGGTAATATAGCCTCTCTAAGATGGCTGCTCCCTGCTGTGTCCCAGTCCTGTCTCTGGTTCTCAGAGGCCCTTGCCCCTCCAGTGAATGGCTGGTAGAGGATGGGGGAGGGAGGCCGGTCCCACCCTCAACTCCAGGCCCCAACCCAGGGACTCTACAAGTAGCAGGCTCATGTTGTGATTTCAGGAAAGCTTCTAGCTTCCCTGGGTTAGTTCCCCATGCTCCTTGACTTTGTCTGGACCCTACTCAGACAGGGGCCGTACTTGGCCTTCTTGCCAGGGAAGACTCTTAGACTCATAGACTCATAGGTCAGAAGGGACCAATATGATCATCTAGTCTGACCTCCTGCACAAGGCAGGCCACAAAACCCTACCCATACACATTTATAACAACCCCGAACCCATGACTGAGTTATTGAAATCCTCAAAAGTGAGATTTGAAGACCTCAAACTGCAGGGAATCCATCAGCAAACGACCCATGCCCCACGCTGCAGAGGAAGGCGAAAAACCTCCGGGGCCTCTGCCAATCCGCCCCGGAGGAAAATTCCTTCCCGACCCCAAATATGGCGATCAGCTAAACCCCGGGCATGCGGGCAAGACTCTTGACCCCTGACAGCCCCACTGGGCGTGGTGGTGCTAAACCAAATGTCCAGTTCTATCTTCCCCTTCTGGCAGGGTCTTTTCCCTCTTCCCTCCAGGCCTGGAAAAGGTCCTTTGCCCTCCTCAGGCAGGGTTTTTCCCTCCCCCAGTCTGTGTACCTTCAGGGTTCTCCCTTGCCAGCATTCTGCTCCTTCTCCTAAACCCCCCTGGCTCTTGACAGCATCTTGCCTGCTCAAACACTGTCCAGTAGCTCATCTCACTCCCACAACTCAAGCCATACCTTTTCTCTGGAGTGGAGGCTTTATAACAAGTTCAGGGCAGGGCTTTGATTGGCTGCAGGTGTGTTAATTAACCAGGCAAAACCCCTGCTCAGCTACCAGGGGAAAAGGGACCTACTGATCCTTGGGCTGATATATCAGGCTTCTAGCACTCTCTGGTAGGCATCCAGTCTGATCCTGTCACAATGTCTGTATACTAATGCAAGAAGTATGGGGAATAAACATGAAAAACTGGAAATACTAGTGAATAGTCACAAATGTGACTTACCCGGAATCACTGAAACTTGGTGGGATAGTTCACACTCCTGGAATATTGGTATAGAAAGGTACAGTTTGTTCAGAAAGGACATGCATGGAAAAAAGGGAGGAGGTGTTGTCTTATATATCAAAGATGTATACAGTTGCACTGAGGTTGAGATAGAAGTGGGAGGGCAGACCTGTTGAAAGTCTCTGGGTAAGGACAAAACGGGTAAAAAATAAGGGTGATGTCTTGGTAGTGATCTTTACTGTAGGTCACTTAGCCAGGAAGAAGAGGTCAATGAGACTTTTTTTAAACCACTAACAAAATCATTGAAAATACAGGGCTTGGGGGGCAGGGGACTTCAACTACCTAGATATCTATTGGGAAAATAATATAGCAGGGCACAGATTATCCGACGAGTTCTTCAAATACTTTGGAGACAACTTTTTATTACAACAGTTGGAGAAAGCAACTAGGGGAGAAGCTATTCTAGATTTGATTCTGATAAAATGAGAGAAACTAGTTGAGAATTGGGGAGGCAGCACGGGTGACAGCGATAATGGAAATTATTAGCGTTCATGATTCTATGGAATAGTCAAAAGTAGGATGGAAAACATACTAAAAACAATGAACTTCAAGAAGGCATACTTTAGCAACTCAGAGAATTGATAGGCAAGATGCAGTGGGAAGCAAGGTTAAAGGAAAAAAAAGTTCGAGAGAGGTGGAAACTTTTAAAAGAGACATTAAGGGCACAAAAGCAAACTATCAATGCATAGAAAAGAGGAAATATGGTAAGAGGCCATCCTGGCTTAACTAGGAGATTTTCAGTGAAATCTTAGACAAATTAGATGTCCTCAAGTCAGCAGCGCTTGATGAAATACTTTCTAGAATACATATGGAACTGTCTGAAGAGATCTTTGAGCCATTTAGCAATTGTCTTTGAGAAGTCGTAGAAGATGGAGAGGTACCGTGGTTTTGGAAAAAGGGATACAGTACTTATCTTTTAAAAGGGGAACATGAATAACTCAGAGAATTACAGACCAGTCATCTTAGTTTCGGTACCTAGAATGATAATGCAGCAAATAATGGAACAATCAGTTTGTAAGCACCTAGAAGAAAATAAGGTATAAGTAGCAGTCAACATAGATTTGTCAAGAACAAATCATGTCAAACCAACCTAACATCCTTCTTTGAGAGGGTAACAAACCTTGTAGATAGGGAGGAAGCAGTAGATGCAATCTGTCTCGATTTTAGTAAGGCTTTTAGAACTATCTCACATGGCCATCTCATAAACAAACTAGAGAAATATAGCCTAGATGATCCTAATATCAGGTGGGTTCACAACTGGCTGGAAAACCATGCCCAGAAAGTAGTTCACAGTCAAGCTGAAAAGGTATGTTAGGTGGTGTCCCAAAGGGATCTTTCCTGGATCAGGTTCTGTTCAACATCTTCATATATGATTTGGATAATGGCAGAGAGAATACACTTATGAAGTTTGCAGATGATACCAAGCTGGGAGGGATGCAAGTGCTTTGGAGGATAGGATTAGAATTCAAAATAATCTTGACAACCTGGAGAAATGGTTTGAATTAAATAGGATGAAATTCAAAAAAGGACAAATACAAAGTAATACACTTAGGAAGAAATAATGAATTCCACAAATATGAAATGACTTCCTAGGAAGGAGTACTGCAGAAAAGGATCTTGGGTTATAGAGGATCAACAAATAAATATGAGTCAACAATGTAATACTACTGTGAAAATATCATTCTGGGATGTATTAGCAGGAGTGTTGTAAGCAAGAAACATGAAGTATTCTTCCACTCAACTCAGCACTGATAAAGTCTTATCTGTAGTATTGTGTCCAGTTCTGGGCACCACACTTTGGGAAAAATGTGGACAAATTGGAAAAAGTCCAAAGGAGAGAAACAAGAATGATTACATTTCTAGAAAATACGACTTATGAGGAAAGATTGGATTTGCTTAGTCTGGAGAAGTGAAGACTGGGGTGAGGGGAACATAAGTCTTCAGGTATGTAAAAGCTTATTATAAAGAGGAGGGTGGTAAATTGTTCTCCTTAATGACTGAAGACAGGACAAGAACTAATGGGCTTAAATTTCAGCAAGGGAGATTTAGGTTAGACACTAGGAAAAATCCTGACTGTAAGGGTAGTTCAATATTAGAGCAAAATACCTCAGGGATGTGGTAGAATCTCTATCCCTGGCAGTTTTTAAGAGCACGTTAGTCAACTGTCAGGGATGGTCTAGATCAGTGGTTCTCAACCTTTCTAATGCCGTGACCCCGCAATACAGTTCCTCATATTGCGGTGACCCCAAACCAAAAAATAATTTTGGTGGCTACTTCAAAACTGATGTCGTCAGCAAGCGCGGGACACACGTAATGCGCTGCTATGGACTGTGGAGCGTTCCCCCCGCTTCCCCTGCCCCCTAGGCCCCGGATGGATGATGCAATCACGTCTGCGCATGCGTGCAGGCATTCAGTTTGGAATGTGCATCCATAACGGTGTGCGTTCCAGCTGAATAGCGCTGCTACAGATGGTAGCGTGACTTCTCAGCGGCTAAAGCCATCGGAAATATGTATTTTCCGATGGCTTTAGGCGACCCCTGTGTTTTGGTCGTTCGACCCCCGCCGGGGTCGCGACCCACAGGTTGAGAACCGCTGGTCTAGATAATATTTAGTCTTGCCTCAGTGCAGGGGAATCAAGGGAATCAAGACCTATTGAGGTCCCTTTCAGTCTTCTGTGATTTCTTTGCTTTAAAGAGAGCTCTATCAGAAAATGGATTAATTAAAAAAACATTAAAGATATAAATTGACAGTGTCCCTTTAACATATACATCTGGTATTAAGACCATTATACTATACAGTAACAGTACTATGTAGACACAAAAGGGAATACATTATAGTTGCTGTGGGAACCGTAACCTGTGCATGTAAAATCTCAAGTCTGACATTTTGTTTAATGTAGTTTTATGCTTTTTATGCTTTTGCAAACTGGAAAACAGGAACAGATCTATGTATGCCTTATTGTTTAGAGTGTTAGTGTTCTATCTCTCTGCTATTCCCTCTTCCCCTTAGTACCACTTAGCAAAAACGTACAAAGGAAATAAATGCCAACATGCTTTTTGGGTACAACATTATAAGTACAGAGTGAGCTATTTTGAAAGAGTGACTCATGCAAAGTATTAATAAATTGGACTGTACTGTAGAAATTGCTTGAAAATACTTTAGTTGAACTACAAAAGGGAAGGAAACGTCTTAAATGCTGGTTCTTATCAAGATTAAGTTGGTCTGCAAACAACTTATCCATGTAAATATCTGTCTTAAATAGCAAAACACCTTCTAATAGGTCAGATTAGCTGGTTGTGTGTTTTGCTAAGAAGATTTCAAAGTAATTGCTAACAGATTGAGTTATTTATAAATCAAATATGTTGTACATTGTGTGGTGTTTCAGAATTTGTTTGTACGGTGACAAAATGGCAGTTTGGAAATGGGGTATGAGAAGGTTTTTCCTGCATATGAATACTGTTACCAGATTTGCCCGTCACTTTGAGGTATGCTTATTTATTAGGGTTACCTTCCTGGAAGAGGGGGTGTGATTCTATTAATGTGCTGCTTGTGTTACTGGTGTGTTCATATGGTTACAAGTCCCCTCCCAGTGGAGCTATCCTGCAGGACCTAAGGTTTTCAGATTCACATAACCCCCCCCCCCCAGATACACACAACCATCCCAGATTAACTGAGTGCGTCTGAGCAGACCGGGCTATCAGCACTCTCAGCTGACCCCTTATACGTCCCTGAACTCAGCAGGCTGGGTGACACAGCACTGTCAGCTGTCACCCTCATGTGCCCCTTGCACCGCACCAGAATGGAGCACACTTCTGAGCAGGCTGGGTCCAAACAGCACTTTTCAGCTGTTCCCCTTATGTGCCCCCAGACTCAATCAGGCTGGGTCAAACAGCACTTTCAGCTGTCACCCTTATGCGCCTCTGGACTCCGTAGGCTAGGCAGAGCAGCACTTCTCAGCTGCCCCCTTTATATGCCTCTTCACAACACAATTGTTCTAGCAGTAACCCCCTTGATAAGCAAACCCCATAGGATTTTGGGCACTCCAGGGATCTTTGGCTTAGGTAAAAGAAGCGTTGCTGCAGAGCAAGGTAGGGAAGCCAAGAACACAAAGGAGTAAATGCATTTAGAGAGAGAGAAACTGGCAACCAGCTTGATTACAATAGTTAGTTTATTGCCTGGTGTATAAAACTTACGATACTAATAGTGATGCCATACAAGGAGAGAAAAACAATCTAACACTTACAATACAACAAAATTACAGTAGGGGTATTGGAGAAGGCTAGCCCAGGTTTGATTACAAAAGTAGAAAGTTTTACCTGGATTAAAGGGAGAGAGAGAGAGAGAGAGAGAGAATTGGGAAAGATTGGCGGGGGGAGGGAATCTCACCACTCCTTGCAGCTCAGAAGTTCCCAGGAGACAGGCTGTTCAGCTTAGGGTCAGGAACACTTGAAGGAGAGGCAAAATCCACAACAGGATCAGTCAGGAAAGCATTTGGGTCCAGGCATCAGAAGAGGAGAGCAAGAGAGAGGTTTGAACTTGGGTAGGGGTATTTTGTAGAACCAGGTTTGTTTGTGGGTAAACAAAGTCTCACTGAAGTACCCCAGGGTGGTTTTCTCTATGCTGGACAATAGGAGCTGATCACTCCCAGCTATGGTCAATGTTCCTTGGGGGAGCTCACAGTACAACCAGGCAGATTCAGTGTTTTGCATATCAATACTAGAATGGTCTGATAACTGTGGAGCTGGATGGGTGTAGGTGTGAGTTCATTTACATCAAGAGCAGAGATCTCCCATGGTGCAGTGCGTCCCTGCCTTGCCAATGCCAGAGTTCAGTGCGGTACCTGCTTTGGAGTGTGGTTCTCCATTCTTCATGCTAATTCTGGTTCCATCTTCGATGTAAATGAGGCTCCAGTTCTCCATTCGATGTGCTAATTGAGATGCCTCTTTTTACATCTTCTGTGTAGCTGAGGCATGGGAAGTTGTCTTAATCCTATCACCCTTGTTGGGAGGGTTTTAGGTGTGTTTCCCACAGCCTTTTCATAGCTTTTGTTTCTGGTTCAAGCAGAGGCTGGGGGGGGAGGGGGGATTCAGGTGAGCCAGAGAGAGAGAGTAGAGGTTTTTTCACCCTGGTTCCCCAAGAACACAGAGCTTCCAGGTAACAATACACAAAACTGGGTGGAAGGAAGGCCTCTTGCTCAAGACACATTCCTTGCTCTGTCACAGATTTCCTGTGTGATGTCAGGCAACTCTCTCAGGCCTAATGTTAAAAAATGTCCATTATTTTTGAGTGCCTCTATTTTTATGCTTTGATTTTGAGACGTGTGGAGCAGCCACAATTCTCACTGACTTCTTTGTAATCATGGGCACTCAACACATCTGCAATTCATGCCCAATGTGTCTGAACTTGGGTGACTAAAGCTGGAGGCGTCCAAAAGCAGTGAACACTTCTAAAAATTCTGGTCCAAATATCTATCTCCATGTCTCTAAAATGGGGCAAATACTTACTGGGTGTAAGGATTTGAAGATAAATTGTAGCCCTGCTGAAGTCAATGGAAGTTTTGCTGTTGGCTTTAGTGGCACCAGAATTTCACCCTCAAGCTTCAGAGAGACATTGCAAAGTTTTGTAGATACTTAAAACATTTCTGATACCTTATGGGACACTTTTCTTTCTTAAGAATATTTGCAAGAGAGAAGGGGGGAGGCTGGGAGGACAGGGGAGCATTTTGTTTGAGTTCACCTGCTCCTGTTTTGTTTCTTTCCTGAAGTCGTAATACTCTTTGTTGCAGGAAGGCATCATCACTCTGAGTAAAACATACAAAGCAAACAGCAACATTATGTTTGTAGGAAACATTCAATTTGTTCTTCTAGAATTGTGCCAGACTTCACCTGTCAAAAGGCCGAGTGAATTAGCTGCATGTTTGATCTCTATGGTACTTTTCAGATCTGCAGTACTCTGTAAAATTGCAAGACTATTTAGCATTTTTCAGAGCAGTAGATGCTTTTTTTAATCTTGTACTTTAATAGTCGCCTAATGTAGTCCGTGGAATTATACAAAAATAATGCCATTCTGGCAGTGCTAGAAAGTAATGCAATGTATTTATTTTTGAGACCATGGTAATTTAAGATTAACTTGATTTCATTCTTTCTTAGAAAGGATTTGCATTATATCACCTATTCACTATATGCAGGGAGGCTATAAATGGGTTGGGGATAGATACTGGAAAGAAATGATTTTTGAAAACTTCCTTTAAAAAAAAAAATCCATGCACTGGAAAGTGTTGAGTGCTTACAGGCTGTGAAAAATGCAAATATTAAATCATTTGTCTTACATTTAAGTATTTCAGGAAGTTTGATATTTTATAGATCCTGCAGAGGCTTTGTTTTGTACTGCGTAAGTACCATGAGTGCTGTATACACTCTGAATCAATGGGAACCCCATGAAAGTAGAGTCTTCTGTGTCCATGGAGACAAAAATGTTGCAAGGACGGGAAAATGGGGAAGCATATTTCACCTCCAGCCATTTTGTTACATGATATATGTTCACATTCGGGGCGGTGTCCTTTAAAGAATATCAAAGCACATCATAATAGTCAGATCCTTGGCTTCAGAGTGAGAGTACTATATGTGATGGCAATCCAGAGGTTAGACTGACTACCGTTTAGTGGCGATGTGTATACAAAAAAGAGAGATGGCCACTAAGCAATTTCATCACTGGCACCAAAAAGAAAATGGGCTGAAAATAGTCTGTTTCTTCATTGTTGTAATTAATCCAATTCACACTCTTTTCTATTTTTATATTGTTATTTCCAGCCTTATTTATTTCGTTTTAGGGGTTCTGCTGAGTGGAGGGAATATCAGTCAACCGGAGAACTACCCCTTCTGCCCTGGCAGTGGAATGAACTGAGCATTTCTGTCCTCATACATAGGGGTATTGAGCATAGCCTGACTCCTGAAGAGGGATGGAGAGGAGCGCTAGAGAGCACTAGCAATCCAGTTCAGCAAATATGTCAAGTTTTTTTAAAGACAGAAGCTATGCAGCCTTAAAAGGACTTGTTTAAATTTTTGTGAGTGAGTGCTGAATATGTCAAGTTTGTAAGGAGCCAGCGAATCCTCTCCTCCCCTTCCCGACTCCTTTTAAGTGAAAACTATAGAATTGTTCACATGCTGTGTCTTACTAAAATTCATATTCTATCTCACAACTTCAAGTAATATAATAAAAACTGAATTGAGTCGGAAACAGCATGTGGACTGTTTCATCATTTTGCATTTAAAATATAGGTGGGAAAGAAATGCTGGCTTCTTACAACCTCAACACAGTCAGCACAGGGAAAAAAACACAAATGTAAACAAGTCCTTTTAAGGCGATATAAGTAGTACAACTAATTGCTAAGGCTATAGGTGCTACATAAATCATTAAATACACAAATGGACTAATACAAGAGGGAATGGGGAACAGAAATTAGGAGCGGAGAGGCACAATGGCATGGAAAGCAGCCAGAAAGATTGAGGCATAATATAGTTTCTTTGCTTCAAAATGGGTTCTGGTAGCAGCGGAGTATGTTGTATATTCCCATTATACAAGAGTGGGGAGGCAGTCAATTAAAGAAAGACCTGAAACCTTTTTACAGACAGACAGTAATGGGCCTTTATGAATTATTAAAGAAAGTAATAATTAAAGCTATTTAGATTTCAGTTTATATGGTTTGATGACAGAGAACTGAGTAGTATAGTATAATGCTTGTTTGCCCACCATTACACAGAATGTTCTCTTAGCTCACAGCTATTTTGTAGCGGTGAAATTGTCTGAGCTTTTGAACAAATTGAAAAGTTTGGCTGTTGCTTTGGCATGCACTGATTTCTTTTCTATGTGTTCTATAAGCTTCTCTTTCCTAATCCTCCTGCACTTTGGTTGTACATTATACCTAGTTTTTCTTCCACCAGGGCAGTCTTGTGCATCACTGGTTGTGACATTTTACAGTACGGTAGGCAACAACATAGAAGGAAAACTAAGTGCGAGCTCTTGGTTAAAAATGGAATCATTAGAATGAATCTCCTAGGTTTAGCATCGTTCCTGTTCGTCGTGTGGCTTTGTTACAGAGCATTAAGCATGTGCTTGATGCTTTGCCAGGTCAGGGTTGCAGTACGGGATACCTTTCAGAATACGTTTTAGGATCAAGCCCTGGAACAACAGACCATGTTAAAAATAATAATGGCATTTTTCCATTCTAGATATGATATAAAGGGCTTTATTCATCTAGACAGCATGTTCTGTTAATTTTGAAAAGCATGACTGTCACGGGTACTCTACTTTGTGCTGAAGCGCCTCCTTCTGGCTGCATCTGGGGGGTAGCTCTGCCAGTCTGCAGCCTCTTCCTGCAGTTGCTCGCTCCATCTCTCTCTGTTTTGCTCTTTTGGAACTTGGCTGCTTCCACTTCGTAGCTTGGCCCTTCAGCCAGTTCACTGTAATTTTCCCCTTCTGTGAGGGAACGTGTGCCAGTCTCTCAGGACCCAGTTTCCCAGGCAGTCCTCCCTTTCACTGCCCCTTAACAGTGCCATTGCTCTAGTGGCTGGTAGGGGAATCCAGGCCTGCCTTCTGTACTGGGTTCTAGCCCAGGGAAACCCTCTAACAAGTGGTCAGGGTTTGCACAGTCTTAGACCTTATCGTAGTATCCCTGGGCTACTTCTTGCCTTGCCTTCCCTCATGCTGAGACTGACTGCAACGTCTCTCTCCCTGCAGCCCACTTTTACTCTCAGCTACTGTGCTTTCTAAAGGCCCTTCCTGTTTCTGTCCAGCTGATCTCTAATTAGTCCTCCTTGCTCCTTGGCTTCTCCTCCAGGTGAGCCTAGGTGGTTGATTGGGCCACCTGACCACCTTAACCTCTTCAGGCCTAGTGGGGGGCAGATACCCCATCACAATGATATCTATTCCCCCAAAAGTAAAATTCCATACTCTGCCTTCTCTTCCTCAGCACGCCCACTGTGGAATGGCAATGATTTGGCATATGCTGGACTTTAGTGGTAGTGACAGAGTTTGAGAGTTGAAATCTGGACATGTATAGGATAAGTATAATTTATTCGAACAAATTTTCAGGCATTACCCTGCTATGTAGATTCTTTAAAACACATTTCATTGCTGTAGGAATGCTAGTGTTCTTTACATGCATATAAAGTTCTGATCTTATCCAAAATATATAGGAATGACGAATAGGTTGTGCTGGTAGGGAGGTGGCGTTACATGTGAAAGGAAGCATAAACTCTGGCAAGTCAAGAATACAAGTGTAAGAAGGCAGTCCAGAAAAGAATGTGAAGAGCAGCTAGCTAAAGACACAAAAACTCACAGTGAAATGTTTTTAAAGTACATCAGAAGCAGGAAGCCTGCCAAACAGCCAGTCGGGCCACTGGATGATGAAGGTGTTAAAGGAGTACTGAAGGAAGGCAAAGCCATTGCAGAGAAGCTCAATGAATTCTTTGCATCATTCTTCACGGCAGAGGCTATGGGGGAGATCCCCACACACAAGCCATTCTTTCTAGGTGACCAATCTGAGGAACTGTCCCAGATTGTTTTGAGGTTTTTAGACAAATTGATAAATTAAACAGTCATAAGTCACCAGGACCAGATGGTATTCACCCAAAACTTCAGTACCAGGCAGATTGGTTGAAACTGTAGTAAAGAATAGAATTATCAGACGCATAGATGAAAACGATATGTTGGGAAAGAGTCAACATGATTTTTGTAAAGGGAAATCATGCCTCAGCAGTCTATCAGAATTAATTGTGGGAATCAATAAGCATGTTGACAAGAGTGATCCAGTGATACAGAGTACTTGGACTTTCAGAAAGCCTTTGAAAGGGTCCCTCAGTAAAGGCTCTTAAGCAGAGTAAGCTGTTATAGGATAAGAAGAAAGGTCTCTTGGATCAGTAACTGGTTAAAAGACAGAGAACAAAGGGTAGGAATAAATGGTCAGTTTTCACGATGGAGAGTGGTAAATAGTGGCATCAACCAAGGATCTGTACTGCGACCGTGCTGTTCAACATATTCATCAGTGATCTGGAAAAAGGGGTAAACAATGAGGTGGCAAAATTTGCAGATAATACAGAATTACTCAAGATAATTAAGTCCAAAGCAGACTGTGAAGAGTCACAAAGGGATTTCACAAAACTTGGTGACTGGGCAACAAAATGGCAGATGAAATTCAGTGTTGATAAATGCAAAGTAATGGACTGTATGATAGGGGATGGATCACTCTAAATTGACCTTTTTTTTTGTTCATTCCCTCTGAAGTATGTGGTGCTGGCCACTGTTAGAAACAGGATACTGGGGTAAATGAACCATTCATCTGACTCAGTATGGCTGTTCGTATATTTTTATCTCACTGAAGTAAATGGGAGTTTTATTGCTGATTTCAGAGGCTCTAGTTCAAATTATCCTTTACTAATGTTGCTGGTTCACAGTATGTCACGCAATCCATCATAGATTAAACATTTTGTCTGGCTACTGTCCATTTCTGCAACTGAAGATGGCTTCATTGCTATTCTTCAAAGATCAAATCTATGACTATGCAACCATTTCCATTGGCTTCATTTGTAGTCGCAGAGAAGTGTTGGGGAGCAGAATAACTTTATCTGTTTTACATGGCCCCATACTTTTACTTTGTTACGGGCAAGCATGAATGTGTCCCATTGCACTACAGTTTTTGATTTGGGGTTGCCTGATCTATTGATTACTTTACTGAATTAGTTTCCTTAATTAGCCCTCTGAAATTTGGCAGGTTCTTGTCTGAAGATCAGTCAGAATATTCTCAAAATTACTGTTAAGTTGGGAACTCTGATGTGCATGGTTGCAACACGCACACTTTGGAAATCATGCTGTGTTTATAATAGTTTTATTAGCTAACTTTAATAATTTTATTAACTCTAGCCCAGCAAGGGAGATAGAGATAATACAGAATAAGATGAGCATCTGTATTCTTACACCATGCCTTGCAAAACAACCTGACATGTCAGTTCTCATCTTTCCCCTCCTCATCATCACTATCACCAATGGTCATCATCCTGGCATCTCCCAAGAGCTACATCTCTGCTCCCCAAAAGCACACAGACTGGGAGAGTTTTTATATTATGTTACGCTGACGCCACTATGCTGAGTGCATATTCAGTAGGGATTTCAACCCCTAACTCTTATTTGTAGTTCTTCACCCTACTCACGTTGGGGTGTCCTTTTCCCATTGGTTATTAATTTTTTTACCTCAAACTTATTAGCATATATGTCAGTTAGTTACTATGGCATTCTTGTGGTTTTGTGAACATTTGCTGATGTTCTTAACCAAAAGCATCCCAAGCTGGTAAAAACTAGTATCTTGTGATTGATTACCAACAGTTTAGTCATTACAGCATTCTATTTTATATCTTACGATCTAGGGTTACTTGGTTAGCTACCTGGGGTCTTATGCCTTAATTATTTTAGTTAAACTAATTGTCTCACAGGCTTTGAGACTTATAGGCTCATTGTATTATTGCCTTCCCTTATATCTGTGCCTCACCTAGTAAATACCTATATCTATAGGCAACAGGGGCTTAACCAAATCGCAACTAAATGGTTACTAAACTTTAAAAGGCAATGGGTCATATTGTCTGCTTCACCTCTGTTGGTAAAGGAGACTGGGATTCAGCAGATCCTGCCCTGGGGAGAATGGAGGAGAGAAAGCAGCAGTATGGCATGTGCTTTTCTTTCTCCAGTGCTGCAGAAGCTCTTCTATGACCATTCTGTGACAGTATTATAACTGAAACCTCTGTCTCATTTGTAGGCAAGTTCTTGCTTAGCCACTCTTCTCTCTGCAGTTTGGAACCCCCATTTGGGGGAGAGGGTAGCCCAGAGACACCAGTTTGTGGGAAGTCCCTTGCAGCAGAGCTTGTACAGGAGAATCTTGATAATAGACCAGAAGAGACTTGACTTGGGCAGAGGCATTTGGCCTTTGCATGGATAGCCAGATCCTGAACAGATCCCCTAAACCCACTGTTGTGAGGGTTGATCCTCCTGCCAGTTACGTGGAGAGACTAGAAAGGAAACCCAGCCCCCTGCAGTGGAAGATTTCCAAGGAAATACAGCAAGTCCCATCTCCTGTAATTTCTTTGTATTTATGCAGGCATAATCCATTAATGAGATGCTCTAGCTCTCATCATTTTATTTCATGATTGTGTAAGATCTTTTGTTATTTTCAAAATACTTTTTTTTTTTTTTAAATAAATTAGATTTGGTCCTGAACCAAAACTCCGGATTCCACAGCTGAAATTCTTTGTGTTGGGCTTCCTTCTGTAATAAGTAACCAAAGTGAACCAAAGCTTTGGATTCTCTCCTAGCCACACATTTTAGGGAACGTCACATCCAGATCCAGTTTTGTGAGTTGGACTCAACTTTAGAATAAAAGACCGTAGGATTTATATAGTTTATTAAGATGATTTCAGAGTTGGTTGGATAATGGTTTACTCAGACTAACATTTTTATTGTGTAGTGTCTTATTTCATAATTTGTTCATCCCCTGAAAGAGACTTTTTTGCTTTTGGCAGCATCTTTTATTGGCCACACTCAAATGAGGTATAATAGCTGAAAATGATCAGCACATTTTCTTGTGTTGCAAGAATGTTTAATAAAAAAAGAAGATGCTATCATTTTGAAATTCTAAGAAACTTGTTTTCTTAAAATGTTCCTAATAGTCCCTCAGGGTACTTATTTATCATAAAGCTATGATTGTTTACCATTCACTTAATAAACACCTTGTGCAGCATGTTGGTACCTTTTAAAAAATCTAGCAACACTGGTAAAGAGTTGAGAAAAGTAGTTCAAAGAACTATTGTATTTCTTGAGAAGGAAAGGTTGCTACTTGTATTTTCCACGCTTGTCAGTGCACTATAATAGATTAAAGCTTCTCTTTGCCTGATTGAAAAAAAATAGTTTAAAGCATTTTATTTTTCTTCAGTTGAGAGGAGTGAAGAATAAAAGTAATAATTAGCATAATATTCTACTGTTAAGCAATGAGCGACTCATCAGAAGGGACACAGCTTAAAAATCAGTATTTTGCATGAAAATATATCTACCACTCTTACAAGTAGTACCTAAAATGATTTATGACTGAAAGAGATTGAAGGGTGCTTTGATCTTTTGTAATCTGTTTAGTTTGTGCACTTGACAGCACTTGCTGTATAGTCCATTTCATGCTATAGGTCATAGAATCATAGTATATTAGAGTTGGAAGGGACCTCAGGAGGTCATCTAGTCCAACCCCCTGCTCAAAGCAGGACTAACCTCAGCTAAATAATCCCAGTCACCTAGTTTCACCTAGTTTCCTTTCTTGTTTGTATGCCTCTGAGTCACATCATAGGGGAGAGGATATATTTTAAAACTGGAAATTTGATTTAAAAAAACATGAACTAACAAGATTCAGGAGCATTTTTGACTCATTTTTTGAAGTAGGGTTGATTTCAGTTTAACACAATCCTTTTAAAATCTTATGAGATACTGCATTTTGGGGACAGAAGCTGTTTTAAAACCGTTTTCTTTGAGAACTTTCATGTTTATGAAATAAAGGAAGTTGAAAAATTTGCTAAGCATGTTTCATGGCTACCAAATCTCACATTCAGATGCAAAAGCCAAATGCTTGGAAAACCTTTATCAAACTGGAATGATGTTCTGCAACAAAAGCAAATAGATCAAAGGTTCTCTGTGACCTTTCCTTTTCAGCCTTGCACCAAAATGTTTTAAGAAGAGCAGTAAATATTTTCTTTTTGTCAAATGGAAGGATGTGGCCCCATCTTTTTTAAAGAAGGGAGAACAGGAAGGATTTATCAAAATGACATCCTGACTTTCTAGAAAATGCATTGAATATTTTGGGTTTATTCCTTTTGGTGAGGAAATAATTTGGTTTTATTGTTTATAAAGTCATGGTACATGAAAGAATTAATTACTGTAATATGAAAGTACATATAAACTGAAACCTTGAATCCAAGGTTGAAGTGACAGAAGATGCTAAGAGAACTTTGATAAAGTTTGCCTTATGTATACCCATGTATCAATAATGAAAATAGTTAATATAACAGTGTAAGAGCAAAATAAATTAGGAGTCTTGTATACAAAAGTCCGGTGTGAAACTTTATTCCCTGACTTGATGCCAACATATATTTTTATCCTATTGTGAGGTACTGTATTAAAATATTTAGCCATTTTTAAACTCCTAGTGTTAGTGTAATTTTGAAGAACTGGTGGGAACATGTGGGCCAAACTTTGCTCTTTTATGCTCTCCTTCCATTGTGAAATATCTGCTTCAACTGTGACAAGGTCTGTGTATCCCAAGTAGGTCTCATCAGTCACCTGTGGATTCACCAGCGACAACTGGCTATCCTTTTATTGGCAGACAATCCATCCTTGAACTCCAAGAGATCTCCGACATTATGCCGGTGAAAATTCAGAGTAAACACATAGGTTTTATTCCAGATTTTCATCAATGGATCTGGAATAAAATTTGGTCCATCTTCTCCGTCTACAGCAACTGGCAGTCCTTCACTGTATTAAATAGATGAAGAATAAAATAGAGAAACTCCCAAGTGACATGTTAGTGCTCATAAATATGCATTTATATTTTGCAATATATGCAATATTTCCTGAGAATGAGATTTATTTCCAGAAGAACCAGGCTTTTGAAATGCTAAATGTTGTTACATTACAGATCCCTATTTAAATATCAACATTACAGATTAGTGAACAAACTGGTGGTGTTTTATGGCCACAAATTGCTTTGACATGGATCATGTCCAACTCAACAGATGAAGGCTGCGGCAGTTCTGGGACTATATCAGAGAAGGAAAAGCGCAAATGTTATCCATTATGGAGGGAACACTCTGCCAGTGTGTCTCATGAAATATGGATCCACGCTCTCCGGGTTGGACAAGTGCTGCTCAGACTGACCTTTGTGTCAGAATTACCTTATTAGACAGGAAAATGACTTAATAATTATAGGCTATAGATTGCATTTTATGTTTATCTTTTACCTGTAAACTTATGTTTCCAAATCCTTTTATTTGAATCTTTAACTCAATCTTTGCTAAATAAATTTCAGTTTGGTTTTACTATAGACACATCTAAGTTTCCTGTGCTAAGGAGAGTATTGAACTTGGGTGAGTACACAAACGGGTGTACTATTTCTACGGAAGCAGTAGATTGGTTTGCATTGTGCGTGTCCAGAAGACAAGGGACTGGGTACTCAACGTAACTGGATGGTGATGTGTATAAATTGCTGGCCTGCAATGGGACAGAGTGGGGCTTGTGATAGCCTGGAGTGGCGCGTACTTGTGGCCTGTAGCCAGTAGCCTTGAGAGAACTTCCTTCAATGGGCACCGCCCAGACTCCCTCAAGCTGTAAGCAAGTGATAGCGATTCATCCCAGACACCTCAGTTAACTTTGAAAGTGACACAGTGTGTTAGTGGTTGCCTATGATAGTAACTACTACTGTACTACTTTAGATGCAAAATCTTCTGAGCTGCATCAGTTGGTATTACAGACTCTGTTTCTTTTTTTGCTATCCACTGTGTAAAATCCCCTGAGAAACTAGAAAATAATTTCTCCCACCCTGCCATTTACTTATTTATTTTGTCTTCTCATTGGCATAGGTGCTAGAGCCCAGCCCTCTGCCCACTCCACACACAAAGTTGTCATTGGCTTCGTTGAAGAATTCTGTGCATACCGGGTAACATTTTCAAAAGCACCTGTTACTTTAGGAACCTTAGGAGTGTTTGAAAACAGGACTTAGGAGACTAAGTCCCTTATGTGCTTTTGAAAATTATATCTCCGATGCCTAGGGGCTTGAGTCCTTATTGTACTGAACTTTCCTGTGGGATAAGAATGTACTTGCCTTTGTGATTGTTTCTGTCTGTGAATCATTGGGGATGGCATCAGCAAGACTGTGTAGGCTTCAGGGAACCTGTCTGTGCACTCATGTACAATGCTATTCACAGGTCTGCCGACAGCAATTCTGGACCCCAGGGCAGACCAGTCAATGGACCCTGCATCCCCTAGAGAGGGATGGTTTAGGTTTACAACAATGGGCAGTGGGTGAAGCTTCCCCTTGGAGAAGCTAGCTTCCTGCCCCACCTCTTCCAAGGAGAAGCTTCACTTGCCAGCAATGCTTCACCCTTTTGAAATCGCCGGGCCCATGGGCAGTTGCCCTCTTGGCCCTGCCCTGTCAGTGGGCCTGGTTATTGATTGTTTCTCCATGGTAGAAAATAAGTCTGTTTGCTAGCTAACTGCTACAGCTGAACAAGAACTCACTCAGAAAATGGAGACACAGCCTCAAGATGCACTGGGATGATGATTCAATGGATTTGTGGAGAAAAGAGTTGTGTTTTTATTAAAGGCCAGCACCACAATAGAAACAATTACATTTTGTACAAAATGTTAAGAAGCTCAACTAATCCTAAGGCTTAGATTCTGAGGTCATACCTTACTGCCCTCTTCTCTGTGTTGGCAGCTCCCAACACCAAGGGGAAGTTCTGTCTGCCCTGTTTAAATCCTCCCCTGACAATCTTTCCAGCCCCAGAGAAATTCTACCCCAGGAGATGCTATCGTATCTACCCTGGAGTTAGTAAATAATTACACAGATATTCTGTGTTCCCAGAATACTGAGAGAGACCACAGCCTAATCTTCTTTTGCAAACCTCTCCTGATGATCCAGTTCCTTATAAATCCTTGATCTCCTTCCATCCTGCAGATGAGTTCTCCTCCTATTAAACATAATTTTGTACATGGTGGAGGCTAGAAAGCTTGGCCTTGTGTTGGCTGCTGTAGTTAACTTCAAAAGGAGAGAGGGTTTCAGCATAGGTAAATGTGAGATGCGACTGAAATGATGCGGAAGGCATATTTACAGATGTGAGGAGCCAGAGAAAATGAAAAGTTCATAGTTATGAGAAGTGAACATATATGGGAAGCAGGAATTGAGGAAGGGGAGAGAGAGAGGTCGTGTTTGAAAATGCTCCATTTGCTCAAAAGAAGCATTTTCATCTTTGATACAGTTTACGAGGAAAGCTGGGGCACAGCCACCAGTTTATTTAACTGGAGTTTTCAGCCGTGTTCATGAATTGTGTGTACTTCCATTTTTGTGTGCCAATTTGAGATGCACCTCATTTCAAGTGCTAAGGGCTCACAGCTCAAAATAAGATCTCCTGTAAAAAAATGTGGTCGTATGTCAGTAATGGAACCTAATTCCAACCTTTAGATGCCACTAGCATTCACAAAACCACTGCTTCAGCTGCTGCCTACCCCTGTGGGCACCTAAAATTCCTCAGAACTTCCATTTCTGCTGGTGGAAATGCAGAAATCCACCTAAATCTTGACAATGCCAAGAAGCTCAATGCCAGCAGGATTCGCAAATTGGTCATTTCCTCACATACCTCATTGACAGGGCCCAATCTGGTAGGCGTGCTCAGAGTATACCATAACCCATACAAAAGATCCTGGTCCTTTTACACCTAGTAGCCCAGTAGTTAGAGCACTCATATGGGATGTGAGATATCCAGGTTCACATCATCCCTCTCTATCTGATTTGGACCAGAAACTGGAACCCAGGTCTTTCACTTTCAAGGTAAGTGCCCTAACCATTGGGCTATTCTAGGGCAGAGGGCTCTCAATCTCTCCTGTTAGAACTGTTCCACTTTGTATATAAGATTTAAATAGTCATTGAGTCATGGACTTGAACTTGGGTTTCCCATTTCCTAGGTAAGTGCCCTAACCAGCAGAGTCATTGACACACACACTCTTTCTTTCTTTGTCCCAATGTCCCCCTTGTTAATCTAGCCCAAAATGTTCCTTTTGATGAATTAATTTTATACATTTTCAGAGTAATTTTTACAAAGATAATACACTGAACCAAAGGGTAAGTCTTTGTTATATTCATCCCTATGGTTATAAAATGCAAAATATTTATATTAGTCATTCCCTTGGAATTTTCTCATTTGTCTCTTAAAATGACAGGGATTACCAGCTGTGGTCGGCTCTGTTTGAGGATGATGTGGTCCTAATGTGAGATGGGGTAATCCCCATATAGTTCTGAGCTTTACATTCTGGGGAGTTTATTTAACTCTAGTCAATTATTTACGATGTTCACGTTGGCTTTTACTGTAAAGTCGCATTTTATTCATGAAAAGCGAGCTTCAGGCTTCTGGCTAAAAAGGTTTATTTGAACTGGAAAGGTACAAGATTTATTCAAAGACAGGACACCGCCTTCACTTCCCAGAAAAGACATAATCAAGTCGACAGCATTACACTAACAATGAAGTTATTTGGGGGCTTGATCTGGGGAGGTGCAGAGAACTCTTGCTGGATGCTTAGCACCCAAGGCACTCAGTCCTTCAGGCACTGAGCTGGTTGCAAGAATGAGCCTTTGTTCCTTGAGAGAGCTCATTTTCGCTCTGTTCACATCTCATTTCTAAGAAGGCTATTATCTCCTTTACAAAGACAGACTGAGGCTGATTACTACATGTGGAAATGCCTGCTTTATAATAAACAGTAATAATGTTTTTCTAATAAAAGTTCTTTAGGTCCATATAGCTTCCTTTGCAATAATTGGGAGCACAGAAACTGCATCCAGTGGCATCTCTCTGCCCCTCATTGTTCAGTGTGTTTGCATTCAAACTAATTCATTGTTCTTGTAGCATTGTCTGCCTTTTAAAAACATAACTGAAAGGAGAATCTTCGAAAGAGAGGAATAGTTAGGACACTCTTAGTAATGTAAAGTAAATCTAAATTGTCATGTATTACAGGACAAAGAGTATTCTGTATCCTCCTTCTTACAAAGTAAAAATATCTATTTCACAAACAGAGAATGGTGCTGTAAGGTGAATGGAAAACAAGGTTTTCCTGTGAGATGGAGGGGGAGGAAGGGGAATGATGTTTATTTATATATTTGCTTATGTGGTGCTATAGGTGAGTGGCATTTTACAATATACATAAAGGGCTTGATTCTCATTTACTCTAAGGTGTGCCTTTGCTCTGCTCTGGCAGTGTTTGCTGCTCTGGCAGTATACGGTGACCTAAAAGTGAACGTAAATGTACACTGCATCAGTGGTGTAAAAGGGTCCGTGTATGCATCTTGAAACTAACCACATTTTTTCCCCTATATATTAGAAGCTATAGTTTTTAAGAATCCTGCAAGCGGGTTTTAATAAGGGCACTGTCAGGAAGGTAGTTCCAGGGAAAGGGAAGGCATAGATGTTTGTGTGGGAAAAGGACACATAGGAGGCATTCAGGCAAACAGCTTGGAATGAATTAAGAAAGGATGAGGGAGAAAGGAAAAGAGTTCTAGATCAATGGTGTAGCCCAAGTGAATCACTGGGAGATTACAGAGAAGACCAGGATAGCACAGTAAGCAAGCACTGAAGCAAGTATGTTTAGGGTCAGGGTTCTCTGAGTCACTGGAGGAGTTTGAAAAGCAGGAAGGCAATCTGGAATTGAGTCAAAGAGATGGCTAGGAAGCCAATGAAAACGATAAAGGATGAGGATGATATAATTTATGTTGCATGAAAGTAGTCATGTTGGTCATTTTGAATCCAAAATAGAAGTGATCTGGAGTATAATATAAGAGTGAAATCTTTGCCCTACTGAGGTCAATATCACAAGTCCCATTGACATCAATGTAGTCAACATTTCACCCCCGTTTGTGCTACTTTACTATTGCAGGAGCATGCACAGTGCAAATATATTGAATATGCTGCGATTGAAGAGATAATGAAAAATAGATCATATCTGAAAGACTAGCCCTATATCTCTGCCAACTATTTAAGATTTAAAGTTTTCAAAACTCCAATTCAGTCAATAAACTGTTTATTGAAAAAGTAGCTTTTTCAAAATAACGTCTTGACAGCTGTTAATTTAAAATTAAATTCAGAGTGGGGGAAAAAAAAACTGTAGCAGCTATGCAAAGTTTTACTATTTCAGATCAGGTCTAAGGATCTTGTGGTGAAGCCTGGGTGAAGTGTAAGGAGACCAGCGTTCTCTTTCTGGCAGTGTCATAGACTCTTTGTGGGCAGATCATATACATTTTCAATGCCTAAAGTTTCCCCTATTTTTAAATTAAAGGATGAAAATATTTGGCATCATTTTTTTCATTTTCTTCAGCCAGTAAAAACTATGTTGCTATATTTTCTATGAAAAGAAACTAGGAATAGGGATAGGAAAAGGTATATTTTAAAAATCTCCATAAATTATGTATAGCAGTTCTTCCATATGATACATTAGGATGACTTGAAGTTCATATATCTTTGCCAACTACCAGAATACGGTACAGATTCTTCAGTTTAGACCATTAGAAAAGTAGGAACTCCAGATATTACAGTGATGTACAGTTTGTTTCTGTCTTGATGGGTTATCTACAGTCTGACTTTACATTGCTACTTGTCCAGGATTGAATATTGTCCTTTCTGAATAACTGAGCAGCGTGATGTTTTGGTGAAAGAAGTAAATATTTTTGTGGGAGGTTCTATCTGATCTATCTTTATATCTGCCCAATATATGAAAGTTATTCAAAGATTTGGAAAGTTAATAGTAGCTCTGGATAGGATGGATTAGTGGGGACTGCACAGGATAGGCAATGAAAAATGCAAAATAGTTGAAGCTTTTATATATATTTGGCCATCCAGCATCTTGATAGATGAAAGGAAACATGACAGTCAGTGGTGCTTGGCAATAGTGTGGGAGAAGAGCCCAATGTGTGAGTGGCAGACCTTTGCACAATGGCTATAGGTCCACTTGCCCGATGGAGGTTAGAGCACACTCCTGGCTTGCCTATGGGCTTCAGCCTGGTCTCTCTGACTCTCTGCGATGACTGTACCAGCTTGACCCACCTTTGCCAGACTTAGTGGTTGTGGGCAGGGCTCACCCAGTTGTTAGTGGGAATGCTGAATTTCTTGAGTCCTGCTTGACCATGTCACTGTATTGGAGCTTTGGCCTTCCTCTGTGTCGTAGGTAGTTCTTGAGTTGGCCATAGAGTACAACCTTCGGCAGAGGATCTTGAGGCATGCGCTTCACGTGTCCCAGCCAGCGAAGCCTGAAAGCATCAAACATAGTCTGCATAGACTGTAGGCCAGTTCTCTCCAGGATCTCATTGTTATTTATCTGTTGGTCCCAAGTCACTGTAAGGAGTTTTCTGAGACAGCTAAGGTGGAAGCTGTTCAATCTCCGCTCTTGCTTGGAATACATGACCCAGATTTCACAGCTGTAAAGGAAGGTACTGAGGACACAAGCCTGATAAACAGACACCTTTATAGTCAGGGTTAGCAGCTGTTGTTCCAGACGTGAGGTAAGTTTGCCAAAAGTGACAGAGGCTTTGCCAATTTTTGCATCAAGTTCTGTATCAAGGTTGAGGGTTAAGAGTTAAGGGGTAAGGCTAAGCTGGTTAAAGTTGAGCCAAGATAGCAGAAGTGATCCATGTTTTTGAGAGCTTCATTATTGACACAGACTTTAGATAGCATGGTAGTGCCCTGTGACAACTGTTTTCTTAATATTGATTACCATGCCAAACTTGATACATGCACCAGAGAACTTATTCATCATGGTTTGCAATTCATCTGGTGAATTAGAAACAAATACAGCATCATCTGTGAAGAGCAGATCCCAAATAGTGATCTGGGTGACACGCGTTTTGCTCTGAAATCGCCTGTTGTTAAACAAGCTGCCGTCCATCATTGATTCAGTCAGTACGCCAGATTGATCGTTTCCAAAAAGCATACTTAAGAAGAATAGAGAAGAAGATGCCAAAGCCACTGGGCGCTAAGACACAGCCTTGTTTCATGTCAGTATCAATGCTAAATTCAGATGATGTTTCATATTCATATTGAATAGTTGCCGTCATTCCCTCATGAAACTCCTTACATAGGGAGAGCACTTTTTGTGGATAGCCAATTTCCAAGATGATTTTGTACATGCCATCCCTGCTAATTGTGTTGAAGACCTATTGTAAGTTAATGAATGCTACTTAGAAAGGTGGCTGTTCGTGGCTTTTTTCTTGCAACAAGTTCATTGTGAAGGACATGTCTGTCGTGGAGCATCCCGCTCTGAACCTGCACTGGCTCTCAGGATAAACTCTCTCAGCAAGAACTTGGAATCATTTTAGCAGGACTCTTGTAAGCACCTTTCTGACGACGCTGAGCAGAGATATTCCTCGGTAGTTGTTGTAGTCTGCTCTGTCCACTTCATTTTTATATAAAGTAATTATGTTTGCATCTTTCTGATCCTGGGGTATCCTTCTTCCCAGCAGGTACAGAGAAGTGCGTCAATGTCACTCGCAAGCTTTCTCACTCCTATCTTTAGGAGCTCTGGAGGTATCTGATCATTGCCTGCTGCTTTCCCAGGTGCAATCTCTTTGACAGATTTCTATACATCTTCAAAAGTTGGTATTTGGTCTAGCTCCTGCTTCATTGGAAGCTGGGGAATGGTAGCTAAGTCAGTATCGCAGATAATAGCATCCGTTGAGTAGAGTTCTTTGTAACGCTCAGTCCATCAGTCAGGTTGTTCTTGCCTGTCAGTCAGGATGGTACCATCTTTCGCTTCCAGGTTTGCAGTTTTTTTTACAAATTGGACTAAGTGCCTCTTTGATTCCATCATAGGTGCCAGGAAGGTCCCCTCTTTCAAAGCAGGTCTGAATCTTCTTGCACAGGTCTTGCCAGTATTTCTGGGCACATTTTCTAGTGGCTTTCTGGACCACAGCCTTAGCCTCTTTGAACTTAACTGGACTTAGTTGGTTGTTGAAGTAAAGTTAGGCTAGCTCGCTTTTTCTTTTCTATACATTGTACATGGGGACCAGCAGATGTTCAGACGCTGAGAACCAGTTAAGTTGTTTTTTCTTTGTTATTCCAAAGACATCGTCTGCACAGACCAACTCAATCGATGCTGCTGCATTGATGCCTACCGCTGCGGCAGTGTAGACATGCCCAGAGTCCTTTGTGTTAGTAATGTCGAGGTGAAGTTTGCCTTTTGGCTTTGCATGATGGATCTTTTAAAGATGCAATTGGAGCTTGACCCTGACAAGGACATGACCAATGTTGCAGTCAGTGCTATGCATTGATAAAGCATGCAGTACGTCGTGAATGTTTCTGCAACAGATCAGGATGAGGTCAAGCTGATGCCAGTGTACAAAGCAGGGTGCCTCCATGTGACCTTGCTGCTGCCAGCAAAATAGGTATTCGAGACTATCATCTCACAATAGGCACAAAGCTCAAGAATATGCTGGCTATTTTCATTAAGGCTACCTGTGCCATGTTGGCCAATGATGTGTCCTCAGTCCCCCAGTCCTTACTCACATGGACATTGAAATCACCGAGAACGAGTCTGTTCCTTACAGGGACATTCTTGATGATTTGTTTCAAATGAGACGAGACTAGACCTCATCTTTTTGCTGTTTAGGGTAGTCCAGTGTTGGTCCATAGACTCAGGGTTCCTGAGTTTATATTCACATCCAACTGCATGATCTTCTCTATAATAAATACAGGGGGGTGCATGCACTAAGGACAGACTTCTTGACCGTGTATCTGTGGTTCATTTTCAAGTTTCCCGGACCAGAAGAAGTGGTAGTTTATTTTATCTAACGATCCAGTTTCTGAAAGTCTTGTCTCATTGATGGCTGCAATATCGATGCCCAGTTGATGTAATTCTTTATCAATTATGGCTGTTTACCGAAGTCTATGGTTTTTCAGTCCAAGTCTGATTAACATAGTATGAACATTCCAACAAGCAATGATTAATTTAGAGCCAGGAAAGAAAAAGTTGGGAGTTTTTTTTAGGGTGCATTTTCTAGTGACTTCCCTGAATTGGGGCAAGCAGGCCACCCCTAAATAGGGCTGTTTGAACATTTGAGCCACTGCTGACGCCTAGGTCCTTCTCCACTAGGACGAACAACCTTCGAGGTTCTATCTGATCTGTCTCCATGTCTGCCCAGTATATGAAAGTTGTTCAGAGGTTTGGAAGGTTAATTTTAGCTCTGGGTAGTATGGAATACGGGGCAGTGCAAAGGGTAGGCAACTGAAAATACAAAATAGTTGCAGCTTATACATCAGGGATAAATACCACTTTATTTTGTTAGATAGGTGTTCTTTTTGTCCCTTGGAATTGATGTGATGTAAAAGTAAAAATTTCCTTTGTGCTGAAATGTTGGACTTCTTTCCTCTATCTAAGGGCTTATCTTATTCCAGATATCAGTGAAACAGTGGGGTTTTTTCTGTTTGTGGATCTGAGAATGAAAAGCATCAGTAGAATGAATAAAGTGAGAACAATAGCCTCTCTTTCTGCTCTCTTTTCAGTGGAATTGTTCGGCACCCAGACAACATAAGGAGGAGCAAGTGAGTGTTTCTGCTCCTCATCTCCCTTAATTTTGTTAAAACAACATGAGACAAAACTTTATTGGTTGCATTCTACCTGGGAATAACTCCGTCATAACTAATTAATTTGCACAAACATACTCAACTGGCTTTTTCATATATATAATTTATATATATATAACAGACATTAACCTTTTTGAAAATCACCTTAGCAACTATGTAGTCTAATTAATGTAGATGTACTTTATAATGTGTCTCCTTTTTACCTGTTTACAGGGAGATTATTAATATGAATATCAGATGGTAACCTGCATTTTCTTTTTCATTTAAATGTCTGTTCACTTCAGAGACATCATTTGTTTTTAAGGCAGCTTTTTTGTTTTCTTTGAAAGCTTCTAATAAGCCATGGCTCGGGGATACTTCACCTTTTCCTGTGCCAAACTCAACAACAACAACCCCCTCCACCTCCCCCCCCCCAAAAGATGAAAGGCTTATTGAACCAGAATGACAGATAGAAGATAAATGAAGAAGTTAGTTGTTCAAATTTCCTTTTTTTTGTCTTAGGTCATTAGCTATAGTGTGAGAAATGGGCACAAGAGAGCCGTGTGATTCTCCTTGGAATAACAAAACATTTCACATCTTGGAGTTGTGTTTTCAATTTGGCAAGTCTTGATTTCTGAATGTAAATTCTGAGCAGTGGAGTTGTTGGCCTGATGTGTGACGACAAAGAAAGAGAGAGTGAAACAAAACAATTAAAGAACACTATATCCTTGTAAACATTTCTGTTCTGTTGCAGTTTGGAGTGGCAAGATGCTTAGACACTTATAAAAGAGAAAATTAAGGTTGATAGTAGAAAGAACTGGCTCTATGATCATTAAAGGTTTTAGTCTTTATAATTTGTCTTATTTGTTTGCAAGTAAAATTGTTGGTAATAAAAACTTCATACTTATCTGGTAATCTCAGTAGATTACATGATGTACAGGTTGGTTCATGGTTAAAATTGGTACTGGAAAGATTGATTGTGATGAAATCCTGTTTGGATCTAAATGAAAAATTCCATTCAGGCTCAGAATGCAATACATTAGAAAAACATTCTGGGAATAACCAGAATTGTAAATGCCACCTATGTATATAAAATAGAGGAAATCATTCTGATTGGAAGATAATCATTTCAGAAGAATAAAACCAAAACGGAACAGAGCCATTCACCCAAATAATGGCATGGTGGAATATTTTAAGGTGACTAAATTGCAATCTGAAGTTTTATAAGATTTATCTTCAATCCCCTTCTTAATTTAGCAGCTCCCTACCTATTTCTGACTGCTTGGTGATCTGTCTCCTCTGATCTACCAATGATGACGGTTGCCCTCACGTATTTGTCTGCTTTTCCCCATGGCATTTTTGGTCTTCTTCCATGCTACCCCTTATTTTTGATGTGCACCCCCAAATTATTTTGCTAGTGCTAGTAGCCTGTCCTCCTTCAAATCGCATTGCAGAATCACAAGTCACTTTTCTAGACCCACATTAAACGCTAAACTATTTTATAGCAATTGCAATAGTCCTGTTCTCTTATTAACATAAATAAATGTACTACTGCAAGTTTTGTATGTTGCTAGTCTATGCAACCATTTGTTTGTATTGCTGTAACCCTTTTTTCCACTCACCCCAGTAACCTTTCCATTGTGTACTACACCTACGTGTTCTGTTCTGCAATTGTGAGCTCCTTGGGGCAGACACTATCTAAAAGTGAAATCTTGGCCCAGCTGAAGTGAAGGGAAGATTTCTAATTGACTTCAGGAGTGCCAGGATTTCAGCCTGAGTGTATGTACCTTGCCCTTCACAATGGGGCCCCGGTCAAGACTAGTGGCACCTAGCTGCTTCTCTAATACAAATAATACATAATAAATACTGCAAATACCAGGAGGAGCTTGATGGTAAGAGGAGCGCTGGTCTACAGGAAAAGTAATGGAGACCTTTTGGATCTTAGTCTGGCTGTTGTAGATGCTCTCTGGCTCCCCCAAACACTCCCAGGAAGTTACTAGAGTGCATCTATCATATGTAATCCTTCTGCAGGTTCTTCTAGAGTAAATTATACTGGTTATAAAAGAGAACATGCTTTGTAATTTGGTTGTTCCCTTACTATTTGTTTAGAAGTCTTTGACTATAGTATCTGACTGCACCTCAAACATCAGTGGATTTACCTTCACCACGTTCCTGTGAAGTAGGGAAATAATATCCCCATTTTACAGAATGGGCAACAGGAAGTTAGCGGCAGAGTCAGGACTGAGACTTAGTCCAGTGCCGTACACGGGCGCCATCCTACCTGCCATTCCACAGCCTTTTGACTGTTTTTGCTCCTTTCTTTCTCTGCTGCAATGCCTTGGGGGAGAGTCTCTGACCATATAACCCACTCTTAGCCTCTAATTTTGAGCTCTTAGGAGCCCTGTATAGTTCCAGTCCCTCTCTCTACTATTACTTCAGTAGCATGAAATCCATATGATTCTTGTCAATTTCACAGCTGCCCATAGGGGTGTGACTAGTTGCAGTGAAATCATATCCAATTTTGTCAGTTTCATCTTAATGCCATTGGGGAAAGCACCTGGTGAAAGTAGTATTGCATTGGTTCATATTTTAAACTTACATTTGTATTTATAAGGGCTACCTGCCTTCAACTTCCATTAAAGTTAATAAGAGTTACATATGTTCGGCAACCCTAAACAATTTAGCATTAATTAAAAAAATACTTAGCATTGACGCAAGTAATTGTGAAAGCTCAAGTCCTGTAGAAATAGATGGCTTCTTGACCTTCTGTATTCCCCCCCAGCTCACCAAGGAAATTTCCTGTTCTGTATTGCTGAGTGGACTTTTCAAGCTCTGCCCCAATATAACATATATTTATGGATGTTCCGTGTCTAAACAAATATTGCTATGAAAAAAATTAGTTTCTCTGTTGGTTTGCTGCTGTTTGTGGCTCTGAAAAGCTTTTACTCAGGATTATCATGATTATAAATCATTAAACAATTGTTTATGAATTCTCTGGTTTATAATAATTTGTCTGTGGGCTACTTTAATTCTGCTGGTAAATGGAACACTATTTTACTTAGCTGTTTGGGATTCTGAACAGCTGGAGGTCTGCAAACAGATGCACCAAGAGAGTGAGAATGGTAAAACTGTGCAGCTAATGCTTTTGTTGTTAGCAATTCCGTATGGGAAAATGACGTCTCTCTGATCAGATAGTGGGAATGTTTTCTCCTGCAGCCCTGAGTCACTTGTCAGGAATGTTAAGATTATTGCACCAGATGATTTCTGTCACTGTGTTCTGCACTGTAGCAGAAATGGAAATTGTTCTGCCTTTGAACTTCTCTTATTTCAAATAAACGTTCAGGTGCTCCAGAACTATTACTAGTATTTGTTGGAAATCAGATTTTTTCTTTTTTCAGAATCTCCTACTAGTGGCTAGCTCTAGACCAACATTTTTTAAGACTATGCTCTTTGGAGCAAGGGACTGAGCCCTTTTCTGTGTTTGCTTCCTAGAATGTTTTGGATATGCCTACTCTGCGATAAAAGATGTGCAATACGGCCATGTCTGGCTTGGGCCATCTGACTCGGGCTGCAGGATTATAAAATTGCAGGATAGATGCTTGCGTTGGGGCTGGGGCCTGGGCTCTGAGACCCTTGGCTCTGGACTGTGCCTGAACGTCTATACTGCAATTGTATAGCTCCACAGGTTGGCCCTGGGAGTCTTTAGTCAGCTGACCTGGGCTTTAAGTCTTGGTGCCTCTGTTTTTTTTGTTTGTTTTTTTATTATAGTGTTCAGACACAGAAGGGTACTACTGCAATATAAACAACAATTATGTTCTCAGTTACAATGGTGTAAATCTGTAATAATTCCATTTATCTATAGTGATGTTATCTTGATAACAGCGTATCAATGTAATTGACATAGAATTTGGTCCATCTTCTACCCAGTGTTAATTACCAGTAGAGCATTACAACTTCAGTACTGAAATGACCTCAGTTTTCAGTGATGGGTTCAATAAAAGAATTGGATGAACTGCCTTCCTCCCTAATTAATCTTTCAGACCATTCAAAGGAAGTCTTTTTATACCGAGAACATGCTTGTACCTACTAGAGAGTAAAACAAAACAAACAATCGGTGGGGTAGGACACAGAGAAGATGCTTCCAAGAATTACTCCAGAATAGGCATTTATAATCTACATCCTATGATATGCATCCTGCATTCTTTTTGATCTTCATGAATTTACGGTGGGCCAGATTCTGATGCTGTTGCTCATATTGAATAGTACCTTACTTAATTAATAGGCTTGTTGAATTTGAGGATAAAGATTTTAGAATCTCACCTGATATAATCAGCAACCCATGAGTATAATTTCAGTTAGGACGATGTTTCATATAAAGAGGAGTTCATGTTTTTGTATGTAAAAATATGTTCTTTTATATCTCCTTCAGATCCAACCCACACAGAGTGTAGTTCAAAGCCATAAAAACAACACAGAAGTGAAAGATTTCTTCTGCATAGTGCAGAGGTAGTGCTCTGCACATTACCTAAATGGAAGTATGGGGAGAAGTCAAGGCACACCATCTTTGCACTTCTCTGGCCCTGGAGTCAGCCAGAGGCCAATTCAACCCCCAGTGGAAGTTTTATCAGCTTCAGGGCTGCTCTAAACTCCACCTGCTGGTAATTATTATCTATAGGCTGTTATAAAGTTAGGTATTGCCAGAGATTTTTAAATTCCCATCAGCAAACCAAAGGAAGCATATTTATATAATTTTGTCTTGTTGGGATGGATGTTTGTATATTATGTTGTCATTTGCTTATGTGGAAGCACTTCCTTATTTTTTTTAAAGTTACACCGCTATTTGTTTCCTCTCCTTTTCTTCATCTTATCCTGCTTTCTTTGTTTTGCTACTCTCCTCCTTTCTCATCTTTCATTTTAATTCTTCTCATTCTCTGATGCATTCTATTTTTTTCTCTCTTTCCACTGCTAACACCTCAAGTCCATTCTCTGCTGTTCCTCCATCTCCGATCTTTTATATTTTCCCTATGTAATCTCTTCTTCTGTCTGCTTTTGATATTTCTCTTTCTCTGGCCTCCCCCCCCCACACACACGCACTGTCTCTCTCTCTCTCTCTCTCTCTCTCTCTCTCTCTCTCCATTTTTACAAGTTTTTTTTACTTCTTTCAGACAATATTGGAATCAACTTTTTTTCACTGGAGTAATTCCCTGAGGTCTTTGTTTAGTTACAGTAGAAAGGAAGGCAGAGGCATACATTTCAGTGATGTGCATACCAAGCCAGAAATGATTTAGAAACATCAGCAATAATATAAAGTCAATGGCAAAACTCCAATTGACTTCAATTGGGTCTGGAGTTTACCCCAGTTTCTTAGTGACTTCTTTTATAAGCCAAATAGAATAAAAAATCAAAACCTTGTTAGTTTTGGCCATTCCCATTTAGATCATCTCCTGTTTTCTTGCATTGTGCGTATACACTAACCAGCTCATGACGTGCCCACTGATATACTCCATGTTCATGAAAGGAGACACCCCCACTAATATTGGTAGGGCTAAATGAAAATATCAAACTCCGTAGGCAACCAGCTTTATAATAAGGAAGTCAGCATATTAGACTAAATCTCAAGAGGAAACAGATTGAACCGCAAACAGTGAAGGGCTTCCTGAGCATCTGAGCCTTCAAAGAAATTTGTTCTGTTTATAGTAGACATTACTAACATCAGTCCATTTCTAAGCAGCCGAGAAAGAATCATAGTCATGTGGGCACGTAAATAAATCCTGAGCTTCACATGAAAAACCGACGCAAAACCCTAGCATATCGTGGCCCACTTTTAAGAAGCTTGAAAGCACTTGGAGCAGAATAGGAGTGTAGTCTTGAACACGGAAAAACTCATTCACATCTATTCAGTGAGAAGCAGGTATGGTCTGAGCGCAGGACAGGAAGTCATGGGTTCCTGACGTCTAGTCCTGGCTCTGACACTGACTCCCTTTACAGCACTGAACAAGTTACTAAACCTCTCTACCTCAGTTTCCTCACCTGGAAACTGGGGGTAATAATAGTTAGCCACATCACAGATGTGTGTAGGTCGGGTCAGTGTATTAGGTGACACCTTTTTAGTGCTTTGGAGATAAAGAAAATGCTAAATATTATGCTACTCACTTGGCCTTCAAAATAGACGTGGAAGACATGTTTTCACTGCAGAAAAGCTAAGAAGTTGCCCCCTAACTGGCTTCTAATACCTACACAAAAAGAAGAAATGTATTTTTTAAATGAAAAGCAAAACTATGTATTCTCCAGACCCTCAGCATCTACTCAGAAAAGATTGTTTTAGTTTTTCGAACACAGTTGACATTTCTTAATCTAAGCTTGTTTTCTGCATTGTTAATATGACTTTTCAAGGCCTTGCATTCTGCAGTGGACTCAGCTACAGCGTAATGGCATTGGGCCCTTGAATAGTTCCTTTCCCTATACCTTCAATCTTCTTTGTCATTTAGTATTTATTGGGTGGCAATGTATGGTACTTATTTCTACCCAAAGAATTAAAGCTTTTATCCAAAAGAGGCTATACCTGCTGGGAATTGCTCATAATTCCCACCCGCAGCCATTGGAGCTCCTTTTTGAATGTGTCTTGATTTTTTTAGAGTCAAATCACTGTTTTAGGGTAAGTGCACAAAGATCAGGAACCTGGCCATTGACAATAAGAGCAGTGAGCCTGAACAAAGCCATTTAGCCCTTGCAGGGAGTTCTTCCCATCACTCATCATCAAGCCCTCCACCAATTAAGAAGCTATATTGAGAAGGCCCTGAGATTTAGTGGTGGATAAATCATGGAAGGAGAACGAATGAGTTGTAATGCCTGTCTGGCCACTGATAGTATCATTTCCTTTAAGTGAAAGTAGCATACACAGTATTCCCTAAGGGCAAGATTGACTTTACATGGGTGCACAGTGGGGAGAAAAAGTACAAGATGCCACTGTGTGTGGAGTAGCACAAGTAGCTGAGTAGCACAAGGATTGCATAGAAGCTAAGCTGCTCAACCTGTCCACACTAGCCATAGAATTCGACAGGCACACAGGAAACCAGATGGTGGACCCTTATGGTGTGGTACATAGTCAGCTCTTTCTTTACTCTCTAAAGCCATTACAGGTGGTATGTATTTAGGCTAAGTTTTTTCAAAAGTGACGTACTCCATTTTTGAGTGCTCAACTTCAGACAACTTTAGAGGCCTGATTTTCAGAGTATGAATGCTCCATAATTTCTGAGTAACTCAGGATAATATATTTCAAATAAACTTCATTGTGCAAATAGTTTAAAGCTAATTCTATACATAGAATATTACGCATATGAAGGAGAGTTTTATATATATACAAACCTTGTGCTAGTCTCACTACACGGTGAGCTGTTTTTATCACTTTTCTAAACACTAGAGTTGTCATTATTAAAATTTTAATGGGAAAATATCAGATACAACACATAATCCAGCATGCCCTTTTGATGATTGAGAAAAGGAACTGGAACAGACTGAAGATTGGAGTTGCATAAACATTTTCTTTAAGTGAGGCAAGAATGGAGAAAGAAAGTATAGCTGACATACCTACTGTCCACGGTTTTGGTATAGAAATATCTACCCAAAACTGGTTGTACTGTTCCACATTTATAAACATACTAAAAGAGATTCACTTGTTTATATTTTCACAGTTTGTAGAAACAGTAATGATTGCTGGAGTTGGGAATATGTGTACTAAATAACAGCTTTCTTTCTCAAGGTATTTCAAATGGTTTTACAAACATGGATCAGCTTCTGGAAACAAAACATAGACAAATGGAGCAGAAACCGTTATGTGTTAAACACTTAACTTTGGGGCCTGATTCTGATCTCTGTTAAAACCAGTTAAATCTAGATTAAATCAATTTAAATTGGATTTACTCTGGATTTACAGGGATGTAGCAGATCATAATCTGGCCCTTGGACATTAGGGTACCAAAAGGTGGTTGATTACCTTTTTAAGTGTGTGTGTGTTTTTTTTTACTGCTAATAGAAAATACTCCACATTAAATATTCAGTTCCATATGGTTATAATACTCAGTGAAATTAATGTCAAATAAGGTTAAGAACATCAGGAATATTTGAAATTAAGAAAGCTGTGTACATTTAAATGACAGATATTGAACAGTATAGAATATGTAGGATGGCTGAGAAAATGTTTCTGGTGTTTTTGTTTTCAAACATGACTTTTTTGTAACAATCTATCATCTACTCCCAATAAAAAAAAAACTTCTAATTCCCAGACTATCATTAAAAAGATGAGAATTAGGTAATTCAAAATTCAATTAAAAATGCTTTTGTTTTTGTTTTTTGTTTTCATCTTTTTTAAAGTTTAGGTTTCAGGGTTAGTTTTCATGTAACAGTATCCTTCAGGTTTTGGTGCTTGAAGCTAGTACCATTTAGTAAAAAGTACTGTGTACTGCACCGTCCATGGTAAAAAGCAAACAGTAACCCCATCTATTGTAAATAGCAGTGTAATATGTTTACTAAGAATTTTAAATGTCTCTTGTTTGTGTAAGCAATAAGAATGTTTATTAATCTATCGCTCTCCGTCACAAAGCAAGTGGCAAGTACAGAAATATGTTTTGCATACAAATATCCTGAAGGTGGCATTTTTAGGGATTTAGAATCAGAAAAGTTGCTTTAAAACAGTCGTTATAGCCTTTTGTTCTTACCAAAAGTTCCAAAAGCACTTTTCTAGACAAGTTCAGTCCTGGGAATTGAAACTTTAGTCTTTGAAGCTGCACAGGTGCAGTTAATAGAAGCATATCGTTATGCTTAGCATCTTTTCTATTCTGATTTGCTTAATTGGAACTTGGCTCCAGCCAATAGGTTCTCAGACCCTTTAGTTTAGTATGCATTGTTAATGTCTGTTTTCGGTGGGAATTCTGGCTCGTATTGAGACATTCCACCTTTTCCCACACTAGGCCTAAAAGCAGGCAGAAGGGAGAAAAGAAGAAGTAGTTCCTCAGCTTTGCTTCGTATCACTGTGGCAAAGTGCTAGAAGCAGTGAGCAGAAAATTACTTTCTCTAGATCTAATGCAAGTGCCACCTCTTAAACCAGCCAAAAGAACTTGAAGACTGGCAAAAGTGTGCCGTAGGCATAAGTCTCAATGAAAGATAGTGGGACTAGGGCACGGTCTACGCTCCTGGTGGCATCGACAGGAGATACGCAAGTGATGTACTGAATCCTGAGTATCTCCTTTCAACTTATTAACATTCCCTTACCATAGCATCTCCACTGGGCTGCATCGATAGGCAAAGCCCGCCAGTTGATGCAGCATTACTCTTCTTGAGGGGAGTGGATTTATTGTGTTGGACAGAAAGCACTTCTAGGATCGATTGTTCAGGTCTCTCTACTGCCCGCTCAATCGATCCTGCTGCATCAGTCCATGGAGCCCGACACAGCCCCAGCATTGTAGACATACCCTGAGAGACAAAAGTAAAATTTTCCAAAGCTTCTAAGAGATTTTGTTGTTTATTCCTATCTAGACATTTTGATACCCAATGCAGATGACCTCTGATGGCTGGCTGTTCAGCAGCCTGTATGAGTTAAGTTTATAATCTTTGTCTATTACTTTTTGGAGCAGTAGCCACATTAAACTTGATGCAGCAGAAAATACATGATTTAAATGGGTGTACACACTACCTTGTACTTTAGTAGTGGTCCTTCCAGTTTTGGGTGCAGGCACGTAGGTATAACAGTGTGAGGAAGCTAATAGTACCATTTATTCAGTTGTGGATAAATAGGGGAATTCACTTCCCATTTCTGCCAGTTTTGGGGAAAAAAATCTGATGATGTGCTCAGACTAAGAAATACTTAGAAAATGCTGATACTCTTTTTAAAATGTCCTACATGAACAGGAAAAAGAAATTAAGGGAGTTCTGTAATTTAGTGTGGTTATAAAACATGCTAGAGATTTAGTTCCTTTTCTTTTCTTTTCTTCCCCAACTTTTGAGCTTGTCTTTCAGAGGTATAACAGCATGCTCTGAGAGTGGCTGAAAAAGCATGTTTCCTGTCCAGCTGTGAGTAGATAAAGGATGGATACTTTGTAGTGAACTTCAAGCTAGCATGATGACTTGTACAGTAAGGGAGAAGGGTGGGAGCACTGGGGGGGGGAGGGGGAGAATTAAGCCAAAAGATTTTATAACTTTTTTCTTAATCCAAATGTTTGTTTTTGATACTCTCTTTTTAGTCCTTTTCATGCGCCTGCTGAAATTCAGTACTTGTGTAACTTAGCTATTTTACTTGTTGATTTTTCTAATTAAATCTTTATTAAAAATCTCATATAACATGCAGAAAACATGTGTGTCAATGAATACAGCTGCTATTAAATACATACCAAGTAACTAGCGCCTTCACTTGTGTATATACAGATGGTATCAGAGTACCAAACACAGTTTATATTCTGACTGTTCTTGGGCCATGATATGGGAGGTATTCAAGGCCTACACTAGAGAAAAATTATCAACCTCTCTTCGTTTCTGGGAGGGAGAGGGGAACGACCCCAAAGAATTCAATTACTGGAATAAAGGATTAAAAATCTGTGTGGCAACACATTTGAAAAACACAATTTAAAATCTACAGAGCAGAATCTTAATTCACCATAAATTTGAATTTATGAAGGCTCCTCTGCTGCAAACAGGTGTACTGGTATGCATCCTCACTCATCCAGGCAGCATTATTAATTTAAGTGGGACTCCATATCGGTGGTAGAGTCTGCACTAACCTATCTGTTTGTAGGATTGGTGGTTGAGAGAAAATTTGCTCTTCAGTTGAAAGTAGAATTGTTCAGAGCCAGGAAAGAAAGGCAGGCAAGTTGTTTGCCCGCAGGCTGAAGAAGAGTGAAACTTTCAATATATCTCAACCGTTCTTGCTGAGCAAGGATTAAGGGCTTGTCTTCATGTACAGTGGTACATCAGCTGTAGTGCTCCAGTGCTTTAGTAAAGATGATATTATGCTGGTGGGAGTGCTTCTCCGTCTGTATAGTTATTCCATCTCCCTGAGAAGCATCAGCTCTGTTGATGGGAAAAGCTCTCCTGTCAACATAACACTGTCTACACAGGTGTTTGGGCTGGTAGAATATGTCATTCGGGGAGGGGGAGGGGGGAAGGATTTTTCACACCCCTGAGTGATATAGTTATATCGATAGAGGATTGTAGTATAGACCTGACCTAAGAGTCACCAACAGCAAACCAAATAGCCAGACATTCAGAAATTTCCAGGAAGAGTATTGAAATGCAATACCAATGCTAACAAAGGCTATTGTCTCCGAATTCTTACATATCTTGCAGGTTCCCGTAGGGTTACCTGAAAACAATCCTGTGCTGAAAGCACCCACCACTTTATTTATTCATTTCATTATGTAAATATGCAGGAAATGTAACAACCCTCCAGAAAAATATAATAATTTGTTACATAGGAGAGAGAGATCCCGGAAACTACAATGATGGGCACATTAGAATCATCATGTGATAGATCAGTGGTTACCAATATTTTTGGCTGAAGGGCCACAGATATCATTTTTACAACCCTGAAGGGCCACCACTGCCTGTCAGCAGCTACCCCTCTCACTTCCCCACTGCAGGAAGGAGTTGAGTGAGGAGGCTGCTTTCCTCATCACTGATCTCCTGTCCCCCTGGCTGCACCAGGGAAACCACACACATCCTGTAGCCCCATTCACTCCACCCAGGTCCCTAGGCAGTGGCTCCCTTTTGCAGCCAGGAGGATGGGAGATCAGTGCTGCCCTCTCTCTGGCTCCAGCAGGGATCCCAGCACCTATGGACCCAGGTGGAGCACTTTGCTGTGATCCCTGCTATAACCAGGGGGAGCAGAGCGCTGATCTCCTGTCTCTTTGGCTTCAGCAAGAGCCTGTGCTGGTCTTGTAAGCCCGCAGCAACACGCTCCGCCTAGGTCCTTAGCCTGTGGCTCCCTTCTGCAGCCAGAGGGAGGGAAGCAGCAGGCCACTTTGAAAGACTCTGGCCCACGGATTGTGGGTTGGGCACCACTGTGATAGATCATAATGTTTTTGGTATTCTTCTTCAAAGAAAAATAGCTCAGTTCATTCCCTTCTCTAAATCCCCATTTCTTTCAAGACAGTTTGAGACTGTGCAGAGATCTGGTTTTTTTTTTTTTTTTTTTTTTTTTTTTTTTTTTGTTAGCTCCCCTTTTCAAAGTTTTATAACATCGAAAAGACACAAAATGTGTTTCTCTTTGCCTTTTTTCACATCTTTCTGGTCAGATACCAAGAGAGAAGTTACAAAAAAATAAATTGAATAACAGATCTTGTTTTTCAGCCACTTGTGAGGTTGCCTTAGTTTCCAGGTCCCTATTTTTATAACAACTGTTATTCCATCTCAACAATGAATGGCTCCAAAGAACTGAGACAGTTTTTCCTACCATTCACCATTTTTGTCAATTTTTGCAATTATGTGACATTATGTGGATTGAAGTTGTTGCTTTAAATCTGCATCAGTGTCATTTTTAATTCCAAAAGTTTCACAAGGTTTTTTTTTTTTTTTTGTGAAGATTAAAGTTTTTATTCAAACTGGGGTTTACGAAATTTTTAAACACTTCTTAATAGCACCTGATTTCCTCTGTCTCCTGTATAACTGGGAAAAAGTTTATGAATATTTCTAAAGAGAATTACCTATAAACTGGCAGTGTAAATGCCAAATTCTTAAACAACTTAGATTGATGTGGTTCTAATGGTTAATAACCCCAGTGGGAACAGAAGGGAAAAGGAGACCATAAATTACCATTGAGATGCAGCCATATCTGCTATGTTTCTTTAAAGCAGATTTACTCAAACTGATCATGTTAATGAACTGGTGGCTTCTAGGGGGCTCATTTACGGGATCAGAAAATTAGGATGCATCAAGGAAAGTCAGGTGTGACTGAGATAAATAATATCTCTTGCACGGGGTTTGTGAGGCTAAATGAAGGGTAAGCAATGAGATGATTTAATCACTATTTTCTTCTTTTTTAATCATATCTTTTCATTGGGCCAGAATGCTATTTGCTGACATCACATCTGCCAACCTTCCAAAAACAAATTATGCTGTACTGTAAACAGATCAAGCATCATAATTAAAAATAACTAAATGATGTCATCTGTTGTCATAAAATATCATTTAATGCTTTATTAGATGAATCAATGGTTCTGATAACTACTAATGGAAATTGTATGTATTTACTAAAATGCTTAAACACTGGTATGCCACAGAGACCTTTGTCAGAGAAATACAATGTTAAGTTTGATTGTGATTAACTAATGTAATTTGTGGATCACAGGTGAAGATTTTGCTTTAGCTACTGTGAAATACCTTTTCATTAAACTGTATGTTTGTTTAGATTCAATCTTTGCTGAGCGAAAGCACAACAATAATCACATGTTATGTTCATTCAGAGTGCAACTCTTCTCTTGAATGACTCTACTCTAAAATGCTTTATGTAAAGAGCTAAATTCATCTTGGGCTTTAAAGTATTTACATCACAAATGAATTTGGTCCAATATAGCTATGCAAAGATTGTTTTACCCATCTTGGGTGGAGCAGATCATAACATTCAACAATGGGATTTATAGGGAGAAGTGAAAAATAATTTAATTGAGTTGAAACTATATTAAACTACGGTATCATCTGAGCATCTGGAAATCCAAAGAGAGCATCCATTTACCCTTGAGTGCACACTGGTGAAAAAGTGTAGGAAGATTAGGGTCCTCCAGATATCCTGAAACTCATGTCAGTATAAGTAGGAAGCTTCTTGTGCAGTTATTTGAGAGACTTAGCTATTTTATACATGTGTATGTAATACTAGGTTTGTGTATTTTTGACTGCAAGAGTTAAAGAAATTATGAACCTAACAGTATTTTCCTCAAATGCAGCCATCATACATAATTGTAATTCATAGCAGAACATACGAATAACTACTTGAGGGAGTATGAAAGCATTCTGAACTTCTAACTCCCTACAATTAATAATGTTTACAAAATATAAGTGGCAAAACTGGTACAGAGCTTAAGATGCAGAATTTTAAAAGCTATTAATATGTCCTTAATTTTTTACTACTTTTTTTCCTTGGTATATCATGCTCTGAAGCAAAAATAGTTTATAGTACATGGTTGTGTCTGTAATACAAATATTCTGAAATCTGTAATGGAGAATGTAGGGGCCAGTCTTGAAGAAACTAAGGGACATGCTTACCGTAACTTTCCTCACAAAAGTAGTCCCATTGAAATCAACATGATTGAAGTTAATTTAACTTCAATCAAAGTGAAGTTAAATATGTATGTATGTATGTATGTATGTGTTTTCAGGATTAGGGCCTTAATATCTTACTTTAAACAGGTATACTATAAATCTTGTCCTTAAAGTAAAGAAATCCAAAGAATTCAGAAATGTGTAGATAAAGGCATATGATTTTTTTGTTCAGATAACACTATTACTATGCATTATATGTATTTCTATTTACAAAAAAATATATATAAGCACACAACCCATGTTATTTGGAGTACTTTTACATTGTTTAACATCCATAGAAAAATGTAATCTAATGAATCTTATACAAATATACCCACTTACAGACATAATATGTTAGAACTCCTCCATGTTAAGGATCATAATAACAAAAGCCCTTCAACCTCAATTTTCTTTCTCGCTCAGTGCTCAATAGCAAAGTTGGACTTTGTAGCATCCCCAGAAGATGAACAAATGGGAAACTGAGCTAGGGAATGAATTTCACCTCTAAAAACTCCTGAGAGAGAAGACCCCTAGTAGCAGCCTTTCAAACCAAGGGGACATAATGTGTTGGTTGTAATTTACTATAAACTTTCTTACTCTGTATACAGGAAGTGATGTGTTGTTTTTATGCTGTCCTAGAGTAGCCTCCCAGTCTTCCTGCTGCTCCGAGGAGAGAATAGCCATGTCTGGTATTGACCAGCTGCAACATACACTCCCCAATGCACTGGTATAATTTTGCCACCAACTGCATGGGAGGGGGGCACAGTCAAGGTTTTGCCCACTCCAAACCTCCTGCCCCTTCCCTGTGTGTTGTGGGTTATTGCAGTTCTGCAAAGAAAGTGATGGTATGGTATGTTCCCTCAGTGAAATAAGCAGATGTCTTCTCTCTTGCTCCTGGCATCAGTGCACAGGAAGGGCCATAAGTTTGGAACTTCTTGAATTTCTTGCTCAAGTATCTTAAAGGAGAAAAGAACCCACCTGCATAATGCTTGTAACATGCTGAATTTTCCTTTTCTGGAAGATAGAACAGATCCACATGACCACAGTCAGAAAGAACCTCTTTTCCAACTGCCTTGCTAGAGCATCTAATGATCAAATCATTATTAGAAAAGTGAAACATTTTCGTAACTTTCACTATATGTAGTCATTTGGATGCAGTACATCCTCCACTTCAACAGGGCACTGTTTCCAACTGAATTGCTTCATTTCCTCTTGATAACATTAGCAGAACTGGCAGAAACAGGAGGCAATGCTTATGTATGTGAAAATACTATGTAAAGAGGAGAGGAAAGACAAGAGCACTGAGCATACAAAGAAGCAAGAAAGGAGAAGTGGAAACAAAGTAATAAAGAGGCAGAGGAATTCCATCCCAGCAGAACAGGCTTTTCTTGTGTCTATCCACTAAGGTTTTTACACCACAGTAATCACTGTGATATTTGAGTGCTTAATAAATCCCCTCTCCAAAAAAGGAGATCTCTCTTTCTTCTTAGCAGCCTCACCCCCGTCTTGCTCTTGACTCTTGTTCTTTTTCAGCTGCTTCCACAGAAACTGATTTATGCATTAAATAGTGCGTAGAGCTTTTTAGGGAGATCTCAAAGCATCTGACTACAGAGGCGAAAGCTGAAAGTGAAGTGTTAAGGTGCCTCATGATGTAGGGAAACATACATGTGACTGATCTTCATGTTTATTCCTAATTATTATGTGAATAGAAACACATCAGTTTTTGTGCTTTTTTTAATGTTTTGACTGGTAACCTTGACTGAAAGTAAGCCAGCTGAATTGCCAATCACTTCTGATTCTGTGTATGATACCAGTGAACTAAGACCTATCAAATTGTCATATCTTCTTGCTAGTTTTTTAGGGCCCAGTCCTAAATTCTGGCTTGCCTGAGTGGCCCTACTAATGTCAATGGAAGTATTCACATAAAGATTATTTGTGTGAGTAAGGATTGTGTGATAAGGCCGTATGTCGTTGGTGACTCTTACAATTTAGTGTTTTAGCATAATATCTGAAGGGAAAACAGTTTAATTAGTTATTAGGGTTGCAAATGAGCCTCTATTGTCTCTAAGCAGAGAGAGACTGCATAACGGCATTTTGATATTATGAAGCAAAAAAGAATGTTAGCTGTGGTTATCTAAATAGAGTGCCAAAACCAATCTCACTCTCTCTCATAATTACCAGTGGAAATACAGTAGCATTAGTTAGGGTCCTTCTATTCCAGGCCTTGCAAAATTAATAACTAAACCGGACCATGGGGGAAATTTATTTTAACATATTTCTCTCATCTGAGAAACACAAACTGTTTTCTCTCCCAGAATGGCACCAGTACAATTAAATTTTAATGTGTATGTTTCTCTCTGGCCTAAGTGAGCTTTAGATGATTAATGTCAGCCTTTCAAGAAAGTTTATGCTTCTGGAATACATTACTAGTCTAGTGTAAGGTTTTATTGACTTGGAAAGGGTTCTTTAGAAGGTTAAAACCTTCAGTCTCTTCAACATTACACTACTTTATTACCACACTTTAGCTATGGAAAGAATTTGCTGCATGATTTTAAAGTTCTCTAATATTCTGTTTCTGGAAATACTTTTGCCTCAGGTTTCATTATATGAGCTAACCAGATCAAACTGTTTCCATGACATAGCACCTTATATCAAGAACAAACCTTATATCAAGACTAGGATTTGTAATTTATACAGCTAACTTTATTTTTAACTTGTTGCCAACTTGGAAAAATAATTGTCAGGTTAGTTAGTTATTTCCACATACCTGGCCAAGCTGACGGATATGATATTAAAACAGTTTGAGCTGAAAACTCATTTTATCGCTTACTTTTTGCAAATTTAATTGATAAAACTTACATTGAGGCATTAAAAATATTACATTAATTAGATCAGGATGTACCTTTTAAGTTTCTTATATTGTTTTAAAGAACCAGAACATATTTCGCTACTAAAATAATTTTCTGTTGCTTTTTTGTTTCGCTCTCTTAATTCTTTTTGTGTTGGAATTTCATCATAAGCAGTAAAAGGGTGTTTTCATTTTATAAAACAGGTATATTTATAGCTGGAATGTTCTGTGTCCACCTCCTACTGTGAAAGAGATGCTGAAAAGAGGAAGATGGATGAAATCGATCATTCTGTTTCCTTCCCTTTCGGACAGCCTCCTGCGCTCTTTGCAAAATACATCACATTTTAGCAGCAAGAGATGTAGGACTTCATGACTAAGCAAATAATTTAATGTAGAAATCACTTTAGCTAAAGTATTTAATTAACCTTTTCTACTTCTTGTGATGCCTAAGAATTATTCTATAAAGTAAAGCAGTTTCAGGCAGATCCTCAGCTGGTGTAAATTGTGTGGAATTATGGCAGTTTATACCTGCTGAAGAGCTGCTTGTTGATATTTTAGCATTATATGTTAGTCCTTCCAGTCTCTTTGAACAGCACAGGTAGTTACTGTCCACCTTTTTTTTTTCCTTTTCATTAAACGATGATGAAATTTGGTGGGCATTTAAGTTCCGTTTTATGATACTATCATCATTCTGTCTGCCATTATGTCTCCCACCTCCAGTGCTCTCAAACAGGCCTGATTTTGCGCTGTTTGGGCTTAGCCAGAGCCTGACCCTTATTTCTTGTACCATGGGGCAGAATACCCAGTTGATGTAGAGCAGTGGTTCTCAACCTTTCTAATGCCGTGACCCCGCAATACAGTTCCTCATATTGCGGTGACCCCAAACCAAAAAATAATTTTGGTGGCTACTTCAAAACTGTAATTTTGCTACAGTTATGATTCGGAATGTAAATACCTGATATGCATTATGTATTCTCATTGCTACAAATCAAACATAATTTAAACATAGTGATTAATCACAAAAACAATATTTAATTATATGTTGAGAAATATTTATTACTAATTCCAATAAATAACATTTCACCATGGCATAGCATAGGTTTAAATATAACAACAATTCCAAATAAATAACATTTCACCATGGCATAGCATGGGTTTAAATATAATAACAGTAATATAACAGTAAACAACAGTGCAATATTTTGCAACAGTATGCTGCCAAATTTAGTGAGATGGTTGTGGTTGCTTCTTGCTTACCAATTCAGAAATTCTTGGGGCGGTCTTTGCAAGGGCACAGCGAATATCATTTTCCACAACAAGTCTACTTCGGTATTTAGACTTGATTACCAGCAAGCTGGAAAACCCTGTTTCGCAAAGATATGTTGTTGGAAAAGGAAGAAGAAGGCGCAGCATAGTCTCAGACAGAATAGGATATAACTGTAAACACTTAATCCAGAATTTTGTCAGTGGCATCGTAGAGAAATCTGTTCTCGCTGCATCATTGTTAATTAGGTCAATGAACTCTTCTTGCGCTGTCTCCGGAACATCTTCAACTTTCACTGTGAATGGACTTCTGGCAAGTGCAAATGGGGTGTCAGGTAGATTAGGAAAGTATGATGAAATTTCGTCTGCAAGCATGTGCAAGTGTTCTTTCACAGAAGTTATCATCATAATTTTTTTGTCTGGCTCAATGTCATGTTCCTCAAAGAAGACAGATAATGTAGGAATGTAATAATGTAATACAGAAGAATGTAATACAGATAATGTAGATAATGTATTCTTGTCTACACGATCCATTGTCATGAGACGGTTTGCTAAAGAAAAAATAAAAGATGGTCGCGTCTAAATAGTTTGTTAAAGTTTCCTATTATTTACTGTTCCCTGTGTTGTTTTCTATTACACACCTGTTACTATGACCAGGGGGCCGTATTCACATGCTTAACTAATGGATCTGTTTTTTTCCAGATTAGTGGCAAGTTTTCTATATAGAACAGTGTGAACTACATCTTATAGTGGTCTCTTATAGTATAAGACTGATGTAGTTCACACTGTGTAAATGTATGGTGCTTTGTGTAAGTGTAAGCTGCTTTGTGTACTGTATAATGATTACACACAAAGCACCTTACACTTACACAGTATTGTGTGTATGGTGTGTGTACTGTTTTTACATTATTAACCTTTTTTACACCAGCAGGCTGTCTCGCAGGCTCTCTTGGCTCTCCGCCTCTTGGCTCTCTGCCTCCTAAGCTTCTGTCCTCCGGCACTTGCTGCGTCCGCCCACTGATGACGTCAGCAAGCGCCGGACACACATAATGCGCTGCTATGGACTGTGGAGCGTTCCCCCCGCTTCCCCCGCCCCTTAGGCCCCGGACGGATGATGCAATCACGTCTGCGCATGCGCGCAGGCATTCAGTTTGGAACGCGCATCCATAACGGTGTGCGTTCCAGCTGAATAGCGCTGCTACAGATGGTAGCGCGACTTCTCAGCGGCTAAAGCCATCGGAAATATGTATTTTCCGATGGCTTTAGGCGACCCCTGTGTTTTGGTCGTTCGACCCCCGCCGGGGTCGTGACCCACAGGTTGAGAACCGCTGATGTAGAGCCAAAATAGGGAGCCTGTTGGTGGCAAGAGAGGGCGTGGGCATAGCTCTTTGTGTTTCAACAACCTCAGGAGGGTGGATAGGCCTCAGAGGGGGTATTTATATAGTGATAGAAGTCAGATGCTCAGATATTTATGGAAAATGCAACAGTCAAAACTTGTCCCTGGCAGCCCTAAGGATCAGTGGCCCCCTTGTGTAAGTGAAAGGATAGTTACATCTATTGTGCTTAAATTTCTCCTCTTATATTATAAAAAAAAATTGAAATAGGGAACTATAACAGGAAAGTCAACACGCTAAATCCTCTGCAGTTTCTCTTGGATCAATTACAGCACCACTTTCAAACATGCTTTTACTGCTCTCTATTGTGCCATACCATTTTTTAAAATTATATACTGTTGCCAATACACAAGATATTTGAGTGTGGAGTTGGGTGGGAGGGGAAGAGAATGGAAGCCGCATGAGGGGGAAGTTCATGGGAGTGCTGGTTAGCTTGTGTGAATGATCCATAAAGAGCAAGGTTGAAATGGATCCATTTTCACCAGCTTACATACTCTGAGGAAGTCTCGATACACCCATGTTTTTATGTGTTCCCATCTGTAGTTCCATCACTCAGCACATTGTTCTAAAAATAAGTGGCAGTTCACCTGCTGAAAATGCATAGTACAGTAGAACCTCAGAGTTATGAGCACCTTGGGAATGGAGGTTGTTCGTAACTCTGAAGTGTTCGGAACCGTGAAGAAGTCATGGTTGTTCTTTAAAAAGTTTACAACTGAACATTGATTTAAGACAGCTTTGAAACTTTACTATGCAGAAGAAAAATGCTGCTTTTAACCATCTTAATTTAAATTAAACAAGCACAGAAACAGTTTCCTTAGCTTGTCAAATTTTTTTCTTTCACTGTATTTAACATTTAACTCAGTACTGTAATGTATTTTTCTTTTTTTTGTTTCTGCTGTTGCCTGATTGAGTCCTTCCAGTTCCAAATGATGTGTGTAGTTGACTGGACAGTTCATAACTCTGATGTTCATAATTTTGGTTTTGTCTTCTTCCCTCCTTGATTTTGGCTTCTTAACCTTTTCCGTTGCGATAGAAAAACAGTGAAAGAATTGGGGCAGGGGTAGAGAGATGAGTAAAGGCAGCAAAATGAAAAAAATTTGAACAAATTAATAATTCATTTTTGAAACTTGCACACCTTCTTTTGTGATGGAGAGAGAGAGAAAATATTTTGACCTTTTTTCTCTTTGACCAGCTCTAATAGGAACCCTGGCAGTGGAGGTTGTTGAATGTTACATAGCGCCTCTTTTAGCTAGCCTGGCCATTCCTGCACCCCAGCTACTGCCACCCATTTATGGGTTATGAAGGCCCGAGGAAGTTACAAATATCTTCTACTACACTGGTCATCACTGCCTCCCAGCCCCAGCTGGCCCCAGATGCTAGAGGGAAGCTGACCACCCCTGAGTCAGGGAATAGAGTTTACAGCTTTCGTGTAAACTTGGCTATGGAAACTAAAATGACCACAGATCCAATAAAACATGAGCTAACACATCCCACACTGAAAAAACAAAACAAAAATATACTATGGAAAAGCACTATCAAACAAGTCTAAAAACAGCACTGTATGTTTTTCTCATTCTATTTTAACATTATTTAACATAATTGAATGTTGTCAAATCGTGCATGTCTCTGCCATGGGAACGTTGTTCTGAGTGCATAACGCGCAGGCCCACTTGAAATAAGTATCATTTCCTTACCACATTTTCTGAGAAGCGGAGGAATAGGCACTGAAGCACATATTCCATTATATGTCTTGCAAAGAGACCTAAGATCGTTTTTTTTTCAACTCAAGCATTGAACAAAAAAAAATAAACTCTAGGGTTCTCCCCCCACAAAAAAAAGAGGTATTTGCTGATGTGGGGGGAGAGTGACTTTAAGCCCTGACAATTTCTTAACTCCTACACATCTCACCACTTCTTATTGAGAATACTCTTTATTTGCAGGACTTCAGACTTTATGAAAACAATCAGACAATTTCCTATGTTATAGGAACTAGATCTATCTCCAACGAGAGACCCACAAAGTTAGTGTGAACTGTGGCTATCTGGGCTGTTTAGGAATGAGTATTTATGCTGAAGTTTTCTTTCTCAGACTGGGGAAGATAGCAAAAGGAGGCTCTTGTTTTGACTAAGTACTATGACAACATTGTTCCTACTTCTTCAGTTTTTCTAATACTTTACCAACTGTTATGAAAGGGCACTGAGAAATAAAAAAAAATTATAGTTGAACTCCTTGAAATTTTTAGCTTCTTATAAATATAATAAGCTCTAATTAATAATATGTTCCAGCCCACGTGCTCTTTTATTTTCCTGGTCTTTTAGGTCAGCCTCTCTTTAGTGGCACATTGGGAGCTGCCTGGTAGATCAAAAAACTGAAAAGATTCAAAGCATGCCCACTGGAGCTCTGCCAAAAGGATGGAACCACAGTGCCTCTAGCTTCCAACTACCCACGCCTCCCTGTTGGCACGGATGCAACTTGTAGTGATTTAGGGATTTTCCTGCAATCGCAGATTTTCTTACTCCTGCTTCTCTATCCTCCCCTCATTGCTCCTGTTGTTATACTGGTTCAGTTTCCTCCACGCACACACTTCTCCTTCTACTGTTGGTTTTACTCCTCTTCCTCCCCTTCGCTCCTGAAAATAATTCAAGATGTTTTTGGACTCAACATTGGCACTTGCACACCTTCTTCCCACCGCACACACATTATATTCTACTGAACCAATGCAATGCTAATGTTACTAAAACACAACGATATCTGGGAGACCGACTGACTCACTGATGTGCTAATGGGACCAATGGTGATGCTACCTGACTATCTTCAAGCATGAGACTGGAGTCACATGATGCATGTTCTGGCAGCTTTTCTTTGTCATCAGTTGCCAGTGCCACAGACACAGGGTTTATATTGAAATCATTTTCATCTTGATTTGGTTCATCTGCTTCCCTAGTTAGTGTATTGCCTGACTGCAGAAAGGCCTTGTCTGATTTGAAAAACTGGGGGATAGATGGGTGTCCGTTGGCTTCTTTTAGTTCTCTTTCTTTTACCTCCTGGCGTTTCTGGCTGCCTGATTTGTATTTATAGCCACCACCAGACATGGCAGCATGGCGGGGTGTGTGTGACTGTGAGTGAATTAGACACTTACATATATTTTGGGCCTGCAAAGCCTACCAGAAGCAGCAGCAGCTCTTGCTCCCACTGTCTTATGGTGCTTGGCTTTGCCCTTCCTACCAGCTCTCCCTCCCTCCTGCCAATGCACAAGGAACCCCGGGGCTGGTAGTTCTTGGTCTTGGTATGATAGACCGTGTCACAGAGAGGAGCACAAATCTCTGTCTCTCAGTCTCAGACGACAAGTCCTAGTTTAACTGCACAAGCGCACACACTCTTCTAGAGAAGGGCCGGGGCCAGGCCAGCAGGCCCAGCAACTCGCTGTTCAGAATGTTGCTTGAGACTGCTCGAACGCCGCTTCTGAGTGGCTCCAGCATATCTCACAAGATCTGGACAATAGATACAAGGAAATAAGTTTCTATAAATATCCTCAGGCATGATCTACAATTTAGCCTCAATTTTGTTCCTCATGGTAATAGGGGTTGCAGCCTGGACCAGGCCCCCCATGTGGGGGCCCTGCAGGGATTAAAGGTGAGCTCTGGCTGTTCAATGACGTCTTTGAAATGAGTGTGTGTTAGCAATGAAGGCCCATCCAGAATGGGTGTACAGTAAATATCAATTTGAACTAATCAAAGCAGAAGAGGGAAGCCATGGAAGATAAACATCTTCTGGCTACTGAAACACACTTCTCTTTCTCTCCAGACAACTCACAGTGCTTCATGAAGCAGTAGCAGTGTCAGCAGTATTTGAGGCTGTAGGGGAGAACAGGGAAACACAATATTTCTTAAATATGCTCAGTCTTATTTCTTTGTAACATGCAATATAAAACTTATGGTTTAAAAAAGGACTAATTTTTAGAAGGGCCATATTCATCTATGCACTACACTACTGTAAATCTAGAATCATTTCATTACAGGCAAGCTCTTAAAATGTAATTTTCATTTAATCTTTTTGTTAAGTTATAGAATTCCACAGCTGAGTTTTTTACTCATTTTTCATGAGCATTCATTCCTTTGGGGTGTGCCAATGGACTGAGAAGCGCATTCTCGTGTATGTTGTTGGCAATACACAGCAGCATATCTATATCTTTCTAATACATTGTTTTCTGTGGATTTCATTTACAGCATATTCCCTAGAGAACAGAGGTCCTGAAACTGTGGGGTGCACCCCTCAAGGGGGGCATGGATGAAAAATAGAGGGGCACAGCAGGACCTGGGCCAGTCCCCTGCGGGGGGGAGGAGGAAGGAGTGCCATTCCGCTCTGTCCCAAACTCTGCTCCAGTCCCTCTCTCCCTCCCACTGTGGCTCTGGCCTCCGCCCCTGCCCCTTGCTGCAGCCCTGCTCGCTGTCTCGGCCCCAGCTGCCACGGCCCCACTCCCAACCTCAGCCCCCCACCACGGCCAGGCTCACAGCCGCAGCCCCAGGTTTATTTGTCACAGGCAGTTTCATAACTAAGTTATGGCTGTTTGAGAGCAATATTTAGGGAGGGCATAGGGTGAGATCACTTCCTCTCCGAACTGTGAGAGAAACGTTATCAAGCCAGATCATAGAGTGGTATGTTGCTATGCAGTCATAAGTGAGATGCTATGGCAGCATCACAACTTGATATTAAATACATGATAGCACAGATGTGATACCTTTTCTCTTTCTTTCCCTCTTTCATGTTTAACAAATCCTATTGGTATTGAATTTCTCAAGTAACTTCAGCAGTAATTAACTCAGTGGACCAAATTCTGCTCTCAGTAAACTCTGTAAATTATCATTAAACATTGCCATTGTGGTAGCACCTAATGGCCAACCAGATAGGAACTGATTCAAATGCTATACAAACATAGGCCCCGATCCTACAAAGACGTATATATGTGTCTAATTTTAAACATTATAAGTTGTCCCATTAACTTCAGTGGGACTACTCTGAGTTCAATGGGACTACTATCAGATAGTATCTATCTTTTTTAAAAAGGAGAACAAAGAGGACCCAGGAAATACAGACCAGCTGGCCTAAATACCTGAAAAGATACTGGAACTAATTATTAAGCAATTAATTTTTGAGCGCCTCGAGGATAATGTTGCTGGCTATTCTTTGGTGGTCAAGGAAGATCTTTCATAGGTTTTATTTTATATGGGTTCCTTGGTCACTGAAGAGTCCGATGCTTGAGCTGCAGACTCGTTGGCAGACATTGCAGGTGGCGTTGGGAGGCAGGGTTCGGCCATGATTGCTGCATGATAGTTGTCTCTCCTTTTCTGGTGTTTTTCTGTGACCAGAGTGAGGCAATTTTCCTCAAAAGTGGTCGTTTCTTATCTGACAAGTCTTTGTCGGTTAGTCTTGTCTTGGGCTACTGTGCTCCAGTGTGTGATGTCAATGACCCAACTCTTGATGTTTGTCTTGAGGGTGTCTTTAAAGCATTTTTTTTGGCTTCCCTGTTTCTTTTCTCCTTTGTGAGTTGGGCATACAGCAATTGTTTTGGTAGGTGTGTATCAGGCACGTACACACAGTACCCACTCCATCTCATCTGGTGCTGGTTAATCAGGGCCTCAACAATGAAGATGTTAGCCTCCATGAGAACAGTGATGTTAGTGCGGCAGTCCTCCCAATTTTATGTTAAGGATCATCTGCAGAAAGTGCTGATGCTGGCATTCCAAGCTTTTCAGGTGTTTTCTGTAGGTCACCCAAGTCTTGCAGTCATAGAAGAGAGTTGAAATTACCACCACTTCGTAAACTAAAAGTCTAGTGTGTGTTCTGATGTCATAGTTGGTGAATGCCCGGTTAGACAGTCTGCCAAAGACAAGGCTTACACAGCGGATTCTGTGTCGAATTTCGATGTCTGTGTTTGCCCTCTATGGGAGATGACTGCCAATATAGGCAAAGTGTTCTAAATTTTCCAGTTCTTCTCTGTCTAATAAGATTATAAGGAATAACCAGCATGTGTTTGATTTGGCATGATTTGTTCTTGACAATCTAGTTATCTTCCTGGACAGAGTTACTGGCTTGATGGATGGGGGGAAAGCAGTAGATATCGTATATTTTGATTTCAATAAGGCTTTTGACACAGGTCCCACATGACATTCTCATAAGCAAACTGGGGAAATGTGATCTAGATGAAAGGAGAATGCACAACTAGTTGAAATACCATACTCATAGAGTAGTAATCAATGATTTGCTGTCAAACTGGGAGGTCATATCTGGAGGGGGTCCTGCAGGTGTCAGTTGTGGGTCTGGTATGTTAGAATTTAAAATTTGCAGATGGCACCAATCAGGGAGGTGTCACAAGTACTTTAGAGGACAGGATTAGAAATCAAAACAACCTTGACAAATTAGAGAATTAGTCTCAATAAAACAATATGAATTTAACAAAGATAACTGCAGGGTAGTTCACTTAGGAAAGAAAAATAAAATGCACTACTACAAAATGGGAATCACTGGCTAGGCAGTAGTACTGCTTTAAGGATCAGCATGGTTATGCTGGAACACAAATTTTATATGAGTCAACAATATGATGCAATTGCAAAAAAGGCTAATAGAATTCTGGGTTGTATACACAGGAGCATTGAATGTAAGCCACGGCAAGTAATTGTCCCACTGACCTTGACACTGATGAGGCCTCAGTTGGACTACTGTGTTCAGTTCTGGGTGCCACATTTTAGGAAAGGTATGGACAAATTGGGGAGAATCGAGAGGAGAGCAACAAAAATGATTTTTCAAGGTTCCTTCCAGCCCTACATTTTTATAACTCTGTGAATCTTTGCAGGATTGGGGCTCTACAGAAAATGGCAGTCCATGCCTCAAGGAGTGAAACACCATTGATTTGAAATTACTGTGGATTTATACCACTCTGTCTTATAGTTAGAAAGTTTTTCCTAATATCTAACCTAAATCTTCAGCAAGGGAGATTAAGCCCTTATTTCTTGTCCTACCTTCAGTGGGTCTGTGGAACAATTCATCCTCCTTCTTTATATAACAGCCCTTGATATCTATATCTATATATATATGAAGACTATTATCATGTCCTCCATCAGTTGTCTTTTCTGAAGACAAAACACAGCCAGTTTTTTAACTTTTCCTCATAGGTCAGGGTTGCTATATATTTTATCATTTTTATTTCTCTGGTCTGGACACTCTCCAATTTGTACACATTTTTCCTAAGTGTGGCACCCAGAATTGGATGCAGTACTCTAGTTGAGGCCTCAGCAGTGCTAAGTAGAGTGTGACAATTACTGATCATGTCTTACATACAACTTTTCTGTTAAAACATCCCAGAAGATGTCCTCCTTCCCATCCGCCTTTTTTTTTTGCAATTGCATCATTTTGTTGACTCATTCAGTTTGTGATCTGCTATAATCCTTAGATCCCTTTCTGAAGTACCACTGCCTATGTAGTTATTCATTTTCTGATGTCTTCCTTGAATTGTAGATTTCAGACAATTCTCCAATTTGTCTAGGTTATTTTGAATTCTAATCCTGTCCTCCAAAGGGCTTGCAAGCCCTTCAGGCTTGGGGTAATCTGCTAATTTTATAAAACATACTCTCCACGCCACTATCCAAATAATAAATGAATAAATGAATAGTACTGGACCCTGGATAGATCCCTGCAGAATCACACTGAAAACACTGTCCCAGTTTGACAATGAATCATTGATGATTAATTTTTGAGTACAGTCTTTCAATCAGTTGTGCACCAACCTTATAGTAATTGATGTTGACCACGTTTCTCTAGTTGGCTTATGAGAATGTCATGTGGGACTGTTCCAAAAGCCTTACACAATTCAAGATATGTCACTTCTATGGCTTCTTCCCTATCTACTTGGCAAGTAACCCTGTCAAAAAAAGGATGTGTGTTGGTTTGGAATGATTTGTTCTCAACACATCCATATTGGCTATTATCCCTGTTATTTTCTAAGTGCTTACAAATCGATTGTTTAATAATTCGTTTCAGTGTATTTTCAGGTATTGAGGTTTGACTGACTGATCTATAATGCCCAGGTCCTCTTTGTTCCCCTTTTTAAAGATAGGTACTAGGTTTTCCCTTCTCCAGTCTTCTGGGACATCACCTATCCTCAATGAATTCTCAAATATAATCACTAATGACTCCAAGATTGCTTTTATCAGGCCTTGCCAACTTGAATACATCTAATTTATCTATGTATTGTTTATCCTATTCTTTCCTTATTCTGGCTTGTGTTCCTTGCCACTTGTTGTAAATATTAATTGTGTTCAGGATCTAGTAATAATTAAGCTTTTTAGTGGAGACTGAAGCAAAACAGGCATTGGTCCTCAGCCTTCTTGATGTCATCCGTTATTAACTCTCCTTCACCACTGATTAGAGGACCTACACTTTCTTTCATCTTTTTCATGCTCCTATTGTATTTATAGAACCTTTTCTTATTGCCTTGTATGTCCTTTGCTAGGTATAACTCATTTAACATAGCCTTTCTGATTTTTGTCCCTACATGCTTGTGCTATTCTTTTGTACACATTATCAATTTATCCATGTTTCCATTGTTTGTTGGATTTCTTCCTGATTTTTGTGTCAGTCAAGCGCTCCTGATGAAGATGTATTGGTTTCTTACTATTCTTCTTATCTTTCCTTCACAACAGGATAGTTTGCTGTTGAGCCTTTAATAGTTTTGTCTACTTCAGACCTGAACCTCAACAAAGAATCAGCAACTTGTGTAATTACAGTGTATCATCTTTGAGGAGCGGTAGCTCCTAATGAAAATAGAGGAATTGAAATTCCAAGAAGCAGAACAAAAAGAAAGCAGTTGGCTTCATTGCTTTATAAATGAAATTACAGGTGGCCTCTCCTCATGAAGTTTTCTTACATTTCCTTGCTTCATACCTAAGCCATTCATACTTTTTTTAATGCTACCATACTTATTACAGGAACAGTTTTGAGAGAATAACCTGTAGGCTTGTGCTACAGAACATAACTCATAACACTTTTCTTTTTTGTCTTTCTGAGGAGGAACTTGCTGTGCCCTGATATGTGTCCAGAAATAGCCAATCTGCCTGCCTCAGACAGTTTAATATTTTCTTCTTTCATCAGGCCAGATGGTCTCATGCTTCCTGTCTAAGGAAATGGGTATCAGTCTTTTTCTTTCTGAAGCTGGAGTACTGCTGATCAGCTCCAGCCTGGCTCCATAGTGGGGTGGAGGGCATGCTTTTTAACTTCCAATATTCTTGGACTGAGTTAAGATTAAAATACATGTTTTTTAATTTAAAGAACAGATCTCTTATGATTTTGACAATTAAATTCTAAGCAGACAAACTAAATGAACATGCCCTGCAAAGGGTAAAATGGAAATGACAGCTATAAAAAACAAAGAGAAACATCTTTTGTTCTTCCAGTATTTTGAAAAAATGTTGTATGAGAAGCAATTTTTAAACTATTTCCAAAATCTAATTAGATGGCTCCTCCCAAACACCATTGATGGCATAATTTCTACTTTGACAATATGTTCTTATTGTTATGTGGATAAAACTTCAATTGGATTGGACATATGCCACTTTATTTACTTTAGGTCAGTGGAACTCAAACTTTTTCAGTTGCACCCCTGGTAACCACTGATGGAATCTGTCTGTGTCCCCTCCCTGTCAATTACCTGACACAGGTATTTGTTCAATTCTTAAAAACCTCCAATAACTGGGATTCCACAGCCTCCCTTGGAAGCCTGTTCCAGGGTTTAAATATCTAGATCATTATCAAGTTTTCTTAATCTACCCTAAATCTCCCTTGCTGTAGATTAAGCCCATTACTACTTGTCCTGCCTTCAGCAGACATGGAGAAAAACTGGTCACTGTCCTCTCTATAACAGCCCTATAACATATCTGAAGACTGTTATCAGGTCCCCCTTCCTTTGTCTTTTCTGAGGATTAATCATGCCCAGTTTTTTTAACCTTTCTTCATAAGACAGAACCACTAAATATTTTATCATTTTCGTTGCTCTTCCCTGGACTCTCCAATTTATCCACATCTTTCCTAAAGTGTGGCACCCAGAATTCGTCACAGTACTCCAGCTAAGGCTTTACCAGTGCTGCATACAGTGTTTTGTATATGAAACTCCTGTGAATACACCCAAGAATATTAGCCTTGATCAGAACTACATCACATTGTTGACTCTCATTCAATTTGTATTCCACTATAACCCTTAGATGTTTTTAGGAGTACTACTGAACTAGTTATATCCCATTTTGTAGTTGTGCATTTGATTTTGGTTCCTTCCTAAGTGCAATACTTTTCACTTTCTTTATTGAATTTCACATTGTTGAATTCAGACCAATTCTCCAATTTGTCAAGGTTATTTTCAATTCTAATTCTGTCCTCCAAAATGCTTGCAACCCCTCCTATCTTGTTGTCATGTTCAAACTTTATAAGCATACTCTCCACTCCCTTATATAGGTCAGTAATGAAAATATTGAATAGTACCAATACAGGACTGGCCCCTGCAGGACCTTTGTAGATACATTCTCCCAGTTTCACAGAGAACTATTGATGAATAATTTTTGAGTACTCTTTCAACCAATTCTGCCTCATCTTGTAGTAATTGTTGTAGATCACATTTCCCTTGTTCGCTTATGAGCAGGTAATTGGGGCTTTGTCAAAAGCCTTATTAAAATGAAGATACATCTTGTCTACTGCTTCCCCCTTCCACCAATTCAGTAGCCATGTCAAAGAAGGAAACTAAGTTGGTTTGGCATGATTTGTTCTTAACAAATCCATGCTGACTGTTCCTTATAATCCTATTATCCTCTAGGTGCTTACTAATTGATTATTTGATAATTAGTTCCAGTATCTTTCCAGGTGTCAAAGCAAGGCTGACTGGTTCGTAATTCCCTGAGTCCTCTTTGTTCCCCTTTTTAAAGATAAGTGCTATGTTTGCTCTTTTCAACTGATCTCCAGGAGTTCTTGAGGATAATTGCTAATGGTTCCGAGGTTGTTTCAGTTGATTTCTTAAATACCCTTGGATGGTACCTGCTTACTTGAATATATCAAATTTATTTAAATATTCTTTAATCTGTTCATTCCTGATTTTGGCTTGTGTTCTTTTCCCCTTGTTAATTATGTTGAGTATCTGGTCACCTTTAACGTTTTTTAATGTATGACTCCCTTAAATTGTGTTCACTAAATTATTTTGTGAAATGTTTTAATTCTGTGGCTAGATCAAACATTTCCCTGCACTCACTCACTGTTCAAACTGTATTGTTTAGGTGTTACTCAGATATTGTTTAGGTGTTACTCAGATAAGTCCAATTATATTGTTTCTGTTACTTGATTGGATCAGTATGCAAATTCCTCCAGTGTAAATACTTGCATGCAAATTTAAAATTCAGTTCCAGTGAATACATGTGCATGTGGTTTCCACAAGCATTTGTGCCAACAAAACCTGATCGCTTGAGTGGTTGTGGGCAAGTGTAGCCAAAGCAAATACAAGTTGCTGTATTTGCACAAATTTTTTTTGCTCTTTGCTCTAACAAAGATTATGGGAGGGGTAGCTAGAAATTGAGTAACTCTGGGAATGAACTAGAGGGTAAAAATGAGAAGTCACTAGAGATCAGTGGTTATAGAACTGGTAGGTTGGAGTCTTCTGGAAAAAACCAAAAAATAAGGATCTTACATTTATATAGCACCTTTCATCCCAAAGGAGCCTACGTACTTTACAAAATGACTAAAGTAATATACATACAATAGTATATTAAAAAGGTAGACAGCTTGGAACTACCTAGCATCTCCAAAACTCTCTAGTTGTAAACAATTTGCAATGCAACCTAAGCAGTAATCCTTTTTGTTCTGGCATGTCTCTGTCTGGTTAATATGCGAACAATATAATGGGACTCTCGTATCTGGGAAGATTTTTGTTTAATTTTAAATACATGCTTTTTCAGCCAGCGGAAGCTAAAATATTTTGGGTCAAATCCTGGTTAGCAAGTCGGAGTACTGAGTCTTTCAACATAAATGCCGCAGCCCTTAATGCTCTCCTGGCATATGTAAAAGTTCCCAGTAGATCTCCGGTTATCTGTCGTGTTGGAGGGCCATGTGGTGGGGAAGAATATCTTTTCACCCTCTCGTAAGACTTTCTTCACGAGAACATGATCTGCTCAGTTGCTTCTTTTGAGCTTTCTCAGCAGCTAGCCTAGGACTGTCGAATTAACTGGCAGAGGAACTAGGTACCACTGCATACTTCTGCTCTAAGGGCAATGCACATTTCTTTGTCCTGCCCTTCTCTAACATAAGCTTATATGTGTGTGTATGCATAGATACAAAATACTCCACTGCACACATTTCTCCCATGGGAAGAGGATGAGAGAACAAATACATGACAGATGTTAGGCATGGCACTTAATGAACACTGGAAAGTGGTCAGATTCTACAGTTAGGAACGTGGTATAAGAACCTATATAAACTAGAACTCTACAAAGTATAATATAGTGAAAGAGTAACAGAGAAAGAAGTTTAAAGCCAGAGCAAGACAAAATCAAGAATTATTTTACCTTTTAAGTATTGAGAGACACCAGTAAAATATAATATAATTAGTCTGATAAAAATGCAAGTGTGCAGTTTCCCAGGTATTGTCACTATGACATAGCATGTTGCCAGAGTTTCAGATAACTGTTTCTGTTTGAAATGTGCAGTTTAATATACATATTTCTGAAGATATAAACTGAGCAACAGCACTGAGGATGATTGGTCAGTTTATTCTAACACGTCTTTCCTTTTAAACATTGTAAAAGTACCAAAGTTCACATGATCCAGATGGTTGATTGCTGCATCTGCATGTGTATCTTTAGGAGAAAATTCTGTGCCTTACAGATAGGGAATGTAGAATATAAAATGATAGTTGCTAAGACAACTGCATTTTTATGGAATGCTGGGATAAACAACTGTAAGAAGGCTGTTTAACTTGTGCACCTTTTTCTTTTTGCCAATTATCAATTGTTTTAATACAATAATTTATGAGATCAACCTAGAAATGGCTCTTCTTTTGTTCAACTGAGCCATATTAGTGAGATTATGCGATCTTTATGGATATAGCAGAGAGGGATCAATTTACACACTGGAAAACTAGAATTCAAGCATCTCTAAGAAGCATACTTTACAAGGAAAAAATGCATTCCTCGCTCTTTCTGAGTAAATTAGAATTGAATGAAAGTGGGCCAGGGTTGGTTGGTTGCTTTTTTTTTTTTTTTTTAAATCTGGTTCCCTTTTCCTGTTGTTTTCCCTTTGTGTGTGTTCTATGCAAGTTTTAGAATAGACTCTTCTATTACCGTGAAACGACATTTTGTACATCAGTTATTCAGTATATAGCAAATGAGGAGTAATGAGAGCCCACTTGGAGAGAGCTGGGTTAGAATTAGAGCACTGCAAGCCCTTCCAAGTTCAGTGTGCTTGCAAAAGTTCTGTGTCATGCATGGATGGGCAGCTCACAGGAGTTCTACAAGCCTTATGTTTTGAACTGACATCGAACCTTATTCAATGAAAACTGTTACGCTGATTCAGGCACAGCTCTCCAGTAACATCAATGGAAGTTTTGCTAGCATAGGAACTGGCAAAATCAGGTGCCATATGTGTAAGTCCACTATTTTTAAAAGAAGTATAAAGACATAAATATTAGACATGCCTGGTGTTCAATATTTAGAATTTAATTATGGGATTTCAGTAGTGTTCAGCAGTGGGCTGTCCCTGCTCCCAAAGAGTTCAGTGGAAGTTTTACCCTTGACTTCAGTGGGGCAGAGTTAGACCAACACGAAGTGCTTTTGAAAATCCCAGTTTAAGCTCTTCATGACAGGACCTACCTCCTTACATGTCTGTGAAGCACTTTGCACACGTTTGCGTGTTATATCTTAAAATCTGAATGCAAAATTTAAAAAAAAATTTGGTAAAATAACTCATTTATTTTACTCCAAAGATGGATTAAGGCAGCAGAAACGTCACTTAGCAGGCTGTGTTTGTTCTTTTTATTGCCTAAAATTCCGCAAAAGGGATCCTGTTATAGCTGCAAGCCAAGTTTCATGGGAGACTTCTCTTAAATTTTCCTTTGGGCTCAAAGTATTTACGCTTGGGTTCAGCCACAAATGGTTTGTAAAATTTAAAGGAAAAATTCCTTTGTTACCGATTTATGTCCCTCCGGCAGCAGGGAAGAGATGCAGGGAAGAAATATGTAAAATGATGAGGGTGCCCAGTGGGCTTTAAAATTCCACACTTCCCATGTGGACACAGCTGAGTGGGAAACAGTCCTTTATAACGTGTGAGTGGGAAAAAATCAAGCAATGGGAAATGATGAATAGATTTTTATATATTAATTAACTCAACTATTAAAGGAGATAGTCTTATCTCAGATACCCTAGTGTAATCTGGAGTAATTGCAGCTATTCTACATTACACTGCTATACTAGAAATCAGATTCTGGCCCTAAATTTAAAGGGAAGAGTATGGAAATCCCTTTTTAGCTTTATCCATGATGTTTCCTATCCTACTCCCATTAAAGTTAAGTTGTGAGTTCAGTGGGGAGCAGGATTGGATCCACGCTGCATAATGAGGGGAAACATTGAGTGTCTAAAAGAGCGATAGAGCTAGAGAGAGAAATGCTCCTTCTCCTCTTCACCAGCCAGAGGAGGTTGTGTTGGGGGTCTCCACGTTTTTTCAGACATCTGCAAACTAAAAGCTGATCCAGGGACAGCATTTTGTTCAGAACTTCACCATCCCTATCTAGTGGCTTAGAAAGGAATCTGGGTTGCCTCCTTCACATTGCCCTGGGACAGTAGGGTCCCCAATCCTAAATATCCATCTGTGGCTGGTGAGTTTGTTCATTTGACTATTATGTGTCTGTTAAAATTTCACATCACCATTCGTGAGTGGGTCTAGGGATGGGTGTGTTTAGGCAAGAGAGAAGGGAAGAGATGATGTAATGTTAGAAAAAGGAAATATGAACAGAGAAATTTTGTGGGGGAGAATAGGAAAAGAAAGAAAATATAGGGGAGAAAAAGAACACATTGTAGGAAAAATGAATGAGGAGGGGAGAAGGGAAAGAGGATATCAAAGCAACACTGAATACCATCCTGTCTTCAGGAACTGAAAGAAGAAGAAAAATTGGAGTCAGGCCAGAATGTAACAAAACCAGGAAAGGTATAAGTAGAACTTGTCAAGTAGCAGTCATTGAATGTAGTGTTTTGATTAATTTCACAGGTATTCAGTCATCTGAAAAATATTACTTTGCAGTATTCAACCAGGCATATAGTTAGTCAAATACTATTTGGTAAGTGTGTTTTTAGATGACTATCAATAGGATTTGTTGAATATATTCAATTAATACGTATATCTTCTGCTATTCAACCTGCCCTAATAGTAAGATGCATTAAATATCAAATTTTCACCTTGACTAATAGTCCTTGGGTTAAAGAAGAAGTGTAAATATTTCATTGCCTGGAAAGCAATTTAGGGTACCTAGAATGTAGAAAGTGTTTATGAAACCAACCTTCTTTTTAATGATAATTTAAAGCCTAGTTTGAATAGGTAGTTTGAGCTAACTGAATATTTGTGGAAGGAATATGATGCTCAGATAATGTTCCTACTGTATTTTTAATCATTTTCTTCCTTGAAGGTAGGCCAATTTTCCTCAGCTGCTTTGACATCCCTTTCAGAGGAAGCCTTCTATGGCTTTAATATTGTTTTTGGAGTAGGGTGCAGTAGTATGGGGGAGAACTTTTAGATAATTTAGGATTTATTTGGTCCCTTTCAAAGCTGGCTTTGATAAGCCAAATCAATTTCTAGTTTGACTCTTGGGCCCGGTCTACACTTACCTTTGCGATTCGGTGGCAGTCGATGGGAGATACGCAAGCGACATAAATCACTTGCGTATCTCCTGTCGACTTTGCAGCGTCTCCTCTGCGCAGCGTCCATACTGCGCTGCATCGAAGGGAACAGCGCACCCTTCGACACAGCGCTACTCCACTTTCTGAAGTGGTTTTTATGTGTCGCTTCCTGGATTGACTGAGTGCGTCTATACAGACCGCTCAGTAGATCCAGAGCAATCGATGTGATGGCAGCGAAGTTGCTGGCGTCAGTGTAGACCTAGCCTTGGGCTTCAATCTTATCAGCATGTTCATTATAATGAAAAGTCCCCTACTATATGGAATTACAAAGGATTGATTGAATCGGTTGAATAAAGCATATATTGAGCCAGCTGAACATGAGAGAGTTCCTGGCAGCAACATTTAAGGAAGTTACAGGCCTATGGTATGCTTTTGTAAACATTTTGGATAGCCAAACACTGAGATCAACAAAATGCAGACTATTTAACTTATTAGTATTGTAGTATCCAGTTCAGCCATCCATATCTGACTTTCTTTTGCTTGAAGGATGCACTGAGGCTTCTAGTTTGAAGATCCATGTAAAAAAGTCTTGCAACAGCTTAAAAATAAAGAGAAGTTACTTGCAGCTGGTCAAATGAAGCAGATGGAATACTTTGGTGATAATTGTGGAGATCAGAGTTAAAAAATTTATATAGGATGATTGTCACTGTCCCTACTCAAGTATAACACCTGCTTGCATCAGGACATGGCTTTGCACTGAACTACACTGCTAGCACCCCACTTTGGATGCTTCCTACATAGTGCACCAGCTTGTCCCTCTGAATTTACACTCTGTGGCCTAGCCCTTCAGCTAGGTCATTTCTCTGGCTGCATCCCCTTCCAGAGTATCAGAAGTCTAATGTGTTATAAGTTCCAGTGACCATAAAGGAGGTCTTTACATAAGGAGGTTCTCTGCCCCTTCACAGGGCTACATCAGGATCACCAACTTCTTTCTCAATTCTTCCCTCACAAGTCTGTCTTGCTCTCAGTACTCCCTCAGAACTTTACTCACAAGAGCCTGTCTTGCTTCCTGTGATTCTCTTTTGTAAGAGAGTCCTCTCTTCTCTGTTGTCTCTACCCTTCCTTAGCAAATCAGCTTGCTTATGAGGCTCAGGTGTCTAATGGATCAGCAACTCAGCTCTGCCCTCTCTGGATGGAAGACAATCAGTCAATCATCACACAGGCATGGCACATATCTCTAACCAGGTTTCTTTCAGTTCACTGTGTTCAAGTCACTTTGTGACCCAGGGCTAGCTCTTGACAGTATTTAAAATAATCAATACTATATACATGTTGTCATAGGGAATATAAAAAAGAGGAACTCTTCTCCTTTTTCCAGACCAAAATTATTGCAGAAATTTACAGTTGTGCTTAAAAACTGGTGCATCTTGAATGGCTTAATATGGTTAGCAGAACGGTTTTCAGAATGACACCAGACCAAGGGTTTGACTATTCTAATACTGATGGAATTACATATTTTAAAATATAAATAATCTTTATTTGCTAAGATGTTTGATTATAAATAAGCAACCTTCTGTTTTTCAGCATTATTAAGTGCAGAGAAAATGTTATTTATGCAAGCAAGTTATGGCCCACTTTTTCAGAAGGCTGCATCCCTGTATCAAAATCCTACCATTAGATGACTACACATGTAACCATGTATTTAGTTGTCAAAATGGCAGGGTCAATAGGCACAATTTCTGCAAGCACAGTTTTTAGCTGGCATAAAATTGTGCTTATACAATGAGAAGCTGGATTGAGATGCAGCAGCTAATTGTGATAAAATGGGCCCTGTTCTCCCATATCTTGCCATATGTGCACTCATTTACACTCCAGCAGAGTGGGTGAATGGTGGCATTTTAAATGTGCTTTGGACAGATGAATATGATACAAGGCGGTGGGTACTCAGGCCCTGAGAGCTTGGTACCTGCAAGATGCCATGTGACTCCTGAGAATTACTGAGTGCAAAACTTCCGTTGATTCTGATTAAAGTGAATATGCTCAGCACCTCTGGGTGTATGGGTGCCTGAATAAGATATACAGGCCCAATGTTGCAGCTCAAAATTTTAAATCAATATCCATTTGCAATATTTTTAAATGGGGCTTAGTCTTTTTTTTAATTCAGTCCACATCATAGGCGTAAATACTGACAAGGTCACAGACAATGTTGCAAATAGCATACACTTTTAATCTTTATGAGCTTTATGTGGTCTATTACTTTTTTACAATGCTTTGCTAGTTTACATTATTGGTCTGAGAATCATTTCAGTCCTATCTTGTCTTTCTTATGTTCTCAACGGAGGTAAGGGCTAGGCAACAGATTTTCTCTCTCACCAGAACGGCATAGACAGCATGACAGCTCTCTAGATTAAACACACACAAAGTCAGTGTGAAAGAATTTTGTAAGATCTCACTATTTAAAAAAGCACAGTGCCTATTTTTAAAAGAGCTTTGCTACAGAGAGGTTGAGTTGACACTGAGGAAATTCCATTTTCAAAACCAGACTGACCAGAATTGGGAGGAAAAGATAATCTACAGTTACATTTTGAAAACCTCTTGATAATCAAATTCAAGTCCTGCTATCCACATGTGGAAATGCAAATCATTTAAGGAGAAACCGTATGCAGCCATAATTAGCTTAGCCATTCTCATTTACAATGAAGCCTATGTTTCCTTGCTCTCTTTCTGTGTTTACAAAGCCATGTTCAATCAATCTCCACTTCAGAACTCTCTTTCGTGAAACCTTTCCAAACTGTTCATTGCTACTTTGTTGTACCACCATTAATTCATGTTGACATCACTGTACTAAATAAGGTTGAAAGTTCTTCAAGGCAAGGACCAAACATACTTTAATGGAGTATATAAGCTCTTTGAAGCTTGTGAGGGAACATCCGGGAGCCAGTACTACACTGTTTCAGGTTTTGTTTCTTAAAACATATCTGGGGACAGGAGGATGTCCGGGGGGGATCATTACTGCTGACTTTGCTTTTAGGCCCCCTGAGTCTGGGGTTCCATGAGCAATACTGACTGCAGCTCCCCTTCTCTCATTGGCATGGGACAAGGCTAACTAACCTGGTTATTTTCTCTCTGGGATCCACAGGAGCATAGTTGCTGGGACATATAGTTTTTCCAGCAGCCGGGGTATAGTCCTGGGCTGAGCCAAGGCAGCCTCAGAGACATGAGATAATATAAACCTTGTTCTCCTTTCCTCAGAGGAGAAGGGACCCGGAGGTTCTTGCTGCTATTTTCTGAAATCTATGTATGGACACACAGTTTTGGGTTTCTTTAAAACTGGTTTGAGACGAGCACCTCCGAGGAGGTTCTGAACCAAATTCTAAAACAAAAAAAGGATTGTAGCTATGAAGAACTGCTTTGTTCAGTGAATTGAAACAAACACCTGACAGAGGAAAAGGTGCTTTCGCATTTTAAAAACTCCCTGGTGTTTGTATTTAATTTGGTCTACCTCAGATATTTACAGTTTTATACAGAATAGAGAGAGCACTGTTTGTGTCAATAAAGAACAACTCATCCTTGGCTTACCCTCATATAAACCGAAAAATAATAAAAATGATGGTTTAAGTTAACGATAGAGTGTCAGCCACTCCTTTTGGCTTTCTATATCATGGAAAGTAGTATTTGCTTTGTAGTAGCCCTCCTGTCCCAGTCCTTCCCTCCTTAGACCTTTTGGAGAAGACACTCTCTGCCTTCACAATCATTTGGAGAGTTGAGGACTATCTGGGCTATTATTATTTTTAATAATTTAATAATAAGGCTAATTGTTTATAAAGCATAGCGCTATAAATTGACATGCTGTCTTACAGACCTCTGCCCTGAGAAGCTTACAATCCAAGAAAACGCAATAGATGTTACAGGTACCTATTATTTGAAAGGGTGTTTATGGGAGGTTATGGATATTTTCCTAGATGTAGTGAGTGGTAGAAAAAAGCTTCTCCGTTGCTTTGTTTTGCTGGCTGACTGATATAACTTCATACTGTTTTTATGATTATCTTTTGTTATCCGTAAAACTAAGCATGATCAGACATGGGTGGGGAGTGTATTTTTTCCCTGCGGTGAGGTGAAAACGACAAGTGTCTTATCTCCTCTAGGATTTTAGTGAAATAACTATTACATGTCTGTTATAGCCCTGTAAAAAGTCACCTCGATGCCAGTGAAGACAGAGCCTTTGTATTGAGATAGGGCCTCAGAGGTGGGTGAGTGTATTGTAGCTCAGCCAGAGAAAACATAGATTGAGGGAAGCATCCAGAAAAGATTATTACATTGACAAACTCGACTGAAGGAAAGTATCCATCACTTGCTATACAGGTTGACTGTCTGAGGGATGGGATCTTCTTAGACACACACGTGCTTATGGATAATCAGGTAGCTGCAGTGGCCAAGGACACTTTTTTGCCATATGCATTTGGTAAGAAAATCGTATCCTGTTCTTTTGTTTGAACATCTACAGGCGTCCTTAGTCTCGTCTCAGAAGTGACAATGGCAATGCAATGGGCTCTGCATAGAGCTACCCTTAAGACCATCTGGAATCAGAAAGTAGCACAGAAGGCAAGTGCCCACTTATTAATTGCCATGTTCTGTGATCTCATGAGGCTCACTGTCAGCTTCTAAGTGAGGTTTAAGAGGATAGTCTTAGCATAAAAAGCACTTACTGCTGTGGGACCTGGTTACCTGAGAGAGTACTTCTTTTCTCATGCAAGGTTGCGAAAGTAGAGCTGCATGACTTGGAGCTTCCTCATAATAAATGGAAGGAAGGAAGATCCAGTGATTTGGGCACTCGCTAGGGACTCAGGAGACCTGGATTAAATTCCCTGGTCCATAACAGAGCTAATGTGTGACCTTGGGGACTCCGTTTGTGGATAATACCTACCTCACAGGGGTGTTGTAAAAAGAAATACAGTAACAATTACATTATGTTGTTATACTGCAATAAAAGGGGCCGATATGCATGATAGTTAGCCTGGATCTGTGACCCCAGATGAATGTCCCCGATTCACAAGTCCATTAGCTCATGCACACCACTGTGGCAGCATAAAGGAGGTTCCTCGGTTGATATTGAGGTTTCTCTGCTCCCCCCACCCCACAAGATAGCTGGTGTACTTGGGAGAGGGGTGGTTGAAGTGCACTCTTGTTGCTCTTGCATGACATTAGGATTCTTTTGTGCTGACGCAGCAGACTGTTCTTCAGAGCGGCTTTCAAATAACACAGACTTGGTCAGCCCGCACAATTTTTTTTAAGCTTTATGTTTAGCTCTGCTGTATGTCCAGTCACTGGCATTACTCTGCCAGTGTAGCATTCAACAACCTCTCTTTGAAATTAAGTAGTCTCATGCTTTACCCAGAATAGGGTCCAGAGAATTGATTGTCTGTTGCCTGGGTTTATAGCTAGCTGAAGTTCTGGGAACAGCCTGCACGTCCTAAACACTTTTGAAGCAGCTTTTCCCACTGTCAGGCAGTTCTGGCTCTGGTTCAGCCGCTGCTTCCCGATTCTGCCCCAACATCAGCCTCAACAGACATGATGTGACTTAGGGATCAAATTTTATTGAGTGGTAAAATCAAACATATACATTAAACTCTTACCATGCACATTAACTACCTGTGTAATTATGAAAACATTAATCCGACATCAGCCCTTGATTCTTTGTTCATTGATTAACTAATGTTTGTACAGTGCTTTGAAGATGACAGTGCTGTGTTGATTGTTATAATACCGCTGGGAACATTTCACAGTCAGTCTATACGTATTCTGCTAATAGATATATATATTTATCACAAGAAAATGAAACCAAATGCATCCACTGCAGCTTGGAAAAGTCAAGATTTGACAGTCACTTGTGAGTGTTAGCAGATGAGTTTTGCACTGTGTTCTGGAAGAATTAAGATATTAACTTACCCCGCTCCCTTTGGCAGTGAGTTGTAGTGTTGACTTTGTTCTCCTTCACCCCTTCCTAAAATCAGTTCTGGTGAACCTTGCCCTGGACGCTCTCAGCTCCGTCATGCCTGTTCACTTGAGCATTCTTGGAATGGAGGAGGAGGAGGAGGAGAGGTGGCCCTTTAGGTAATCAGGCTTATTGTGGGCTTTGAGTATGAAAACTAAGTACTTGAACTGGATCCAGATTCAATGGAGAACCAGTGCACTTAGAATGTGGAAATTTATGTTTAATATACCTACGTATACACACACACATTTAGATCATGCGGTTTCTTTAAATGTATTTATTTATATATCTGTAAAGAAATTATTTCAAGAAATTGTATCCTCTAATGGTATTTATGAATAGAGCTACAATTCCATGGCAGTGGAGAGAGGCAATAGTTTGATTGGATAGGACACCTGACCAGAAGCTTGGGTTCTATTTCAGGCTGTGTCATGAATTGCTTTGTGTCCCTGGGCAAGGAACTTGGCCTTTTTTGTGTTTGGTTCTCTCTCTGTAAAATGTGGCTATCGATAGTCCGTTTTAAAGAAATTTGAGATCTTCAGCTGAAAAGTGCCATCTGCATATTTATTATAGTCACTAATTATTTCAACTTTTTAATGTTTATATTTAGAAACAGAGAAAGCAAACCTTTGTGTATAAAAAGATGAATTTCAATGATTAAATATAGTTATGGAGCATGATCTGAGTCCTTCTGATTTCCCTGAGGGTTGAGGACTTCCTGTTCCTCAGTGGCTTGCTTTGAGCATTCTGAATATCTTCCATAACAATGGCTAGTATTTGTCATTTAAAACAATATTTCTGCTTCTGCAAGTTTGTCTCCAATTTTTTGGACAACTGCCTTTCTCTCTCACCAGTGCTCCTGCTTAGTAGAGGCTTGTTATCATAGTATACAATTAAAAAAACTGTTGTGAAAATAAATTAAACCTAGCATCTCCTGTAAAATTGTGTATGTTGCACAGTCAGATGTGAGAAAGAGTGTGGTTTGATAACAGGCACATTTTTTATTAGGATATGTAAATTTCCATTGACTTCTGGAGGAGCAGGATAAGGCTCTTAATAACAAACACGTAAGCATGATCTTACACACAAACACACGCACACAGTACCGCTCTTGCAATCCATCTGAATCTAAAAGTCTCTGTGGCACTGATCCTGCAAGTGATTTCTGTCCAGGGAGAATTTTGAGCCTATTTGGAGTGCCACTGACTGCCATGGTGGAAGGGATGCAGGATTAATTGTAAATAGGAATTGCTCTTTGACCTCAGGAGACTATATTAACAGCCCCATCGAAGATGTTCATTCCCCTTTCATGCAGCTTTTGAATATACAATAAAGTCTAGATTCAGCTAACTTGTTCCATGGTTTTCCATGTTTTGGTATTCTGTTCAGTAGATTGCATCCCTATTAATCTGATCCCTTGTTGCAGTTTAAGAATGAAGCTGCTTTAACTGTAGAGAATCTGTGTCATAGCATTCCTGTTTGGTAACAAAGAAGGGACCCCACTGTAGTTGCATTCCATAAGCAGATGTGAAGCAGTGGGAATTTATTTGGAACTAACAGAAATACTCGAGTCATTTGTTTTCACAGTCAAGTAGAATACAGTTTTACATAGTTTTGTAGAACAAAAGCTTTGAAATAACTACAGGAGTAATCCATGCTACTTTCTGGCCATATTAACATATTGGAAAATTCACTCACCTGGGTGATGTTGACCAAAGGTAAGAGAAGACTTCAGAGTTGCGAGTTCTGAGACGTTGCCTTGCTGTGATTTTAAATGACAGAAACAAACGGAGAGATTCACTCCACGTATTTGGGGCTAGGTGAAGTTCAGCTTGTCATTCTGCTCGAAAGTAAAAGTCTGGCCTGAGAGGTGTGAGGTTTAGTAGATTACTGTATTAATAAAAGAAAGCGTTGGAGAGCTCTGTATGCAGGTAACCTCTCTTTCCCTTGTGATGCATGGTGCGGGCCAGCACAGTGGGGTTCTGTATGCTCAGAAAGTGCAGGGTTGGTCAGCATGGAGCATACCTTGCTTCCACTGCACTCCAAGCTGACTAGCCCAGGGGAATGAAGGCTGTGTGTTTGTGAGGTTCCCACAGGCATTTTGCTAGATGGAGGTTGATTCCAAATAAACCAAGGGAGTAGGAAGAGGAGAAAGACAATTTTTAAGTTGCAGCTGTTCCTTTAAAGCCAGTTTTCAATAACTTGAATTTTCTGCATTGCAAAATTAAACCCAGCTTGAATTCCAGGAAAGCTAATTCCTTTCATGTTTGCAATCCCTGTTATCAATTCCTGACCATAGATTTAATGATTCTCGTACCTCTCTGATGCTTGTTTTTGATACAAAGATCTTCTGGGGTTTATTGACATGGTGAGTTATTTAAAAAAATTGTAAACTAACCCAGCAACTCAGTCATTTTCAGCTCTTTGAACTGGAGCATGTCTTGAACTGGAGCGTGTCTTTGTCAAACTTTGAAAACAAATTAATTTTAATATTTTGCACATGAAATCTATAAACCTGCCCCTACATTTTTGCTTGGGAGTTGGCAGCTGTGCGTATCGCAATTCAAAGTACCTTCAGTGCACAAGGTGCTACATGCCATATATATTCTCTTCCCTTTTACTGCCTCACACTTTGCGCTCTCACTTGGTTACGCCTTATCCTTTTCTGTTTTACTTTCTGTCTTCTATATGTGCTTTTTCTTAACATTTTTCTTTATTTCTCTTTCCAATTTACTTTGCTTCATGGGCCTAATCTGACGGTCAGTGGAGTCAATGGAAAGCTCCCTCCTACCCCACCCCCATCTTCAAGGGGCTTTGTCTCAGACCCATGTGGATTAGCAGCAACAGAATGAACTCAACTAAAATTGTGATCTTGGAAGGCTGACACCAAACGTTATGAGATCAGGATTCTAGATGTTTTTTACCATTCTGCCAGGCCACTCAGAACAGAGTAGAGCAGCAGGGAAGAGGACACCAGGATATGAAAGGAAGCAGAGGCATCCTGAGCAAAACAAAATGTTATTACCCTTCAGATATATATTTAATCACAGGGGGTGTTACATGCCTGTGGTGTAAGTGCCCCTCACTAATCACACAAGGGCAGATTGTCACCTTCCCTGTTTGCTAACACAAACGTGGAAGGAGACATAACCCTCACCCCTTACTCCATTGAACCAGAGATCATTACGGCTGTTCTGAATGCAGAAAGGGAAGCGCTGATACATCCCCCCACAGAGGTGAATGGAGAGGTGGCTGGGGACTAGAGGCACATTGGCTGTACCCCCAACATGCCAAGCAGCATAGCTGTTCAGCTTCTCTGATGCATTGGGCAACATATGCTAAGCCATGTTTATTCCCTCCCCCGGGCAGCAGGAAGCCAGGAAGAACATTGCAATTCTCAAAGTTAAAATCTCCCACCCAGGCTATTACTGAGCAGTGCAACAGCACGTGGCCCTTTACTCTGGGCTTGTGGCATAGTTATGACTGAGCTCCAAAGAGAGAGGCACGTGGATAGCACATGCCCCGACTGAGAGCCAAGAACTCCGTAGTTCTAATCCCCCAGGCCTGCCTTTTGGCAATCTTAACCTTGCTATGCCTCAGATTCGCCTTTTGTCAAATAGGGATGAAAACACTTATCTACAATACGGAGGAGTTCATGAAGATTAATTAGTTAGGAACAAATATCTAAAAGTACTCTCCCGGTGTTATTTAATACGACGAATACATTACTTAAGTGCTATCTTTTCTCCATCTTGGGGTAGAGAGAGCTAGCATCCATTAAAGTCAATGGAAAGGCCCCTGTTGACTTTATTGGGAATTGAATCAGGTCCACACAACTCTTTATCCATATTTGCTAAAGTTTAGAAATATTTATCTTTCGTGGCCAAACTAACACTTTGCACTTGCTTTTTCACCTAAAAAAATGCCATGCCAATTTCAAAATAATTAACCACCCTGAAAAAGAAAAGTAGTAAACTGCAGTTGCCTCAAAACAATTCCTGTTTTTCCTTATCTGACCAAATGGACATATGATCTTTTTGTACGTTTTGAGAAAAAAGAAAACACCACCTCTCTCCCTGTCCCCCCACACACATTATTTCCATCATAAACAATGATTTCTCCCCCCTGTATATTGAAGAAATCTATCTGCAAGAATGCCTGCATTGCGAAAAAGGAGCAAGAAAACAATGCTCAACTTTTTAAAAACACCTGCACCTACAATTACCTCTGTTCATCAACCACAAAGTTTACCAACAGAAGACAATATACAGAGTCAAATGTGTTCTTGCACTGTGTTCCTGTCGATGCAGCGCTACACTTCTTGAGGGGGTGGCTTTACTTAGTTGACTTCCTAATCGATTGACCGGGTCTAACTTGACGGTACAATTGATCCAGAAAGATTGAACTGGCAGCGGCAACGACTTTGCCACCGTCAGTATAGACATACAGTGTTTTTCAGGCCCTTATTATGGGATTCTTATTTATTAACTAAACAAAAAGCATTACTTTAATGTCAATTGAAGAGACAGCCTCCAGCAGCCAAGGACCTGTCCTCTCCTTCTCAACAAAGCTTATTTGCAAAATTGTCCTTGTAACTTTTTTTAGAATATTGGCAACTATGTGTGACAGTATTGCCAAGCACAAGCATTCAAAAAGCCTAACTCAGGTCCTAAAAATCAAAAGATTTAAAAACAAAAATAACTGGTTTGGGATTCTTTTAATTTGCCTTCTAATTGCTGAGCCTTATGGGTATGATGAGATCACATTTTCAAGCTTTTCTCCACAACCATGAGAGCTAAAACTTCCTTTTTAAAAAAAATGGAGACTGAGATCCTCATATAGTCTCATGCCTGCTGGAGTTGTGGCTTAAAGAAACTCACCAAATATAATCAGTCTTGCAATAATATCACAGGAGTTGGCAATACAAATTGGCTCTTTCAAGAATCATTAACCCATTTTGTGACTGCATCTTTTACACTCATTTTCAGTTTATACATTAAGCCTTAGATCACCACAGTAATAATCTCACTTTCCTGTGAAAAAGAGTGAGGGAAAGTCAACAGCTTTAACCAGTTGATTTTACTTCCCTCCGGTTTTGATTGTTTCAGAAAACAGGCTTTCAGAAATACAACTTATTCTCAAGAGAATGCATGTGATCTGGCCTTGGTTGTTAAATCATTGGCAAAAACAAAACAGTGAAAACAGTCTCCACTCCTCATGCTGTATTTATCATAAATGCACTCCATGCAGTTTCCCTCTTAGCAACGTGTGTCCAATTCTCCCTGTATAAAGTTACTCAGTGCATTTCAAATTCATATGAAGGCCATTTGTTGTATATATGATATACATCCCTGTTTTAACTGCAGCTTATATGAAGATATAAAAGTTACAAGATCATTCTATATAAGTTGGAGCACTACACCTTACCTTTTCAAAACAGAGGTAGAATATTTTTCCAAGTGTTAGTACTTATGCTGTCCTTTATTGTTTTTATATATACTGTAGAACAGTGGTTCCCAAACCTTTCTCTGCCATGGCACACCTTGATACCATTTAATTATTTTGAGGCACACCACCATATAGTCTCCAAATGAACTCGTGGATATTCATGAGCCAACTCAGAACTCAAGTAGTTTTTCAAGAAATTCCATGGCACACTTTCTCAGGCCTGACGGCACACCAGTGTGCCATGGCACACTGATTGGGAAACACTGCTGTAGAAAATGACATCCAATAAATACATTATTCTTGCTATAAGTGTATCCAAATGGCCTAATCTTTTAAGCTCCTGCTTCAACAAAAAGACATAGAAGCACTTTAATAATTTTAAACATCTTATTAGTTGCTAGTTGTACTTTTTCTTTCTTTGTTTTTCTTCCCCCACACTCCCCCTCCCGCAGCAATAGCATTCACTAAGAAGTAGTTAGTGGACGCATGCGTCATTGACAACAGTGGATTGATGGATTCTTGAAATCAAGTGAAAATGCCTAGAATACTTTTGCTTTTTTTTTTTTTTTTTTTTGGTGATTTCCTGGTCTCTTTAATCCTGAAAAAAAGGGAAAAGAACTAAATGAAAACCAGCCTCATACATAAATTCTTATGAAGTAGTGGGTAGATTTTGTTTTGGGCGGGTTTTTTTATGCTAGTGATTAGAAAAGATTGTAAGGCATGGCAAGAGTGGAACTCTTTCATTTCTGGAATAAAAGAAGTAATTCAACTTTAAAGTAAGTATAAATTGCAAAAACATGCTATAATATTAGAAGCTTGTTAATCTACAGATAGATTTGTAGATAGATAGATTTTGCCCTTTTGAAGCAGTATGACGTACTGGATTTTTTTTTTTTCTTTTAAAACATGTTAGGACAGCATGTTATTAACTGTATCTGTTACAAAGGCCATGTTGTCCGTTTGTTTACATTTTCATCCAAGATACAAGGTTCTGGAAAATATATTTTCCCAGTGTACAGCATTGCACAATTTGCTAAATGTACAATGGGATTTCTTTGTCTTCCTCTAAAATACCAATTAACATCGCCAGCTATTGGCTGGATAGATTAATTTCCTTATCTGTTATGGCATGTTTTATGGCACTCTGATCTGGTCTTACACCCACAAACTGCATTAGTTTAATTTAAAACTCATTTAAAAAACTGACATATTGATCTAACTTGATATAAGATAAAAGAATACAAACCAATTGTAAATAGATATATTTGAGCACAAAGAGATTTCTATTGGTTTAAATAACTAAATCAAGTTCTTTAAACTGGTGAAGCTTCATTTTAGGCACAAGGCCCGTGTTTCACATCTGAGTCTATTGTGGTTCACTGCAGACATCAGCTCAGACAGTTTTTGAATTCTGCAGGGTCAGTTCTTCTGTCCATTACCAAGGGATTTCCCTTCACAATTCCTTTAGCAGGAATTAAAGGAAAACTTACACATGCATCAAGGGGAGAAGAAAATGCTAAATGTCTTCATAGGATCAGTCAGCATATGAGAGACCCTTAATAGAATATATAATATTTTAGCTAGCAATGACGGCTGTAGTTTAGGGTTACACTGCTATTTCCATTATAACCCTTGGTTCTTAATGTATCAGACTCACTGAACAACTTAAAAAATACACCTTCACGCTTTTTTTTTCGCCTTGGTCCTTTCCCTCCAAATGAAACAGACTTCAAAGTCATGACATCTTTACATCTAGAAATGCTGTTCAGGACATTTTTGGAGGTATACTTATATTGAATAGTTCTCATTTTTCTCTCCGAGCCCTGTACAATTGGACTCCTAGTAACTAAGGCACTGGCAATACTGGTGAAGGGGTACAAGATATTTAACAATCTGTTCTTAAAACTGTATAAAACATTCCTAAAAGACTTTACCTGTAACACATGAGGAGTACACAAAATACATGATCGCGTGGCAGTAAACGTTTGATCAACACTTATTCGAGATACCTGGATAACTCACTTGTCTCACCATAAAGGAAGCACATATTTTAATTCGTGCCAATAACCCCTTTCTACCATACTGCATCATCATGTAAATCAATTGCCCAGCAATTATCACACAGATGTCACCTCCAGATACATACAGCTATAGGTGTGTGCATGGCAACAGTTATCTCTTTTGTGTACACATGCATGCAGATGCACACACGCACACTTTCTGATTTTAGCCATTTAAATGATGCTTTCTTACTATTTCCTCTTCCTTGGTCTTGTCTGCTGGCTGCCAGGGTTCCAACGGCACATGTGGCGGCAGTGACTGCATAGGGAAGAGGGGCTGCACGGTCTGATTTGGATTCCCAGCTTGCTGGGGCTGCACTGGCTGGTTTGGTTGTTCACCTGCCCTGTAGTCGGACTGGCTGCTGGGCTGGCATTGGCAGGCTTGGTTGCTGATGCAGCATTGGTGTCACTAGGTACTGCGATGGCGGGAAGGGTGTCTGCTGGTGAGGTGTTATATAGGCTGGATTGGGGGGTGAGGTGGTGGATGTTGCTGGGCCATCTCTTGTGGCACTGGCATCACTTGATGGTGTAACCATCCTCTCATTGGCTCGTAGCCATAGGGTGGATACTATAGGGAGGAAAAGAGAGAGCCAGTGTCATTATGTGCTCACTGATTATTAGTATTCCACATAAATATTGTGTTAGCAGCTAGAAGTCAACCAGGCTGGGACCTTGTAGTGCCAGATATTGTACTAACTTACGGTAAATTACAGTCCTTGCCCCAAAGAGGGTCTTTCTAACTAATATCGCGTCAACACCTCTACGTTGTGCAAAAAAGAATGGCACCTCTTAAAAATTCAAACTGAAACATCTTATTCCTTGGTTTGCCTGGTTGGGTAGGCTAGTGGTTCTCAACCAGGTTTGCATGTATCCTTGGGGTTACATGTATTCCTGGGGATATGTGGAGGTATCCAGGAGGTACGTCAACTCATCTAGACGTTTGCCTAGTTTTACCACAGGCTACATAAAAAGCACTAGTGAAGTCAGTACAAACTAAAATTTCATACGGACGATGATCTGTTTATACTGCTCTGTATGCCATACACTGAAATGTAAGTACAATATTTATATTCCAATTGATTCTATAATTGTATGGAAAAAATGAGAAAGTAAGCAATTTTTCAGTAATAGCACGCTGTGACACTTCTGTATTTTTATGTCTGATTTTTATAAGCAAATAGTTTTTAAGTGAAGTGAAACTTGGAGTACGTAAGATAAATCAGACTCCTGAAAGGGGCACAGTAGTCTGGAAAGGTTGAGAGCCACTGGTGTAGGCGAGAGAGGGTGCAGCATCTGCTTCCATCTGCATCTGACAGCTGTGCTGACCAGTGTGTGGCCAGTGGATCACCTCTCTCTCCTAGCCCCACAAGGTGTGGCAAGAGCCTACACCAGTCCTAACTCTGCAAAGATTTTATATTCCCTGTGCATAAAGGCTTTCATTGTGTCCAGCCTATATATGGAGGAAGTAAGCAAGGGAGGATGCTTGTTCCCTCCTCCAAACTTCCATAGACATAGATGTACTGGGCACGGTCTGTTCCAATGTGTTATGATGTAGCATCTGCAAATTTGGCTTGTTAATCACTTTCAGCTGTGCATATTAGTAATGTGTGCATGTGTGTATGTGTATATATATCTTGGTAGACCACCAGTATGTGTGCCAGAATATGTCAGTAGCAGAGATGTTGAAGCTGGTGCATTGTGAAAAAAACACAGTGCTTAAAATGTCTCCTCAGGTTTAGGTATCATGTCAGAGGTGTTAACACCTTTGGAAAAAAAGAACAGCAGGTAAGCATTTCAACTGATTTATTTAATTACCTACGAGAAAATTATTTACGAGAAAATAAAATAGGGAATTCTGCTTAATATGCTGCTGTCATTGTTTAGTTCCATTACTTCGGATGAGGTTATCTTGCGGATAGCAATTGAAATACACTGCGCATGCTGAAGACCATTTAAGTCTGCATCCTCAGCCTTCCTATTTTTATGCTTCAATCTGCAGTTAAAACTTAAAGCCAGCAAGTCTCAGAGGGATTGCAAATATTTGTATACTTTTAAGAAAAAGCAGAGATTGGGAAACGGCAAAGTTGTGATTCTCTTTTCCTAATACCATGGTCAAATTTTCCCTTGAATGGAGCGCCCTTTTCAAGTATCCAGTAATTTGTTGTATGTTGCTATAAATAAACATGCAAGATAATACTCTATACTATTAGGGCAGAATTTAGGTTTCTTTCTTTCTTAGTGGCTATAAGCTGACTAAATGCAAATGCATGAATGGCACTTACTAGTAAGAAAATAAATATTTATTGCATATAGAAAACAAGGCGAGTCCCTGCTACACGAACCCTCTCTTCTTTGAACATCTTGCCTGACTGACAGCCCAGTACCGGTCTTAAAGATTTTCCTTACCTTTGATCTAGTTCAGTGAATGTGTATCCTGTATTGTAATGAATTAATTCAGCCTGAAGACCCTGTGCGTTACTCCAGTTTTACACCACTGCAGCTCTGTTGAAATGAATGGAGTTTTGCTGGTGTAAACTGGAGTAATGAGTAGTGAATCAGTTCCAATTTGTAACCGTCGGTGTGAAAGTGAACACATGCAATAAAAAAAGTTTTACCTCGGAGTTGAAGTTGATATAACCAGGATGTCGTGGATGGGGAAGCAGCTATTAAAAGATAAATACAATAAGTATGTATTTGGTTTACCCTTTGTAATTTAGGAATAAAATTAGCGTGATCTCACCTAGCTCCGCAAAGAGTCTGGAATAAAATGCTTTGAATGTATTGAATTATATGGCCAATGATTGCTCACCGAGTGAATGTTTAATTATTACATCTACAATCCACCAACGCACTTAAATACATGAGTAGTCCCATGGAAATCAGTGGAACTACTCACATTAAGCATGTGCGTAAGTGAGTTGCTGAATTGTAAAGTTGCCTTCTATCTTCAATCATTCTCATCTGGCGTATTTTTACATCAAGCCTTCCTGCCAATAGGGTTCATTTCAGCGCTGCTACCTCTCCTTCATTCCCATGTAAAGACGACAGAAAGCAGGGTTTGAGAGCTTGGGGGAGGAAATCCAAATCTTTGTCCTGGAGTGGCTGCCAATTCCTTCAGCATACCTCCAATAGCACTCCCATCCAGCTGTGCTGTGTTTCAAGCCTTCTGGATTTTTATTTACAGTGACAGTCTCTTTCTAGCAGTTCATGACTGATAGAGTAACCCCTGAAAAGCTGGATTTTCTTCCAGAAATAGTAGTAATATTAGTACTTACCACTTTTTTCAAAGTGTTGTACAAAAATTAACTAAATAATCCTTAGTTCTGTGAAGTTTCTCTATATTAAGCCTGTACATATGTATTTGCGTTATTGTTGCACTCATTGTTTGTAAATTCAAGATAGAGCTTACTGTTGAGGTTAATGGAATTGAGCACAGAATTACAGGCTAATCTAATACCCACCAGTACAACAGATGTTGTATCTAGGAGACAAGTGATCAAGCTCTAACCCTCCATCTTTCTAAAGATACAGTACCTGAAATGTGAGGGGAAAGTTTTTTGCCCTGGTTAGTTCTACCAGAAAAGACCAATGCAAACATATTAGCATCTGCGTCTCTTTTCCATTAAATTATCAGTCAAGTACAAGCTGTCAAGTACAGTCCATTTGGAAAGCTACATCATTCATTTTTAAGCACTGGATGGAAACAGTGATGCAATGCCTTTGGATCTTGGATATCTTTTTGAGACAGAACATGATTCTTTGAACTTTTTTGGTCTCCTGCAATTCTTCTGTGATCTGTGAAGACAGTTCCCTGTAACTTTTGGAGACTCATTCATGATAGTTAAAAGGAGGAGGACTGAATGTCATTCAAAAGTAACGTAGCAGAACTTGCCAGCACAGTTTTAACAGATGCTCAGACAAGAATGCTTGGTTCAGTCAGGCCTTTTAAAAAAAACCAACAGGTTGTAGCAAATGGAGAATGTGCAAAAAGGTTTGAAGTCTGTGTAGGATCCTTCCACCTTGCAGTGCTGAATTTTTGCTCCTGTGTTGTTCCAGATTTATGAGAGAAACTGATATAACTCTTTTTTCTCGAATAGCTGTCTGGAGGACTACTCCCTCATTAGAGTATCTGAATCTCTTCTGTTGTTGCTAGTAGTTTTCTTTTATTTTCTCAGTTATTGTTTTCATGGAATAAGAACTGGCTGAATGGTTGCTTTGGAATTTGTTGCTGCTGTGCATTTATCCTAAAAACTAACAATTTCTACTGTTAGTACTACCTGCTGTGTCATTTCCGCCACAAACCATTCATCTGGCTTCAGAATGCCATGAACTCAAAGTATTACCCTGTACAGAATTAAAAATATTGACCTATGCTTTCTAAAGGATAAACTTGTCAGACACCAGAATCCAGGGTTGGCATATTTCCAAAATGTCATTGAACTAACAAACTAATATTTTTCCTTTTATTATTATTGACTGTATGACCACAGAAGACAAAACAAGCGATAATGAACTTAAATTGGTGTAGGAACAATTTAAATTTGCTATAAAGTAACTATGTGAATGGAGCAAACTTACCTTTAGAAGTCCTCTGCATAAATCCTGTATACAATACAGGTTCTGCTGATCTTGATACTTCAGAGCAGGGGTTCTCAAACTTTTTTTGCATGGACCTTCTTTGAAAATCTATCAGGCTGTGATAACCTCCCCAAAAGAGTGATGACCCCACATGACATGCCACCCTTAGTGGCAAGCACGGGAGTTAACAGCTCATGACCCCCCTGTAATAACCTTGCAATCCCTTGAGGAGTCATGACCCTGAGTTGGAGAATCCCTGCTTTAAAGCTCTTCATACTCGTGCACCATTTAAACCATTTTTGCATCTAGAACAGCTCAACCAGCACTCAGAGAAAAAAAATCTCTTCTGTCATGAAATTTCAGCCGTCAGAAGACATAATTGAACTGGATATTGTGGTTATGATATGCAGTCTTTCATTGTGCAAAGTAATGTAATTTCAAGGAAAGTATAAATGTGCATAGTATAAACTATTCAAGCAAATTAATGGCATGTGCACACTAGAGCATCTAGAATAGCTTTAAAAATGCGTGTTGTCATATTCTTACTGGGCAACAAAGATGTTTCAGTTTCTAGTACATTTTTTTTCTCGTTTTCTTATCATGTGAGAAGACATTGGGCCAAATTCTGCTCTCAGTGACCCCAGTGGGAGGCAATTGGGAGCAGAATTTAGTGCTGCATTTTAAGGGATTTAGGGCAAAATTGTGGTTGGAAGGGATAAAACTCCTGAAAAGCGGGGCAATGGGGTTGCCATGTCTGTCCATCCTCCTCTGGCCTCTGAACCCTGCAAAATTCTCCCCATGCATGCTCTGTGGGTGTTGGACAGTTTGGGTACGAAAGGTGAGCCCAGTGGCCACAGGAGGCAGAGGTAGAGATGTGAGGTATGTCCTTTAACATCATAGGCTATGGGACATCTATGAGGCTCAATTTATTGTTGACCATATCAGGATTAATTTGCTCACTTTTCCCCAGAAGATGGGAAATGGTGTGGGCAGCTACTAAATGTGGAGCCCATGGCCACAGAGTTGAGTTGCCACATTTTTGTACTTCCTTTGACCTGATTTGCAGATTTTAGCTCCCCTCCATAATGCTTTAGCTTAGTAATTCCAGTTTTCTTTGTTTAGGTGAAGATATTTGGGTAAATTCTTACATTGCTTTCAAATTCTTTTAACCCTCTTTTAACTATTTATAACAGGTCTAACATTGTAATTCCCAATTTTTTTTTCATTGTTTGACTGGACATTTTTTCTGTTACTGGTGTTACAAAAAACGCTTAGTGTTCACAGAAAGGCAGCCAGAAACAAAGACTGTGAAAATGTGTCTTCCATGTGTATTAATTCTCTCAATAGCTCCATCACCATTGTAATCAATTTAGTATCTGATGATGGGATGCCTCAGAACACTGCTTGCATCCTGCCATCTTAAATACTCTGCAGTCAGAACTTAATTGACAATTTTGTGAAAGAATTTGGAATGATAGAATCTGTTGTCATGTTGACTAGATGGGGGGGTTATTTGTCACACTGGTTAAGATTAATATGTCAAAATCATAATGATCCATGTGAAATATGCCATGTTAGGTACTGTTAGGCTATAATGTGCTAAGTAAGAAGATAATATTTGTTTTCATGTGTTATATGTGTGAGGGAAGTTATGGACATCTTTGATATACCTGTATTTCAAACTGTGTTGTACAAGACACACCCCAGAGAGAGAGAGAAAGCAGGACGATAGCCCGCTTAATGGCCCATCAAGACCTTTACAGAAGCAAAAGGCCCAGGAAGGAACTAAAGGCATACCTGAAGAGTTACCAGGATTGGCCCATGTGACTGTGGACTCCATTTTAGTTCTTGTAAGGGCCCACAGGCTGCAGACGCACACCTACCCACATCTGAATCAATTCACTTTGCAACTGAACTGAAGGACTTAGACCCATCCAGGTACTGGATGTATACCAGAGGGACCATACAAGCCTGCAACTCCACAATTCTTCTAGAAACCTGATGTATGTGGACTTTCAAATCATTTGTATGTATTGCTTTAATCCTTTAACATTTCTCTTATTGTTTTCTTTTTATAATAAACCTTTAATTTTAGTTACTAAAGGATTGGCTGGCAGCGTGGTATTTTGGGTAAGTTTCAAACTTATAGTGAACTGGTACTGTGGCTGATCTTTTGGGATCAGAGGGAACCATTTTAGTAAAGAGCATAGAGTTTAAATAACTGGTCTCTTTACTGGACCTAGTGTCAGTTTGGGAGCCAGAGACTGAAATGCAGAAAAGGGGGCTGTATGTATTTGTATAGTGGCTTCTTGATAACCAGTGTGGGGGAATCAGAAGCACTGTTTGTGGCTGGTTGGGAAGTTTGTCACCCACCAGTGCTGGGAGAATCTGCTCTCCTTTTACAGCCTGCCCTGACCCTGGCATTATCAGTGGGCTACCCTGGGCACGGATGCGTCACATCTGTCTTACTCTTCCACAGCTCCATTGTCTTTGCAGAGCTAACAGGAGTAAAAAGAGAGTGAATGTGACTCCAGCATGGAGGGTTTTTTTTGACAGTTTTACTCCACCGAAGTCCATTTGTGTTTTGCTATAGACTTCAATAGTAGAAGGGCTGGATCCCTGTTAAACAAATCTGATGACTCAAAGTGTTCCAGGTTAACATGATTACTTTGCCAACTATGATCAGAGTCACCATTGCTGTATTTAACTGCCCTAGTTGTCAGTCAGCCATTCTAGGCACTCGGCTTGCATGTGGCGCTCGGATATGCTGAGCTGTAAGTATGCAACACAAGCAGAGAGAGTTCCAAGGAATCTGTTCAGACAGAGGAGATGACCCAACACATCAATCCATGGTCAAATCGCTTTCCATTTTCAAGCATCTGCCCCTGTTGAGTTCTGTGCATGGCAACACTATTAGGCATCCCCAGAGCCAGAGCCAAATTCTATTGGAGAGGAAAAATATGGAAACCAGAAGAAAAAATGTCTGTATGATATAGTATTGTTCACCATATGAAAATGCAGTTTGAGTAGCTTCATTCGCAGAGACCACACAAAGATTCCTGAAACCTAGCTATTGATGCATGTTCCCACTGGAAAATGCAATAGTAATGAAAACAAAACCAGGTTTTTTGTAGCTTGTAATTTCAGTTTTGTAAGCATTCACTAATTAGATGTTGAGGACAGTTTTTGTCACTAAGCAAGTGAGACTACGTGTAGATGAATGGTTGTTTTGTTAGATGGTAATTAGCTATGGTAACAGCATGGATAAATGCTCATCTTCATTAACTGACAACAGAATCACCAACACTTGCCAACATTCCTAAACAGTACAGAAAATCCTTACATGTCACAAGCTGCTTAATCTGCTTCATTTATACAGAACTTGCAGATCTTAATGTTTTGAGATGTTGATCCTTTTTTTGCTCCCTGTTGTGCTGTAGAAAGGGGTGTCCAACATTAGCTTCTATTCCTCAAGAGAGATTCAGATCAACTCCTCTTCTGTCCTAATATAGTTTGGGGACGTTAGTGCTCTTTTCCCCCAGCAGGATCTTAATTTCTGGGAATAGGGAAAAAGGAGAAGGCAAGTAGCAGCTTTGTCTCCACCCCTCTCCTTTTTCCCCAGCCCCAAGCAAGAGGGTCATAGGTGGTGGAAGTAAAGGGTTGACTTGGCTGGCATGTAATTTGTTTCATCTATCCAGATCTCTTGTAAATAATTTGTTATTATGACAATTTGGGGAGTTATCAGCTGATTACTGTGTTCCTTCCTGAAAGCCAGGGCAGTCTACGCTAGAAGCGCAACGCGGCATAGCTGCACTGATGCAGCTGTGCTTCTGTATGCATCTGGTGAAGGCGCTGTATGCCGACAGGACAGCGCGCTGCTGTTGGCATAATTACTGAACCTCTGTGAGAGGCGGAAGCTCTGGTGGCAGGAGGGCATCTCCCAGCGACATAGCACCTATGTGGACAGCAGCTCGCTGTAACTTGCGTCGCTCAGGAGGTGTCTCTTTCACATCCCTGAACAACGTAAGTTAGATCAACTTAAGCAGTAGTGTAACCTGCCCCCAGTCTCCTATTCCAAAGAGATAGGAGGGGGGCTTGGAGAAAGCCGGACCTACCTTTAGAACTTGAGAAGTAATGGTCATTGCGGATTCCATTGATTGCATGAGGGTGACTGTTTCAGGATTTTTATGACATCCTAGAGAGAGATAGGTTAGGGTACAGATTAAAAAGCACAATTAAATGGTTTAAAACTTCTTTAATAAGAGAGATGTTGCTCTTCTGCTTCAGTGGAGCTAATAAAAGCATTAAAAGTGGAGCAGTCTATCCTTTGTCAAAAAGTATGGTGATCACACGGAAAGGTGTCTTCCATGATGAGAGTTACTGATTCTGGTTTTCATCAAGCAAAGCACCCTGAGTGTGTCTTTAAGCATATGAGAAGTCTAATTGACTTCAGTGGCAATTGACAGATCGGAGAGAGAGATGTTTCTAATACATTTCTGTAAATCTTAATAATTCTGTTAGTCTTCCTTTGTTAACAAAGATGTCTATCAACGTGAACAGATATCTTCCTGGATGGTGGTAGAAAGGCAGTCATGCTTGTCCTGTCTAGATAAATAATAATTATATCAAATCAAACCAGTAAAAACAAAAAAAGGATAAATGAGTCCTTAATAAAATAATACATGTAAAGTTTGTATTTAAGAAGGAATACAAAAATAGAAAATGATGCAGACTTTCAGGGTGGCCAAGTTAATTTTGCGGGAGGAACCTTATTGTTTGGACTATATGATATTTTAAACTTTACATTACACTAACACAGGATTGCCAGGTTGATTTTTCTCTTAAATCCCCAGTTCCTGCAGGAAGGTGATTAAGTGAGAAACCCAACTTCCAATAAAAAAAAAATTCTCTGACTCTCATGGTTTTGGAGAAAAGCTGAAAGCATGAACTTGGAGTATCCAAAAGTCCCAGGGACCAGAAGGCTAATAAATAGAGCCCATTTATTTTTGGTTGCTTAAGGTTGGGAATACAGCTAACGCTTGTTGTGTAGTATTGCACTGGGGAAACCAAATCCCAAGAATTACAAAATAAAATTCCAAAGCTTAGACACAATGGTGGGGGTGTATGTGGGCGTGGGTGTGGATGTATTATGTTTATTTTTATATATATAGACAGGAGTTATCTGGCTTTTGGAGCTTAAAATCTGTAGTATTTGTCAGCAGTGCATGTAAATTCTTTGAACTGGGCCTGACCTAAAATAAATGCTCTTGGCCAAGTAGTTGTCTACTTGGTAGAGTTTATACCAGCTCTGGAAGCTCTGAGATGTTCTGCAGTAAGACAGAAGATGGACTAAATTCTGACCTCGGTCGCACAGGTACAAATCCAGAATAACTCCATTTAAAAAAAATGGATTCAAACCGGTATAACTGAGATGAAATATGGGATAAGAACTGTGGAAAATGAAAGCCCTGTATTTTTATAGTAAATTTGAAACATATATTTAAAGTATAGAATGAATGCTTAAATGAAACGCTCAATTCCATCTTCATTAATGTGATCTCTCTAACTGTAATGTAGTAGCTGACCTTTCAAGCATTTTGTTTTTTAAACTAGTTGCTGTTCAGTCAATATTTACTTCAAGAATAACTGAGTATATTTTATGCCAAGGTAATATAAACTGAAGCTGCTGTAGGTATGCAGTAATAGCCTTGATAGCATGATAAGCAATCTGTGCATCTTTTGTTTGTAATGAAAAAGAATAAAGTATTTCTAGTTTGAAGGTTGGATGTCAATACTTCTGTTTTATCCTCTAGACTATTCTTGAACACCTTAGAAAGAGATGACAGCATGATTTAGGGCGCAGGGTCAAAAAGGAACATGCATTGTTTCTATGTATGCTGTCATCTTAAAAATCATAATGCTCTCTGAAATCCTTTGCCAACTATTGTTACAGGAAATATCTAAAATAACCATCTGACATTTAAAGAAAAATATCTTTTTTCTCCTCTTTGTTTTTTCTGTGCATTTGGCATGTCTTTGAGAATAATCAGTTTTATTGTTTGCTTCGGATGGTCAGTCAGTTTCCCTTTCTGTTTATGTGGGGTTTGCAAACAGCAACCGGAAAAAAGAAAAATGTTTTAAAACAATAGGAAAATCTTAGAGTCTTAAAAATTGGTAGAGGACTCAGGGCAGGTTGGTATCTGAAAATTGATGACGTTTCATGTTGACAATATCTTTTCAATACATTACCTGTATTTTATTTCTGAGTTCTTAGGATAAAATATCAAGGGAAAAAATGGAGGTCATATGGAGTATATTCAAAAGCAAACAAAAACAACCCTCTTTTCCCAGAAGCTATGTACACCCACATGTGTTTATTACTGAAGAATTATTGCAAGCCTCTAGTGAATATAAATGTAACTAGCAAATGGGGAATGACTAAGTTAACTATTTTGGTTGGAAAGTTAGGGAGAAATTATCAAAAACAACCTTCCCAGGAACACGGTGTGTAACCTAAACTCAAGCAGTTGAAGTGAGTTCATACAATCACAGTATGCTGAGCATGAAGCAGAGTTTTACAGCTCATCTCTCAGATGAGAGATTTTTAAATAGAGAACACTCTACATATGGTTGTGAATCTGTGGGTTGCAGAAAGAGTGTGGCTGATAATTTCATGAGCCAGGACATGGAATATGGGAAACTGCTGTTCCTTTAAGAAAAAGTCATTCCACTGAACTAAGCATTCTGGCCTAAAATCAAGGCTGGATTTACCCCTTACGTGCCCATAGGCACAGCATCTGCAGTCCCTCCCCCCCCGCCCCAGTTGACCGTTGTGTTTTCTGCATGGGGGGCAGGGTGGGGATGAAGGAGAGGGGCTGGCTGGATCAGCTCTGCATGGGGAGGGAGTGGAGGGGGAGGTCTGGGGTGACTGGCTCGGTCAGTTCCAGGCAGGGCGAATATGCTCACCCATGGGCTCCAGCTTCTGGTCTGGCCAGAAGGTGGGGCTTCAGGGAGAAAAAGAGGAGCAGGGTGATAGGGTCCCGGGAGCAGGAGGAGCATGGGGCAAGGCCAAGTTCCAGTGCATTTGCTGGGCTCTCAAATTGGCCTTGGCCCATGCAATAATCCAACACTGTTTGGGAGACTAGAAAGCTGGTGTCCCTAGGCACATGCCTACTGTGCCTAACTGGAGATCTGACTCTGCCTGAAACACAATCGTTTTCAACTCTTCACTTCCGCCAAGGTTTCCTGTATCTATGGAATGCCACTTTCTTAAAGGTGCATTGACAACATGTTAGAATTTTGTTTTACAGTGTGATGAAATCATTGCTAAATTAAAAAAAAACATTTCTCTTAAATTAGTTCAGATTGTTGGATCAAAGGGGCAGAAAACAATATAATTTGTGTATGAAATATAGACCCACTAATCTGTAACCAACTTAATTTTCTTTTTTCCTGGTAGGGATAAATTAGCTGGGTCAGTTCTTTTTGTGTGGCTTTTGTGCTTTACTTTTTTTAAAACTTAATTTATTTATTTGTTCAAAATCGTTTTGAACAGGCCAATCTGCAGGGTTTTTTTTAAAGTGTTTATTTTGCAGCTTGAATTGTTTCTTGCCCTCATACCTAAAATGACAAAAGTATGCACGTTTTCAGAGAGATTCTGGAGGGAAGATATGCATGAAGAGTTTAATAGAATCAGGAATTTGGGGCACATGTTCATAGTTAGAACACGCAAGTTTAAACATAGCTGACATCTTTGTCTCTTATCTATTTCATAGCTCTGGTTCTATGGAGCAGAGGGGTCCATCCACCCCTCACCTTTTTTACAGTCAATCTGTGTTTGGGATAATACAAATAAAACATAATAAAAATATGATACTGGAGTCATTCATTCTGTTTTTCCAGTCTCTGACCAAACAGGCCCGCACCTTGATTCTCATGAGAGTCAAAACCAAATACCTCCTTACGTGGTAGAAACTTTTGTGCAAGCTTGGAATATTGTATAATGGATTCATTTAGACATTTTGTCCTAAAACATATACATTTCAAACCTTGGAATGAATGTTTTAATAAATATTTTTAAAGCGTTCACACTGCTGTTAAAAGTAAAACAGCTCCTTTCTGCACATTTACAAAAGACCCTATTTGGGAGGGAAAAACTAAAACTGATTTCCAAAGAGGTAGTGTTTCTGGATACTGAGCATTTTTCCATTAAACACTGAAATCTGTGGAAATCTGAAAAAAGTGTTATTTCAGTCCTATACTAGAAAATAATGCTCTAACTGAGTTTCTTTTTCCCATCATCAATAAATTGAGAAAATGCTACACAATTTGTTTTCTAGTAGAAAACAATGGAACTTGTTATGGTAAGTTAGACCTCAGAAACATAATTTTGTTTTAAATCTATAAATTTTGCTCCTGAAAGTATGAAATAGTGGTTGCTATTTACTGTTTTCTCTTTTCACCTTCATATTGTAAGTAATCTTTATAATTTGCAAAATGTGTGGGGATCTGGCAATATCGACCATATATTTTGTGTTCTATATGGTAACTGTTTCTGTTTTGTACTGCTGCCCAGCAGCATAATATCAGAGCCCCTTCCACAAAACACAGATTGGCAATAGCATGTTTTCTAGAGAATTTAAAGCAGCCTCTGACTCCTCTCCCATTTGGGGTTACAGAAGCTCTGCTTCAGGAATGATTTTTGGGTGGGAGGACAATGGAAGGCAGCAAAGAACAAGAGGCTGGTTTAAGATGATAATAAATATAATTTGTTTAACAACACAGTGCTTCATAATCCTAGATTAACACATGGTCCCTATCTAAAACTTATTATTGTTTGTTAAACTGTTGGGTTATTTTGCAGCATCTATTACTTCTGAGGCTCTCGTTGCTGATGTTACTCCCGTTGACGTAAATGGCAAATATACCACTCACTTCAGTGGGAGTGAGTGCATCAGAGATCATGAAGAAGCCGATAAATTAATTGTAATGGTGCTGCAAACTCTTTTTGCAGAGATTGGCACCAAAATAAAGACCAAGGTTGAGAGGTATTAGCATAGTTAAAAATTGAAATAGACATGTACAACCTAGCAGATTTCATTATCATTTTAAGAGGCTAATCCAGGCCCAATGAGCCCTTTAAATTTGCTTGCATTTGGAAATTATGAGCCTGTTTTGAAGAGAATCTTTAGATTCGGCACCCAGTTGTTAAAGAAAAATAATCCTGCAGTAGTTGAAGAATGCAGTCTGTAATTTCCTTCTTCCCTGGGATTGAGGCCATGACTCCACCCAGCCTGACTACTATAGATGGCAATTAGATCTAAGGGAATTACACCAGGGAATGCACTAACCAAGGATAGGTTCTTCTCTAGCTCAGATTTTCAGTAACAGAAATAACATTAGGTAAATGCCTGTGGGGGAAAACTTCAAGGCTATTTCTCTATCTCCTGGACAGACTCTGAATGAGACAGAGTTGTGCATTGAATGCAGTGGTTGGATTTCTGCCTCATTTACTTTGCAAATTGAAAAGGATGAATGAGTCTCAAAAGTGTATGTATGTTTTTAAAACAAACAAACAAACAACAACAAAAATGAGGATATTATTTAAAGAACTGGTTTGGAATCCAGGAGAAATTAGTTTTGTTTCTGTCTCTGCCACAGAGTTCCTGGGTAAAGTCAGGCAATTAATTTAAACTAAAATGTTTGAAGGTGGCCACTAATAGTAGTTTTTAGAGCCCAACTTGAGACACCTTAGAAGTTCAGAGCTCTGTAGGGAACTGTAGGACCTTGGCTGTCTAAAAAATCAGGTCCTATGTGTCTCAGTTTGGTCAGCCAGTAATTGAGAAGCTCAGAATTACTGGACACTTTTTCAAATCATTACCTTACTTACTCTCTTCCATGGTTCTTTTAAATGGAGGAAATAAAACTTTCCAGCCTTGTGGGAATTCTGTGAGGAAAATTCATTAACATTTCTGAAGCACTCATAGTGAGAAGAGACCCAGAAAAGACATTTAAAAACATTATTTATTCAGTGCAGGATTTGAACAATGTGAGTAAATAAAGCTTAAGGCCACATATTGAATGATGAAGTTAAAAAGAAACACTGAACAACTGTCTCATTCTGTATTGTTCCCTTCTTTCTATCCTAAACTGTTGATTTGTTTTGCATAGTTAAAGCTGCTGGAGAATAGTCCAATCACTCTTGTATATAACTTGTAAAGTGCTTTGAGATGACAGGACATACACAATTAATATGGTTTATTAGTAAGATTGCATCATATCTGTGATACTGAACACTTACCACACGGCCCATAGCTGTGCTGTGGGAAGTGAACATTAGAGCAAATTATGATTTGCATTGGCTATCTGACTAACTAGAGTGCCAGTTTTGAAAGCCTGTGAGCAGTCTTAACTGCGTGTTCCTGGGTTTTTTATTTTTAGAATACATGTTTTGTTAAATCGGATGATGCATACATTCACAACTGATCTTTCAAATGTGTGGATAGCAGAGGGTCTCTACATCTACCTTCTTCTCAGTCAAAGTAGAGGAAGTTTTCATTGGCTCAGATGAGGTCCTGCTTTGGAGCTGACCTCTGGGAAACTCAGACTATGTCTACACTGCCAGCAACATTGTCGATAGTGCAGGATCGAGTTTGTGGGTTCAATTGAATGGCAGTAAAGACTTGCTCACTCAAACCCAGAAGCTGATGCTGGTAATCCCCTCCAGCACGAAGAGTAGTTCTGTGTCGACGGGAGGGCATTTCCCATTGGCGCAGCACAGTGGGGATCCAGCGGTAGGTAGACATTAGGAAGTCAACGGGTGATACGCAAGCTACGTGTGGTACCCATAATATGTGTAATACCCATCAACTGCTGCCGAAATCCGTGGTAAGTGTAGACCAGTCCTCAGTGTTTGGATCCCTCTCTCTCTCAAGATCTCTCGCCTATCTACCTCTGAATCAGCATCCAAGTGACCCATCTCTCCCAAATGGCTGGGAATCAAGTACAAGAGTGTCCCGATTGGAAGTGGCCAGACTGGGCAGCTGGGTACAGGTTCCAAAGCTGCATCATTGCCAGCCCCAATTGTTTAAAAACCATGATTCAGGCCTCCAAAAATCAAAAGCTTAGATTTGCTTAAAAATCAGGATATTAAAAAAAAAAAAAAAGTTCTTTATATTTGCCTTCTGGTTTCTGAGGCTTGAGAGTGCTCTCAGGTCACATTTTCAAACTTTCTCTAGCAAAGGCTAGACACTTTTATTTTTATTTGAAAGCTGAGATTCTCATGTAATCATGTGTCTCCAGGAGCTGGGGCTTTAACTAAAACGCCATATATCACAATACATGAGAGTTGGCCACAATGCAGCTGCCTTTCAGAAATGTCTTGAGGGCACGGTTTTCAAAGGGTGACAAGGCCACTTAGCTGTGGATGGCTCAGTGCCACAGATGCTGATAAGGCCAGGAGTTGGCCCTTAAAAAGAAGTCCTCATCTCTGAGAATATTTTTTCCTCTGTTCCGTTTCTTCAGTGGGATGCAACCGTAGAACTCTTCAGATCTGAGTAAAGGCTTTAAGAGCTTCATTTGTATCAGTTGTATGTTTTAGTTTTAGATAAATGGGCAAATCTTTAGCTGGTGTAAATTGACAGAGCGCCATTGAAGCTAATGGAGCTTTGTCAAGTTACACCAACAGAGAATTTAGCTCGACAATATCTTTTTCCAGAAACTACATTTCTGGACAGGAATTAAATGATGTTTTATTGCATATGTTACTACACTAATCATACTAAGAAATGTGAGCATACTTTACATACACAAAGGGCCAAATGATGCAAGCCTTCCTGTGCATGGGACTTCCACACAAATTCAGAGTGGTCTGTGTGTGGAGAGTGGCTGCAAGATGGGGCCTAAATCAACATAACCATTCCCAGTTCACTAAAGGCATGTAGCAATGGTGACTTTACATAGCTATAGACACCATTATGATTTTACTATTTTAAAATACAGGCTTTACCTGCTTTACTACCTAGGTTTATTTTAAATAAAATACGTTACAGCACCCAAGTATATAAATGAATCTCTTTAGATTAGTAAAGGACATAACACTGATGAGAAATATATAGCTACTATAATCTCCAAAATATCATTTTGTAGTCTTTTATTTTAATAGACCTATAGGGCTGCACTGAATTGTTTTGTTTCTTTCTTTCTTTATGCAATTATGCTTTGACCAAAGTTTTCATTGTTGTGCAGGGGGTTTCGGTTCTACTGTTCACACAGCTGGGCATGGAGACAAATTTTATTCTCCTTCCATATAATTGATTTTTACAAGGCTGTTGCAACAAACCTTTTCAGCCTCCTGTTTTTGCCTGCCTAATCTGAGCCAAGACACTCTTAATCTCTTAAAATCTATGATGTTGATTTTTTTTTAACTAAGCTCTTTCCTTAATAAATCCATAATGAAAAGTGAGACTTGAAGAGGGTTGCATGGGTCTTTCAGCTGATGAATACATATTTTAATTAGGGAATTAATAAGATGGGTAAGAGGAGCTAAGCAGTGTTGTGTCTGCTTCTCACAGACGGATTAAAATAATTGAATTAAAGAAAGTTGTTAGTTCATTATTAGAGAGTTTAAATAGGAAAAATAAATTTTCAGTCTGCTCCTGAGTTTGTTTTGTTATTGTCGTGAGCATATAGATGCATTTTTCTACTTCAAATGCTTTGTGAATAGGGCTATCCTATTTGCTTACCCTTACATATTGCAGTGTTGATTTTAAGGGCCTAGTTTTCAGAAACAGAGTTTGGAGGTCTGCATGAAAAAAATGCTCACATGTTTATATGTGCCAGTGGGCCTTGCCTTGTAAAACTTTGTCCCTGAGAGTTTTGTGTATACATCCTTCTTCTTCCTCCTACCCCATCAATGATGGGAAGACCGGTATTGACTGTATCAAATTCTTCCTAAATACATTTTTTTAATAAGTAACTGATGGTAATTTGTAATCTTTTCTAAAGGGATATTTTGCATGCTCTACTTTCTAGCACAACGCAAAAAATCCAGACATTTAGACAGAAACATGTTTATTGCTGTTTTAATAGCAGGGTTGCATCCTATAATATTGTGTAGATTCTTGACACCTCTTGCATCTAACTCCACTGCTTACAGTACCAGGGTTCTCAAGTTGAAATAACATGGTGATCTGAAAGGGACTCATCACTATGCACCTTTCTTAAAAAGGAAGATGTAGGGTGGGGATTTTCAAAAGCACACAAATAATTAAGGTGGTTGTATCCCATTGCCTTTGAAAATCCCAGCCAGAGAAATCAAAAAAACCTTTCCAACATTGTTAGATGGCCTGCTGAATACAGTAGTCTGCTCTCCTCTTCTCCGCCGGTTTACTGACTACAGAACTGAATATTCCCTTTCATCTCTGAGTATCCCCTTCTATTTTCCTCCAGTTTCTGCAGCACTGTTACCCATGTGTGCTCTGTCTTAATGTATCTTCTGTGACGTTCTCCTCTGTAATCTGGACTGGTGTATTGCTGTGCCACCCCAGTCCCTCACTCTTGGAGCCCATCTTGCACTTGCTCTGCTGTGTGAACCTCCACTTCTGGGTCAGTCCATGCACAGCTCCCTGCAAGCAATCTGATCGTAACTCAGTGAGTGAGTGTCTCTAGCCAGCCATTATAGGATTATGCAATAGAACGACCCCAGCAAACACCACCATTCCCAGATGCAACCCTAGGAACTTCCATTTTACAGTGTTCAGTGCTGCCCATTGAACAATGCAAGCTCATAATCCTTTCGTCAATTTATCAAAGAAATTGATGTGCACCTGCCTTGCTACTTCAAATGGCGTCTCCACACACCTTAAACCACACACACTGCTTTAAGTAAAACAAACAAATGTATTAAGTACAGAAAGATTTTAAGTGATTATAAGTCAGAGGAGAGCAGGTCAGATTTGATCAAAAGTAAACAAAAGGCAAATCACATTCTAAAGTAAGCTTAACACTTTCAGCAACCTTACTATCTTAGATGATTTTCTCACCACAGGCTGGCTGGTCCACCTTCCGCCAGGCTCTCCCCCTTTAGTCAATGCTTCAGTTGCTTGATGTTGTTTATAGATGGAATGGAAGAAGGAGAGATGAAAAATCTCTCTCTTTTTTAATATGTTCCTTTGTCCCCCTCTCCAGGATCAGGTGACCAATAGTATCTGTGCATGGTTACTGCTGAAGTGTCAGAAGGAGTGTAAGAGCACAAAACTTTGCCTTTCTGTGTGTCTTACATAAGTAATTGCTAATTTTTATGACTTTTTTACCAAGTGGTGGATTTCAAATAAAAAAACCCAGAAATATTGGGTCTCATTCTTGTTTACACTGAGGTACCTTTACACCGCTCTGTCAATGTAAATGTAAAGTGGGCATAAATGAAAATTGCCCTTACAGTAAATGAGAATCAGGCTTTTATAGTCCAAAAGTCATTCCCTATTATATTATCAATTTAAAGCACATGAATGTAGATCTTAAGCTGTATGATAGAGCAACTTTCAGTTCTGAGTGTAGCAGAGGTTTACTTAAGAGAGAAAGACCTCTCACAAATTCACTTATTAATTTAAATTTTTTTTAACAAAGATTATCATCTGAATCATAGTATTTCCTACCTAGAGGTGTCCTGGGACAGATGAAAAATACAGCAATGCATATCCACATTATCTAAATAGGCGTAAAATAGGTAAAGGCACAATGGCATTTGAGAAAAATAATAGTGCTTCTTGCAGACAGTGAAGGTAAATTCCATGCTAAAGCATCCTGGGAAGTAAATAACTAACCACTGTATTTGAGAGTAGGAATCTGAAAATGATTGTCAGTATACGATCTAGGATAGTACAGTGGGTATTTTCCAGTAACTCCTGATTTTGAAACAAACCAACGAGACTTTTGTTATGCAATGAATTCAGTTATATGAACATTTGACTCAGTAAATTATTGTTTGACTCAGAAAATTATTGTAGAGAAAGCGAGCCTACCTTCATGCATATAATTCTTATTGATGCCAAGATGACATTGCAATGCTTGTTTAAATCAAAAGTGATACACATTATTGATCCTTTTTGGATCCATTGATTGAGATGTATTGAGGTATGAAATACCTCAATGAGATGCATATGAAAGCGCTCTCTCTTTACAAAGAGATTATACTTAATATATAAATATAGAATATGTAAATAATATATATTTATATATTACATATAAAATATAAATATATATTTATATCATATAGATATATAAAAATATATTAATAGTTGTCATAAATTTGTCAGTCTTTATTCTGAAAGCAAGTAATTGATAAACATATCAACTGATCAGCTATGTTAAGTGGACTTGAAATTGCTCCTGCTGCTATGCATAGGTTGCTTCCACTCTTGTATTTTTGCCCACAGAAAGTTGACATTATGTATGTAGGACTCATATAAATACTACTTTTTTTAATTGAATTTGTGGCTGAATGTAATAATTCTGAGCTCCATCAGAACTGAATGTGTATCACTTAGTGTGATCATGATTTTCCTGTGCACCCTTAGGCCAGATCCTCAGCTGTATCACTGCTGACTAAGGTGTCTCTCCTGTGGGCCAGGCTGTCTGGCCTGGCTACATCTTTCATCCTGGGAACAGTGGTCTGATCAGAGAGCCAGGCTCATTAAGGAAATACACTGGCATAAGGCTTGAACTTCAAGTCTCCTGAGGCATGGCAGAGCAATTTTGAATCAAAATACATTTGGTTTCAGCCCAAAACTGTCCGTTTCTTCAACAAAATATCACAGTTTTTCATGGAAAGTGGGCACTTTTCATACACACTTTTTTTTAGTTGCAAATCCAGTTTCCCATTGTAAAGCAAGTTTAATGGAAAATTTTAGACCAGCACAACTCTACAGCTGTTCTTTTATTCCCCTGGGGCCAGTAGAGAGTGCTTTGACCCTTGGCATAACTGAGCGCCGCCAGAGGAATTCTCAGCTGCCTCTGTAGCGCACCTTTTCGACTCCTTCACTTCTCTGGAGTAGGGGTCAGGACTGGTTCTTAGAATTTTGCACAGTTCAAAATTAATGAAAAATTACATAGTGAACATTCACAAAAATGAAGTTTTAAACTTTTAGAACTTTGAAGAGACTAGTTTAGTACTTTTTAAAGTAGTATTCCTTACTGAGGTCTAGCCATATATTCAGTTTGAAGTTTAAAGATAAATAATTTAAAGTCTGAGTGCGAAAGAACCAAATCTTTCTTTTCTTTCCTTGTTCACAGAACTCATGAGGGCTGGTTGGATTTTCTCAAACTTTAGGGCTGAACTGTGCTGGTAATATCTCACCTCAAATGGAAAACTTTTCAGAAAGCTCAGAGCACTTAAAAAAAAGCAGTTTGGAGTGAAAGAACTCTTCTCAAATATAGTGGTGTCTAAAGCAAGCCATGAAATGATAAACTCATTTAGGTAGAAATAGTGACATTCTCAAAAAATGCCTCGATATGTACACCGTTAGCTATTGAGTGTGATGGGATCTTTATTTCAGTCAAAAGGCATTAATTCTTTGGAACCCATGAGTAATTAGGAAGGAGTTCTTTTATTTGCTTTCAAGATGTATTTCCAACTACCAGTAATTGGATTACGGGTCTATGGTGAAGATGATAGCTTTCATATTTCATCATTTCCGTAAGGATTGGTAAATTGAATGATTCACTGCAGGTCTCTTTTATCTTTCTGCAGTCAACACAGAAAAGTCGATGGCATAAAACTCTAATGTGATTTTTGGGTTCTGTATGCAGAGGCACACAATATGGACCATAGAGATGATACATATATACACTATATATGACCCTAGCTGGAATACTGTACCCAGTTCTGGACACTTGAATAACAGAATTGTAGAAATGGGAGAAAATTCAAAGAATAACAAGAAAAGATTAATGAGCTTGAGAAGGCTTTTGAGGAAAGATTTTAAAAACTAAATGCGTATAGCTTAATCAAATGATGACAAGCAGGGGATGTGATCACTGACTACAATAATCTGAAGAAGAGAGAGAAATTGTTTAGTTGAAACTTCCAGGATTGTGGCTGAGTTTGAGGTTTAAATAATCTTTTAGGGCATTTTTCAAAAAGGTTGGTGTTCAACCTTAATTGCAGCTGAATTAAGTTGTTGCCTGACTAGTTTGCGTATGTGCATACTACTCTCCTTTGCTGAATGGTCTTAGAACTGCTCAACTGTGTTTCAAAGGCCTTTATTCACCTACAGTTGTAGGAGAGTCTCCTTTAACCAAGTTGTAGGACCATATGCTTTTGGGCCACTGATGTCAATGAACTTCACTGGGCTTTAGATCATATTCTCGGAGGGAAGGATCTATTTCTATCTTTAATGTTTCTGTGCATGAAATAGTGACCATAGCGGTCAGCATAGTGAAAACCATTCAGTCCTAACTGGCTATAGGTTGTTATAGTAGAATAGTTAGTGAGATTGAAAGGTTATTTACTGTAAAGCGGTGCATGGTGTAAAGCATGTGCCAGATTTGAAAATGTTGACCTAAGTTGTGTCTTCAGGAAGGATCTGAAGGTTTTATTGACAAATTTGGGAAGGATGATCTACACCTACGGAGGAACATGGAAGGATGCTTTTGGAAAAAGTGGATAGCTAGGTGATTGAGGCTGGCATTAATGATAGAGCAGAGAAGTCAGTCATCCTTCTAAGGTAACCTGTTCCTTAATTATTGTTCAATCAGCCTCCTCCTTTTCTCCTAACCTCAGTCAAACTTCATGAAAGTTCCACTGGAAGATTTTGAGCCAGCTCTAATGTAATGATTTATGCTCTCAGCCTGGGTTTTGTGTGAATTATGATGTCATGCTGGCTCTTTGTCTTATGACAGCTTACTATTGGTTACATGACACCCAAAGGGCTCAAGTGGGATGTTGGTGCCCAGGCCTCACGAAACAGTGCTGAAGTGAAACTTGAGTGGTGCATAGGCCTGGTGCTGCAGAGTCCTGACTTTTCCCCGTTTGCAAACCGGGCGGCATTATTGGATCTGTTTTGCTCCCTTTTCAATGTGCGAATTGTCAGATTGCCTTCCTGGGAAGGCAGAGGTTTTTTATGACAAAAAGAAGGGCGTTTTTTACAGGGTCTCTAATGATATAAACCTACATATTGGATATGGATAAGGTGATTTCAAATTTTCTAGTGCTCTCAAGGTAGTGTTAGAGAATATGCTTAACAGTATTTGGGTGTATTTCCAGTTTTTCCAATGTTGTTGATTTTTAAAATATTTTATTTTAGCTTTAAAGTTTCCCAGGTTTCCAATTTTAACATTTCATTTTGTCCCGTGATGTTATTTTAATCTATTTTCCTTCAAATTGCTGATGTGCATTAACAGTCTTAAGGGTGTGCCTTTGTCTTGAACGAGGACTGAATCTGATTAGGAACATAAAACAATCTTTTATTTCAATACCAATGAACTTTACGATGATATACACACCCATCAATCCCTGTGAACTGGAATCTTTGTCTTCCTTTTGTTGGGAGAGCAAAGTCAGCTCAGCTGAGAAACAAAGATGTCATTTAGAGTGGTGATTTGGTAAGTTGCCATGTGGAATAGAACAGCAATCAACATAACTGGTTATTCAGAGTTTGTTTTTAATTAGACTTCTTCCTCCTCCCACCTCCATTTTATACATGGCAGTATAGTTCTCATGGACTGTGAAAACAACAGACTTTATTTAGGAAGCAAAATCTTTATCAAGGGTTTTTTCCCCTAGCAAATCATAAAATATTTAGCCTCTATGTTACTTTGGTTTAAAAGATATTAGGGGTATAGATTTTGCTTGTTAGGGCAGAAGAGGCTTAGAAAACTTTTTTTTTTTTAAACTATCTATCTTGGAATGGCAGAGAAAACATCAAATGCTTCTTACCATGCTCAAAGTGACTTTACCAGATGCTTCCAGCATTCTTTGGTCTATTCCTAATAAGGAAAGCTTGCACAGTTACAGTCCAGTTATTAGTTTGTACAGCCATGTGGAAGAAGGGTTTTTTTTACGGAGGAGGGAGAGGAGGGAGACATGCCCCTTCTTAACCACTCCTTGTACTTCTTCAAAACAATCCCATTGAAATAAGAAACAGGGAATCCAGTTGCAATTTGTCTACTTCTCTCCCTGTCACTCGCTTTCACACACATGCTCACTTTATGACATAACTTTCAACAATATGAACTTGCTGAGCTTACTTTGAAGCAGTCAGATGAAAAGATCATTTTGTTTTATTTTGTTTTTGGTTTCCTAAGATTAATGATAGTAGGAGTCTGGCAACAAAAGGTATTGTGGGAATCAGAGCTGCTCCAGCTGGGCTGTTTCTCAGACACTGGATACATAGTTTCAGGAAAACTGCATTATTTTTTTTTTACAAAAATTCTAAATCTGACTCAAGTTCTTGTTCCAAGTGTGGTTTGATCAAATTAGAAAAGACAACGGAGACGCAGCAGAATTTAGTTAATGGGTAAGCAAACATAACATGTATATAAGAAGTGTGCTAGAGATAACTGTAATGGAGTGTTTGCAATGACTCTAACTTAAACTGCATTTTAATTTTTCCTTGCTGTAGCTAAATTTTAAGAAAACAAAACACTTCTTGCTTAGTAAGAAAAAATTTTTCACTTAGTCTGTTCCTACCACTTAACAGGCTCTGAAATCTATTCCATCAACAAACTAAAAGCTCTCAAAGATCTTTTAATTTGAGACTAGTTTCATGCCCTTGCATGTTTTCATAACTAGCTTGAGAGGAACAAAATCCATGTAATGAACAGTGACATTGCATAATTAAACTGAATTGTATGATTAGGTTGATTTTGTTTAAATAGCTTAATCAGATGTTAAGGTGATTTGAAATCTGTGATAAATTTATTGTTTTTTCTAAGTGTTCATGAAGATTTTGTAATCCCAAAGTATACCATAGATAACTGCATAAATACAGATTTGTAAAACATTATATCCTGTAAACCTTGTGTTTTATAGTCTAGCTAAACTGCCTTCATGTCTCTCTAAATTCCAGTTAGTTGCAATGAATTGTAGTGTAGAATAAGAGCTGTTCATCTGTTGGCTCAGTGTGGAGGAGCTTGTAACTCTAGCAATCGTTTCTGTTTTTCATAACAGTGGGAATTTATGGGCTAATTTTCCTTCTCCCTGTCCAAAATAAATGAGCTGCTTAAAGCAAAGAATGAAACTGCAGCAGGGATAACAGGGACATAGTTTGAATTTAGGGTACCTGAAATTAGAGGGTACTTTACAAAAGGCTCCCTCCTCTCTTGATACTTCCTGTTGCTGTATAATGTTTTTATTTTTATTTATTTTAAATTTTCTATATTGTTTTTAATGGAACTACAGTCTATTTACTGAAAAGAAAATCAAAGAGCACTGTATCGGCTTTGTGTCAGAGCAAATACTTGTACAGTGAGCAATCAATCTAGTTTAGCGTCATGTTCTCATTTCAAAAGACCAGGGCACTACCCGAATACTAATTTGCTTTTCTTAGCAAAGAAAACTTAAGAATGGAAAACACTCACCTGATGCTTGACATAATTGCAAATAAGCCAATATAAATATGTAAACACGTTTTCACTAAGTAGCATGGAGGTGGGTGGTGGCCTTTCATATATACTGCATGATTCCGAAATGCAGGAGAAATTAGCCCGAAAGGAGCCAGAACTAATCCAATGTGTAAATAAAACGGGAACGCTTGTGAATGCACATCAGCCTATATTCTAAATTCCATAAATTTCCCCTCACGGTCACTGTTATGATTTTCAATTTAACTTCTGCTCTGATTGAACTCTGCAGGGTTTTTTGAGCAGTGTATTCATTAAAACAGCTGCTGGTTGTGTTTGGGAATTGGAATATAGGAGATATGACAGTGCCAACTATTGGAATACATTGAGTCCTTGTCAAAATGTTGCAACTGGTTACTCAGAGTTTTACAGTTCTGAATTGTTATCCAAGAGCCTCCTACTTTATAAATCAATGAGCAGGACAGGGCATGCATGTGTATGTGTGTAAGAAAGAGTGCATGAGCACTATTGGTATGGGAACTGTGAAACAAAGATTAATGGGTGGAGCAATGATGTAGCACATAAGCTAAATTATCTTCATTCAGAAGAGGTATTTATTTATTTTTCAAATATATGAAGTATGTCTGTCTCCAGTTTTAGTTGTCTATGCTCTGCATCAGCTGTAAAATAATTGACTGAATAACAACACAAACTCAGATTTAAAGAAAACTACCATTACCATAAAAACTGCACAGAACAATACTTTTTCTCCCCACCACCCGCAACTCAAAGGAAAGCCTGATGCAATGCATAGACCTTGCAACAGGTCTGACGGTCAGCAAAATTTAAAATCTTTTGGAGGGGAATTTCAGAATTCAGTTGCACTGGAAACAAACAAGAAGCTAGTAATCTGTGGAGCAACTGATATAACATGTTCCCTATCAGTAGTAGTTTAAGTGGGTAGCCATGTACTGTGCTAGCTGAGGTTTCCCGTTATCTTCAAAAATGGCCACATTTGCAAGGTATTGTAGAAATCTAGTCTGGAGGGAATGGATAACCTTTAATGTTGGTACACAGTAGATCTGGTTAAAAAATTTGATGAAACTTTTCCGTAAAATATGCTCTTTTGTTGAAACAAACATTTTTTGTGGAACATATTGGTTTCCACAAAAAATTTCTCAGGAAGGTTTCTCAGATCCCAGATGAGACTGTAAGAGACATCAGAATAGTCTGGTTGCTAGGGCACTCACCTGAAAGGTGGGAGGTTCAAATCCCTGTTCTTCCTGAATCACAGCAGGAAACCTGGGTTACCCACATCACAGGCAAGCCTGAATTGCCAGACTATTAGGGTGGGTCTCTTGCACTTGTCCTTTTTCATGAAAAATTTCAGAAGGTTTCTTTTTCATTCTGCCTTAGAACAAAAACAGATTTTGGAAGCCAGGGTTTTCCCTGCCACAAAACAGAATTGTTGTTTTTCAGCCAGCCCTAGCATGTAGATTTGCACCATAGCTTTTTCATTTGACCAACAAATGAATTTTTATTTCAAGTCCAAAAGTCTTTTCTTTAGGCAGTGGCTCATTTTATACAAAGTATTGTTTTGAATCAGATGAGATATCGCTGATACAGTGCAAAGACTGGTTTACATTGAATTACAGGCTTCAAAAGCTGATAAAAAGTTGAGTGATCGATCTCACATTTTATTGCAATGTATCAGGCAAGAGAAAAAAGGGACATGAATAATGTAGAAATAATCATTTTTATTGCAGTTGAGTTATAGCACGGACTAAATTGGCAAATGCAGATTGTTTTCATTTATAAATGTATCCTGCTAAATATAAATGCATGAACAGTGCACAGATATCCCTGTATATAAGTAGACACAGCAGGATTGCTAACTCTTCCAATCTTATTGTGAGTCTAGTGATATTTGATTTTTTCTTAAAAGCCCAACTCCTGAAGTCATGGAATTACATGAGAATCTCAACGTTCATTTTTTTTAAAAAAGAAATTTTTTAATCCAGGTGATTGCAGATAAAACCTTGAAAATATGAACACTTAGGCTCAAAAGCCTAAAAAAATGAATAAAGAACCCCAAATGCACTATTTTTAAAAACTCGTGGTTTTCTGCTTTTGGCAGAATTTTGCGCACACATAATAAAATAGGTTAGCTAGGTCCTGTCTGTATGGTGTTGCGAATTCTTTTCCACTGACTATAGTAATATTTGAGGTCATACTTCATTACAGCCTTTGATTCATCCATCTTAGAACTTCTTATTGTATATGTACTTTTAAACTACTTCTGTATTGCAGTAGTTCCGGTTTGCAGTAAAAATAGCTCACCTTATCCACACTTATTTTAAAATAGCTGCCAATAACCAACAAAGGTATCCTCTTCCTTACTGATCCAGAGGCATCTCATTATTTATCAATTTTACTATTTCTCCAGGACCAGTAAAGCTACAAAGACAACATGATATACATGTGATTGTATTTATTTAGAGGAATTTATTAAAATGGCACTGCCCAGATTATTTAGGCCTCACATTTTATATAGCTAAAATTAATCTGATTAGGCAAACAGGAGAAACAAACCCCTCTATATTCTAAATTTAGTTGTTTGGAATGGGTATTTTTGTTCTCACCCAGGGCCCCCTCGTGGGGGAGGGGTGAAGGTTCACTTTACCCTGGGCTCTGGAGGCCTTAGGGGACTCAGCCCAGGCTGCAACCCCCATTACCATGAGGAAAAAAATGTCATGTCTCATGAGATTGTATGTATGCGATGAGGGATTGTGGTATGTGTGTGGGAGCGGGCCCGTGTTACAAGTTTGTGCTGGACCTGAAAAAAATTATGCTTGTGCTCTGTTTTCATCGCAATACTGAGGAAGTTTAAAAACCAAAAAAAAAGGGCACCAGTCTTGCTGTATCCACTAAACCACAAAATGTGTACATCTTCTGCTGGCTATGCAAGAAGCAATAACTAGTAAATACTGTCTCCAAAGCTGAGCCCATGTTATCAGTGGTACAGAGCCACAAAGATATTCAAGCAAATTTCTGAAGAAGCAGAATGATCATCTCAGTGTTTTTCATATGGTGAGCCACGACCCGCAGGGGTTGAAGAGGTCCCATTACTTAACATTTTAAAATGGAAACATCACCACTTTTACATTTAACAAAAAATTATTACCCAATTATATACAGACAAGAGTGCCATTAAAAATTCAATATTTGTCAAAACCTTCTAAACTGAGGGGATCTAAGACACTACGGCTGTTTTCCTGTTTTAAGTATAAAGGCATGACAGTGCTATCTCAAATACCCTGGATTCAGATGATAAATACTGGTTTTCATAATGAAGACCATTCCCTCTCTTTTATTCTGAAAGTAAAGTATATGCTCTAATTGTATAGGACCAGATTCAAGCTTTAAAAAATTGACATTAGATGATGTATCAGCTTTGACATGTTGGAAAACATCAATTCCACTGGTACAATAGAGACTCAGATAATAATGATGAATTACCATTCATAGCATGGGGATGCCATACAGAGGTGTGAATTCTCCAGTCTACCGCAGTGGGCTTTACTGGCCGAGCTAGCTTTGTTGATTTTGGCTGTGTGTTTTGAAATTTATTATTTTAGATCTGATAAGAGGGCAACAAATATTTCAACAGTTCAGATGGGGACTTCAGAAGCCTTAAGTGATCTTTATGCAAAGACTTAACAGTAGTCGATACAGACTGTATCTATTTTACATCATAAACAGGTCTGTCTGGAAAAGTAAGGCCATATCAGAAGATTTCTCCGTTATGCATTTAGCCCATAAATCACCTTTGGTGATGAAAATGCTTTTACTTATAATCTTGAAGAAACAGTCTGAGTGGCAGTCTGAGGACTTTGGGAAATCAATGACAGAATCACTGGAATTGATTTTTTCCTTTGTCTGGGCTACTAATACTGACCTCTGGGAATACGCTCCCAAATCCCCTCTTCATCCTTATTCTAAGATTAGTGGGGCACTTTTTTCATGATGGCCGAAAGCCACCAACTATGATATTTCATATTCCCTGGGGCTGATTCATATAATCTTGCTTAGTGGTGTATTTCTGGTGTGGGTGTGAATTCATTTTCCCCTGTGGGGGAAATTCCAGCATTCCAGCATCCTACACATATTGTCCTGCTATGAAGAACTTAGCAACGTGTATCCTGTGTTCATCTTATTCCAAATGGCAGTTCAGAGCATTGTTAGCAAGAGAGGAAGATAACTGAGAATGGGAGTGTGTGTGTATGTATGTGTATTTTAAAATTGTCACATTAAAACTAATTAATGTTTGAAAACTATTGACAACTAAAACAAAATTTTTTAATGTGCAATCTTTTGCCAGAACTAATTGATTTCCCTAGCTGAATGTACAGAATATTACTGTACGTGTACTGTACTGAAGTGAAGTATTTATGTATCTTCATAGGGTGAGATAAATCAGTATCAGCACAGAAGTTCAATATGTAATAATGGTATTGATTGAAAAACTCTGATCATATCAGGAGATTCGATACTGGGACATTTATGGTATGATGTTAAATTTTGTGGGTGAAATACTGGCTCCATTGAAGTCTATGGAACTTTTGCCATTGACTTCCAAGTGGTCAGGATTTCACCCTGTGTATTGAAGTCGTAAGTAAAGTCAGACTTTCATACTGAATAATAATTAAGAGTCCCAGTGCTTCGGGTATTGGTTTTCAGACTTTTTACCAGTTAGGTTTCTGGGCTATGTAGTAGCCCTTATTTCCTCACATTTTATTATTAAAGTGTAGTCTCAGTATTCTGAGGGGTTTCCATCATTCCTTGATCTTCCGCTCTACCAGGGGTCAGTTTAGCACCCTTCACAATTTAGAGCAGCCTCTGTGCTCTAAATTGCACCAGCTTCTAACAGCTCTCAGGGGATAGCCAGCGTGCTGACCACTCCACCCATGCCCCTAATAGGGAGAAGCTAAGAGTTGGTGATATAAAGAACAAACAGTACCTTTACCCCACTCAGTCATTCTTGCACACTTGGAGAATCCCAAAAGGAAAAATGTAGGATAGTTTTAAGTTCTTAGTGGGACAAAGGATTTGGTCCTTAATGTGAATTTAGTGCTATACTGGGCATTTACTTATATTTACTCTTCCCTTTTCTTAATTCTTCATTCACTTCCTATTTTATGTCTAGTACTCTGTGTACTGATTTTATGTGGTAGGACTAAAGTTGTACTGGAATTAATAGCTTTCTTTTAGATATTTTTATTGGTGCGTACAAACGGCAACAACTGGAAAGTGAGGAAATGAGGGATTAGATGTACAGACATGCAAGCGAGTTGGGGAATGGGGAATATAAAGTGTCAAAATCTAAAGTTCCTATGGTTGCGAGGTCTGGAAACAATTTTAGAAGGAGTTGAAATAAATTACGAGTATCGGCAAAAAGTTTACCAAGTGGCAATTGTATACTTAGTTACCTGAACCTTGTAGAAGTAATTAAGCAAAGAAAGTTAAAACTCTGTTATGTGCCGTATTTTCCACGGTGTAATTTATATAATGTGCAAAAATATTTAATTCTTTTACAGTGAAGACACTTCTAAACACTACTACATTTGCCTGAGCATGGCGAGGTTAGGAGAAAAAACAAACCAGCATAATTGTTTTTGAACTTTAAGTGTCTCAAGTGGACTTGACTGTCTGATTAATGTCGAATTAAAAGTACAGTTAATGGCAACTGCCTTTGTTGTATACCCTGTAATATAAACACAGCAGAGAATAAAGTCACTGACTACTACAATAATGCTGTAGAATAAAATCATAATTCCATTATCATAGCAAAATTATAATTTGCCGTTTCAAATATGGCTAGGGGCCATATCCTACACTCTCTGCACATTTCAAATTCCTGTTGGTTGCAACAGCTACGTATTTGAAACCCACAATCTATTGCTGTTGGTAATTAGTAACCTAAATCCTAATCCTGGATTCCTTGAAGAATTTGTCAGTGAGTGTGTGGGATGTACAAGGATATAGGAGCAGGTCTTAGGATAACCATTGCTGCCATTGACTTGGGGAGCAGCGTGTATGGAAAGAAGTTAACAGATGTAGGGTGGTATTTTCAGAAGTAACGTAGGCACTTAGGAGACTAAGTTCCATTGATTTTCCCTTACGTGCTTTCAGAAATTTTACCCATAATAGAAAATTGTTCAAAACATCTTTTCAAAATGGAAACTGTTTTCCTGTTAAAAGGGTATGCTTGAGGTTGGGATAATATTTACAAGAAACTTGGGAAGGATGGCAAATCTTCAAAAGCACCTGAGAGCACATTCAGTGCACAGAAGAGTGTTCATGTGGGGCATTAACATGGAGTAGTTAACGTGCTTTAAATTCACACCCTATCTTACTGTGCACTGACATCCCTATGTAGACAGAGCCTTAGTAATAAATTAAGTGAAGTGTGTGCATGTGCATGTATGTGTAAGATATTCATATTCCACAATGAGTAACTGAGCCAAGTTCCTTGAAAGATGCTCAGGGCCGGGTTAGGGGAATTGTCCCCTGAGGCCACAGTAGCTGACTGTGGTGCCCCTTCCAGTGGCTAGAGCAGACCCTGGATCATTTCAAGTGTGCCTCTGCATATGGACAAGATTAAAATATGTTGATGTGTGCAGTTTTCCTGGCCTGTCCATGCCTCTCCCCTACATGCCCCTGCACTGCAGCACAGGAGGCGCTCCCAGAGCTGTGCCTGGCACAGTGAATCCCAAGACCCTTATTCCCTAATTGCACAGTGGACCTGCACTTGTTCTGCTGCCAACGTCTGCCTCTTGTGATACAGCAGGGTCAGAAGACAGCAGGAGTGTGATCCTACTGGATTCTAGGAAGTATATAAGCCCCAGAATGATCAGAGCCTTGTTCCGTGTGGACTGAGGAGAGGTTACTACAAGCCAATTAGAGCCCCCTGAAGCCAATGAAGGCCCTGCCGGAGATGTGATTAAAAACCCCTGCTTCAGCCAGACAGAGGAGGGAGGGAGGAGAGCTGGCAGTCGTGCTGGAGGAGCTCTGGGACTGACTGGTGGACCAGAAAATCAGTGAAGGGGAACACTGGGAGGGAGGCCTGCATCTGAACTCCCTGACCCAAGGGGAAGGGTGGGCAGGGAGCCCAAGAAGCTGAAGGGGCCAAGTGGGAAGAAGCCCATAGGAAAGAATGACAGCCTTAAGCACAGGGTGTTACTGGATCAGCCAATGCCAGAAACAGGGACAAAAAGCGATGCCTTGACCCACCACAAGAAAGAAAAATGTGGGACCCACTATAGCACAGCTGGTAATTTGCCACATTCTGCAGAGGCGGAATTTGGTCTTAGTAGACACTTACGTTTGATAATCTTGTAGGAAGTCTGAGAAGAGAGTGGTCAGTACTGCTCATTATTATTAATACTATTTGTATTAGTAATATGATTTAGTTGGGGTTGGTCCTGGTCCTGCTTTGAGCAGGGAGTTGGACTAGATGACCTCCTGAGGTCCCTTTCAACCCTAATCTTCTATGATTCTATATTTTGATTTATTTGTATTACAGTAACACCTAGTGGTCTCAGCTGACATCAGGGCCTGATCACACAAAAACGTATCAGAAGAGTCCCTGCCTGAAGAATTTGAAATCTAAATAGACAAGACAGACAAAGGATGGGGAAATAGATGTAGTATTATCCCAGTTTACAGATGGGGAATGGAGGCACTGACAAATTAAATGACCTAGCAGATGCTATGCTGCCATATTAAGGAGCAAATCTTTCATGTTAAAATGAGGCTCTGACCACTCGTGTCTAGTAAAGATCTCTGTAGCATTTTTCAGAAGACAAGAAGTGATATCCTGGCCAAATTTTAGTTTATTAGTAGTATTTATTTGTATTGCAATAGCACACAGGGCCATCAGTCATGGATCAGGACCTATTGTGCTAGGCGCGGTACAAACACAGAACTAAAAGATGATTTCTGCCCAACAAAGCTTACAGTCAGAGTACTTAAATTATCACAGTATTTTCTATTAGCTATCATATTTTCTTCACTTTCTGTCCTAAAATTAAATACCAAGGCTACAGGTACCTTGTAAAGATCATAGATATGTGTGCCTTTTTGAAGATAGTATTACTCAAAGTTTTTGGATGTTATGATGCTAAATATTACTATTGATACAGACAAAGACACAAACATACGTGCTAGGTCTTCATAGTAGTGTTTGGGGCATTTTTATTTTTATTCCTACACTTCTATAATTGTAGAACATATATGCATTATTTATATATCTTTAAGGATTTAACTACATACTTCGATATTTCTTTTTCTTTTATTTTCTTTTTTTTTTGTGATGATGGGTTGTGTGAACATTAGTCATGTTCATTGTCGGATTGTAAAATCTGGTCTTGATCATTTAAAACTCTATAAATGACAACAGCTTTTTCAAAAAAAGTAGACATTCCACAACAATGCTCTGAACTAGGCCTCTTTTGGTTTGCATGGAATAACCTAGTGGATTTGGTGTGTCAAGGTTTGCACACCTTTAGTTTCAGATTTCACAATCCAGCATGTAACACTACATTGTTCATAAAACAGCAACACAGGACAAGGAGAAGAAAACGGAAAGGAAAAAGGAATGAGGCCGGTGCACTATCAATCATACTGTGATGGGCTGCAACACAAAATCAGAAAGGCTAGGATACAAAATGAGTCACATTCAGCCCAGGCAATAAGAAGAGGTTCTTTAAAATACATTAGGAGCAAGAGAAAGACAAAGGAAAGTGTAGGTCTTCTACATAGTGGGGAAGGAGATCTAATAATAAATTACATGAAGAAGGCTGAGGTGTTTAATGCCTATTTCCTTCAGTTTTCCCTAAAAAGTTTAATGGTGACCAGCTACTCAACACAGTTAATAGCAACAAGAGGGAAAGCGTGCAAGCCAAAATAGGGAAAGGAACAGGTTAAAGAATAATTAGGGAAGTTAGATGTATTCAAGTCAGCAGGGCCTGATGAAACTCATCCTAAGGTAGATAAGGAACTAGCTGAAGCAATCTCTGAACGTTTAGCAAGTGTCTTTGAGAACTCCTGGAGAACAGGTGAGGTCCCAGAAGACTGGAAAAGAACAAACATAATACCCATCTTTAAAAAGGGGAACAAAAAGGACCTGGGAAATTATGGACCAGTTAACCTAACATTGATACCTGGAAAGATACTGGAAAAAAATTATTAAGCAATCAGTCTGTAAGCACCTAGAGGATAATAGAGTTAAAAGGAATAGTCAGCATGGATTTGTCAAGAACAATTCATTCCTGATTTCTTCCTTTGACTAGTGGATGGGTAGAAGCAGTAGATGTGATATATCTTGATTTTTAATAAGGATTTTGACACAGTCTACATGACATTCTCATAAGCAAAATAGGGAAATGTGGTCTAGATAAAATTACTAGAAAATGGGTGCACAACTGGTTGAAAGACTGTATTCAGAGTAGTTATCAGTGGTTCATTGTCAAACTGAGGGGGCATATCTAGTGGGATGCTGAAAGGGTCAGTCCTGGGCCTGGTATACTAGTCAATTAGAGCCCTGCAAATCCACAACTATCTACTTTATATCTGCGGACCATTTTTTGCGGATGGTGCATTGGATGTGGATCTCAAAGGCTGGGAAGAAGCCGTCTGCAGCTCATAGCCTTTAATGCTGCTTCCCCACCTTTGAGATACAGGGGTGTGGGCTATCTACTAATCAGCTGTTTGGGGGGCTCCCCTACTGGCCACTGATCAGCTGTTCCCTGGGGCCCCCATGCCGGGCACTGATCAGCTGTTTGGCAGGGCTCCTCCTGCCAGGTGTGGATCAGCTGTTAGACAGCTGCCTGGAGGGGCTGGCTCTTGAAGAGCTGATCAATGGCAGCGGTTGCAGTGGGACTGGCCCCCAAACAGCTGACTGTGGGGCCCAGAGCTGTGGGTGGGAAGGCAGACACTGTAGATGGTGGGTCGTATGTCAGTTGATTCCGACAGATGCAGATTGACATTTTTGTATCCACGCAGGGCTCTATAGTGAATATTTTCATTAATGATGTGGATAATGCAATGGAAAGTATATTTATGAAATTTGTGGATGACACCAAACTGGAAGGGGTTATAAGCACTTTGGAGGACAGGATTAGAATTCAAAACAGCCTTGACAAACTGGGGAATTGGTCTGCATTCAACAAGATGAAATTCAGTAAAGACAATTGGAAAGTACTTCATTTTGAAAAGAAAAATCAAATGCACAACTACAAAATGGGTGATAACTGGCGAGGTGTTAAAACTGTTGAAAAGCATATGGAGGTTATAGTGAATCACAAATTGAATTTGAGTCAATACAATACAGTGTGAAAAAGGCTAATATTCTGGGTTGCATTAACAGGATGATGAACATAAGATACAGAAGGTAATTGTCCTGCTGTGGTTGGCACTAGTGAGGCCTCGGCTGGAGTACTATGTCCTAGTCTGGGTGCCACACTTTTAGAAAGATGTGTACAATTGGAGAGTTTCAGAGGGAAAAAAAATCAAAAACATTAAAATGTTTAGAAGACCTGACCTAAAAGGAAAGGTTAAAAAAACTGTGTAGACTTGAGAAACAAAGATTGAGGGCGACCTGATAAATCTTCAGATATATTAAGGGCTGATACAAAGAGGACAGTGATCAATTTGTTGTCCATGTTCAAGGAAGGTAGGACAAGAAGGAATGGGCTTTATCTGCAGAAGGGACATTTAGATTAGATATTAGGAAAATCTTTCTAACTATAAGGACAGTTAAGCTCTGGAATAGGCTTCCAAGGAAGGTTGTGGAATGTCCATCTTAGGAGGTTTTTCAGAACAAAGAAACGTGTGTCAGGTACGATTTAGATACACTTGGTTCTGTCTCAGCACAGGGGGCTGGACTTGAAGGCTTCTCAAGGTCCCTTCCAGCCCTACATTTCTATGTTTCAGTGTGGTATATAATTTATATATGTGAAATGTAATTTATGTAAATATATTAATAGGTATATATTTATCATGTGGTTGAACTTGTAGCTACCACTTTATCTAAGTTGCCTAATACTTTCCATTATGAAAGATTCTTGTAAAGAAATGCTTTTTGCTAAGCTCTGACATATTATATAATTGTATGTACCATGAGTACATGTTTAAAGCAAAGCAGATAAACTTTATAAGTACCATCATGCTGTATGTATGTGTCTCCTGAACATCTTAGGTGGTGTTTGATAGTATCATCTGTTGTTGAGGTTGCCCAACACTTCCCATCCCATTATAAACCCTATTTTTAGTTGCTTATAAGTTTGCCAAACTTTAATTCTTTGGGCTGAAATTTTCCATGTTGGGTGTCTGCCTCAGGCTGAATTGTTTTGGAAAATTTCAGCCAAAATGCTTCAGTTTCCAAGAGTGAGGCTAGGAAAAAATACATTTTCAGCCATTGTTTTAAAATGTCCTAATGCTGTCATCCTTTGGAGCAAGGATTCAGAATTGGATAAGAGCAAAGAGGCTTGTGTCTTTTTGCAGACCACATGAAAATCTACCCAAATTTGGTCAAGTTATAAGCCTTCAAAAAATGGGAGTTCACACATACTTGGTAGAGATTTGCTTGAGTTTAACAGCGAAAATCTCTGAAGAATCCACCCTCCCTAGCCTAAGGCTGTGGTGGCGATACTGGACTGTCCCTGAAAGGGCTGCTCTGAGATGCTTCAGGTCAGGGTGGGGCCAGGCAATGGAACTGAAAGAAGGAAGCCTGTCTGCTTTTTGATTCCCTGCTGCTAACAGCCAGGCAGCATGGAGAAGGAAGCTACCTGACTTGGATGGAAAGGAGACAAAAGCTGGACCAAAAGGGGAGGGAAAAAATAGATTGGCACAAGGAGTCTGGTAAAATTGGGAATGGAGACAGGGACAAAAGAACCGATGAATGGGGGAGGGAGGAAACTTGGCCAGGCAAGGAGACTGGACTGGAAGCTAGAGAGAGAAATGGGTGGAGGGACCTAGAAGCTAGTTGTCTGAGTGGGGGAACACTGAAACTGGATGAGGAGTTAGGATGAGAGGGGATATTGGGACAGACTGAATAAGGAAATGGGGACCAGGAACCAGTATATGTTTGGTGAAATGGGCATAGGTAGAGCAGAGACAGAGTACAGCTGAGCAGAAAAGCTGGGACAAGGAGCCAGGGAGAAGGTGAAGGTAAAGACTGAGAATGGATTAGGAGTCTGACCTGCAGAAGTGCTGAGCACTCACAGCTGCAGCTGAAGTTGATGGGAGCTGTGCTTGAATATCTAAAGTGGTATGTAATCATGGAATCATAGAATATTAGAGTTGGAAGGGACCTCAGGAGGTCATCTAGTCCAACCCCTGCTCAAAGCAGGACTATGCTCAGCTAAATCATCCCGGCGAGGGTTTTGTCAACCCTCATCTTAAAAACCTCTGCAAGGTACCCTGAAAAAACAGGTCCTAGATGTCTCAAATTGGGCACTCAAAATTAGTGGATACATTTAACCTTAATTTCTCAGTTTCCCATGTGTAAAATAGTAATAATAGTGCCCAATGACCTCACAGAGATGTTGTGGTGAATCATGCAAATGCTATAGTAATGAGCACCTTAGAAAAGCCTGTGAGGAAATTAATTCTGTCTTCAGAACAGGGTTTGAATAGTGTGCAGTAAATAAAGCATGGGACCTCACACTGAACAAAGAGGAGAGCCAAATAATGAACATCTGATCATTCAGTGAGCGCTGTCTATCTTGTTCACTGAATAAGTCAGGGGCCTTATGGAAAAGAGAATTTGTGATGAAAAACTGTCTCAAAATGCATATACATACAAGGGAGATGAAATAAGGTTGCACAGGCTATTTAATTCTGGCATTTCTTAACTTTTGTGTGCATGGCTCTGCAGCCATAAAGTTCTTTTAATGTACTTTTTGTATGTAATATATATGTGTGTATCTCACACACATTCAAAGTGCAGAATGTAGACTGTATAGTTGATTAGCTTTACATAAGGAACTTCATCCAATGTCCATTGAATTCACTGGGGATCCCTTAGGTCCTTTATAGACATGCCAAGTCTTGCTCATTGGGTGTGAGACTCACTCATTAGCATGCTAGCTAACTCTTACCCATATTTCTAAGCTTATCTCACTCATTTTAAAGAAATACATAAAGATTTAATATAGTTTTACTCAGGTGCTGCCAGAGTCAACAATACATCCAGGACCACAGGCACGGGGGCTTAGAGCTTTGAAAGCTGCTTTCCAAGGTTGTGTACTGTAGTAACAATGGAGACTACAGGCCCATGTTCTATATATGCTCATGCGCAAGGAGAGAAAAGGCTTTGGAGAGGGACTTTTGTATGTGTAAATATTTGATGGTCAAAAAATTGTTCACCCAAAAAAACAAGGAGGACTTGATTGAAAGTTTATGGGTTCTGAGAAATATAGTTAAAAATTTAAACTACACTGGACAAATTCATGTCCTCAGGGATCTCCAGCCATCCAGGTCTTTGTTCCAACCAGCAAATAATTATTTTTATTTAAATCCACGGGTTTGCATTGCATATAGAAGTCTCACATGCCCTAGACTTTAGTATGAATTAGGACATTTAAGTGTTTCATATGCAAAATTAAGTAATATACATTTTAAAACAAATTATTAAGTGCTGGTTGGATTAAAAACCTGGACTGTCAAATGATGCCAAGGTCCAAGGATGAGAGTCCCTGCCTTAAACAGAAACCTAACATACTACCTGGAAAGTCTCACTCTTTGGCCTTGAATCTCACTCTTTGGGGCTGTAAATCTCTTAAGGACAGCCAGCCCTTCGCATCTCTGCCTTTAGGTGTTCACAGTGGCTGAACGCGAGGTGACTCATTAACAAATGGAGGAGGAGAAAGGAAGGTGATGCTTTTATTCTTGTTAAAAATGGGCAAAATATCTTATGATGAGAATGAAGTTTTATAATGATAAATCTGTTCTCAGCATGTTGGGACAAGGTGTTTTACCTTTTGTTTTACACATCAGCTGGTGTAAACCAGTGTAGCTCCCCTGTCTCCAATTTGATGTACTTCAAATTACAACTGCTAAGATTCAGAAACTATAAAGCCAGAAATGACCATTGTCATCATCTAGTCTCAGCTCAAGCAACTGGACCTTTATTTTTAATTTGAGCAGAATTTGTTCAAGAACCAAAGGATTTTTTTTCTGTACCAATGCCACTAAAATGTCCTTTTGCTTCCATTGTGAAATTTTAGTATTAAGTTCATGGCTAGCCCTGAAGCAAATCTGTATATTTCACTGTTACTAATTAACAAAAAAACTGCTTAGCTCATCAGAATGAAATATTGGGCAGCAGAGTAATATTTTTTATTTTTTGTATTCATTTAAAGGTGGGAGACAGGATAGCTAAATCTGTTGATTAGATTTCCTAACTCAATTGGCATTTATTGAGTGTGTATCATCTCATGGGATATAGTTATATATTTTTTTAAAACACAGATGATTAGGACTGTTTAGACAAATATGTAGCAACTTGTCATCAAATCAACAAAACTCTAGATATGGCATAGCCATGAGGAGGAGAGGGGATATGTAGGGAGGGAGGTGGAATTTTGTTGGTACAACCTCTGCACAGACCCACATAAAGGGCATCACTTGTGGAAAATAAACTGTATGCTGTAAGAGTCTAGTAAATTCTCTGTATGTCGAACTGATTATACAGGAAAAACAGTGTGAATCTGAGTAAATACACAACGTGGTGTCAAATGCACAAAGAAACCAAACTGGGAAAATAAGTTACTTTTTTCCTCTCCATTCTTTAGGAATCCTAATGTTTCTGCATTATTAGTAGGTAAATGTTTTCAGGTAGAAGTGATGTGGATAGTTTTTTGTTTTGTTTTGGGTTTTTTTTAACATAGCTGAGCTCCTTTGAGGAAGATTGATTCTCTGAGAACAAAGATGAGATTCTCTGAGAACCTTATTTCAAAGGTCAGAGCTGTCCAAGAAGTGAATTTTTAAAGAAAGGAACCTGTTTTTTTTCTAAAAAGAAGGCTATGTTTATTAAACTGTGCATGTGATGCTTCATGTTTTTCCACTTGATTTCCTGTAGGGTGACTTCACTTGGAACAGCATGTCAGGGCGCAGTGTTCGGCTGAAGTCTGTTCCCGTTCAAAGCCTCTCGGAGTTGGAGCGTGCCCGACTACAGGAAGTGGCTTTTTATCAGTTGCAGCAGGACTGTGACCTAGGCTGTCAGATTACTATTCCAAAAGGTAAGGGCTCCATCATCCATTTCTGTTGAGGATGGTGAAAGTTTAAACATCTGTTTGGTAAACCACAAACTACATATCACAGTAACACAGGAAGAAAAGTATAGTATGTGGTCACTGCTTGGCATGATCATATATGACATTTTTCCTTGATCCTAACAACCTTCTTGTAAGTTATCAAGATTTTCATAGTAACTAGTGATTTTAAGTGCCTCAGTTGATGGGTATCCAACTGTAGAGACCTTAAAAGGTCCTGGTTTTCAGAAGGTGAATACTTAGTGCTAACTGAAAATCAGGCCCATTTAAGGAGTGTAAAATTAGGCACCCAAACAGTGATGTAGCCAAAATCACTAGTCACTTTTGGAAAATTGACCTGTTAGCTCAACTTTCCCTTAAGGGAGAAAAAACTGTCAGAATCTAGATGTTGTGTACTCTTGCAAACCTTATCTTGGTTGATGTTGATCAGATCTAAAATCAGTTGAAGCCAGTGGAATGATTGCCATTGCATTGAGTGGTCTCTGAATCAAGTCCTGTACAAATAAAGGATGAGCTATGTTTTGGTAATCTTCAAACCTGTTTTTATCGGTTGTTTCTTTGTGTTTGTCTGCACTTGTTTAAGGGATAAAAAGAAGCAACTAAATTCACACCTTTAGCTTTATTTAACTCGGGATGTTGTTCTTACGTATGGCAGCAACGCATGCATAGGGATGCCACAGGGCCAATTTTTTGATAGATCAAAGCTGGTTTAAGTTAAACAAAGCACAAAATGCCACTAGTGAATAAAAACTAATACACTGTATATGAACAAAATGAAAGGCGCCAGCCAGGCTGTTCTTAAAATCTTATAGAATTTGCCTCAAATCCCTGCCAAGTTGGTAAAGCCAAAATTACCAGTAGCACCGGAGCAGTTTTTGCATGAATTTGTAGTCAGACGGAGACAGCTTCTCTGAGTACCAGCACAGCTGCCCTCCCTCCTCAGAAAAAGATAGATTTACAGATCATTCAAGCCAGAAATAACACAAACACCAACACTACAATATTATTTGACTGCAGTTCCAGTGGTAGAAGAATATAAACTGAAACAGGGATGTCGTCCTGGACATTGCAGTATATATTGATATTCAAATACTCTGAGATGTTTCAGTTTGGGAAATTAGTTTTTTCAAATAGTGTCCCTGTGAGTGCTCCATTGTAGGTGTGTGTGCATCCCCGCGCTGCTGATTAGAGAACTTTGGTAGCAGTGTTCATTGTGCCTGCACATGTGCTGTCTCCCCTCGTGCTGTGCCATGAGGCTAGCAGCATGCTTGGGCTAACGATCCTCAGTTCCTTCTCAACCGCCCCTGGCTCGCGATGGAGTATTCAACAGTCCATTAGCAGATGGTTAACTTCCCTTTCAAGTGATAATTTTTCCTTTGCAAACTTGCCATTCACAGACAAACACTCAGTGCATTCGCTGTTTGGTCCAGGGCCACAATCAAAGCAAGTGTTCCTTCTGCCAACAACTCCGACCGAGATCTTGCAAATACAGAGAGCTTCACCAGAAGATCATCTTTATGGAGGCAGCTCTCTGACCACAGTCCTCGGGCAGGTATGAGTCTTCACTGCAACCTTCTACGTTGAAGGATAGCAGGTCGAAAAGACAGTCAGGGGACTCCTGTCAAAAGTTGAGGAAGAGAGCCAGGAGCTATGTTAGGGAGCCCAGAGATAAGTGAAAGCAATCTCCATCTCGCTCAGTATCCTCTGCACAGCAACAATCACCGATGTCCAGGCCTCCTACCGACTGTCTGGCACTGCTGATATGGCCATGGACTCTTTGGGCACAGCACTGAGGTTGTGGTACACAAGGAAAAGGGCAGATGCCCTAAGATGCTCCCAGTATGCAATCTGATATTGGTACCACCAGCAACACTGACACATTCAGCACCAGAGAGGTCAGCATGGGTAAGATCCCAATTACCAGCACCACCGCTGACACCAGGCAATTGATACCAACACACTCCCATTGGTCCAAAGACCAGATGGTTTTGGAGGATCCCCACTCTGCATACAGGTAGCGAGGCTCCAAAACCGTGCCGTAGCTGCTCTGTGGACAGCTCCCCATGGCCGTACCCAGCCCTGTCACTCTTGAGAGAGGGTTCGGATCGTGAGCCTGATGAGGCCTGCTCATACTCCTCCCAGGCTCCATACAAGACCCGTTCCCAATGGGGTCTGGGAATATACTGCCCGATGGCACTGCCACCATCCTGGTATGGGCACCCATGGGCCCCTCCACCAAACCTTATGCCACTGCAATGGCCCTATTGGGACCCCTGGTCAGGGCATCAGAAACCAGCCTTGAGAGCTCTGAACATGGCCCAAGATACCCCCAGACACGGTCCTTTGATTGCAGCATCGAGTGCCCTGTTCTGAGATGTGGAGGATCAAGAAGGGATCACAGAGGAAGGTCAAGGTCATATCCTTATTGTCCCTGGACAATGCAGTCATGCCATCACCATCACCTATGGCAGATGACTTCAGACAATTTCAGGAGCTGGCAAAAAGGGTATTTGATGCCCTTCATATAACCCTGGAAGAGTGAAGGATGCTCCATATGAGCTGATAGACATTTTACATTCCGCCGCTACCTCCAGAATTGCTCTGCCAGCTAACCAAGCCATTTTAGACCTGGTTAAGGTAATATGGCAAACCCTTACCTCATTAGGTCTGACTTGCAAGTAAGTGGGAAAGAAATATTATGTCCCACTAAGGACTCAGAATTCCCCCGTGGTCGACGTGGTTAATTCCCGAGGCAGGCAGCTCCACGCCCGAAATACGCGGTAAGGCAGGGATTGGAAGTGCCTGGACCTCTTAAGTAGAAAGGTATATTCGTCGGCCTCCACACAGTTTTGAATCGCAAACTACCAAGTGCTACTATCAAAGTATGACTATACAAACTATAGCACACTCAACGATTTCATTGAGAAATTGGCAGAAGCCTTTCAGGAAACTTAAAGCCATCATACAAGAGGGACAGTTAGTGGCAAATATGACCATATAGTCAGCCCTCGATGCAGCCGATATTGTGGCCAGGACCATCTCCACAGCATGGTGGGCATCATAGCTCCAACTCTCAGGATTCCCGAAGGAGGTGCAGACCACAGTGGAGGACCTTCTTAAAGGACTCCAGGGCAACTGTCAGGTCAATGGGCATCTATATGCCTGGACAAATAGATGTTTTAGTTGTCAGTACCAACAGAGACCATACCCAGCCCAATTTACACCTCAGTGAAGTTACAAGCCTCACAAAAAGAGAAATAATTCTCTAGACATAAGTCTTCTGGGCCTTAGCCCTCTATCCAACCACCTTCCTAGAGACACTTTTGATGGGCAAGTCAAGGCGCCGCAAGACCACTTCAAGTCCACTGCCAGAGATCACTGTCATCTACCCCGTTGGCCTGGGTGAGCATAATCACGGACAAATGGGTCCTGGAAATTGTCAAGTTTGGTTATTCCATCCACTTCATCTCCCTATCCTTTTCACATCCCCTTTCTCTGTCCCTCTTCAGGGACCTTTCTCGCGAGAGTCTCCTAAGGCAAGAGATACATTGCCTCCTAGAGCTAGGAGCCATAGAACCAGTACCTCAACGTCTCAGAGGAAAATGGTTCTACTCTTGTTATTTCCTAATACCCAAAAGGAAGGGAGGTTGGAGACTGATCTTGGATCTCAGAGTTCTCAACAAGTTTATCAAGCTCAAAATTTCAATATGGTAACCTTGTTGACAGTCATTCCCTCATTGAAACAGGGAGACTGGTTTTCGGCCTTTGACTTACAGGATGCCTATTTCCATTTTCTTGATATTACCAGTTCTCAGATGTTTCCTGAGGTTGACCCTAGGAAATGATCACTAGTTGTATAGAGTGCTTCCCTTTGGGCTGTCATCAGCCTTGAGAGTATTCTCCAAAATCCCCTTGGTAGTAGCCACCCACCTATGCTCTCAAGGGATTATGATCTATCCCTGCCTGGACGATTGCTTCCTCAGGGCCCAACTGCTACAGGAGGCACACCAAGCCACCAAAGATACGGTACGTGTGTTCACAGAGCTAGGTCTCCAAATCAGTGCCCAGAAATGGACCCTGGTATTGGTTCAGCTCCTGGAGTTCATAGGGGCCAACCTGGATTCCCTACAGGCCAAGGCCTTTCTTCCCCAAGACAGGTTCCTATCCTTGGTATCACCTATAGACATGTCTCAGCACAGCCCTTGTGTCAGCCAGAATCTGCCTCCAAATCCTGGGGCATATGACAGCCAGCACCACGGTGGTCCTGCACACCCGACTCCATATACAATGCCTACAGATATGGTTTGGCTTGATGTACAAACCAAAAAGGGACAGTTTTCAGAAATCATTGTGACTGTGCCCCAAGGTCAAAGAATCCCTCAACTGGTGGAAGAACCCAGCCAATATTGGAAAAGGGACTCTCTTTCTTCAGATACCGCCATCGGCACTTCTCACTAACGCATCCCTTGTGGGATAGGGGGGTGCATCAGCCTAACAGTACCAAGAAAATGGTCACCTTCAAAGATATCCTTACATATGAATCTCATAGAGATAAGGTAAGGAACACCTGCACTCGTTTCCTACCGCACATAACAAGGTCTCACATAAAGATCCTTATGGACAATATAGCTTGCATGTACTATATCAGTTGCCAAGTGGGAGCCATATCCCCTCCCTGTGGTTGAAAGCACTGAAGCTGTGGAGCTAGTGCCTAGCTCACAATGTCACCTTATTTGCAGCTAACCTTCCAGGTGCACAGAATGTAGTAGCAAACAGTTTGAGCTGCAAATTCCCACATGACCATGAGTGGGAACTGCTCCTGATGGTACTTCACGACTTGTTCGTACTTGAGGAACACCATCCATAGACCCAGAACAGAAAGTGCAAGTGATACTGTTCCAGAGCAGGGATTGGCCAGTGTTCCCTGGGCAAGCCCCTTCTTCTCCCATGGGACAAACTTTTATACCTTTCCCCCATTTCTCATTCTACTGAAGCTCCTGATAAAGATAAAGCCTGTATAAACCTTATCATTCCCAAATAGCCTAGACAAACCTGGTACCCTTTCCTGTTGCAGCTTGCGATGTGCCCACCAATCTCCCTTGTGACCAGAAGTCTCTCTCAGGATGAGGAACGCACCATACATACCAACTTGGGGATCCTGCACTTCTAGCCTAAGCCTCACCAGGACAACATGGAGGCTATACGCCGTATGCTAGATAGCAGGAGAGCCCTGACATTCTAGCTGGTTATGACAAAACCTTTCAGAAAGCCCCCTACGCTATTTCTCTCCATCGCAGAAAGATCCAAAGGCTCAGCTATATCAGCCCAAAGACTTTCAAAGTGGGTCTCAAACTGCATTAAACAGTGCTACCAAATTTGTAACATGACGCCTCTGGACTTTCCGTGAGATTGAGCTCCTCACCTATTGCCTTCCTTGAAGATATCCCCATCTCAGAAATCTGTACAGCAGTGACATGGGAGTCAGTCCGTACCGTTTGTGATCACTACGCAGTTACTGGTTACTCAGCCTCGGATGCCATCTGTGGCTCCACAGAATTATCAACCACGACTAACCTGACTCGGCAGCCCGGCCGTACAAAAGGGGTACTGCTTAGTAGTCACCTACAATGGGGCACCCATAGGGACACTACTCACAGAAGAAGACGTTCCTCACCCTGTTCGTAATGACGTTTCTTTGAGATGTGTGTCCCTATGGGTGCTCCCTTACCCGCCCTCCTCCCCTCTGCTTTGGAGCTTTAATAGTTGACTCTGTGGTAGAGAAGGAACTGGGGAGGGTTAGCCCATGAGTGCAGCTAGCCTTGTGTTGCAGCACCAGGAGGGAGAGCACATGTACAGGCACAACAGACAGTGCTGTCAAAGTTCTCAGAGCAGCACCGCAGGTGCGCAGACACACCTACAACGGAGCGTTCATAGGGACATTCGTCTCGAAGAAACATTGTTACTACACAGGGTGAGTAACTTCTTCAGCAGCACAGCTCTCCTGCTCACTACCACTAGCAAAGGATGCTGTGAAAGTGCAGCTTGAGCGCTACCATCTGGAGTAGTGAACTCACTCTGTCCCAGTTGGTGTAAGATCTACAGATGGCGAGGACTCCCAGCCGACTTAGTAATGCCAGGCACTGGAGATGAGCTCTGGACACTGCAAGTTCAGAATCCACGAACGGCTTTTATTGGTCTGTATGCTGGTGATTACACAGAAATGCACACACATTAGTACGTACTTACGTCCGTGCGCGTGTGTGTTTGTAAGAGTTTATGAAATGTCTTTATTGATTTAAAAATGACGATTCCAAAGATAGAAAATTGTACATTGTATGGCGCTTTTTGGTAGTAGATCTCAAAGTGCTTTACGAAGGGAGGTAAGTATCCGTATCCCCATTTTACATAGAGGGGAAACTGAGGCACAGAGAGGTAAAGTGAATTGCTCAAGGTTTCCCAGAATGCTATTAGCACTGTCAGGACTAGAACCTAGGCCGCCTTTATCCTTTAGGTCACACTACCTCCTGGTAAGAACAACATTCCGTCAAGATGAAAACGTAGCCTGAGAGTGAAATTCTTCCGTTACTTGTTCCTGCCTCTCCAACTCAGTATATTTCAAAAGAAAAAATATGTAAAGAGATTTTTTTAGGCCAGATTTGTCTTGCCTGCCTCTCTTTCCTGGTTTGAGTGGGGGGCTGCTGTTACTGCTGAGACAATGTCACTTTTAGAGAGACAAGGTCTCACTTGTCTCATCCCTATAGCTCCGGTTCAGTAGACTATCCCTAGTCAGCAAAACACGTAAGCACATGCTGAAAGTTGAGCATGTCCATAAGTGCTTTGCTGAATAGGGATGGGCTTGAACATGTGCTTAGCTGTTTTCCTAAAATGGGGCCCTACAGATACACGTCCTGAGGCATGGGGCGGGGGGTAGGTGAGGGACCTCTATGGTCTGAATGCCACAGGAAGGAGCAGTGATCCACCATGTCTTGTATGATGAGCGAGGAGGGAAATAATGGTGGAGGGGAAGCTAAACATAAAATCACTTTGAAGTGCATGAATGTGAAAGATATCTTGAAAAAGCAGAAAAGGTAACTATACTTAGTACACAATAATCTACAATTCCTCCAATAAAGAAAATCCAAAATCCAAGAAACAGCCAATATGGCGTCTTGTGAGATGGGCCAAAGATGTAAAGTTAAGCCAAACAAACCTGTCATGCAAATAGAGAAGACAGAAGGAGCTAACCAAGAATATACAGAGACAGTTAAGGTTTGCGGAGTAAAGAGTACATCAAGACAGCGAAATAATTAAATGATAGCCAAGTGAATTAAGGAGAATAAAACTTTTACAAATATCAAATGGGTACGACAACAGTGGAATGTGTTATGGTAGATTTTAAATTCCTTGGGTGCGGTGACTGTGTCGTCTTATGTCCCCATCCCCTTCCTCTCCCCACCCCATCCCATTTCCTCTCCATACTGTCCACTACCCAGCACACTCCCCCATCTCCCTCCCCCCACCCTATTTCCCCCTCCCCTTCTTTCCCCCTGCCCCATCTACCCCCATTGCCCTGCTCCCCCGGCACTCTCCGTTGTACAAAAGCAGGACCCAGCACATGGAGAAGAGGATGACAATGGGCACTAGGACCCAGGAGGCCGCATCCCAGAGCTGCCAGCCAGGGAGAGTGAAGCAGTGTGGGAAGGACAGAGCTGTCCCGCCCCCTCCACCCCCGAACAAGAGCACTCACAAAAATTGGGGGTGGGAATGACAGGGGACGGGGGTAATGCCCCTCCAAACTACACTTATGGTTGGTGCCAGTTGATGACCCGGCGCCTCCCCCCACCCATGGTAATCAAACTTTTAACTGTCTGGTCAGTGGACACTACCAGGTTCCATTTTTGGGCTTTCCCAAAAACTAGATACCTGGCAACCCTACTTGCTTGGATAAAACGATGGCTTTTTCACTCCCACTTTGCCCTTTCCTCTTGATGAGGCTTATGCTAGCTGCCTCCCTGTTAGGGAAACTAGTAATGGCTTCCTGTGATAGCCTGGTATGGTGCTTGAGATCTGGGGGGCACAAGGGCCACACTGTGCTTTGCCCCTCCCAGAAGCATAAAGAAGAAGAGGCTCCATATGACCTTTCCACGTGCACTTATGCACCACTCAGAGCCAGGCACAAACTTGGCATCGTTGACCATCTGATACAGTGCAGTCAGTAAGAGTCTTTCAATTGAGTTCAGGCTTTTTGTGAAGAAATGGCCGTGGGCAAACAGCCCAGTATTAAAAATATTGTGTTCTTATACTTTCTCCTCCATGTCATTGATTCATCCCTAAAGTAAGCCTCTGACATCACAAATAGGAAGTGTTTTGTTTATGCAGTCTACAGATAATATTGTGGTTTGAAAAATAGTTGATGTTTTCACAGAATTGTGTGCACGGAGTTGGATGAATAAGTCCCTTGGCTGTACCCAAAATTGCTCAATTATATTTCTTACTGGTAATGTGGCTGTGTGCCATAATCACACAGGCAACATAACAGCACAGTAAACATCCCAGGGCAATTAGGCAAATTGCGTTATTACTGTGATAACAATCCAGCTGACTGTAGTCAGTTTTTAAACTTCATGTTACAAACTGAAAGAGGCATCCTGGGAGGCAGCCTTTCGTGTGTATGCAGCAAAATAAAAACCATGTATCATACTTTCCATCACATACAGCGATTCCTCCAATATTCTGGAGCTGAACTAATACAACTATTGCTTGTAAATTGAAAAGTTATGAACAGTGGCATACAAACAGGGCCTTGAATTCAATGATTCTGCCAAATGGGAGTCTGCCTCCAGGCAAAGCACAGAGCAAGGGGCTTAGCGATAGAAGCAGAGCATTGTTCCAGAGAGTCAGTTCAAGCAAATCTGGACATTCCTGTGACACTGTTCAATTGGGACCACTGGTTGCAATGCCCAAAATTTAGCATGTGACTGTCTACCTTTATTTAAACGAATATGGACAGAACACATCTCTCTATTGCTTCTCTAGTGTCTTTTAACACCACTTTTGCAATTGCACAAAAAGACATACCATCTACAGTACCTACTGCTACAGCACCCCCAAAAGTCCTGAGATTGCTTTTGTAAGGTGTTTGACTTAGTACTGCATGACATTCTAATTAAAATATTAACATTATACAATATCTGTAGAGCACAAGTTAAATGGATTAAGAACTGGCTAAATGACAGATTTCAAAAAGTTGTTGTCAGTGGGGAATCATGATTGAATGAGGGCTCTTTCTAGCCAGATTCTACAGGGTTAAATATTAGGCCTGACAAGTATTTAGTATTTTTATCAAATAGGTCAGCATCTATCTGGAAGTAAATATAAAATTGTTGATAAAATTTGTGAATGACTCAAAGATTGAAGGACTGGTAAATAATGATGAGGAATCATAGAATGGTCAGGATCTCTTGATAAGTGGGGTCTATTCAAATAAAATATTTTAATACAGCCAAATGCAAATTTTTATGCATCTAGGAACAAGGGACTACAGAGTGGGGGACCGTATCCTGGAAAGCCATGGCTCTGAAAAGATTTAGGAGTCAGAGCAGACAAGCAATTAATCATGAGCTGTGCAAAAATGCGAGTATAATCCTTAAATGCGTAAGTAGGGAGGGAGTAGTGAGTAGGAGTCGGGAGGTGATTTTTACCTCCGTATACGGCATGGGTGACACCAGTACTGCATTCAGTTGTGTTGTCCTTTAAAAAGTATATTAAAAAATTGAAGGGGCAGGAGCCACAAAAGTTATTTGAGAGCTGTAGAAAATGCCTTCCTGTGAAATATGTAAAGAGCTCAGTCTGTTTTGCTTATCAAAAGGAAAATTGAGAAATTACTTGGTTACGGTGTATAAATACCTTTGAGGGGAGAAAATACCAGGTATTAAAAAGGACTCTTTAAATCTAGCAAGTAAAGCAAGAACCAATGGCTGTAAGCAGAAGCCAGACAAATGCAAAATAGAAATAAGACGTACATGCTTAACAGTATGGTGATGAATCACGGGAACAAACTGCCAAGGAAAGTGGTATATCCTCCATGTTTTGATGTAAACTGCATGCCTTTCTGGTGTAAAGCATGAAGGATTCTTTCTCCAAGAATCAGGCAGCACAGACAATACTGAACAGGTTTATTCATGATACCGGGAAGTCTGAGAAATCAGCTTCAACTTCATGGTGTTACAGTGGTCAATTATATACATTTTCTTATCAGTTATATAGTATGTTTTAAATTCTTTATCTGTTCACTTACAAATACAGACATTGTCCCATCCAGAGAGAACAACAGTGATAATGGTCATTACATACATGCGGAGGCTCTTTAATCACTCTACTTACATCAAGGATACTAGGGCTACATTTGGGGTCCGTGCTAAGGTGGAGAAAAAGGGGGTGGGAGGTCCTTACAGATAGGTGGCAGATGAAATAGAAGTTCTAAAAGCAAAATGTGCTGTTCTCATTGGAATTATAATCACTAAGAGGACATCTGGCTTCCTGAGCCATTAGATGTTTACACTAGCCATTGTGCTTGAGCATCAGGTATGCTCGTTAGCCATTTAAATGAGTTTCGATTTACAACTTGTTAGCTGAAAACAACCTCAAGCCTTACACTGGCAAATATTCTTTAGTCAAATGTAACATATTGGTCTCAATACAGGGGTAACATAGTAAAATTTAATGGTCTGTGTTATATAAGAGGTCAGACCAGACAATTTAGTGGTCTTGTCTTATTTAAACTCTAAGAATCCGGGAGTCTTGTTGGCAGCCTGGATTAAGTTCTCCCAATCATGATCTTCAAATTACTATGCAAATGAAGGAGATGTAGAAGTTCTTTCCCATGAAGGGTTGGGTGAAGCACCAGAGGAAGGAAATAGATTTTATGTCCACGACTGTGTGTAGAAGAAGTTAGGGTGATAGCAGATGGAGGCTTCCTTTTGAAGAGGGGAGAGAAATTTACAGTATGCTCAGGAGAGTGCTGCAATGAAGGAAGACACATCCTGTTCTCCCAGGGGACAGCCTAAGTTCGTATCATCATCAGATCTCTTCAGCAGCATGAAACAGCTTGCAGTCCTCCACACCACACAGCACTAGAACATGATCCCTGGTAGGATGGACCATTGGCTGTTTGACAGTCACAGCAGAGAGGCTGAGAATTCACTGTGCATGGAGAGCACGTGGCTTTGTCACTTGTAAAGCTCTTTTGTGTGGGGGCTGAGCTGTATTAGCAAGCTAGTGTGGAGACATTTGTACTACTTTTGTCCATGCTTTTACAGTTCTATTTGGCACATTTCACAAGCTCAAAACTCACTTTAGAATAAAAGAACCAGGCACACAGAGACTAATGGCTATTTGTACATTGGTTTTATTTATAATTAGTGTTGACAATTTGAGGCAGCCTATGATTGTTGCATGAAGGCTGAAAAAGAAAGTTCCCTCTTTCTATATGCCTAGAGAGAGGATGTTGCTTTCAATCTGTAGCTGAACATGCGTTAACACCATGTGCTTTCACAGCAGCACAGCTGAAATGACCTTGCAGAAGGTCTAGGACAATGTCTTTGTCGTATAAATCAGTGGTTTGATAGTAAAATATAAGCAGACAGGCTCATTATTCTTCTGTGCTACAAATGAGTTTAAAGCTTCATATTGTAAAAGCATTTTTTCACACGATGCTGATTATTATTTGTATTGCAATAATGCCTAGGAGACCCACTATTATATTAGGCACCGTACAAATAAATTACCCCCAACAGTTTACAATCTAAGTATAAGGGACAACAGATAATTACAAAAAGATGGATGAGTGAGTACAAGAAAATGATTCCAGTTAGTACAGTAGCCAGTGGCCTAACTTTTGTCAATTTTTTTGTAAGCATCACAGAAAGGGAGGGTATTAAGATGGATGGTGTTTTTATGGATGTTTATGGGAGTCCCATTCAGCTCTGTAAGTAAACTATTTGGTTTTCTTAACATACCAGCTTTGCTTGAAAAGTACATGGCATTAGTTTTGTAATAACTTGTTTGAAATAGATCTGTTACAGAGGAAATTCTCACTCCAGTGAGTTCAGGATTGGGAATGGGGATGTTATTCACACATTCTGATATTTCAGGTGATATTTGGACTCCAAATGTTACACTGTTACCTCCTTAGACACTTCTTCCTTGATTATCAGCAACCCACTCCTACCCATGGACCAGAGAATCCATTTCTTACCTGTGATGTCTGTCTTTGTCTTTCTTTTTTATTTTTGAGGTGGGGGTGCAGTTCTTAAGTGATAACCCATAATCCCCCCCATTGTTTCAGTAGAGTGTGGGGCTGAGTGACCCACTCCTTTTCTTCCTCATCTTCAAGGGTGTTCAGCCCCTGAATGACCTTTGTCTTTGATGGCAGAGGACTGCTTCATGTGGCCACTCTCCCCCTTGTTTCCACACAGATCCTGCAGTCCAAGAAACACTACTGCCGCCTCACTGTTTCTAGAGGTGAAATGCCCCCTGAATCATTGTGCACAGCTGTTAGTGAAAAGACTTGTTCACTAAGTGGCTCAGTTTGTAACTAGGTAAACCCTCAGGTTTCCATAGCACCTTTGCATAAGGGCTCATGGTCCTGGCATCCTCAGAGCCATTGAGGCATAATATTAATGGTACAGGACATACTATGAGGCATCAGCCTGTTGGATGGGTGTAGGTCTCCTGTTGCCCAAAAATTATCCACAGCCAGCTGTAACCCACCTGGTGACCACTGTAAGTCAGAGAAGGCCCCAAAACTTATGGAACCAGTTTGCAGGTAGTGTAGGTTTCCAGGGGTAGTGGGTGAGGAAAATCCTGGAGTCTGGGATAAGAGAAGGAGTCCCCAAGAGGCATTTAAAGGAAGTGAATTCAATTACTGACACCTGATTTTTTCCAGTTAATGTTTGGAAACATTCATTTACCTTGAACCGGCCAAAGTTGGGGTCAGCTAGAGAAATGTATTTTGTGGGAGGCATATGCTTAGTTTATCTTGTCAGTGTTTTCATTAAACAACTTCTTTTAAATGCAGAGGCATTTATAGAATGCGTTCTGGCCAGAACACCTGGAACACAGGATATCTACCTGAGAACAATTTTGGTTTTGTGCACAATGTAACATTTCAAAAAGTAGATTCACCCAGTTTAGAGGTTATAAAATAGAAAAAGATCACCAGAAGGTTATTATTTCACATGTATTATTACTATTAACAACACAATATCATTCTAAGGCTTTAAGCCAGTGAAAATTATTAGTATTATAAAATGATGTGGAGATTTCTTTTTTACAAGGGAAGCATTACACTGAATGTTTTGGGTCACATCTTCAAACTTGGGTTCCTGAATCAAGTATTTAGGTGTTTAAACATATTTGTGTACACTTGATGACCAATCCAGTCACTCAAATATGAGATTAATATTTTTGTTTAATTTTTGAGCCTTATATGCTAGCTCAATATTTGCAATTTTTCCATACCTTGATGCAACTGGTTGGGTTAAGACCAGAATGTCAGTATCAACAATGAATCTTCTTGCTTTTGTTGGCTTCTGTTGAACCTTCGTATTACGCTTATGTAGTGTTTGCATTTTAACATGCGCATGCATTCCAAAGTATGTACTATGTACTATGTACAAAGTACTATGTACTTAAGTACTTATATTGTACTTATTTTCAAAGTTTATAATGCTATAATACCTATAGTACCTTGTGTCTACTTTGTATTTATGGTTTGATTTTAGTGTATCTTAAATGTGCTTGAGAAAAATATAAGACTAGAACAAATGTGATCTGTAGAATTTTCTTATGACTCCAAAACTGACTGCAAACTTTCACCTGTCAGTATCAGCAAGCTTCCAAGACAGATAAACTGTTTCAACCAATATATTTTTGCACTGCATATGATAAGCATGTTTATCAATATAATTAATTATGTACTTTATCAATAATTACTGCAGTATATAGATAGCTTCAGTAATTACAGTAAATAATATCAGGTTTTTGAGCAAATTTCTCTTATACTGTGGTAGGATACCAGAGAGCAGGAGAACAAGCCTGGTTGTTAATGGAAGTTCACTGTTTGATGTTTTGAGTAATGCCTACAAAAATATAGTCACCGAATTAATTATCATTAAAATTAATCTTGGCCTAATTAAAACATCTAAAGTTGGCCTTGGAAATCTAAGCAAAAAATTTTTTTGCATTTCTGGGAAGGAGACGATAGCATATCTTACTCTTATATATGTACATATGTGTATATGCACATGCCAGAGTAGCTTGTCAATTAAAGAACCTTGATTTTACATGCACATTTGGTAACTGATTTCAAAAGCTATGAGGTGCTGTATCTCTACTCACAGAAAATCAGTGCTATAGAATCCTGTAGAACTTCATTTTAATAAAGATGGAATTAAAGTGGACTTGAGGCAGCTCTGAAGTGACTGAGTATTTTAGATTGCTTTGAATCAAAGGCACAATAAGAATAAAACATACATTTGAAACAAGACCTTGTTATTAAAATGGAGCAAAGATAGATATTTTAGCTTTCAGAACTTTTATTGTATTGTGCTTCACAGAATCATAGAATATTAGGTCATCTAGTCCAACTCCCTGCTCAAAGCAGGACCAACCCCAACGAAATTATCCCAGCCAGGGCTTTGTCAAGCCGCAGCTTAAAAACCTCTAAGGATGGAGATTCCACCACCTCCCTAGCTAACCCATTCCAGTGCTTCACCACCCTCTAGTGAAAAAGGTTTTCCTAATATCCAGGCTAGGCCTCCCCCACTGCAACTTGAGACCATTGTTCCTAGTTCTGTCATCTGCCACCACTGAGAACAGCCCAGTTCCATCCTCTTTGGAACCCCCCTTTAGGTAGTTGAAGCCTGCTGTCAAATCTCCACTCACTCTTCTCTTCTGCAGACTAAATAAACCCAGTTCCCTTAGCCTCTCCTTTTCAATCATGTGCTCCAGTCCCCTAATCATTTTCATTGTCTCCACTAGACTCTTTCAATTTGTCCACATCCTTTTTGTAATAAGGGGGCCCAAAACTGGACACAATACTCCAGATGTGACCTCACAAATGCTAAATAGAGGGGAATAATCACTTCCCTCAATCTGCTGGCAGTGCTCCTACTAATGCAGTCCAATATGCCATTAGTCTTCTTGGCAACAAGGGCATGCTGTTGACTCATATCCAACTTCTTGCCCACTGTAACTCCCAGGTCCTTTTCTGCAGAACTGCTGCTTAAACAGTCAGTTAGCAGTGCACAGGATTCTTCTAAGTGCAGGACTCTGCCCTTGTCCTTGTTGAACATCATCAGATATCTTTTGGCCCAATCCTCCAATTTGTTTAGGTTCTTCTGTATCCTATCCCTACTCTCCAGAGTACCTACCACTATCCCCAGCTTAGTGTCATCCATGAACTTGTTGATGGTACAATTCACATCATCATCTAGATCATTAATGAAGATGTTGAACAAAACCAGCCCCAAGACCGACCCCTGGGGCACTCCGCTTGTGACCAGCTGCCAACTAGACATCGATCCGTTGATCACTACCCATTGAGCCTGGTGATCTAGCTAGCTTTCTATCCATCTTATAGTCCATTCATCCAACCCATACTTCTTTAACTTGTTGGCAAGAATACTGTGGGAGACCATATCAAAAGCTTTGCTAAAGTCAAGCTATATCATGTCCACTGCTTTTCCCACATCCACAGAGCAGGTCATCTCATCATAGAAGACAGTCAGGTTGGTGAGGCAGGACCTGCCCATGGTGAATCCATGCTGACTGTTCCCGATCACCTTTCTCCTCTCCAAGTGCTTCAAAATGAATTCCTTGAGAACCTGCTCCGTGATTTTTCCAGGGTCAGTGGTGAGGCTGATTGGTCTGTAGTTCTCTAGATCTTCCATCTTCCCTTTTTTAAAGATGTGCACTATATTTGCCTTTTTCCAATCATCCAGGACCTCCCCCGATCGCCATGACTTTTCAAAGGTATTGGCCAATGGCTCTGCAGTCACATCAGTCAACTCCCTCAGCGCCTTTGGGTACATTGCATCTGGCCCATGGACTTGTGCATGACCACCTTTTCTAAATAGTCCTGAATCTGTTCTTTCACCACTGAGGGCTGCTTACTTTCTTCCCATTCTGTGCTGCCCAGTGCAGTAGTCTGGGAACTGACCATGTCTGTGAAGACAGAGACAAAAAACACATTGAGTATTTCAGCTTTTTCCACATCATCTGCTATTAGGTTGTCTCCCTCTTTCAGAAAGGGGCTCACACTTTCCCTGACCACCTTCTTGTTGCTAACATACCTGTAGAAACCTTTTTTGGTTCCCTGCACATCCCTTGCTAGCTGCAACTCCAGTTGTGCTTTGGCCTTCCTGATTTCACTCCTGCATGCTCGAGCAGTATTTTTATACTCTTCCCCAGTCATCTGTCCAAGCTTCCACTTCTTGAGCTTCCTTTTTGTGTTTAAGCTCACTGTAGATTTCTCTGTTAAGCCAAGCTGGTTGCCTGCCGTGTTTGCTATTCTTTCTGCACATCGGGATGGTTTGTTCCTGTGCCCTCAATAAAGTTTCTTTAAAACACAGCCAGCTCTCCTGGACTCCTTTTCCCTTCATATTAGCTTCCCAGGGGATCCTGCCCATCAGTTCCCATTTTGCATCCAGCATGTTTCTCTTCAGCTATGAATAAAAATGGGAATAAGAATTATGTGTTCTCTGCTTTTGTGTTTATTTTGGCAGGGAGTAGCTTTTTTATTCCTTTTTTTGTTTGCATGGCTGTTCATTGTATTTCATTACACATTTTCCTTAACATGAGAGTGACCATGACTTTTATCTGTGTTTGCATTTTTGTAAGTGCTCCAACTTGGTCATTGTGCTTTAATAATTGACTGTGGTGTTATGTATTTTTAAACTATTGAAACAGTGGAAGCATGTAAGTAAACTATACTCTGCAATGTGTAGAGTTAGAGATTGACGACAGCTTTAAAGACATGAATGTGTTTGTGATGGCCTAACGAACGCACTGTAAATGCAGATGCGTACAACCACTTTTTCATCAAAGCTAATGTCTGCCCTTGTTTTTAAACTATAAAAATATGTCCACCAGGATCTTGTAAGTCCTTGTGCAAAGTGTAAGGTTGTTACAGCCTAGTGCAGGTGTTAATGGAAGCTATGCATGGGGACAAGGCTAAGAACTAGACATAATCCTCCATATTTACCTCACATCTCCTCCTCTACTGTCAGAGTTGTGTGAGTAGAGCTGGTTGGGAATTTTCTGTGAGAATTGTTTTCCATAGAAAATGCCCTTTTCACAAAAGTGAAATTCTCCAGGAGAAAATTTCAGTTCTGATGAAAAATTTTGATTCTCTTTTTTCCTGTCAGGAAAATCTGAATGACCACTTTCCATCTGGAAGGCTCTGGTCAGCTTCCCTTTTGGCCTTTAGGGAGTGAGCAGAATTGACAAGGGCTTTCCAGGCATGCAGATGAGCTTAAGGGGAGACAGGGAGAATGAGTGCCCAACTCTCCACATGTCTGGCTGCCTCTCTGGCAATAGGTCTAGGGAGAGACAGAGATCCTGGCTTTGCCTCTCTGGCAATAGGTCTTGGGATAGAGAGAGATCCTGGGTTTTCAGCCTCTGACAGCCTGCCTGAATAGCTGTGAATTTTATTTTCTGGGGACAGTGAAATTAACAAGAGCCCTTCAGACAGGCTGACATGCTGAAAAAAATCTGTTTTGGTTCTGCCAAAATGGAATTTTCCTGGAAATTCTTCCCACGAAAACTTAGATTTTTGTTTTCCAGCCAGGTCTATTCGCTAATGTGCTGGGTTTTTGAAGGTGGAGGAGCATGAGCTTGTCTGAGAATATATGGGCATCATTATCTTCACCATGCTAACGAGAGGTTTAGCTACATGCTCCCTTCTTAAGTTTTACTCCCACTATTAGACAGGTCTAATTTTAAGACTGGACAGCAGCACTGCCTATCGTGCTCATCAGATTGACTTCCCCAGCTCTCCCTGTCCCACTAATCATTTTTAACCTTTGCTTACCAAAGCAACATTTTTTCCAGTATTATACAGGGGTCAAGGCCTTAGAGACAGACTCAGCATTTTAGATGCAAAGCTCTTTCCATTTATCCATTCCTAATAAGAAATGTATTCTGCCTCATTACCTGAAGGGGAACATTTGTCTTTCTAATTATTATTATCTATTATTTGTGTTTTGGAGCCCCAGTCATTCACCAGGACCGAATTGCACTAGGCACTGTACAAATACCCAATGGATAGAGGTGTCAGAGGGCTTTATTGACAGGGTCATGACAACATTCATGTAGATATGTCATGAGAGTGGGACTGCCAGCTTTCAACGAATGACTTTTATGAAATATTTCTACCTCACAATGGGTATGCTATTGCAGGAAGAGATCTGACTTAACCTCCAAATATAGATTTGGATGGATGATGATCCAAGTTTCTATACAAAAGGTTTATTGCCCATTTTGTGAAATCTAATTGTATGAAATTATATCATGACCAAAGAGCTTCCTCATGAGGCAAGGGGAATTCCTGATCTTCCTATTGTACATTTAGATGTTAGATTTTGTGGAGTAGTGCACATATGCGTCCTAGTCCTTTGAAGTGATCCCTGCACACTAACTCTTTACAACTGCATGGAACCCCACTGACTTTAGAAATTGTCTCTTGTAGTAGAAACGGGAAATCCTCTCCAGCATCATTCCTTAATAATGCACTTAAGATAGATTTTATACATCAAGGTAACAGAAATATATTTAGTATTTCATCTAAATTATTAGAATTTCACATGAGAATCTTAACTTTCATTTAAAAGAAAAAGTTTCTAGATGTCATGGTTGTGAGGAAAGCTTGAAAACATGAACTGAGTGCATGCAAAAGGCAGTCTGCAAATTAAAAAATTCTGAAGTATGGCTTTGGGATTTTTATTTAAAGGCATGATGTTTGGAAGCCTGATTCATGATTTTTTAAAAGCTTTGGGGTTGGTGGTATTGCAAATGAGAGATCTGTTTCTTGGTTCCCTGTCTTCAAAGACTTAGGCAGTCTGAGGAAGTGTCTTTTGTTTTTGATGTAGGCCCTGATCCTGCAAAGATTTGCACATATGCTTATATTTACTGTCTGCCAGTAGTTAATGGCACTTCTTATGAATAAAGTCAACCATCTGAGAAAGGACTGAGATCATAGACATGTTCATGTCTATGGACTTAGTCCTTGCAAAGTGATCCACATAGGTGTATGGTGATTTTTGTAGTGACCTTCTTAATTATTGTTGTTTTTTATAGTTCACTTCCTTATCTTCAAAGCCAAAGAATAAAACAAAAATAAAAATAGTACATACAGGAGACCTCCGAAGTTGAATTAACAACACTGGCATCTCCAGCTATAGAGGTGTTTTTGACTACCATTCTACATGTAGACATAAGAACAACCCAGAGAATTACAAGCCAATCAGCTTACCTTCAGTATTCAGAAAGATAATGGAGAAAATAATTAAGCAATCAATTTGCAAAGACCTAGAAGATGATAATGTGATAAGTAACAGCATGGATTTGTCAAGAACAAATAATGGCAGACCAATCTGATAGCTTTCTTTGACAGAGTAACAATGAATTGAATTCATTGTGAATGGTGGAAAGTGGTAGATGTAGTATATCTTGACTTTAGTAAGGCTTTTCATACTATCTCGCATGACCTTCTCATAAACAAATTAGAGAAATACATCCTAGATGGAGATACTCTAAAGTGGGTGCATAACTGGGTGGAAAACAGTTCCCAGAGAGTAATCATCAGTGGTTCAGTCAAGTTGAAAGGGCTTATCAAGTGGGGTTCCACAGGTTTCCAGGGGCTCCACAGGGTTCCAGGTCCGGTTTTCTTCAATATCTTCATCGATAATTTAGATAGTGACATAAAGAGTACACCTATAAAGTTTGCAGCCAATACCAAGCTGGGAGGAGTCACAAGTACTTTGGAGAACAGGACTAAAATTCAAAATGATCTGGACAAACTGGAGAAGTGGTCTGAAGTAAAGAGGATGAAATTCAATAAAGACAAAGGCAAAGTACTCCAAACTACGAGGAACAATCAGTTACACACACACAAAAAATGGGGAATCACTTCCTAGGAAAGAGTACTGCAGAAAGGGATCTGGGGGTCATGGTGGATCACAAACTAAATATGAGTCAACAGTGTAATACTGTTGCAAAAAAAGCAAACATAATTCTTGGATATATTAGCAGGAGTGTTGTAAGCAAGACACAAGGAGTAATTCTTTTGCTCTACTTTGTGCTGATGAGGCCTCAACTGGAGTATTCTGTCCATTTCTGGGCTCCACATTTCAGGAAAGATGTGAACAAAATGGAGAAAGTCCAGAGAAGAGCAACTAAAATTATTAAAGGACTAGAAAAGATGACCTATGAGGGATGATTGAAAAAAACTGGGTTTGTTTAGAAGAGAAGACTGAAGGGGGACGTAAGTTTTCAAGTACATAAAAGGTTGTTACAAGGAAGAGGGAGGAAAAATGTTGTTCTTAACCTCTGAGGATAGAACAAGAAGCAATGGGCTTAAATTGCAACAAAGGTAGATAAGGTTGGACATTAGGAAAAACTTCCTAACTGTCAGGATAGTTAAGCACTGGAATAAATTGCCTAGGGAGGTTGTGGAATCTCCATCATTGGAAATTTTTAAGAACAGATTAGACAAACACCTTTCAGGGATGGTCTAGATAATTCTAGGTCCTGCCAAAAGTGCAGGGACTGGGCTAGAAGACATCTCGAGGTCCCTTCCAGTCCTATGATTCTATGTTCTACTTCACTAATGGCTATGGTTTCCAAGTTTGACGTGCATGTTATGCCGTGTAATAGATATTAATTTAGTTAAAATACCAATTTTATTTCTGTTATCTTTATGTGTGACTTCTAAACATCTGTCTTAAGTGCATTAATGAAATATTCCTGGAGTGGATTTCTCTTGCATGCCTTGTATAAGAATAATTTCTGAAATTTCTTCAGTTGGACAGTTTTAATGGAAGAGCTTTAGTTGGTGCCAGAAGTCTGAATTCAGTCTGTAAATACTGATTAATGAAGATAAAATGACTGCAGATGGATTTATTTATCCAAAAGATGTTGTAGAAGAGAGAACATTTTTTTCCTTTATATTTTTAACTATATATTTTGGTGACATTGTCTATGAATTAACCTTTTCGGTGTGATCAAACTAATCAGAAATTAGCATTGCCTGTTTGCCTTAATTTTTTCTACAATAACTTTACTACTGCAAAGTGAAAGTACAGTTGAAAGCCTGAGGTACAAATGGCTCATAGCAATCCCAACAGCAAATGCACCAGGGTTTTGAAGCTCTGATTGTTGGGGGAAAAAATCTTAAGAGATTTCTGTTTATCAAAAAAAGCCCCATAAGAGATACTGCTGGTACATTATTTATTATGATGGATGCTATGGATGACTGAAATGAAATGCAGTTAAAAAACAAGAGTCTATAGGGATAATATCTAAATTACTAGGGTTTGGATTGTGTTCCCAGACCTGTGTACGGAAGGGGCCTTCTTTACACAACTCTCCCTTGCCTGCACCAAGTGCTACTGTCTCACTGGGCCCCATCCCAAAGGAGCTCTGAAGGAATCTGTACATAGGGAAGGAATAGTGTGGGTTTCGTAGGATGTACCTGGGGCTGCATTGGCAGGGAATGTGCCTGAGGCTGCATTATCTTTCCTGCAGAGCTCTTTTTTTAAGGGGATATTCCAAGAGCAACTGCAGATGGGGAGTCTCTGCCAATGAGATTCTGCAGCCAGAGGGAGGAGGAAAAGGAGCTGCTCTTGGAGGCAGAGGATCTCTACACAGATGGCCCTAACCTCTGGCAGATCTCCCAAGCTCCAGAGTGTTTGGAATCTCTCTGATAGCCAAACCCTGTTCATGAAGAGAAGAATCTGAGGAACAACTGCAAGGTAAACCTAATGGAGTTTTCCTCGCCACATGGGTCCCTGCTGTGGGATTTTCCAAAGAAGGCAAACTGTATTCAGATCAGTCTCATATTGGAAACCACACAACTGAAAGAAACTTGGAGACATAATAAGTGTTTGTATCAGTTCAGTACCTTCTCATGATCAAACTGGGAATTGCTGTAAAAGCTGCTTTCATTTCTTTTTTAATATAATGTAATTTCTAGTCATGATCGGATTTGTAATTTTTTGTTTATCATTATTCTGTTAGTGCTGGCCAGCAGACAATTAAAAGTTTTAGGCTTTGTTTACAATGGGCTGAGAGCTGTTTTACAGTTGTAATTTGTATTCCTCTTAAATCAAGCAAGGCTCCTCCTTACTGTGAACACAACTGAAATATTTTCTTGTACTGTAATTTGTCTTGATGCAGTAATGTGCACAGCTTTGAACTTTCGTATTACTGGTTACTAAAGCACCGCAAACACAAAATGGTGTTCTGTCTATCCCTGGGTTTTATGCTGCCACTGATCTCCATAGTATTTGACTGCCATCCACATAGCAATAGTGAACTCCCTAGTGCGTTACGGACTCTTTGGGACAGGAACTGTATCCGCCTTTGAGTTTGGAAAATTTCCACTGGGTTCACTATTGCCCTCAGTTACCAAAATTCACTTCCCATTGATTTCAATATCTTTAAAAGCCTGTTCTTCTTTGAGTAGTGTCCCCAGGGTGCTTCATTTCAGGTGCACATGCATTCCACATACCTTTGATTGGAGATTTTCACTAGCAGTCTCCATTCAACTTGCACATGTGTAGATCATTTCCTCATGCCCCAAAATGAGGCTGTGTCAGGCTGTGCAGGCAAACTGCTCTCAGTTCCTTTTCAGCCCGAGACAGAGCTTAGCAGGTCCACCTTGTGCATGCCTGGGTTGCTTGCTGACTTCAGTCTAGCTTAGTTTATTTTCATTTAGTTAGTTAGTTAGTTAATAACAGTTAATAGTAGTTACTGGTTATTTGGAAGATTGTTTTATTTGCTCCAGGGAAATCCTCCCTGGTCATGCCCGATCCACTAGGGTTTAAACTCTGCTTCAAATAGAGAGAGTTGATTCTGGTCGGTGATGGACACACTAAATGCATGCAGTTTAGGGAAGTTGCATATCCCACAGATGAGTTTAGCCATCAAATCCATGGCATAGAAGAACTGGAAAATCAAGCTGTGACTGTTAATGATGGAGCGCTCCTTTCAGGCTGTTTTGGAACCAGCTCAGGAGAAGTCCCCTGTACTCCAGTCTCTGAGACTCTCTGGCACCTTAATGCAACACGCTCCTAGAAAGAGAAAAGTTAAAGAGACCTTCTTTAAAGATTCCAAGACTTTAACTTGCCTCTTAAGGAATCCACCTAAAAAATCTGCCTCCGAGCAGGTCAACAACCTCGTAGACTTTGACCGCAAGGCTTGTAGTGGTGAAGAATTCCTGCAGTAGCAATGAGTTGAAAAAGCCCCCCAGTACCATTTTGCAGAGCAAACACTGAAAACTGGATTTAACCCCTCTCCCAGTATCCCTGTCTAGCTGATCAGTAGTATGCAAGACTAAGCCTTCATCTACATCAGTGCTGGCTGTGAAGTGCTCAAAACACTTACTATTATCCTTACCAGTCCGTTGGTACCACAGCCTCACTTGGTGCTGCAGCTCCATTTGATACCACAGCTCTGCTCCATACTGCAAGGCTTTAGGTACCAAAGGACTTATCAGTGACTGCTGAACCAGAGTCTCATACCTTGCAAATACCGAGCGGATCTTGGTGTAGAGAACCACTCGGCCTCAGGACCCATATACATCTCCAGTACTATGTAATTCACTTCTCTTGTCAGTCAGAGTGCCCCCATTAGAGGAAGAAAAGGACGATGATGGAGACCTCCCTTCAGTATCATCGACCACTCTCCAGAGTTCTCTTACATACTCATAGAGGAACCCCTTTCTTGAAGAGACAGGGAGGATCTTGAGGGACCTCATCACTCTTGCTGGGAGCAACTCTCAATGCCACCTCTCCCCCATATGGTCCTTAGTGGTCACATTGGGATCCTTAGGAAGCTCATCGCCAATAGTTCTCCAGGGCCCTGGCCCTCTTCCATCAGCATGTTAGGAAAACTAAAGCTTTTCCTCCCCAGTAACAGGAGGAAACATTCAAGGATCAGGAGGCTTGGGCAGACAGAAGCTACCCCTCAGACTACGTATCATCCTCATCACTGCAGGAGGTGGTAATGCCTCTTCTTCCATCTCTGGCCAATTGATTTTTGGCAGTTTCAAAACATTAAACAGGTGGCAAACTCTTTACAGATACCTCTTGATCAACAATTTCAACAAACTGTTTGATCATCTTTACTTTGTGGCACCATCCAGAAGTAACTCTTCATATCAATGAGGCTCTGATGAAACCTGCAAAAATCATTTGGCAAGCCCCAGCCACTGACACACATACTTGTAAGAGAGCCAATAAAAAGTTGCCACCAAGGACTCTGAATTCCTATTTTCTCACCCTCCACCCAACTCTCTGGTAGTTGATGCAGGAACAAACAGGGCAAAAAACAATGATATAAGTTCATCCCATATGACACAGATCAGAAGTGCCTGGATCTTCTGGGGAGAAAATCTTACTCATCTGTAACCCTACAATTCCACAAAAGAATTACCATGCACTGATGGCCAAATATAACTTCATGAATTATGCAAAAATTGGGTTTTTATTAATTACTTTCACCCAGACCAAAAGGAAGCAATTTCAGTCTACCTTTGCTGAGGGGACAGTTTTACTGCCCAGAACATCTCTTAAGGCAGCTCTGGATGCTGCAGATACCACAGCCTGTTCCATCTCCACAGCAGTGGTGGTGCACAGGGCTTCCAGGCTCCAGTTGTCTAGTTTCCCTAGAGAAATCCAAAATACAGTAGAAGATCTCCCGTTTGATAGACGGAAGTTGTTCACAGAGAATACCAACATATTGTTGCATACTCTCAAAGACTCCAGGGTCACATTATATTTGTTAGGCATCTGCACTCCTCAGAACAATAGAAAATTCAATAGATCACAAATGGCTCGAAGATCCCACCTGATGCAATTGCCTGGGTTTTGGAGACCAATGGAACCTTCATGAAAGAGACACAGAGGTTCCAGAGAAAGATCTTCTAACCCACCTGACACAAGTTCACAGCAGGCGTCATCTGCAAAGTCCCAGTTTTGGTGGGATAGTTAAGGGTTTGGCCCCTCCCTTCTCTTTATCCTATCAGCTGCAACGATTTGCCCATCTCCCCCCACTTCCAACAAGTATGGGAGCATATCACCTCAGAAAAATAATATCATCAGGTTATTCCATCCATTTTACCTCCCTCCCTTCCTTCCTCCCCATCCCACATCCCTTTCCCTCTTCAGGGACCCCTCTCACAGGTTCTTACTAAGACAAGAAATAAACCCCCTTCTTTGTTTCGGAGTGATAGAGCTAGTCCCCACTCAGCACAAGGGAAGAGGCTTCAACACGAGGTGCTTCTTTTTGCTAAAGGAAAATGAAGGGTTGAGACCTATTTTAGATTCAAGACTCCTAAACACATTTGCAATGTCTCAGAAGTTCAGGATGGTGATTCTGATAGCTATAATTTCTTCTCTAAATTCAGGGGATTAATTTTTGGCCCTTCTCTAGAAGATTCCTGTATTTTGTCATAGGCTAGAGTCATTTTCAATACTGGGTACTCCTGTATGGTCTTTCCTCAAGTCCAAGAGTGTTTTCACAGGTTCTGTAGTTAGTGGCTGCCTACCTGTGTCATCAGGTGATCATAGTATTGCCATACCTTGACGATTGGTTGTTCAAGCATGGCCATAACAAGAAGCATTGACCAATACACAGAAAAAACATTTTCTGTTCTTGGACTTGAGTCTTCAGTTGAACATGGGAAAATTCCCCCATTGACTGCCATACAGAACATACAATTTATAGGGGCATCCATGTATTTCTTGGCAACCAGAGCCTTCCTTCCCATGGATAGATTCATGACCCTATCAAACCTTGTCAGAACTATTTAAGGGAGCCCCCTGGTTTGTTAGAAATGATCTTCAGTTTCCGGGTCACATGGCAGCTTGCACTTTTGATACAGAACGAGTGAGATTACGCCTTCGCTGTTTCCAGGGATGCCTGAAATCAGCTTAAACTTCAAACAGACACAGCCTAGACAAACTGGTGTCAGTTCCTCAACAGGTGAAACACTCCCTAGACTGGTGAAAGGTTCACCTCAATGTTGGGGTGGGAGTTCCCTTCCTCCAACTGATGCCAATGGTAACCATAACCACAGATGTATCTTTGTTAGGATGGGGAGAGCATCTTGTTGGTCTAATAGTACAGGACAGATGGTCACCCCAAGAAACGACCCTCCGCATCAATCTGTTGGATTGTTTGGATTGGATTGTTCCGACCACCTCAGAGTGGTCAGAAATGCCTGCCCTTACTTTCTGCCTCTTATTAGTTGCAGGTATATTGCAGTCATGACAGAAAACATGTCCTATCATGTTTTATATCAATCAGCAGGGAGGAATGAGATCCCCTTCCCTGTGTGCCAAAGCAATAAGGTTATGAAACAGTTGTATAAAACATCACAAGAATTTCAGCAGTGTATTTCCTGGGCTGGCAAAATGTCACAGACCCTGCTCTCAGCAGGTGTTTTCCCCAAGACTGTGAATAGGATTTGGGCTCCCAGATTCTTGTCAGCATATTTAAAATGTGGGAGTTTCCAAAAATGGATCTCTTCACCATGAATGCAAACAAAAAATGCCATCTGTTATGTATGGGGGAGAGGAAGGGGGAGGTTAGGTTGCAATTCCTTGCGGATGCCTTCCTCCTTACATGGATGAAGAAGCTGCTTTCGTGTTTCCCCCAATACCACTGATTGTCAGAATGTGAACATAATCAGAAAGGAAAAGGCCAGAGATTTCCTAATAGCCCTGATGTGGTTGAGGCAGACATCATTTCCTTACCTGCTTCAGATAGTTCTTCGTCCAGCTATATATCGTCCAATCACTCCTCAGCTCCTTTTCCAGGACACCAGTTGATTGCTGCATCCCAGTCAGAGTATTCTTTGCCTCAAGGCATGGCTCCTCAATGGTTCACTGTGTTAGAGGTGGCCTGTTCTGCAGAGGTGCAACAAATGTTATGAAATAGTAGGAAAGATTCTTCCAGAAACACCTTCAAAAGTGGAGAAGATTTAGTCATTGATGCAAACTTCAGAAAGCTGCTTCTATATCTGCCTCATTTCCATTTGTTCTAGATTACCTGCTACAACTAAAGAAAATGGAAGACAGATAGTTCTATCAAGGTTCATTCTGTCACCTTAACAGCTTTTCATAGCGCAAGTGTGTGTGTGTTGGGGGAGAGAAGGGTCTTGCTATTTACTCAACCGACAACTGTAAGGTTCATGAAAAGTCTGGGATATCTTTTCCCAGAGATGAAAGCCACCACCCCAGTTTAGGATCTTAATTTGGTTCTTAAAAATCTCCTGAAACCTTCTTTTGTACCTGTAGTGACCTGCTACTTGCTGAATTTGTCTATAAAAACAGCCACCTTTGCAGTCTGATGTAATAGCCACAGAGTCTGAGAAACAGGGGACTTAATGGCAGATCCACCTTTCACAATATTCTTCAAGGACAAGGTTTCCTTGTGGCCACATCCTGGGTTCCTATCTAAAGTGTCATCTTAGTTTTATCTGAATCAGATCATTTATCTACCAGTTTTCTTTCCAAAGTCACATAATTCCAATATGGAGACTACTTTCCATACTTTAGATGTCAGGAGGGCATAAGCCTTCTGTCCAATAGGACTAAATCATTTTGAAAAATCTCCTGCACGATTTATTTGTTTTGCAGACAGATCTAAAGGTTCTGCTATTTCTACCCAAAGGCTGTTGAGATGGATTTCTGGGTGTATTATTGCTTGCAGTATTGCCAGCATTCCACCCCTGTTCTAATGTGTCAGCTTGCTCAGTGAGGTCACAATCTACATCCATGGCTCTACTGTAAAATGTCCCAATTTATCTGAGATCTGCAGAGCTGCTACATGGTCCTCCATATAGAGCCTTTCTAGGCATTATGCCCTGGTTAATGCCTCTAGATCTGATGCAGCAATTGCAAGTGCAGTTCTTTCCCCTATTCTGGGTTTGATTGCGAAGTTCCTTCCTTTATGGGAATACTAGTTGGGAGTCATCTGAAATGGAGCACTTGAAGAAGAAAAAGGTTACATACACAGTTCAGTGATCGTGGTTCTTCAAGATGTGTCCCTCTCTGGGTGCTCTACTACTCACCCACTTCCCCTCTTCAGATTTTCCACCAGACTCAGTAGTGGAGAAGGAATTGAAGATGTTTTGCCTATGCAGCCTGCTTTAGTCCCAGTGTGAGGCACAAGGATAGCAGCAGCAAATGCACAGGCTGAACAAACAGTGCTAATGAAAACCTCCAATCAAAGTCATGTGAGGTGTATGCACACTTGAAGTAGAGCATCCAGAGGGATACACATTTCAAAGAACTACAGTTACTGCCCAAGATGAGCAACCTTTCAATTTTTATTTATGGTATTGGTTCTCGGATAAATGTGCTCCATGAATAAGCCGACCTGGCAGAAGAATATATAGTATTGTTATTATCCGGCACTCTTTCTAATCTTTATAACAGTAACACAATACAAGGCCTAAACATTGCACACTAGATCATCAGCTGGTATAAACTGGAGTAGCTCTGTAGAAGTCAAGAGAGCCACACTGACTTACCCAACTGAGAATCTGGCCTTGTTCCTGTGGAGAGGTGTCTTGGTGCATTGGAGCTGGTGTTGAACTTCTTTGACCTTTCTCCTCCACCATGAATCCTGCTACTGTTTACTGCTCTCCACTCACAGAAGCAGAGGGAAGCATTTGGCCCTTAATTGCAACTCTCTAAATATTGTGGAGCAGGTTTGCATTTGTTTCAGTGAGATATTTGCATTATCCTTTCACCATTAGCAGCCCCAGACCTACTGGGAAAGGCCTAACCCCAGAGATGATGAGGATTGGCTGTCCGTAAGTGTGAGATTTACAGCCCCGAAGAGTGAGATTCAAGGCCAAAGAGTGAAACTTTCCAGGTGGTGTGACAAGTCATCGCTTAAGACAGGGATTCTCATCTTTGGTCTTGACGACATCCAGTAGTCCAGGTTTTTAATCCAACCAGCACTTAATAGTTTGTTTTTAAATGCATGCTACTTAATATTGCATATGAAACAATTAAATGTCCTAATTGATACTTAAATCTAGGTACATGAGAAGTCTATATGCAGTGCAAACCAATGGATTTTAATAAATTCAATTATTTTCTGACTGGAACAAAAACCTGGAGATCCTGGAGGTCCAGTGTGGTTTAAATTTTGAACTGTATTTTGCAGCAGCTGCAAACTTTCGATCAAGTCCTGCTTGTTTTTTGTGTGAACTCCATATCTTTTTAACAGTCAAATATTTACACACACAACCCCCACCCCCAGATAGCCTCCTCTCTCCTCTTGCACACATATAGAACACAGGCCTCTGATTACCACAGAACACAAGCTTGGAAAGTTTTAAGCCCCGTGCCTGAGGTCCCAGATGTATTGTTGTCTCCTGCAGCACCTGTGTAAAATTATTTTAAATCTTTATATATTTCCTGAAAATGAGTGAGATAAATTTAGGAATGTGTATGAGTGGGATAGCATGCTAATGAGTGAATCTCACACCCAATGAGTGAGATTAGACATATCTGCAAATGCTGTGCATTATGATGTCAGAAGGGGTGGGGCTTCATTAGGCTGTATTAAATCCTTAGTTACTAGTACTAACTACATGTAGAAGTATTTATTTTTATCAATTCTTTAACATTTGATTTTTAATTTTCCCCTCAAAAAAATCCTATCCAAGATCCTACCCCCTCAGTACATATGTAATACTCTCAGATATTTTAAATACTCTGGTAAACAAAAAAGATATTTAAATGCTGTAGTGTAAAACTATATTTTGTTTTCACTCAAACTCAGAAATAACTGAATGAATTTCTTTTGAACTTTCCAAATCAAAATCTCCTTTGAGCAGAGACAAGGCATGAAAGGTTTCTGCACCAAGGAATTTTGTTTCTTAAAGAAAATTAATAATTATGTGTAAATGGCATGGGGGAGGTAAAAAGTGAAAGTTTTCTATAGTAATCATAACTTCTGGCATGATGAAAGCTTTAATGACATTTGAAGAATTCTGAGAACACCGAGAATTCTGAATCTATTCCAGGCATACTAATGTGTAATCTGATGTAATGGTGACAATTATGGGATAGTATAAAATGCATAACATCATAGATTAGATGTAGTAAGCAAATCAACAATGCATTTGCTGAATAGAACAAATATCAACCCTATTCATTTTGTCTAATATTCCCAAATATTCAGTGGGGAAAAAAATCGACTCTCCGATGTTAGGTTGTATATGTGACAACATACAGTTGTGGATTAGAGAGAGATCATTTCCAAGTGTGGTTTGAGTAGGGATTCTTTAAACTTCTTATGTAGCGTGAATCCCATTGTAATACAGAGATTGTCTCGTGGGCTAAGTGGCCTCCTATTCACAATCCAGCTAATGACTGTGTAACTCCCCTCTGCTAACTTCAGCAATTGCCTACATGGGAATATAATAGTGGGAAAGTACTTAATGTGTTTGTCTTAAATATGATTTAGCAGCTGGAAATAAAATGTTTCTAGCATTTCTGATAAAGAATTTCTAACAGAGGAGCCAGCAGCACCATGTGACCAGCCATCTCTCTATGGACCACGAGAAAGTACTTTGTGATACACCCGTGGTCCAAGGACCACGTTTCTGTAACTTCTTTCACAGTTCTGTAATTTGTTTTGTAGATCATTCCAGCTGATCATAGGCTTGGGTTACTCTGTTAAGTGACTCAGACATTTTGCAGTCATTTCTCCCTCTTTTTTGGGTGCTGATTGGAAGCAGTCCTGAATTCTTCAAGCTTTCAGTCTTGAAATATGACTATTCTGAGAGTTTTAATTCCCTCCGCCCCCATGTATTAGAAAAAGATCAGCATTATGTAAAACACCTTGCCACAAAAGGAGAATCAGGGGAGAAACAGAGAGCCAGATACTCTTTGAGGCTGTGTGCACACTGCTGGTGGCAAAGCCAGCAGTGCAGGATCAATTTTGCAGGATCAATTTTGCAGTAAAGACTCACTCAATTGAAGCCGGAATTCGACTCCGTAAATCCACCCCGGCAAGTAGCATAGTGTTGTGCCAATGGGAGGGCATTTCCCGTCAGTGTAGTGCAAGGGAGACGCCGCAGTAAGTAGATGCTAGGAAGTTGACGGGAGATACACAAGTTACTGTACGTAGCTTGCGTATTTCCTGTCGACTGCCACCGAAATCCATGGCCAGTGTAGACCTGACCTGAATCTGATGGTAGCTCCACTGCAGTAGCACCATTAACAAAGGACAGGCAGGCACACACTTTGTATATTCATCATAGTTGCTCTTTATTGAAACTTTTGCTTAAGCTTATCTGTTACAGTTACTGATTGTTTCTCTGTGGGCAGCTGGGCCTCACATATTGGGAAGCACCTGAAAGTGGTGGTGTCCTAGTTATTCATCCTCTTTGATACTTCCAAATTGTGTGGAAGGAAGGCCTCTGTGGTCAGGTACTGTACCATGATCCCCAGTTCCCTATTATCACCTATAATACTGACAGTCATTTAGAGGAGAGTTCGGTGAAAAATGATTAAGCAAAATTGCTTTTAATGCTGCTCTCCATTTTTTGATAAGCTCTAAACAATAGCAGAGCCCTAACAAAATGGTTTTACTGCATGTAAATTTACCCACTAGATAACAAGTCCCTTGTGACTGAAAATAATTGAGGAACATATTTTACTTTATTTTGAAATGCCAAATTTTTTATGTTTATAATATTTTTGAGAACTTAAAATATTAAAAATACTCTAGGGAAGGCTGAAATATGTGGGATTGAATGTATATTTGGTTAATCTTCCTCCATCTATAGAAATCAAGTTGTGTTTATTGTCTATCTTTTTAAAACGCATAGAGGCCTTGGTCAAAAGCTTCTCTCTGCCTGCTGTCTGGAGAGGTGACTCCTATCTTCCTTTTTAAAATGACTAGCAGGATGCTCATGCTTAGGTGTATGCTATGCTTAGCTTTTTTCATTAGGTTGTTTTAAAACACAGTGCTTCCTAAGTGTGAGCATAATTCCTGATGTAGACCTTGAGAGTTAAATTTACAGAAATTATTCTTTTTCCATATGTCACATTACATGCTAGCTTTTCAAGTAGTACAGAACTATACATTTCTGAGATGTTTTCTGAAAAGCCAGGGAAGTCTGTGGGCCAGATTCCCAGCTGGTATACATCAGCATAGCTCCAATGACTTTAATACAGCCAAACAGCAGATAGCATAAAAAATTATGTGCTGACTACCAAATATAGAGTTGAGCATTTTTATATTTAGGCTGGGAGTCATGTCAGGTTATTTGGAAATCCAGACTCTGGAAGGGTAACTTTTTTTAACCCTACAGTAAGTGTCTAACTTTTTTAAAGTAGGTAGGGGATTCCAGTAGCTTACAACTACTCTCCATCCCAGTGGTTTCCAACGCAATTGACAAGTTTTAAAATGTAAATAATAGTATTTATATAACATTAGGGATGCACAGTTAAAATTGCAGAAACAAAGCAACCAATAAAAAATTTCCAGGTGTGTAAGAGTGAAAGTTCCAATAACACCATTAATTAGGCCACATTGCACAGTCAATGTTTTAAAGTATATATTTAATTAAATAAACAGTAAAGTAAGCTCCAAACCTGACAGGCAGTAAGAGCATATGCCCAATGGGGGACTATGTGTGTTTATGGTGAGGTATGCATTTTAAGTGGCTTTGTGAGTTGGAGCCATATTATTCTACCCATCTTAACAACTAATGGAACTAGTAAGTGCTTCCTACGTCCAACACAGGTGAGTTAATTTTGTTGCTGAAACTTTAACTTCTGTGTTTCTTGGCTTTGCCATTTCAGCTCTGCACCCTTACCAGTGCATTTAAGGCAGCTCTTTGCATGTAATTGCCTTGCTTTTTAAAGGGAGGCAGGGGAAGGAAATGAAAAGGAGGGGGATAATGGCTTACCAATATCATATCATGTGTCATTTGTGCATTTTAGAGGACCAATTGCCTGCCTGTTCTGTTGTGGAGGGGGAAAATTTGCCACTAATGGGACAATTCAATAGAAAGCATGTTAGATAAAACTCTTAGGCTGGGTCTACACTGACAGTGGCAAATTTGCCGCCGTCACGTGGATTGCTCTGGATCGACTGAGCGGTCTGTATAGCTGTGATTACGTGGTCAGTTTACTTCTCTTGAATAGCACCTCACTCCAGTAGTCCCAAATGATTTCAGTAGAGCTGCTTGTGGAATAAGGTGCTAATAAGCATGAGTAAAGTTATAAAAATCTGGCATTTAGTCACTATGCCAGTCTGTATTAACATTTAGTGGAACTTTTTAATAATTTAGGATTCAGTCCTACAATACTTAATGGGCCAAAGTCCATATAAAATCTTTGGAAGTTTTGCTTGCTTGAAAAGAGCAAATTCAGACTTTAGTAACTGGCGCAAAGCATTATAAATCCACTTGTGACTCTCCATTGGTCCTAATGCAGCTCTCCAATATGCAATATTGTAATTGATTTCATATGATGTTTTAAAAATATTTCAACAGAAAATGTGAAGGATCATAGCGAAAGGCATTACATAAGTTTATCTGCATAACAGTTATTCTAGTCTCTAAAAGGAGAGCTTGCAAGGACCAGTTTCCCTTTGCACCAGGTTAATAGGCACAGAGGAGGGGGGACTAGCCTCAACACAAAATAAGCATAGACCAGTGTAGGCCAAAAAGGTATGGAGAATGTGAATTACAGCAGGTGGACAGGCAACGTGTCTGAGGCTGTGTAAAATACCATAGATGTGGTGGTGGTGGAGGTTGAGGGAGGAACAGCCTGGGGACATCTGTGGCTCAGAGCTTCCGTTTTTTTAATGACTTTATGCCCCACATGCCAAGAACTTTAGCCCATAGCCCTCTAGATGAAAATATTCACCTTCCATCTGTGTTGCAGCTGGCAGAGCTTTGAAAGCTACTACTTGGGGACTTTGCATTTCAACATCATTAATCTAAATAAACATTGCAAGAAGGGTTTATTAAAGTGCAGTTAAGGTCAGAAAAATGACTCAGTAACATTGCACCATTTTACTCAACAGATTAGATCCATGTGTGTATTGAGAAGCAAATTTGCTTTCTTTAGTGACCAACAGAAAAGTTTCTCTCTCCAAACACAATACAGATATGGAAAAGTGTAACAGTCTCTATTCTTCTTCGCGTGCTTGCTCATGTCCGTTCCGCTGTAGGTGCGTGCATGCCCCGTGCACGGTTACCAGAAAACTTTTCCCTGTAGTGCCAACTTCAGCGCCCCCTGGAGTCCCATGCACATGGCGCGGTATATGAGGTGCTGCTGGCCCTACACTCCCTCAGTTCATTCTTTCCACCACTGACGTTACCGGAACTGCATTCTTGTTTGCTTTGGCGAGTGCCTCTTAGCTGTAGCCTTTTGTTTTTATAAGTACCGAGATATCCGTCTGAAGGTCTTGATAATGGAAGTGACCCTGAGACCCGTGTCGGAGCCATTTTGCTCCCAGGTCGGTGCAGAGTGCTCCGCCGGCACCGACTCCATTGTGGCATCGGGCTTCCTCTCCAGCACAAAGGAAGATGCCCAGAAAACAGTGCCCGGAAGATGACCGCTTCCCTGCACAGAAGAAGGCTAAGGACACGGGGTTGAGATCCAGGGCAGCTCAGAGCCAGTGTGCCAAGCAACCCCCACAGGGGAAGGTTTCGCCCGGGGCAGTGAGCACCTTCCCAATCCGGAGAATGGAAAGGGACTGCTTCACCTTGCGCTGCTGACAACACTGAAGACACTTCAGGTGGCGGTCGACCTGTTGGTCCTGCCTGGCCCACATACCCCATCGGCCGAGATGGAAAGGGCAAAGGATAGGGTGCCCGCATCGAGGGCAAAACCGCCAGTGGGTCTCCTCCTGCGGCTGCGCACCTCACTGGATCCCCGCCGGACCTCTCTGTGAAACAGGCCACCACGGAGGGGATCGATCCCACTGAGAGGCCGATCCCCTGGAGTGCGCTCCCCAGCATCGAGAGGTCTCCGGGACAGAGTACCAGTACCAGAGGAGCCCAGACAGCCCGAAGCATCACTCGTGATTGCTGGCACTGAGTGCAGCAGTATCAACGAGTCGACACATGTCCCGCTCGGCTCCCTGTCGAGACGGGCACCGTTCTCAGTCACCAGCACCAACGGGTGACCAGAACCCAGTCACTAGCATCACGACGCTCACCCAGGGAAGAACCCCACCGAACACGGGCTCCCGGTCACCCAGACGCCGCTCCCGCCCCTCTACAGTGGGAGTCATTGAAATCATGCTCTCTGTCCCCGAGATGTCGGTCAAGGGAGCACTGGGATAGGAGGCGTAGGTGCTGCTCCCCTCCCCTTGGTACCATGAGATGGGGAGACGGTGAGCTCTGGGCGATGCTGTTCACTGGCAGCGATTCCAGGGGAGAAAGGACGCAGTGGCTCCCCCCAACCAGTCCCCTGCCTGGCCCCTCCAGGGCCACCCCAGTGGCACTACTGGAACCCCTGGAGGTTACAGGTGACCTTGGGACCCTACTCCCTTGTGTCCTCAGTGAAGCAATAGGGGTCCCCAGCACGAATGGCGGATGCCTGTAATTCTGAGTCAGGGGAGGAGTCGGACCCTATGTAGGGTACATCTGTGCGGACTCGCGCACACTCAGCAGAAGTGCTGGCCTCTCCAGCACCAGCTCAGTCATCCTGTTCCTCCCTAGAAGAGGCACTGGTGGCAGGTCCATTGGCTCCCCTGGATGACTTTCGGGTGCACCAGGAGCGCCTAAAAAGGGTGACCTCCAACTTCGGAATAGAGGCACAAGAGCTGCAGGAGCAGATGGATGACCTGTTTAACATAGTGGCAGTGGCAGCACCATCCAGGTCACCCTGCCGGTGTATGAAGGGGTCCTAAAGTTGGCCAAAGGCATCTGGCAAACTCCATCCTCCCAACCTCAAAGTGGGCAGAGAAAAAGTATTACATTACTGTGAAAGGGTTTGAATACTTGTTCATCGGCCCTGCTCCGAGCTCCCTAGTGGTGGAGGCATTACATGAAAGGGATAGACAGGGTCAGCCAGGCTCAATTCCCAAAAACAGAACAGCAAGAAACTGGACTTGTTTGGAAGTAGCAGGAAGCCCTCCACAAGATCATCATATTTGGCCAAGTGGAAGAGGTTCACTTGCTGGGCCGCAGTGCGCCAGATTATACCCCACCAGGCGCTGATCCAGGTGGTACTAGACTACCTGTTGATCCTCAGGGTCTAGCTACTGCCTCGGTAAAGGTGCATCTTGCTGCCATCTCAGCCTTCCATCCACCAATTCATGGGAGATCAGTTTTTTCTCACGCCATGGCAGCGAGATTTCTGAAGGGCATAGAAAAGCTTTGCTGACAGATCAGGGATCTTGTACTCCCTGAGACTTGAATTTGGTCCTCTCTAGACTCATGGGGGTGCCATTCGAGCCTAAGGCAACTTGCCCACTTCTGCTACTGTCATGGAAGGTGGCCTTCCTAGTGGCTATCATATCAGCTAGGAGAGTGTCTGAAATCAGGGCACTCACTTTGGAGCCACCCTATATGATTTTTTATAAGGATAAAGTCCAGCTGAGGCCTTACCCGGCCTTCCTGCTCAAGGTGGTATTACAATTCCACACCAACCAGGACATTTTCCTGTAAGTGTTTTTCCCAAAGTCACACGCTTCCGAACAGGAAAAGAGATGGCATACGCTGTATGTACACTGAGGTCCTGGCTTTCTACTTGGAGAGAATGAAGTTGTCCCATAAGTCCATGCAGCTGTTCATAGTGGTGACTGAAAGGATGAAACACTTACCTGTCTCGTCACAACAAATCTTCTCCTGGATAACCGCCTGCATACGCTTCTGCTGTGAGCAGGTGAAGGTTCTGCTACTGGGCAACGTCACATCTCACTCCAGCAGAGCACAGGCGTCTTCTCCAGCATTTTTGGCATGGTGCCTATGCAGGACATATACAAAGCTGCCATGTAATCATCATTTCATACCTTTACGTCCCACTATGTTGTTGTGCAACAGGCTTGGGATGATGCCAGATTCAGTAGGGTGGTGTTGCAGTTAACCAACCTATGAACTCTGAACCCGCCTCCAAAGTACTGCTTGCAAGTCACCTACAATGGAATGGAGATGAGCAAGCACTCGAAGAAGAAAAGACAGTTACTTACTTTGTAACTGTTGTTCTTCAAGATATGTTGCTTAATGTCCATTCCATGATCTGCCCCCCATCCCCGCTGTCAGAGTTAATGGTAAAAAGGAACTGAGGGGGTATAGGGCTGGCAGTGCCTCATATACCACACCATGCACACAGGACTCAAGGGGGTACTGAAGCTGGCCCTACTAGATGTGCTAAGGGAAAAAGTTTTCCAGTAACTATGCACACGCACCTACAATGGAATGGACATGAGCAACACATCTCGAAGAACAACAGTTACAAGGTAAGTAACCATCTTTTCGGTGTCATGTATTGTCAACAAAATTGTTCATTAACTTCATATTTCAGATTCTTTATTCTAGGGCCCAGTCGATACTTACCTTCTGGATTTGACGGCAGTCGACAGGAGATACACAAGTGATGTAAATCACTTGCATATCTCCCGATGACTTCGCTGCATTTGCTCTGCGCGCTGTTCACACTGCGCTGCGCTGAAGGGAACAGCGTTCTCTTCGACGCAGTGCTACGACACTTACCCGGGTGGTTTTCCTACGTCGATTGCTGGATCAACTGAGCGGGTCTACACAGACCACTCAGTCGATCAAGAGCAATCGATCTGACAGCGGCGAATTTGCCGCCATCACTGTAGACCCAGCCTAGGTGATGATGCACAAATGACAAGAATATAGTTTGACATTTGGATCCAAGGCTGGGTATTCAGGTCTGGCATTTGGTGACAGAATCATTTTTAATAAGCAAATTTGTTATGGAAATCCATGAGATAACAAACTTGCCTCTTGAAGTCATTTGTAGTCATTTTTCAGAGTAGAACTGCATTTTAAGTAAATCCATTGTATTTTTTTTTACAAATAAATTTACTTAGTTAGTAATAATTCATTAAATGAAAATTACCATGCATACAGCTCCCATAGAGAAATATTAAATTGAGTTTCCATGCTTTTAAAATCACATATCCTTCAATGCCAGAATTATCATCTTACTCTGTTTTAGAATAAGCTATTGGTATGATATTTATCTCCAGATAAGTCCCCTCTGCACTGTATGAAAGTAACCATTAGTTGTAGAACAGACCCAGTTTTCTTCCCTAAATGGACAAGAAACACACATCTCTTAGAAAAAGAAAGATGCCAAATAAATGAATTTATTTCTTCACTCAGTAACCCTGTAAGGGATAGAGAATATTTCCTTTGTTGACAACAGCTAAAGCTTAAAATAATTTAAAGCCTATGTAAGACTCAATTAATTAATATATATGTTTTCTGTGCATAAAATAAAAATGTACCTCTTCCTTTTCTACAAGTTTCTTTGCATGTGACCTATTGAGAAAGACTTGTTATATGACTTATTTATACAGCCATTCTGGTGTATGAATAATAGGAGGGGTAGGATCACATTATTGTTTTAGAATTGCTTGAAACTTATTATGATGGGAATAATTCCATTATATGAAATATACAATAGTAATGAGTTTGTTTTCTTAGTGATATGACATGAGGCATTGGTGCTGTTATCATTTTACTATATATTATTTTAATTAAAAAATTAATTTAGTATAATGAAGGGCTATGCTAAGGCTGCATAGTATAATGACTTAAACTCCAATTAGCTAAGAACGCCTGGATTTTAACTCTAGCTATGCAACTGGCTTGCTGTATGACCTTGGGCAAGTTCCTTTGAGCAAGGTTGTGATATCCTTGCTCACGCTGAGTAATACCTAACTTCTCAAATAGGCCTATTGATTTCCATAACAGGAGTAAAGTACTACTCAATGTAAGTAAGAGTAGCAGAGTCTGACCCTTAGGGTATGTCTACACTGCAATAACACACCTGGGGCTGGTTAGTTGCAGCCCAAATATCTCCAGTGCAATTTTATAGCCCTCAGCATGAGTCAGCTGACATATCTATCTCAAATTCAGACCTGGTGTTAGCAGGTGGATCTTGAGTTGACTTCAGATAGAACACTTAGATATTATAGAGAGAGCACAGAATGATATTGTTGGGGAGGGTGAGGGTAGTATCATCCAGTAGCAAGAGTCTAAGGCTGCCTTGCCTAGTGGTTATAGCTCAAGATGGGATAGTTAGAAGGAAACCAGGCTCATCTTATTGCACTGGATTCTCACACAGGGCCGTTCAAAACAGTAGCCACATATGTGGTCTAGGGTCTGGTAACCTCACGCGTATTCCCTGGGTCATTTCCTACCTTTGTTCTGGTTTCTAGAGTCTGTTGTCACCACAGGATCTTGGGATCCCTCCTGGGTTCCTCTCTGGTCTGTTTCTGGAACCCCTTTTCCTGGAAGTAGGGTAGTGAGTCATCACCCTTATCTCCCATGGTCCAATGCTTCCAGTGGCTTGGCCATGAGGCCAGCTCCCAGCTATTTGGGTGCCTGGCGGCTTCTGTTCAGGAAAATGTTATTCACAATTGTTCTCTTCCTAGGTCAGCCCAGACTGAGCTGAGCCACTCCCTTTTGAATGCTTCCTCCATTTGGAGCTTGCCCAATGGAGGTGAGGGGGCATGGCTTCCTACATCTAGAGCAGCTGTTTAATCCTCGACTCACCAGTGTCGGGCTGATATACCTTGGCATGGATACCTATCGTTAAAGTTGCTTAAACAACTTTGTATTCTAAAGATTTTTTTCAGATGCTTGTAATTTTCCCTGTTTACTTTTTAGGCATAAATTTTCCATGTTTCCAAAAATGGGAACCTGAAGTTTATCCTCCTAAATCCTTATTTGCCACCTAGTCCAAATTCCGTTGAATTCAGTGGAAAGATTCCCATGGACTGCAATGTCTTTAGTAAAGAACCATGGACTCATACTTAGATGACCTTATTTTTGGAAATGCCAAAAACCCAACAGCACCCACTGGCTTCAACTGAAGCTGCTTAGTAATTAGCACTTTTGAAAAAGTGGTCACTTATTTAGAAGTCTAAACATGGTCTTTTCAGCCTGGCTTAGTCTCTTATTTTTGAAAATGTTGTCCTTAGCACATGGATTGGACAGTGAAGACATAGAATTGTGTAGTGAATGAAGTCTTAAAATAACAAATATTGAACAAATGATTCATTTTTATGGACCTTCCAACCTGCACACTCAATGATGCAGGAATTCTGCAGAAAAAATAGTCTGGGGTGATATAATTAATGACTCCCAAAATGCACAAGCACATGGGAATAAAATTAAGCAGGCCTCCTTAATTTTGTCATTTCCTAATTTATGAGTACTTCATTTTGCAACTCTAATATTCTTTTAATTTAGCTCTGTGTATGGAATAGTCATTTAAATTAATACATCATAGACAAACAGAGCAAAGAAATAAAGTGTTGATTATATAATGTGGTAAAGTCAGGCCAGATGGCTACAGAAGGGTATGCCAGGGCCAATATGTGAGCCCCAGGATAGTAAAAGCCCTTTTCCCTGCACACAGGAGATAAGGTTACTCTAGGTCAATTGGAGGCACCTGGACCCAATTAAGAACCTAGCCCAGCTGTATTTAAACCCTGCCTTCCCTAAAGACTGGGAGGAGGATAGAAGAAGGTGAGGAAGGAGCAGGCAGAAAGTTGTGGCAGTTAGAGGAGGATCACCCAGGACTGGTAGTAGGGTTTCTCCTGCAGTTGGAGAGGCAGAGCAGGAGGGGTTCAGACCCCAGCCTGCAGGATGGACTGGTGGCCCTCTGAGCCTCCAAGGCTCCACCACATACCCTGCAGCCCCTGGGCCTGGGATCAGATACACAGACTGGGACTACCCACCCTCCCCTGGGGCGGGAGGGGGTTGAAGGGCGGCCCTCAGGCCTGAGGTAAGGCCTGCACCCCACTGCTCCATGAGAGAGGCGCTGGGGGTGGAATCACCTCAGACCCCCAGCCAGAAGAGACTGTGGCTGGCCAGTGAGACCCAGACGGGACTTGATTTACCACAATAAACAGAAAGCTAGATAATAGTTGGGTGTGGGTGTGGCTTAAGCACCTTCTAACAAATACTAAACCACATTTTATAGTAGATAGAACTACATTTTCAAAGCACTGTGCAAATATGAGCTAATTAATCTTCAAGGCACTGCAGTGGGCTGAATGAGTAAATTGGCTTGTGGATAATAATACTTACCTATCGCTCAGGAATGCTTTGAGGATTCAGTCTATTCCCAGAACACTATATCACTACAAAAATATTTATTTACATATTAAATAGATTTGATTTAATCATATGTTCTGGTGGGAAGAAATTGATTCTCAGTTCTCTTGTCTGGACAGAGTTACCAGGATTAGATTCTTCAGTAAGATTCTTATGTGTTTTATTTTTCCATCTGTCTCATTTGAACCTTCACACTTTATTTTTCTGTCTTGGAGGCAGATCCTCAACTAATGTAAATGTACATAGGTCCATTAACTTCAGTGGACTTATGGCCAGTGATCCCTCAAAGTTTGAGGATGATTGTCTTCCGTAAAATGATAGCCAGTTATCACTGGTGCATTTGCAGGTGGCTAATGAGACCATTCTGGGAACCATAGATCTTATCACAGGCAGGACAGAGGTTTCTTGGTGGAAGGGGAGAATCTAGAGCAGCAGTTCCCAAACTGTGGGTCATGACCCCAAATGGGGTCTCACCATCAGCAGATGGGGTCGCAGCAATCCCTAGTACGTGGAGGACACCATTTTGCTCTGCATAGCATGACCTTGCAAGTACGGTGTATGCGAGGTCTCACTGCAAAGAGCAAAATGGCATCCTTCATATTGTCTCGGGTCCTGGCAGGAAATACTTCATTAAAATGGGGTCATGATGGCAAAAATGTTTGGGAACCCCTGATAGAGTGTTAAGTTGGGCTGCAATGCATTCTTTCCTCCTTTCCCATTTATCTGTTTCTTGTTTTCTTTCTTGGGTCTCAAATGTTGTGATCCTTGCCTCAAGATCCTTTCCCCTTTTTGTTGGTGTAGGCTTTGGGTTTCCCATGAGTTTGTCAATGTTGCCCTTCTTCATGTTGGATTTGAGAGTGTCTTTGAAGCACTTTTTTGCCCTCCCCATATCCATTGGTCTTGACTCAGCTGTGAGAACATGACCTACTTTTTTAATTGATTGTCTGACATTCAAAGAATGTGACCAGCCCAACATTGTTGGTGGCAGATGATCATAGTTTTAATGCTGGAGGTTTTGGCTTAGGACAAAACGCTGATGTTGATGCGTCTGCCATCTCACTTAATTTGGAAGAACTTGCAGAGGCACTGTTGATGGTATAATTCAAGAGCCTTGAGGTGTGTAACGTATATGACTCAGGTTTCAGCAACATACAGGAGAGCAGGGATGACAACTGCCAGGTACACAAGAAGCTTGGTTTGGTTCTTGATGTCACAATCTTTGAAGACAAGTTTTCTCAAGGATCATAGAATTTCACTGGCATATTGGAGATAGTGTTGAATCTCCTTGTCAATGTCAGCTTTCTGTGACAGATGACTGCTGAGATAAAGGAAGTGCTCGACCATTTTCAGCAGTCTCTTTGTTGATCTTAATTGCCGAAGCAGGATCCTGAGGGTTAAGAGCTTGTTCATGGAGCACTTTAGTTTTCTTGGGGTTGAGTGTGAGGCCTAGTTGGTTATAGGCCTCAGAGAAAATGTGGACTGATTTTTGTAGCTATTCTTCTGAGTGTTCGCACAGGGCACAGTCATCCGCATATTGGAGTTCAGTGACTGATTTAGTGCAAATCTTTGTCCTGGATCGAAGGTGATTGAAGTTGAAGAGCTTGCTGTCCACTCTATATTGAATGTCCAGTCCAGTGGGGAACTTGTCATTGAGGAAAAGGAGGGTAACAGCAAGGAAGGTGGAGAAGCAATAATACAGCTTTGCTTGACTCCTGTCTGGACTAAGGGGGTTCCATTTCCGTCACAGGCATATTGAGATGGAGGAGTTGGAGGATGACGACAAATTTTGCTAGGCATCCAAATTTGAGGAGAATTTGCCTCAAACCCTCATGACTGATGGACTCAAATGGTTTCGTGAAGGCCATATACAAGATCGTTGTTGTTTTCAGAACTTTTCCTGAAGTTGGTGGGCAATGAAGATCATGTCAGTGGTACCCCAAGTTGGTCTGAATCTGCATTGTGATTCTGGAAGGATTTCCTTGGAAGTGGGAACAGTCAGTTGAGGAGTATTTTAGCAAGAATCTTTCTGGCAGTGGACAACAGGGCAATTCCTCAATAGTTTCCTTTCTAGAAGAGGATCATGATCATGGTATGCCTAAAATTGGATGGGGTTTCTTCTGAATTCCAGATTCTGAGGATTAGAGCATGAAGTTGGCGTACCAGTTCTCCTTCTTTGAAAATTTTGGCAGTGATTACATCAGGTCAAGATGCCTTATTGTTCTTCATCATCCATTTACTTTGTTGAATGTTGATGGGGTTTTGAGGTAATTCTTGATGGGATGTTTAGGGATTAAATCAGAGATGCATTCATCAGCCTTGGAGTCACAATTGAGGAGGTTTTCAAAGTTTTCCTTCCATCATTCATTGATCACTTCATTGTCCTTGAGAAGGTTGGCTCTATCTTTGAATCAAAGGGGATGGGGGCAGCTCTCGGGTTCTGCATATGTAGAGGGCTTTAGTGGCATTGAAGAATCCATGCACGTCATGGGTGTTAGCAAGTTCTTGGATCTAGCTTCACTTTGTTCTTCATTTCACGGGTTTTCCTTTATGTCCACCAAAGCTGAGGATCAAAGGAAAGGAATGGACCTATACCAACTATACCAGATGAGTATCTTTCCTTCGGTATTTTAAGGCTTCTTCCTATGCTCTAAGGAAGCACTCTGCTAAGGAGTCTGCTCTGTATTCTCTTTTCTGTCCTCATCCTGGTCCTTCTTTTTGTTGCTAACCCCTCCTCTGGTTCTGACAACTTGTGCCCTATGTCTCAGTTTTGCAAAGGCACAGGCACAAAGATGCAGAAGCTAATGCTTACTTATGTGTAAATTGGGGCTTTGCATGCACACATACATGTGTATGTTTTGTATCCTGATTTGTGTGTGCAGCAAGTGTTACTCAGACCATTTTGACAATTTTGTATATTTTCTATGCCAGTGCTTGACACTGCTTTCAGTTGAGTGTATTGGGAGTTAAAATAGCGTTGCTCTAAACATGGTCCTTTTCATAATGTTGTTTGGAAAGGGAGTATATCTTTTAGTTGCCTTCAGTGCTATTGTAGAATGGAAGTTTTAATCTCTAAAATGCAGGGATACTGAAAGCTTAAAAAAGAAAAAAGAATTGCACAGGGGTGGGAGGTGTCTCCCTAATTCTGGGCTAAATTCTGAACCTGAGTGGAATTATTTCTGATTTACATTGGTGTAACTGATAGCAGAATTTGATATTTTATTCTAAAATATGTTATACTTTTTTGTTCTTAACAGGGACAGTATTCAGACTGACAGTTGAAAGTGTATAAAATAGCTCTGTCTAAACGTGTGAATAATACTGTTATAAGGTATAAGAAAACATGCTGAGGCAAATTATTTGTTGCCCATGCTACCATACAAATGAAACAAAGATAGCATAAGTTTTCTTTTATATTAAATAGTAGTATTACAAAAAGAGCGTGTTAAGAGTAAACCTCCATTAATCACTAGCTAGAGTAGTGCATAGTCAGTATAGGTCTATTATCTTTCTCTGATATTAGAAAACAAAATGTGACATGTTAAAGCAAGCACCTAGCTTAATTTATAGTATTGGTTATAATGTCATTTCAGTTGACTTTTCATTATGAAAGGAAATGCTTCAGCAAATAATGGACAACCTTTTAAAATAGCTGAATCAAGAAGAAACCTGCCTACCCTCCTACATGAAATCTTCAGTGCCTAATACCTCATAGAAAACTTTAAAAATATGTACTATGTTGAAACAATTGTTCTTTTAAAATTCTTATCCATCTGAACTGATCTGGACATGTCAAACACAGATTGAAAACTTGTCATATGAGGAATCAGGTTTTTTACATTGGTCAATGAGCAACCATTTGACACGACTATCAGAATACTTACTTGGGTCTTGTCAAGCTGTTAGCTGTGTATCACGGTAACTAAAATACAGCCCTGTGACTACAGGTGAGGCATAAGTAGTAGGATTGTGGAATCTGCTTTCCACTTGTCTAAGAGTAGCACCTAATACTTACATATTATTTGACATCTTTCCACTGTGCAAACTGGTGTAGAGTTCATACTATGGTTCCACCTCTTCTATACTCTTCTATATACCCTCTTTGGGGCACCGAAAAGAAAGTCTCAGGGCTCCCCTGCGCTGAAGGACTGTGATTGTTCCTGACATTTGTCAGAAACACACACATACAAAAAGGGAAAAGGCTCCTTATACCCTTTCCGCTGTCAATACACGCACTCACGGTCCATCGACAATTTAACCCTATGTTTTCTAGTTTATGGATAATGCTACTTTAAAGATTCTTTCTCTTTACGTATGTCTTATTCTTTCTTTTATAGATGGACAAAAGAGGAAAAAATCCTTAAGAAAGAAACTGGATTCATTAGGGAAGGAGAAAAACAGAGACAAAGGTACAGTGAAGATTAAAGAAGCACACATTCTAGACTGAAATGTGTATTTTCTGCAATAGGACTGTGTTACCTAAACTGATAAATTACCTTATCATTTGTTCCGCAATGGAAAAAAACCACTATTTTATATTGTATATTTTTTGTCAGTACCATAATCCAGCTGCATTGTGTAAATAAACTTTAATTACACAAGCAATCTTTTTCCTAGCAAACAGAAATTATCATTATTGTTAAAAGAATGGCAAACTATCATTGCTACTGTACAGTCAGTTTCAAATAAGTTCAGTGTGAAACATGCATGGCGAAATTTTTGCGGAAGCCTCAAGTTGCACCCGGAGTTTTGTATTTGTAGATAATTGTGCTTCTAACATTATAGTCACTGTTTTAGAAGAGACTCTAGAAAAGCTGGCCTGGAATCAAAAACTACAATTATTAAAGTGTAGCATTGGCATTTAGCATGTTCACACCAATGCTGATATGCTAATTAACTGAAGGAGTGGAGCTTTGAAATGGCATTTTGTAACTAATATAGCTACTGAACCAGAGTAATTTTTTTAACTGTTTGTACTATTCTAGAAACAGCATATGTTTGTTTCTGTTTGTTTGTTTGTTTGTTTAATGCCTTATCAATAAGGCTCTAAGGTTTATTACATTAAGATTGCTGATAAATTTCAGGAAAAAATGAAATGCCTGTAATCATGTTGATTTTTAAAGATTTTTGTAATAGTTTCCCTATTGATTTTGGTTATTCAATAGCCTAACTAAATTATAAGCATTATTTGCTGAATATTTTAATGCAAATATACTTAATTTTCCTCACCTCACATCAAATTTCCAGCTTTTGGCCTTATTTATTTACCCATATTTTAATTTTTATACTTTTACAGGAATTTCTTAAAACCAAAATTCATCTTTAAAATAAACTTGAACAGATTATAGTGCAGTGCAGACTGTTACTTCACTCTGCTTTAGTGTGTTTTAATTAATTTCAGTTTTAATTTTCTTATGACTTCCTCACAGACTTGTACCTCTTCTATTCTTGAACTATTCAGCACTATATATATAAGCAGTCTACAGGCACACCAAATACAGCACCCAGGTGGAGGCCATTGCACCAAAAGACTATCATGTAACAAAGTCTTGGAGATACATGGAAAATGAGTGGTCTTATACTCTACTGAATCATGGATAGTTGATATTTCTAAATCTATTGCATTCAACAACATGAACCTAAGACTGGGTTACTTGCCTGCAAACATCCTCACTGGCTCTTGAAAGCTAACTATCTGTAATTGGAACTTGGTTTAAAATAATTCTGTTGATGATTTATGTGCCAGAATAGAATCCAGCTTACTCTCGTGCAGCTGTGTTGCTCTTGAGTGTTAAGAGAAGAAAAATTAGTAAAACCTTATATTTGTCACTAGGGGTAGCAGATGTAGCATTGAACACATACAGAGAATAGGTCAATTGTGTAAGAAGCTACCATTATAACATATTCCTTTTTAATGAAGAATAACTATACTTTTATTTCTTTCAGTGTGCGCTACCTTGTATATAACTTCATTAAATGCAATCATCCATCAAGTTGCTCAGCTTCGTAGTTTTTTTCCCACAGTCTTTTTTAGTCTTCAGTAAACTAAGTAATTTAAGTTTTGTGAGAAAAGTCTCTCTGCTATTCAGCCCATTTCCCAGATAGTTAATAAATAGATAGTAAACAACACTGGTTCTAGAACCGATTTGTGACATTCTTAACTTGTAAACTCCATATGCAAAAGGAACTGGCCACTTGTTCCTACATTCTGTCTTTGGACTCTTAACCAGTTTTGAGTGTGTGGCAGGATTTTATCTTTCACCCCAAGGGCTTGGAGCTTCTTTAATAGCCTCTTGAGAAAACCTTTATTTCAAAGCTTTTTTGAGAGTCAAAGGACTTGTCTATGCCTGTGTAGTGCATTAGTGTGCCCCAGCTGGGTTGCAGATTCCACTACGCACTATCTGTGTGAACTCCCCTGGCGCACACTAAAGGTTCCTTAGTGTGTACTGATGTAGGTCACGGTACTGTCAGAGTGCACTAGAGAACTTTTAGTGTGGACCAGCAGGGTCGACTCAGACAGTTAGTGTGTGACATGCTAGTGCACACGTAACACACCTTGTAAACGAGCCCTGAATAAATTGTGTCTACTTGTTCTCCTTTTGTCACTGTGCTGTTCTCTAGTGTAGTAGCTGATTAGAAAGGTGAATTATGTATTTTGATAATTGTTCAATTGCTTCTGTAGTGCCATCTAAAACTTTTATTTATCACAATTCTACTTCCAAAGTTATTTCAATGCCTCTTTTCTTTGGTAGAATACGTCATGAAAAGATAGCTTCTCACTTTTGTTACATTTAAATGCCTGCCCTAGGATTACTCTTTCCCTTAAATTTCACTATAAAAAAGATAATTTAAACAATTCATTTTGTTTCTTTGCATCACTCTAGCCTTTTAAAATGTTTCTTTATTGTGTATAAGTTTTTCATCCAACCACTGACTCTGTCAAGCTCCTACTGTACTTCTTAGATATTTGTTAATATTTGTTTCTATATATATAGCTTTATCTATATAGCTATATAAGATTTTTGTTCTTCAGATTTTCTACTTAGCTGTAGCATGTTACCTGCCAAAATTTTCCATTCTGTTAGCATCTCTTGGACTGGATTTTTGTTTTTTATTGGATATTTTTTGAATGCATCCTGCTATTTAGGGATGAATCATTGCCATAAGCAAAGGGCAACATATTGTTTGTGCTTATTCAATCTTGTTTTACTTACTTCCTGGTGTTCTGTAATATACATAATATCTTTAACTACACGTTTTTAACTGTTTCTTTGCTGATTCTATAGATTTTAATGTCTTATTTTTTTTCTTGAGACTGTTTCAAGCTTGTCTTTTTCTTCTTCTTCCCATCAAATACTCTATCTTAAAGTTAAGTATGAGAAGCCTATATATTCTGCTCCTGCAAAAATAATATACAGGGGAGCAACTTGTGGGGGAAATGAGCCACAGAGTCCCTATTTTCCATTATTCCTTCAGAGGCTGCTGGACTGATGAAGGTGACGGGTAGGTAGGCAATAACATTAAAAAAAGGAAGCAAAGAGTCAGGAGACCATAAGGATCCTGGTCCCCAGCTGTGGAGCGTGACTAGTGGAGCAGAAGGGTTCCTCCCTGCCCTGCTTTGCAGCTCCCTCTTAGCCTACAAGAGCAATAACCACTGCCCTAAGCTGTGCGCTGTGATTCTCTGGAGTGGAACCACAAAGCACTCATCACAAAGCACTCATTGCGAGTAGTGCTGTCCCTTTTGCTGCTGTTACATGTGGATTGGCTACTGTTTTGAGGAGTGAGCATGCTGCCCACTTTTCCTATTGGGACACCAGGTTGTGTATATATTGAACAGGGTGGGTGATGTGGCCTCAGAGGAGGAGTTGAGTCCTCATGGGGCTTAACCACTTTCCAATTCTATAGGTCTTCACTGTAGTTTCCTATGTGGATTTGCTCTCTCCTCCACTGTACATGGACCATATGGGCCACAGTAACTAAAATGTACCTCTCGGTATTGTCCCCCTCTGTGAGGGTGTGATTACGCTGTGATGACTATTAATAAGTCACACTTACTCCCCCAAACAATGGTCTCTGTATTGCTTGAGTTCAGTCATAGCTGACCTCCTTTCTATTATGCTTCACAGTGAACGGATTTTATCCTGATCTCTTGCATGATGTATTTTTAACAAGCCTTTCTACCATTTATTTTATAAAGAGAATGTCTCCCATTATCGGACAACTGATTGATTCATAACAAACACTCTGCTCTGTGTACATGGGCATGTTCACGCAAATGGGCTCATTCACAGTTATTTGTCCCAAGTTCTCCTGCGAGTAGTGATCCAACTAGCTTGCCTAAAAGATTGGCCTAGTGGCTCCATTCTTTGCATGATGGTCCCTATTGTATTCCATTGAGGGTTATGGGCATGCACCCAGAGCCAGAGCTTTTTAAAAGTAGTAGTGTCCGTTGGGCCACATATGCGCCCTTGTTTCACCTCATAGTATTGACCAAGGTGATAAAGAGCAGGGCGAACTGATCTTGCCCTGAATTCTTTCTCAGCACCCTATTGTCCCAGTCGGAGCTTTTGCTGTTCTCTTGTCCCTTGTGATACACTTCCCAAACTTTGCAAAAAAGGCTGTTTTATACTTGTACACACAGTAGGCGCTCAGAGTTACGAACACCTTGGGAATGGAGGATGTTCATAACTGAAATGGCCGTAACTCTAAGCAAAATGTTATGGTTCTTTCAAAAGTTTACAACTGAACACTGACTTAATACAACTTTGAAACTTTACTATGCAGAAGAAAAATGCTTCTTTTAGGAGCCAACTTAATTTAAATGAAACAAGCCCAGAAACAGTTTCTTTACCTTGTCAAATCTTTTTATTTTAACCAGCCCTTTATTTTTTTTAATAGTTTATGTTTAACACAGTACTGTACTGTATTTACTTTTCTTTTTCGGTCTCTGCTACTGCACTGTCTGATTGCGTACTTCCAGTTTCAAATGAGGTGTGTCTTTGACCAGTCAGTTTGTAATTCTGGTGTTTGTAGCTCTGCGGTACTACTTATAGTTAGTGTTTCATTGTTTTTGTAGTTGTTTTTAGTGTGAGCAGTAGTTTTCCAGGGCTAGAAAGGAAGCACGGTTAGGGCAAGGAAGGAAATAACACAGGGAAAGCAATGTGTCTAGGTTTCCAGAACACCCATTACGTCTAAATTATGACTGGTGTTTATGTGGGTGCAAAGAGCCTTCCCCTATCTGGAGCATCCTCTGTGCAAAACCTGCCTCAGTTGCAGACCATGGACTTTGAGGAGCCCAAGTATAGTTACCGCTGTGTGTAACTGTGAACAGTGCCTCAAAAGGAGCAAAGAATGGAAGGGAGAAGGTAAGGCCTTGCTCCAAGCACTATGGTACTTCTCCTTTTGCTCTAGCTGTTAGGGCAGGTCAGGCACACTGTGGAAAACAGGCTTGTTTTTCCAAGAGGTATAACTCTCTCCTTGATTTCTCCCAGATGGTGCATCCCTGTACTGTACTTAACAGACGGATGTGCCCTAGAGATACAGTCTAGCTTTATTTATCAAAGGGGCACAATAATAACTATCTTACAGTAGTGTGTGGTTTAGTCAGGATATTTCAGGACCTGATCTAGTTCTGTGGCGGTTCTACTCATTTAACAGCAGATGATATATATGCTTTTATTACATCTGCATGAGTGAAACTAGCAGTAGCCAAGTAAATTCCAATGTTTTCTATGGTCATCACAGGCAGCAAAATAAAACTAAATGCTCTTTAATCAGATTTATATCTGTTTTGTCATTTTTGGCAGCTACGTCTGACATCATTTAATTAAAAAAGAAAAAGCTCAAAACCTGAAATACCTTTTTTGTTTATTTTTACTGCTTTGTGTGACTCATTGCAGCAGGGTACAACAAATGTTGTGAGATGTGAAAAACTAAACATTAGAGCGAGCACTCCACCCAGAAACTGCAGTCAGTATTTTCAGCTTCTACCAGTGTCCTCGTCTTTCTCTTCTCCTCCTTTTTGTCGTTGTAGTCACTCTAGCCATCCACCTTGTTGTCTGTGTGTGTCCCTAAGCATTTTCCAAACATTGCGTTTTGCTGCTGACAATGAGAGTGCTCAGTCTGCGAGGATAATAAAATGTTGTTGTCGATCTGAATGAACAATTGTCAGGATGCTACGCATGCTGACAGTTGAGAGCTTGTTCCCTTGCATATTCACTTCTAATTTTGATGACTTGAGAAATAGAGGTTTTCATCTGTCTTTAGACAGTGATATGGATCCCTTTTTTCAGTGTGCACTCATGCATTCCAGAGAGAGATGCCTCCTGGAAAGGATTTCTCCTGCAAAGTTTTTATCAGTGAGCTGATTCTTTGCTCCCTCTCCCACAGCCTGCTCTTAAAAAAATATAGTGAGATATTTTCCTTGGACACTAATTAGAACCACATAATACAATTCAGAAGGTACATGCACAGTGACATCATTGAAAGGGTTTAAGTCTCTGAAATGTGGTGTGGTAGTTTTGTTTTACTTTAATATTTTTAGGCTTCCAAAAACACTAGGGAAGGACTTTGAAACTTTTGCTCTGTTCAGCAACTGAGAATTATCTGATTTGCTTGTGTTTCTGTGTGGAATGTAAATATTTAGCCTCATGAACCCCAATGAGGGTGTACCTGGTAGATTTTTTTTTTACTAAGGGCCCTGCTGTTTATTTCTTGAGAAAATGCACTTCTGTTTGATTTGATTTGATTTTTGCAGCCAGAAATTCTGGAAACCTTCTTTTTCCATGTTTATTTTCCACCCATTCTCTGTGAATGTAAAAGCATTTCTTAGGCCCGGTCTACACTTACCTTTGCGATTCGACGGCAGTCGACGGGAGGTACGCAAGTGATGTAAATCACTTGCATATCTCCCGTCGACTTTGCACCGTCTCCTCCACGCGCCATCCACACTGCGCTGTGTTGAAGGGAACAGTGTTCTCTTTGACACAGCGCTACGCCACTTATCGGGGTGATTTTCCTGCCTCGCTTGCTGGTCTACACAGACCGCTCAGTTGATCCAGAGCAATCGATCTGACGGCAGCGAATTTGCCGCCTTCGGTGTAGACCCAGCCTTAGTGTTTACAGTTACACTGCTTCCAGTAATAATTCACCCTATGTTGTCAGGATGCCTTGGCTTATCCTAAGGGGAGAAGAGTTCCATAATAAATATAAAAAGTGGATTTTCATTATAGTGTCCCAGAAATACTTTTGGTTCAGGCTTTGTCAGTGCTGTATTGTGCTTTGTTTTATTAATTTTCTAAAACCTGCCTCTTATGTGCTCTAAACATCTGAACAATTTTAAAAACCACATTGTGCCACTTTTGTACTAATGTCAACTAAGAACTTCTGTGATGCCTCATTTAAAAAAAAATCAAAATCCTTCCCACAGAAAAAAGCCGAGTAAATAAAAAGGCCTTACCTCATGCCTTGAAGGTCAATGAACTGAGACCAGCTAGCAAAGTTCCAGTTGCCGATTCTTCACTGAGAACACTTTGGGTGAAATCTTCACTTCACTTCAGTGAAGTCAGTGGGAGTTTTGTCATTGACTTCAGTGAAGCCAGAGTTTCACTACACCTCCAGTATTCAGATACTTGAATTTAGTTCTTCAAGTGATTGCACATGTCCATTCCATTGTAGGTATGTTCACACCTCATGCATGGTTGTCGGAAATTTTTCCCTCAGTAGTATCCATCAGGGCAGCATGAGCGCCCTCTGGTGCCTCGCACCATGGCACGCAGGTATAAAAGGCTGTGCTGCACCCAACTTAGCTTGGTTCCTTCCTACCACCAGGGATGGTTACTGGAGCTCTGATCTTTGTACCTCCAAGTCTTCCCTTTTATAGTGTGTGTAGTACCTGTGGAGTTATTTTTTGATCTAGTGTACAACAAATCTCAGTACCCCAAATCACAAAGCAAATTGCAGTATGTCGCAGGACGCAAACCTCAGTACATTAGCCAATTTCAATTGTTGACCAGCTGGAGAAGTGAGTTCCTGAGCTGAAGGCTCCTCTCTAAGCACATGTTATCAGCCCCATATTTAAAGCTGATACCTCAAGCACCTCAGTAGATCTTAACCACAGGGCTTCTTAGATCAAAACCAGCACTTTTTGAATTGCACCTCAAAACTAACTTGAAGGTAGTGCAGACTCCAAAGCACAGGAATAAAATATGTAACCCATAGTTCCTCGGGACTCTTCTCTATTTCCTATAATGGAATTAGCAGCTGTTCTACTGTCTAGAGCACAAATGTTCTAAGATCTTATTAGTTTGCCCTACCTAAGAGCCTGACAGCCACATTTTGTACTAGCTGAAGCTTCCATTTGATCTTTAAGGTAGTTTTTTTGGAGCAGATCATATTGCACTAATCTAGCCTTGATGTAACACTGGTGTGGATCACTGCAGGGTCTGCATGTGAGAGTAATGGGCACCATCTCTTGGTCAGCAAAGAAAAATACATTCTGATTACAGCTGCTGTAATGAGACCTTGAGATTGCGAACCGGTTTGATAACAGGCAGGTTAATTTCCTCAAATGAGGGCAAACTTATTAGTTTTGCCAGTTCCTTAAAGTAATTCCCACTTCCAACCAGCATCATTTTCCTCTTATCTAGCCTGAACTCAAGCCAGCTGGTTTTCATCCAAGTCTCCTGCTCTGCCAGACATTGAGAAATCAGAGAAGTTTAAGATCCTCTGAGGGGGAGGCATACAGCAGACTACCACCAGTTTATTAATGTCACAGTAGACCATAGCTCTTGAAAATCTCCCCAATAGCTGTACATACATGTTGAACAGGTGGGGTGACAAGATCAAACTCCAACACTGAGGACCTTGGAGGAGGAAGAATGTTGCCCCAAAGTAACTTTTGTGATCATGAAAGACTGGAGCCATTTTAAGGCAATTCTTCCTAGCCCAGTCAAGGTCCCAAATTCAGATTAGTAGCATTCCATGATCAACAGTGTCAAGGTAGAGCTAGTATTATCATCTGACCTCCATAACCATGAGATCATTGGACAAGAGATCAATGCTGTTTCCAATCCTAAGCAGAAATGACTGGGAGCCAAAAATTGGAACGTATCATTTACTGCAGAAGTTAGACCAAACCAATTTCTCAGTTATTTTCCTCAGAAAGGAAGATTTCTCCTGCTTTGAGCAGGGGATTGGACTTGATGACCTCCTGAGGGCCCTTCCAACTCTAATATTCTATGATTCTATGATTTTGAAGAGGCAGATGAATGAAGAAGACAGGAGGAAAGGAGAGTAGGACACTGTAAGATGCAGTAGAATGACAGACTGTAGAGGGCCACTCTGGGAGCAAAGAGAACAATTTGGAGACAGGAAACTTGGGCAGAATGAAGGTAAAGTCAGGACGGCAGAATACTGAGAGGAAGGAGAATGTGGGGGATAAGAGTCTGATGGGGCAGGAGAAGGATTGGAAAATGAGGAGGACACAAGAGAAGGATAGAGATGGAAACTGAAAAAGGAACGAATGATATCTCCGCCACTGAAAGGGATTATGATTGGCTAAATGATGTCCTCCATTAAACAGAAGAAGGGAGGTCCATTTGATGTGTGTGTCTTTTGAAGCTGAACTTCAACTTGAAATGTTTGCCTACAAATTGGGGGCCCTCAGTCAGAAATAATCAGAATCAGAAGACCAATAACAATACTATTCATTTATTTTTAAAATCTTATGATTTTTAAGTTGATCTGAATTGGGGGTGAAGGATGAACTGACTCACAATTCTTTGAACTCTTAGAGTTGGCAACTCTTGATTAGCACTTAAATATTCTGGTGTGGTGATATTTTTACTTGTTCTAAATTAAAAGCTACTAGTTTTGAGATGTCATTCAATATATTGGTCTTCTCCAAATTCACTCGATGTGAGTGGATCATATTCCCAATTTAGTTTAGTCTGGCCACTAAATTGGTTTGTGTCTTAGCATTCTTTACTTCTAAAGCGTGGTGGTGATGACTAACTGGAGGAAAACAGAGTCTCTATCTCCTTAGGTCTGATAATACAATAATACTTTCATTAAAGATTATGGGAGTACGCTTTTTTCCCAATGCCTTGTTAAAATGTCAATGAAAATGCTATGACTACAGAAGGTGTTCTACAAAATGCAGCTAGGCATTTGGTTCTAACAGGAAGTCTGGTAGAGACAGGACAGTTCCAAAAAGTCTGACAGAAAATGCATTTATAGGAATTTCTTCTTGTCCTTTTGCTTTTAAAGCTGGAATTGCTTCCTCTGCATCCCTGCTTTTGTTGTGTGGTATATGCCAAATTCCACTTTGATATATATGGGTTCAAAGCCAATAACTTTAGTGGAGCTGCACCCACTTTCACCATTGATGAATTTATCTCAAAGACTTGATAGGCACACAGCAATGGCTTTTTACGTTTTGTAAAAGCAACTGGACTGAACCAATCGCTCTAATAGACAAATGAACTGACTCCGTTAATCCCAAATGGCTTGTAGCTCCGAAGGTTAATGATGACACTTTAAATGACAATGTTGTTAACCAATTCCAAACATCTTAGGGACTTTTGAAAATGTTACGCTAAGGCCTGGTCTGCACCATTTTCCCATCAGTATGACTATGATGGTTAGGTGGGTGATATCCTCCCATACCTCTGAGGTTAAAACCCCTAGTGCAGAGGCAGTTATATTGGTACAAAAGTACCTTATACTAGTATAGCTTATTCCTCTTTCCATATGGAAATAGCTATAGCAACATAAAGTACCATTACACTAGTATAACTGTGCCCACAGCAGGAGGGTCAGACTGCTTCATCTATACTGGCATGGTTAAGGCAGTATAACTTTTGTGTATAAACAAGGCTGAAGTGTTTTTTCCAGGGTCACACAGGGAATACGTGACAGAGCTGGGAACAGAATTCACATTCCCTGGAAGCCTAGTATAGTGCCTTAACCACAGGCTATGCTTCCTCTGCGCTGTGCTGCTAGTATATTGTTCTCTGGGAGTTGTTATTGTGAGGGGACTGTTACCGTAATGAGATTGCTGTATAGTTGAAGATTGTCCAAGACACTAAGAGCGTTGGATGATAGCTCTTTTTAGAAGTTTAGTAAAAAGTGAAAGAAATGTAACAAATAAATAATAATAAATATCATATTGGTGTTGCAGAATTCATACCCCAGGCTTTTGGAATGCCCTTGTCCCAAGTGATTGCTAATGATCGGGCCTACAAACTCAAGCAGGATTCTCAGCGAGAAGAGCAGAAGGATGTGTCAGACTTTGTAGCTTCTCTTTTACCGTTTGGAACTAAAAGACAGAACAAAGAACTCTCAAGCAGTAACTCATCTCTTAGCTCGACCTCGGAAACACCAAATGAATCCACTTCCCCTAACACACCAGAGCCAGCTCCACGTGCCAGGAGGAGGGTAAGTTTACCCACAACAGCTTAATGCACAATGGGGAACTTGCTGGGGCCTCAGGCTCTGGTCAGCACCAAAAATTAAGCTTGTAGAAAATGGTATCTGTTAGACCACTTTTAAATAAAGCTGTCTGCGGTTCAAGCCAGCCCTGGTTAATGATGGAAATTTTAATCTTAATAATTAGCCTTCTTTCCCAATTGGGAACAAGATGGAAAATGTGAGATTATTACAACACCATAAGGGACATGAGGCTTTCAGTTTTCCTCCACTTTGGTTGGAATTGGCCTGTCCAGTTCTGCAAGCCCTGACCGCATATATTTTTTCCAACTGGTGCTGGTAGATGGACTACACATATGTGATTGATGTTCATAAGGATTGGTATTCTTATAAAATTAGAAATTAATCTGACTGTTAGCATCCACTAATAAAAATCATTATGGCCTGATTAGGGTGTCACATACCTCAGAGTAAATCAGAAGTAATTCCATTAAAGGTAGTGAAAATAATGCTAGGATAAACCAGGTGTGAGATCCAGATTGGGCCCTTGGTGGCAAATCATGCTTCTGCTGTTGCAGCTTGTGGAGGGTTTCCTTGGGAGCAGAACAAGTACGGCTCTGTGGCATGAGGTGGGGACAGGATTCTAGGGTAGCACAGGGCTGCACTTTCCATGCTATGCAGAAGATGATTGCAGAGAAAGATTCCTCCCTTCACTGCTCACATCTCTGTAAAGCCCAGCACAGCTTTCCAGGCCATGCGCTTGTCAAAAACTTTGGGCATTGGGACCTGACCCAACTACAGCTGATGTCAATGGGAGTTAGATCTAGTCCTTAGTGCCTACATTGAAATAGAGTGTCACTTCTGCATGTGGGAGATGGATATCTGATAAGCCTCTGATTTGTGTAGTTTCATCCTTTGTGTTTTATAACTTAGTGCTGTGTTCTAAACTGATGCAATATTGCAATAAAGTAGATAATGTCTTAAATCAACATTCTGTTGTAAATGCTCTTCAGATTGGCTTTTTTATATGGAAAAATGAGTAGAAAAATGTAAACCTGCTTACTAATCTAAGTGTTGGGGATACCAGAGGAGCTAAGGAAAAAAAAAACATTCCTGAGGAATCCTCACGTGCCTTCGCTCTTCTCTGCCTGCCCCAATCAAAGTTTCTTAGGGGAAATATTGTATGGGACTCTGTAAAATACAGGGTTAACAAAATAAAATTGGATTTTATACAGTGTTTGGTACAGTGTATTCCAAAGTACCACAAGCAATAAGTTAGATTCCAGTAGTACAATTGTACTGTAGTACAATTACAGTAAACAAGACAGTAATTTAGTAGTATGTCATATGCAGCCATAGTCATTGGAACCTGTTTTAATGAGAGAGAAAATTATTGACCAGGAGATGAGAGCCATCCCTTACTCCTTTTCCAAAAGTGCAGTGAAATATTTAATTTCCACTTTATCAGCCATTCGAGATGAGCAGAAGAAATTTAGCTTTAATCTTTAATTGAAAAGAAGCACCCCTGCTAGCGCTAAGTTCCTAACAGTCTGTTTTTGACACCTTGTTGGCATGATGGCAGCCAGTACTTCAGCTTGCAGGGTGTTTGTGGCTGAGGTTTCAATACGCAGGCATGATGATGTAACATCATATGGTTCACCTAAGAGAAAAATAAAAGAGTAGCCTAAGGCAAGCCGTTGAAATAGAAGCAGCCCAAATTTTTCTATGTAGAATATATTTGAATTATTAACTATAACATTACATTTCTCTTTCATCTTTAACGTCTACACTTCATTAAGTCAATCTAGTCCATTCCCCAGTCATTGTTGGAGTATTCCTTTCAGGATATTCTACAGTGCCTTTTCCAGTCTACTTTTATATGTTGCCATTGATGGGGCTTCCAAACTTCTCCTTTGGGAGGCTATTCCACATTCAGGCTTTTCACTGTCAGGTAGTTTTTCCTAATTTTCAGTCTAAATATCCCCTCTCAGTTTTGTCTCATTACTTCTATCATAAATAATTCCATTCCTTCTTTCGTGTTAAGAAGGTATCTTAAGATTTCTGCAGTTGGTTGTTGTGTCCTCTCTCAGTCATTGCTTAGTGAAAATGAAAAAGATATTATCAAGAAATCTATGAAGTATTGGGGGAGGGCTTTTTGTTAAATTGCTGAGATTGTACACTTGTTACCATATTTTAAATTGTGTTTTAAAGACTTTACGTCATGTTGTTTAATCTTTTATTCAAACTCCTTTAAAATGGGACAGATTAATTTATATATTAGATTTTAGCCAAGTCCTGTATAAATTCCCAAATATCTATTTATGTTGCAGCTATATTTCAGATTTAGTTCAGGGTTTTTGCTTTCATGAGATTTGGTAATAGCCTATCGCTCCCCATATATGGTCATCCGCATTGCGTATTACTTCTGGCAGGACACTCCTTGTGCCTTCATAAAAGTATGGTATAGTTTTCATACTGCACCTCAGCTCCAGATTTGGAAATAAATGCTCAGATGCAGAAGGAAACTTGCAGTTGAGGTGTTCTTGTCCTATTACTCCCATCACTTTTTCACCTGGAAGATATTTTAGCAGCATCACCGATGAAAAGAGAAAGTATTGGAGGCTGTTCCATTCCATAATACAGACTCTAGGTACTATGCATCTTACATTTTATCTGCTGGGCAGTGCACACTAGGAGTCGCAAAGTTCTTCAAGTGCTTGCTCATGTCCATTCCACCATAGGTTTGTGCGCGCCTCCGTGCATGGTTACCCAGAACTTTTTTCTGCTTAGCAGATCCCATAGGGCCGGCTCCAGCGCCCCCTAGAGCCCCACGCACATGCTGTGGTATACGAGGCGCTGCCAGCCCTATGCCCCTTCAGTTCCTTCTTTCCGCCTGTGATGGTTGTTGGAACTAGCCTTGCTCACAACAAGTACTATCCCCTTTCTTTAACAGACTTGTTTCATATTCTGAGGTTAGTTTTATTTAGTTAAGTGTTGTTAAGTATAGTTAGAGATAAGACAGTCCTTGCGGGGACTCTGCACGACCAGGCCATGCCTGAGTTGCCGGTCTTCAAGCTGTGTGCCTCCTGTGGGAAGGCCTTCCCACTCAGCGACTGCCGTGACTGCTGCCTTAAGTGCCTGGGGAAAGCTCACAGAAAGGACAAATGCAAGATCTTCAGGCCTTTCAAACCGAGGACTCTAAAGAACCAAGAAATCTGGTTGAAAGCCCTGTTGATGTAGGCAGCGCTCTGCCCGGCATCCAAGCCGACGAAGCGTGACTTTGGTACAGAGAGCACCATTGGTGCCGCCCTCCACTTGGCGCCGTCGACACCGGATGCTTTTTGGGCAGCAAGATCCTTGTTGGCCTTGCCTATGCCACCTACATGCCCCCTCTGCCAAAGGAGAAGGGGCTGGTGTCACGGGGGTAACCTGCATTGGGTCCCCCTGAATGGCAGTGGAGATCCCCGGTATGGGGAGGAAGATCTCCCGCCGGACTGTCTCCCAGGGTAGAACAGAGCCACTCCTCTAGTAGTCGCTCCAGGTTGGCGTTGTTGAGCTGACCTGCCCCGTCACAGGATGTGGAGTCTCCCTTTTGGCGCCAACATCGTTCCCTGGCACCTGAGGCAGCGCATGCCAGGAGGCGGCACCAGTTGAGGTCTGCCAGGAGGCGCTCTGACAGCTCCCGTTCCAGATCTCTGGCACTGAGGAGTTCGCCTGTACCCAGACAGCGCAGAACCTAGTTGCCGCTGGAGGATCTGGCACCAATGAGTTTGCTGCACCAAGGTGGCGCAGAACCCAGTCATCGTAGGAGAACCCGACATTGCAGAGTTCATGGCTCGGAACATGGTTACTGGAGTCTGGCTTGGTACCAAAGAGTATGGGACGGCGCCAACCTCAGTCACCGAAGGTGTCTACAGAGCCAAGGGCAAGAGGCAGTGGAAATCATTGGTACTAAGAAGATGCTCCGGTATCTCTAGCTCTCCGGAGTGTGCCCCCACTCGTAGACACCGCTCGCGGCGACGGAGACAGTCCTCATCGTCCTCCAAGTCGGAGGCGTCGAGAGGGTGGTCCCCGGCACAGAAGGGTGCCCAGGACCAAGGACAAACATGGCACCACCAGTCCAGGTCTGACTCAGATGCTTCGGGGTCTCCTGAGGGGACAGTCGTCGGGCAAGTCAACGCTCCCACAAAGTGTCAGAGCCCGTGATGCAGTTAGCCCTGGTTTGGGCCCAGGGACAATTGCTGCAACAATGCCTTATTGGACCCCATGGGATATCCAGGTGGGGCCGGAGCCCCAATCCATTAAATCATTGGGGGTGCAGTCTGTTCCTCCAGCACAGGAGAAGGCCCATCAACAACACTCCTTGGACAAGGAGTTGGACCCCCTGGTGGGAACCTCAGTGAGTACAATCCTTCGCCAGGAGGGGACACGCTCACAGGCTGCAACTCTGCAGTCCTCTTCATGCCCACCTGATGAGGCAGTCTCCCGGTATCACTCTGCACCACTGTAGGATTTCAGGGTGCACCCGGAGCTGCTCAAGAGGGTGGCCTCCAACCTGGGACTGGAGGTGGAGGAGCTAAAAGAGGCCGCAGATAGCCTCTTTAATGTGCTGACAATGGCTACCCCTTTGTGACTCGTCCTCCCAGTTCACAAAGGGGTCCTTAAGATTGTGAAGGCCCTGTGGCAAATCCCTTCCTCGGTTGCCCCTACGTCAAAGGTGGCCGAGAAGAAATATTACGTCCCAGCCAAGGGCTTTGAGTATTTGTTCACACATCCCACCCCAGGAACCCTGGTAATAGACACGGCTAACCAGCGAGACAGGAAAGATCAACTCCCAAGAACAAGGACAATAAAAAACTGGTCTTGTTTGGGAGAAAGATTTATTACACGGCAAGCCTTCAGTTTAGGATTGCCAACCATCAGGCCTTCCTGGGCAGACATAATTTCAACCTGTGGAACTCCCTCAGGCGGTTCACTGAGGCCCTGCCCCAGGACCAGACTGCAGACTTTAATGCTATCGTGGAGGAGGGAACTGCGGTAGCTAGAGCAGCACTCCAGACATCCTGTGAGGCTGTTGACTCAGTGGGCAGGGCCATAGCCTCTGTCATCTGTATGCAAAGATGCTTGTAGCTGCGATCCTCAGACCTGTCACAGAACCTGCAACAGTCCATCCAGGACCTCCCCTTTGATGAGTTGGCCCTATTCTCGGACCAGACCGATGCCAAGTTGCATGGTCTGAAGGACTCCAGGGCCATGCTTCACTCCCTGGGCCTTTACATGCTCCAGTTTTCCAGGCGTCAGTTATGGCCCAAGGCGCAGCAGCAACCAAGGCCTCTGCCCCGGCCTTTTCAACTCTATAGGAATAGGGGGTTTAGAAGGAGAGATCAGCCCCCCATCTCATTCTCAGTTCTCCGGCAGGGGCCCTTCAGGAAGTCAGGTAATCAGAGGAGACAATTTTGATGGTGCACCTGAGAGTGGCGCCCCGACTGCTCTCCTGGATCCGCCTCGCCCCTTCCTAAACAGGTTAAGACCCTTCTATCCCAAATGGGCAAAGATCACTTCAGACCATTGTCCTTGGGATTGTCTCATGGGGCTATGCCCTACAGTTTACATCTACCCCCCTCCACAACCCTCCCCCTCTGTCCCTCTTCAGGGACCCTCTCACGAGCAGCTCCTCATCAGGAGGTGGACACCTTCCTCAGTCTAGGAGCGGTGGAAATGGTCTCTCAAAGCAAAAGGGGGAAAGGTACTATTCGAGGTACTTCCTCATCCCCAAGGCAAAGGGGGGTCTGAGACGCATATTAGACCTGCAGCGTCTAAATAAATATGTCAATCAACTCAGATTTTGCATGGTCTCCCTAAATTCCATAATCCCTTTCCTGGATCCAGGAGACTGGTATGCCGTCCTCAATCTCAATACTTTCAGTTGTCTATCTTCCCCTGCTACAGGCATTTCCTTCACTTCATGGTGGCTGGCTCCCACTATCAGTTTACAGCCCTGCCCTTTGGTCTATCTTCAGCTCTCAGGGTGTTTGCGAAGTGCATGGCGGTAGTGGCTGCCCACCTGAGACAAAAGGGTGTGCAAATTTTTCCTTACCTGGACGATTGGCTGATCAGAGGCAGGTCCAGGTCCCAAGTGCAGGACAGCATGACCCTCACTTGCTCTCTCTGCCGCAGGTTGGGGCTACTCATAAACAAACAGAAGTCCACATCGACCCCAGTGCAACACACAGAATTCATTGAGCTACCCTGGACGCTTCCCAGGCCAGAGGCTTCCTGCCTCAGCCACATTTCGAGGCGACGGTCTCTATCATCTCCCAGCTGCGCTGATGCCCCATGACAACAGCCAGGCACTGCCTACAGCTGTTAGGCCACATGGCGGCCTGCACATACGTAGTGAGACTAGCTCACCTGAGGCTCAGACCACTTCAGGCATGGTTGACCTTGATATATGTTCTGAGCAGACACCCTTTGGACCGGGTGGTCAGTTCCCCCCACCTGTCTTAGCCTCCCTATGCTGGTGGCAGACTCCCATGGCAGTGATGAAGGGCGTTCCATTCAGGGAACTAGTCCCATCGGTTACCCTAATTTCTTGTGCTTTGGATATAGAATGGAGAGCCCACATCAGCGCCAACCTAGGGGCTCTGGTCAAGGGAGGAGAGGTGCCTGCACATCAACATGAAGGAGCTGAGGGCCATTTGCCTATCATGCAAGGTGTTCCTCCGATGCAGGCAGAGTGGTGCAGGTGCTGACGGACAACACCGCAGCCATGTTTTACATAAACAGGTGGGGAAGGCGTGCTCCTCAGCCCTCTATGAGGAAGCTATCTGTCTGTGGGACCTTGCCATGAGGCACGATTTCCACCTGCTGGGGGTGAAGAATGATGAGGTGAATCACCTCAGTGGGTCGTTTCTACCCCGCCACAACTGGTCGCTACACCCAGAGGTGGCAGCCATGATCTTCCAAAAGTGGGGAGTTCCCCACTGGACCTGTTCGCATCAGCCCGAAACATGAAGTGTCCGAAGTTCTGCTCAATCCGGGGTCATGAGACCGAGTCGATTTCTGATGTGTTCCTCATCGACTGGACGGGGACCCTCATGCACATGTTCCTGCTCATTCCACTCCGGTTCAAGGTCCTGCTGAAAATAAAAAGGGACAGAGCACACGTTATACTGATTGCTCCCGCCTGGCCAAGACAGCACTGGTTCAGCATGCTGCTGGACCTTTCAATCGCCCCACCCATGGAGCTCCTGAGGTGGCACAACCTTCTATCCCAGGACAATGGTCACCTGTTGCACCCAGACCTAGACTCCCTGCACCTCATGGCCTGGAGGCTCTGTGACTGATGGAGGGAGAGAGAGCCTGCTCGGTGCAGGTCCAACAAGTTCTGCTTAGCAGCAGGAAGCCGCCTACACAGGTCATACATAGGGTTAAGTGTAGACGGTTTACCTGTTGGGCAGAGTCCTGGGGTATTCCACCCAGCCTCTCGCCTATATAGATGATCCTGGAGTACCTGCTCCAGCTAAAGCTCCAGGGTCTGGCGCTGGCCTCGCTGAAGGTTCACCTGGCGGCCATTTTGGCCTTCTATCAGCTGCTAGAGGGGAGATCGCTGTTCTCCTATCCCATGTCAGTCAGGTTCCTCAACGGGATGTACAGGCTTTATCCGCAGGTCTGTGACCCAGTGCCTCCCTGGGATCACAGCCTAGTCCTCTCGAGAGTCACGGGGCCCCCCTTTGAACCAATGGTTTCATGCCCTCTGCTCATGCTTTCTTGGAAGGTAGCCTTCCTAGTGGCCATTACCTCAGCTAGGAGGGTCTCCGAGATTAGGGCCTTGACCTTGGAGCCCCCTCATACAGTATTCTGTAAGGATAAGGTGCAGTTGAGTCCGCATCCAGCCTTCCTGCCAAGGTGGTTTCCCAATTGCATTGTAATCAAGATATTTTTCTCTCCTTGTTTTTTCTCAAACTGTTCTCAGTTCAGAGGGGGAGAGGAGATGGCATTTGCTGGACGTGAGGTGAGCCCTGGCCTTCTACATCGAGCATACAAAGCTGTTCTGGAAATTCACACAGCTCTTCGTTGCAGTGGCTAACCGGATGAAAGGCTCACCTGTCTCCACCCAGTGCATCTCCTCGTGGATTACATCACGCATCAAGTTCTGCTACAAGCAGGCAAGGGTGCTACTTCCAGGAACCATCACAGCACTCTCAACCAGAGCTCAAGCCTTGTCTACAGCCTTCCTGGAGAGAGTGCCACTGCAGGACATCTGCAAAGCCACCACCTGGTCATCGGTGCATACCTTCACATCCCACTATGCCATCATCCAGCAGGCAAGAGAGGATGCAGAATTTGGCAGAGCGGTTCTGAGGGCAACTCACCGGTAACTCCTACCCACCTCCAAAGGTACTGCTAGTTAGTCACCTATGGTGAAATGGACATGAGCAAGCACTTGAAGAAAAAAACAAGGCTACTTACCAATAACTGCTGTTCTTCGAGATGTGTTGCTCATGTCCATTCCATAGCCCACTCCCCATCCACACTGCTGGAAAGAAGGGACTGAGGGGGTGTAGGGCTGGCAGTACCTCTTATGCTCGGGGCAGCAGGGGATGCCAGAGCCGGCCCTACAGAATCTGTTAAGGGGAAAAAAGTTCTGGGTAACCATGCATGGAGGCATGCACACATCTATAGTGGAATGGACATGAGCAACATATCTCAAAGAACAAAAGTTACTTGTAAGTAACCTTGTTTTTCTTTTCCCAATTTGTATAGCAAAGTAAATGGTCAAGTATGTATTGAAGATACAAGCAGCAGTGCAATCTTGTCAACATCTGCTAATTTGCTTCGACCTTGACCTGGAGGGACTATCACCAGGAATGAGAGTCCTTAATTTTAGATAGTCTAGTCAATCCTTGGCCTCTCTGCTTAAGCTCCTAACAAGGGCACCTCTTAGTGTCAGGTGTGGTGATGTTGGGGCATGCGCTGTGAACATTAATCCATCACGAGTCTAACTGAAACCACCTTTGTTGCTTTTTCTTTGTAGGAACTTTGTGGTGGGATCCTACAGGTTAGAGTCTGTGGGCCAAAAAGACTATTGTCACTAGGTAGTGCAACTCCATTGGCTTCAGTGGAGCTTCACCTGCTTATGATTCTGGCCCTATATTAAGGCATTATCTATGCCAAAATGCACTGAAATAGTGTAAGCACAGTCCTGTCTCTTTTATTACCCAAGTTATGTAATGGGAATAAACTTTCTTCTGAGATGGCAGAGTTAAATAGATTACTGGATCTGCAGTAGTGATGGTGATTGTGGGTGGGGGTTTTCAATAGCTTTCAGTGTTAACCTAAATCTGCTCCCATTGCAGTCCATGGGAATTTCACTATGTCCTTCAACAGGAGCAGAGTTCAGCCAAATCTGAACATTTTTTAAACTCTCATCCTACACTGTTGGTGTTTTAGAACAAGCTCTCCATTGTAAGCCCAATTTTGAAACCCCCTGTGTCCAAAATCCTCAAAATAAAGTAATTTCCGTTTGCAGTTTTGAATTTGTGGTCTCTAGCCAGTGAATATTTATCTTTTTGATTGGGAGGAATTGAGGGGAGTCAGGCAAATCATTTCTGAGAGAGTGAAACTGAAAATTGAGGTGAAGTTGACTTTATGAAAGTTCTTGTAATCATTTTTGTAATACCGAATCTCAAAAAAGAATTGGTCTAGCAACTTCAAGGTTGTTTTAATCATAAATCTTCCATGAGCTCTAGGGACAGGACTATTTCTGATAAGGTCAGATGCTTATTTTAGGTGTTGTTAGTGAAAGATTTTAACATTTTCAGGTCCCAGTGGACATTATAAGTTTGTCCATGGGCTAGAAACATTTATAAAGTTCAGTCGTGGGCTGATGGAGAATTGTAGCAGGAAATTTTTTAATTTCTGTCAGCTGAACTGCTCAGGTTCTATGGGTTTACACATTCTGCCAAGAATTTGTTTACTCTGTCAGCAGAGTATCTTGCATTCTAAGAGGTACAAGGGTTTCCAGCAGAGTATTTGATCTGAATTCTACATTGCCTTGTGTTCCATAGAACAACATGTACTGAGTTCTTTCACACTGCATTTTTAGTTACAAAAAAATACTTTCTCTGTAACAGACAAAAAATAATTTACTGTAGATGTTTTTTTATCAAGGTTTTAAAATCTGTAAATAAAAAAGGAAATTACCATACCAACCTTAATTAAGAAACAGTTAAGATCGCAAATAAATGTCAGTGGAATTAAAACAAAATATTATGATGTTCTTTGTTAAAAAACTTGGTTTTTCAAATGTGATTGTGATCTGCAAGCTTAACTGTAGCTGGGCAAAGGAATTTAAACAGGATGAGTCTATGGGATGTAAAAATTTTATAGGGATGTTAGAGAGACAAGATGGGTGAGGTAATATCTTTTTTTGGATGTTTTATCCAATAAAAGATACTTCCTCACCCACCGTGCCTCTCTAATGTCCTAGGCCAACATGGCAAGAGCTAACACTGCCTAGGGATTTTTGTTTTTGGGACTAGCTGACCTTCATATTTAGGTGTCAAATTTTAGAAGTGTTTTATCTCTTGTGCCTTTTTCAATGGATGAGAGGTTGTGTCTTCCTTTCTCTCAAAAACGTATGTATTTAAAGATTTCATTAAGACGTTAAATGTTTTAAAAAACATTTAGAATAGAAAAGACAGAATTGCCAACAAGAAAGAGCTCCATGTATTATGGCTCCATCCCGTATCCCAGGTTCCTTCAGAACTCAAAAATACATTGCTGGATCATGCAGAGTTATCTGAAGTCCTGTAGATGTGTCTATGTGTATGAAGTGTGTGTGTATAACACACTTCACATATATTTTCACTGGCATAATTACACAAACTGCAGGAAAAATAGTGACGCGGGCCCTATTAAAAAATGTGTGTGTGTACACACACCCATGTATATGTTTATATGGATAATGCACATACACACATTGGGCCTGATTGACTATTGTCCTGCACTTTATGCAATTACACCAGTAAAAATGAATGCAAAGTGGGTGTAAAACATTTGGTACTGATTTATACCTACTTTGAACTAGTATAGATAATTACACGAAGTGCAGAATCACAGTGAATTAGGCTGCTTTTGGCCTGATTCTCCACTCCAGGACACTGATTTTATGCTGGTATAACTCCATTGGTGTAAAAAAGTGTCATGCAGTGGAGAATCAAGAGCCCTTTGTATATATGTTGTTTAATATATAATATCAATGGTCAAAAGACTGCTTTAGATATGCTCTTGGGGGAAGAGAACTGTTTAGTTGATTCCATCCTTTCTGATTGTACATGTGTGTGTACTTTACAGGGCGCAATGTCTGTGGACTCTATTACAGATCTTGATGACAGTCAATCACGACTGCTAGAAGCTCTACAGCTCTCTTTGCCAGCTGAAGCTCAAAGCAAGAAAGAAAAGGCAAGGGATAAGAAACTAAGTCTGAACCCTATTTATAGACAGGTTCCCCGGCTTGTAGATAGCTGCTGCCAGCATTTAGAAAAACACGGTAAGTGTATTTCATTTTGCTTTAACTAGAAAGATACTTTTTTTTATTAGAGTTCATATATGTAGACAAACATATACTCAAAGAAACATGTACACGCGTTCTTATAATGTTTATTTGATACATAGTTTTAACCCATTTATAGCATTACTTAACCCACTTCATGGTAATAACATTAATTACCTAGGCATGTGACCCACTCTTATTTTGATCTCAAATTCGTATCACTCAAGAACCACTTGCTTGCAAGGTGAGACCTGTTGACAAGTTCTTTGATTGCTAGTGTTCACCAGCCTGTGAGTGAATATCTCCTGAATATTCATACAGCATCTGGTAGTACCTAACATCCCCTGCCCGTTGTGCTTACAGTCTAAGTGACCGGACTGACTAACAGCAAAAAAGCAACCTGCCAAAAATACAAATACAGTTCTTTTCTGTGTCATTCCCCCCCCTGCAATCTGGACTGGTGTGTAGCTGTGTCACCCCAATTTACCCTGCTTTGCTGTGTGACCTACCCACTCCTGGATCAGCCCACACCCAGCCTCCTGCGAGTAATCGGTTCCTTTCCTATTGAACGAGCATTTTTGGCCAGCCGCTCCTGGGATAGACTCCCAGCAAACACCTCCAGTCCCAGATGCAACCCCAGGAAGTGCTGTCTTGCAGGGTTCAGTGCTGTACACTGCACTCTGTAAGCTGATTTCCATTTGTCCGTCAGTTTCTCAAAGAAATTGATATGCGCCCATTCTGTCACTTTAAGTGAGGTCTCTGCACATACTCAGTCCACATGCACTATTTTATATAAAACAAACAAATAAGTTTATTGACTACAGCAAGATTTTAACTGAATCTAAGTCACATTAATATAAATGAAAAGATTAACAATGTGTCAAGGAGTTAGTCACAATCAACTAAAAGATAACTTGCTCCTAAACTAAGATTAACATTTCAGTCTGGTTGTGATACCGCTAACAACCAGGCTCCAACCCCCAGTGGGTAGATTCTCAGTCTTTGGTGTTGCTTAGAAGATGGATTCCAGGGGAGACCCCGAGACAAAGACATCCCAGCTTTTAACAAGTTTCCTCAATACCCCCTGGGGTCAGGTGATTGGCCCTGGCCATCAATGGGCATGATTTCTTCCACCCGAGACAAAGTGCTCACAGATACTTAGGCCAATCCATTGTTCCTGGATGCCTCTGCTGGACATGAAAACACAGTTTTGTGTTCATCTGCATCTATTCAAGCCATGTGAGACACAAACACATTTGGGGATACGACACAGCACAGTTTCATATCTGTACATATGTATGACATTGCAGGAAACATGCTACCATAACAATAATATTCAGTATGTCATGAGCATTCCAAAAACACCTTCCATGGCATACTTTGCATCAGACAATACACAGTTACACTGTAAGGGTGAACATGAATAATCTACAAATCACACCACAAGGGTGTAGCATGGAGTACAGCATGTCACATTCTCATTTTCCCCTTTGATAAAAAACCTCCTCCCCAACCAGTCTCACCTACGTCCACCTCTCAGGCGGAGTTCTTCACAGCTCTTGCTCAGCCTAAATGTTGTCCTTCCCCTGCCACTTCAGGAAAACATTCAGCCTTGTTTTCAGAGGCACACACAAAACTAGGTGGGAATCCTAAAACCCCAGACTGCCAGAAGTGTCCTACGCCCTCCCCCTGTGCCCCAACCTACCTAGTGTCCCAGCTCTGGCAGCTTTGGACACATCTCCTGCTTCTCTCCTTCCTGTGATGTCACTCTTGGATGTACTGCCCCTTGGCTGAGTTACAACCAAACATCCACCTGTCTGCCTGCCTGCTGATGTAGCATTGACATTCCCTGAGCTGGGTAAGCATGTGTTTAGAGAAATGATGCTACCAAAGCACATAGCCCAGACTGCTTTTGTTTCAGTGCAGAGTTTTAAACAGTGAAACAGTCTACTAATATGATATGCTTGCAGGTCTCCAGACAGTGGGAATATTCAGAGTTGGAAGCTCAAAAAAGAGAGTAAGACAGGTGAGTTACATGAACTTGACTGTTTTTGACTGTTCACTTATAGAATTTCTGGTAATGTGATTATTTTTCCCCCTACCAGAGCTGATGAAATTATGGCTTTTTGTGGAAGTGACTTTGTTATTTAGGTGTTATCTATGATGGCTCTGAGTAGGCTGTCTACAGTCCCCTTCCAGTCAGGAAGAAGCAAAACATCTTAGAGAAAACAAGAACTTTAATCTAAATATTGAACTAAAGCTGATTTTTCTAAAATCAAAAATGGTCAAATAAGAATTGCTTCCTCACTCTGTCTAACCTTAACTGCCCATCTTCACCTTTGGTGAAATTCATATGAAGGTCTCAGCAGGTTAGCAATCTCAGTATTGTCTGGATTATCTCACACCAGAAGAAGTAGTGTAGAGCATGAGATTTGAATAGTCTACTACAGTGATAATGTTTCAGTTTGAAAGAAAAGTTTCCAAAAACCTACAGTGACTGGAGAGAGTGCTTCTGGCTGCCAAGTCTATCAAAGATTCCAGAATCAGTTGAACATCACAAAGTAAACCCAAATGGCAAATCTCTTGCACAAAAGTTGCAGGGTATTACATTATATAGGGAGAAATCAACTTCTTGGACCCTCAGATCCCTTCTCCTAAGCATCACTTCTTTTACCCCTATTACATTTCAATCTGTTCATTCCCATCCAAGTCCCAGTCTCAGCCAAACATTGAGAAAGCAAAGATTCTGCACGATGGGTGTCCAATGATAAAGACAGAGTTGGGAGTTAACTCTCGCACTCCCTCCCAGCAGCCACACACGCACAAAAGATGGGTGACAGAGAAAAGCCTTGTAACATCTGCTAATTATACTATGTTTGGAGGTAGAGCAGTACAGTGACAAGGAGGCATCGTAGTGAAGAATATGGTATAAAAGACCAAAAGAAAGAGCTTCAGATCCAGAACCCTTGAGGTCCGACACAACAGCGTGCTGGCCTGAGCGGGGTAGTCAGTCTAGCTCTGCTCTCTGCATTCTGGAAGGCAGGATTCAATATCCTTTAGAGTTGTAGATTCCTGTATGTCGGTTCTGACCGCTGAGTGGGCTACGTACCAAGAAACGAAACATTTTTATTCTGCCAAGAGAGTGTACAGATCACCTACTAAATTGGCAAAGTCATGGAAAAATAAGTTACCATTTGAGCAACAGGCTTTGACTACAAAATATCTGTTGCTGAAGCAAAGGCAAATGCAAACCTACAATCATATCATGCCCATGGAATGACCCAGAGGCTGTGCAGTCATTAACTCCCATTAATAAGCTCACCCCCACTTTGAAAGTCATTTGCTACCTGTTTTTCCTTTGACTGAGGTTTCAGAATTTAGCAAGGCAAAACAGTTTGGCATTTATGTATTAAATTTAACTAATTCATTTAATTACATTAACTCATATTTTATTAAACAACGTGGAAATGTATCGACCTTTTTCAGTAACAATAATAAATGCTGTCAGCGTGAACATAGAGAGGGGGAAATGTAAGGTCTGGATTCAATTAAAATTCTGTCCATTTTCCGTACCGTAGAAGGCTGTTGCAAAACTCTTTTTTAGTTGTGCTTCTACAGCTGTTTATAGGCCTTCCTGCAGACAAAGTGGACAGGGGTTTTCTGAAGTGAGAGCTTTCGTGAGCCAGTGGATTTTCTTGGGTTGTTGAGCAGGGAAGGAAGCTTCAGAGCAACTGCAAATATATAAACCATTTTGTCTGTCATCTCTTAATCCTCAACTGGAAGCTATTGTTTAATCTTTATCAGGTATGCTTCCTAAAGTCTGGTGAACATACTGTACTAAAAAGCAATGTGTCTGAAAGATCTGTTAAAGAGAAATGATGAGACATTGCCTTTTTACACTGCTTGTATTATATCTCAAGCTGAAAAAATTCCATGGACAATGTACATCTGATGTTCTATTAATTACATCACTTTGGAGGTCACCCTGGTGACCTTGTGTAGCTGTAGATCATAAGCTTTATGTAAGAGCTAGGTGGTGTTATTACAAGTTGTGGTAATGCTTTGCACCATCACGTGAGGTCCATTTTGTTTAGAATGTATCATTTAAATTCAATAGTTTGTTTTGGACATGTCAATTCAAATAAACGAGAACAAGGTTGTTTTGGCTTTTTTGGTTTGGCCATTAAAGCAAAAAAATCATTTTCCTCAGCTCTATGTATAATGCTCCATATTAACTCTACCACCCAATCTGAGGGTTTGCACTGGATTGTGAATAGAGTCCCTTGAAATCCTCAGCTGGAAAAATGATATACCCACAAGGACAGGGTCTCATAGGCAGGAAAGTGTAATAATAAGTGGTTAAGACCAAATTGGCTGATCTGGACTTCATGCTCAAGTGTGGGAATCCCACATTTAATAGCCAGGCTCATAGTGAAAAGCAGACCCCAGTTTTTATGCCAAGCCCTTAAACATTCCCAAGTTTGCATTAGAAAATGTGGCATTTTGCCACACACATCTCATTTACATGATTTGCCATTGCTCAAGACTAAGATCAATGTAAGCACATATACACCTCACTTCTGCTACAAGTAGGTTGGAGGGGGGACCCTCTCTTCTTGTTTTGAGCCACATTTACCTATACTTAGTCGTTGGGATGATTTAAATATTTAGAATTCCCCTGCATACCAGCAAAAGTTGGAAGTACTGTACTCCTAGAAAAAACAATTTCATGAGTCTCTGTTTCAACTTTGAATACAAGACTAACAGGAGGAGCATTCAGTTTGAAGAAGGCATGGACAGAATACTTCTGTGGATGCGGGGGAAGCATGCACACTGGAAAAGGGACTGTGATAACCTTGTACAGGGTTCAGTGTGCACTCCCTATGCAAAATTGGCAATGTAGGAGGCAGGGCTAGTGACTTAGACTGACCATATTCCCTTTGGCACGTCTGCTGCTTCCAACAGTGCTGGACGTGCTCATTTCTTGAGTTCTTGAGTGTGATTGTGGCTAGAAACAGCAGTCGTAACTCAGATGCTGTGATGAAGTCACTTTGGGGATGTTGACTTTTTAATGGCGATCACTCTATGAAGATAAATAAAAGGTTGGGAAGAGCAGGAAATATCAGGGCCAGGTGCCACAACGTGTTCACAAAGTTCACTTCTAGGAACCTGGATTCCAATGCAATCTCAGATAACAAGAGAAATTTCACTGTTGGCCTCTTCTTAGTTATTTATTCCTATTATGAAAATCGCTGCACTATGCAGCATGACTTATAGTCTTTTTCTGCTCCTGAAGGACTCAGGAACTGAATAGTAGGGATAACGAAGCAAGGCTTTATGGGGAAACCATGTAAAGCACGTACCCTTACAATAACTGATTCCAGCCAGTATATTAGTCTCTCAGTTTCATGAGCATTAAATTCATTTGTACATAGTTTTTGATAAAAGAATGCCATATATTAATTGAAAAACAAAATATCCCCCCCTTTTTTTTAAATGAATCTGGCACATACCATGGATTCTGAATAATAATGGAAACAGTCAGCAACTAGATGTGGGTTGTGTGCTTGCCCTTCCCAGGAACAAGGAACATGAAATGTTAATGTGGGTAAATCCATATATTAAAAATATGTTCTTTGATGTAATGAGTGTACTATATTAATGAGGATACTGGGGTGTGACTGTTTGTTTGTTATGATTTTTTCCAGTTACGTGACGAGTTTGACCGTGGTGTAGATGTTATGCTAGAAGAAGAACATAGCATACATGATGTTGCTGCTTTATTAAAGGAATTTCTACGAGACATGCCAGATCCTCTTCTCACCAGAGAACTTTACACAGCCTTCATCAACACTCTCTGTGAGATTTACAGCCTCTTCTTTTAGTGTGCTTTCCACAAGCTCAGTTCTACATGCTCCACAAGGCCACTAATAACATTTTATTTAAGAGCCCTAACCCCCCGTTTCCCCTGCCCCCCAGTTCATTACAAATATTTGTGAGTTGCTGAGCACTTCACTTGGTTTTGGTGCCAGATAGATATAGCACAGAAAAAAAAATTCTCAGCAACATAGGGGTTATTCAGTCTATGTAGGAAATCACATTCTTTCTATCCACTTGCATACACACACCATATACATGGTGGTAATGGTATGCGTGAGATATATTAAGAACCAGTTCTGTAATTGGATGTGCAAAGGCAGATCGTTATGTTCATTCCGAGTTGCATTAAAATCAGTGGGGCTGAGGTGGAAAAGTCTTCCTCATTAGATCCAAATTTTTCATTGGGAGCTTAATGGAGGAATGAGGTAAATACAGAGTCATGTGATTATGCCACATTTTTCATGGACCTGTCACCACTTTAGCTGCTCTTTGCCCATTAATCCTTCTGCCAGGATTATTGATAGTATTCCAAACCTCTAAGCCACTTCATACAGCCCCTATTTAAAAAGAAAAAGAAAAAAAAAAGCATGCCAAAGAAATGTTCCTTTTCTCCTGCTTACTTATTCAGGAGTTTTGCCTCATAGGCATGATAAATGGTTTTTTACTTTTTCAGGACCTGACTGGAATTGACCCAGACTGTCATGGGGCCCTAGACCAGAGTGAACCTCAAAAGCAACTCACTGTCCAGTGCCCCCAGTTGGGTGCCTGATTGCTAGTCTTCCCCTTTGTTGCCTCCTCCTGTTGGTCACCTCTGTCTGGGTCGTCCATGGCCTAGCCTCTAGCCTGGACACTTGGAAGTTCAGTTCCCTTCTGGGGTACTCTAAGTCTCAAAATAAAAACTTCCTTCAACAATAGTCCCACATCAACATAAAAAGTCTTTCATCCCTCCTCAGCTCACACTTCTTTGTTCCCCTTGTGTAGCGCTGGGCCTTAGGACTGCTTCCTTGGAGCCTGGGTAATTCAAGTAGTTATTGCTTCTCTTCTCAAGCCAAGAGTCCCCAGTCCTCCTCCTGGAGCAGGGTGTACTTCAAAAAGTCACAGTTTCTCTATAAGATAGGAACTTCAACCCTCCTCCTGGAGCTGTGTAATTCAGGAAGTTATCAACTCTGTCCTTAAACCTAGCTCATTCCCTGTTGGTTGGGTGAAAAGGGAGCCTTGCCTTTCCCTCTCCACAAAGCTCCTTGAGATTTTCTCCCAAGCACCACTTATTCCCAGGAATGCTTCCTCTCTATCAATAACCCCTAGGTCCTTATATACATGTTGGACCTTTCAAACCTTAAAGAGCCAAGTCACATGAGAGGTAGGCTGGCCAATGGACACCACCCTGTCACACAGGCTGAAACCCCAGTTCCAAACCTTGAATCCAGACTCAAACTTCATGACAATTAATGGGCCTCACAATCATGGTTCAAAATATTCCTGCATGTGCGGGCTCAAGTTGCAAATGTGAATTCAAGCTCTCCCAGATTTTTGAGTGTTTAAATTTAGCCCATATAAGAAAGAATGTTCAAGCTACACACAGGTGTGTACTCAGATCCATCTGTGGGTTTCAGATTTGAGATCCTGTCTCAGGCCTATCTCTGCTATTGACTAGCATTACATTTTAGAAGTATAAACTGGTTACAGACAGTGCAGAATTTCTGTGCTCTTCCTTGCTGCTTTTCAGGTTTCCTAGACACAAAGAAAGAAAGTTGTAAGAAAACTAATTAAAAATGGTTACAGCATAAATATAAATGGAGTACTTTAAAACTAAAATTCTCCTGGATGCCAGCACATGCAGTCCCCAATATCCAGTATAAAAAATAAAAGTGACTGTAAGGTACATTAAGGCGAATCCTAGTTTTTTCCCCCCAATAACTTCAGTGGAGTTTAAATCTGAGAGAGCTGACACTAGTAATCCTATAACTCCACTATTAGCTGAGACAGAGTTACAGAATAGAACAGAAATATTTTGTGCGTCTGATATATTTAAAGTTGTATCGACCTACCTTGGAAAAGATATGGGTCAGTAAACTTCTTTAAAAAGTCTATTCTTATATTATTCTTTTAGTTGGAGCTCTACAGAGTGTATGTGCCTTGCATTTAGGTTAGTTTCAATGTTTTTCTTAGATTTTTCTTTTCCCCTCTTAGTATTAGAGCCTGATGATCAACACAGCACCTTACAGCTTCTTATTTATCTTCTACCTCCCTGTAACTGCGACACTCTACACAGACTCCTGCAGTTCCTGTCTACGGTGGCTAGCCATGCAGAAGACAGCATAGACAAAGATGGACAGGAGGTAGGTTCATATCATTCACATTCTTTGGCTTCCATTACTCCCTGGTCTAAGGACATATTTATAAAGATGAGAAACAGAGATCCTAGAATCATAAGCATTAAGGATGCAATAGACTCAATATTGTCCTCCCCCTTGCAATTCAGTTGTTTACTACAGTATAGTCCTGACACTGCTGTGTATTTTAGTTTTTAAATGACTCAGTCAGTGAGGCATTCACCACTTCCTGTGGGAGATTCACAACCTAATAGACTTCACTGTTAAGAAATAGCTAATTCAATCCAGCCTAATTTTTTCCTAGTTTAGTTTCATCCCATTATCTTATATGGAACAAAGGGCTAGGAGTCAAAGGACCTGATTTTTATTTCTGACTCTGCCACTGACTTGCAGCGAGACATTGAGCAAGTCAGTTCATCTCTCTTTGCCTCATGTTTCCCATATATAAAACAGGATGGGATCCATGAAAGGGCTTAGACATTGCACAGCACCGAACTTTTAAGCAGTTAGAAAAAATCACAGAACATTGCAATCCCCAAAGCCTGAGCTAGACACCAAGACTCCTTATACAATGAATGGAGAGAGAGAGGTGCCTAAGAATGCAGTCCACAAAAGCCAGCATGCTATGCGGGAAGTTGCCTAAACTAGCCAGTGGAAGATGCTGAGGAGAGGGATGTATGCTAAGCCCCTCCCCTCTTTCAGAGATGGACATTTCCCTGCAGCCTGGACTTAGGTGCCTGTCTCTGCTAGTGATTAATGAATGGGAACCCCTCTCCTGGGGTTAAACTTGCCACGTAAAATGACCAGAGAAAGGGCCTCTGCCGACTTTATTTTTACCCCAGTGGTTACAGGTGAGAGACCCTTTTTCTAATCTTTTTTCTCCCTCTGTCAGAGGAGGAAATGTAAATCTATGTCTCAAATGTCCCAGATGAGTGCTGTAACCAGTGGGATAAAAGTTATAAAATGGGAACCTCCTCCAACTGGATTTTGGTAGATGGGACCCAATCTGGTAGGTGTAGTCAGAGGCCACCTAATGAGTCAGGCCCAGCGTGCAACTTAATTGTTTTGGGTCTTAGGTGAGATTTAGGCATCCAGACACCTAAACGTAGACAGTAGTGCACAAGCTCAAAGGCAGAAACTTAGGTGCCTAAGGAACTTTTACATTGAAAGCTTTGGTACTAAGTGAGTTTAGGCATCTACAGGGTTTGGTGCAAGATTTGTGGATCGTCAAAGTAGAGCCAAAACTTAGGCTCTTAGAACTTAGGCACCTAAGTGTGGGGTTTAGATGCGAAGTACCTTTGTAGAACCTATTTCATGACACACATACTTTTCTAAAGCACTTTGAGATATTTGGATGAAAAGCACAGTTATTATTTATTGTTAATTATTTATGGCTTCTAGCTGTAGCCTCTTGAGGAACTCTAAAATAATTTTTGATGCAATCAGATATTTGGCTGTCTACAGGTAGATTTTTCATAATCATTTAAAGGGCTTATAAGCATAAATCCCATTGAAAGTCAATAGTACTTGTATACATATGGCACTTAGGTATTTTTGAAAATCCCTTCCAAAGTACTGCTATTTGCACACTCAATTAGCAGTTGGTGGAAAACTACAGTCACAATAATTAGGGTCTACCAAACTTGCAGCTGTGAAAATCACATCGTGGACCATGAAATCTGGTCTCCCCCAGGAATTACAGTCTCCAGACGCCCAGCTCTGAAGGCAGTACTGCCACCAGCAGCTGCACAGAAGTAAGGGAGGCATGGTACTGCCACCCGTACTTCTATGCTGCGGCAGCACTGCCTTTGTAGTTGGCAGAGCAGAGAGCAGTGGCTGCTGGCTGGGCGCCTAGTTCTGAAGGCAGCGCCGTGGCCAGCAGCTGCGGAGAAGTAAGGATGACATGGTATTGCTGTACTACGGCAAGGCAAATTCATATAAACCATCCTGGCAGCATTGTAAGAGTCAGGGACTGTGTGTGTAACGGAGCACCTGTCTTAGGTGATATATTATTCTGCTAACTGTTATTTAAGTTATTTATTAATGATTAAAGCGCCAGTCCTGCAAAGACTTATACAAATTATTCATTTTATGCAAGTGACTAGTTCCATAGGACAACTTGTATGCATAAAGTTAATTAGACGCATAAGTCTTTGCAAGGTTGGAGCATAAACATCTTATTTATAAAAGAAAATGCTTATTTTTAACCAAGGCGTTCATGCAGTACAACAAGATAGAACTGTAATCAATTATAGCATGTCCATAAAGTAAGTGGGCCAACTGAACAAACAGAATAGTATTTGAAAGAGTAATTCTATTTTGGAATACTAGTTTTGCTGACTCTTTTGTGCTTTTCCCCCTTTTTTTTAATGAATTAGTTGACTATAATTCAGGTGTGTGAAAAAATAATGAATATGCGTATTTCTCCTCTTCCACCTCAAAATCTCCCCCAAAAAACGTACTTGGTCAATGACTGGAATTTATATGCTGTGTAATTTAGTCAAGTCCTGGCAGGTTTTCCTGAGTTCCCAGAATAGCAGCTGGATGGAGGCACGTAGAGAAAGCTAACTGAATGACCTCTGTTCCATGGAAATTTGACACTGGAAAATTGTCCTCAGTCATTTGTATGACACATTTTTTCAGAGCATTTTAGTCTATTCGTGTTCTTATTCTCTGTCTGCTAGTTTATGCAAGATGAGATGACTACAAGAGTAGAGGTGAAAAGAATTGAAACAAGAAAGAAACAAGGGAAAGATTAATAAAAGTAATAAGCATGAGCATCAGTTATTTTGGTATCTTGAGGATCTTGTACAGAGGGACCTATGGGCTTTTATTTACTCTATCCACCTGGAAGCACACTTGCTTCAGAGTAGCATTGGGGACCAACTCATTGGCCTAGTTGGCAGTACTTTGCTGGGGCTATAAAGTTAGATTTCAGGTCCTAATCTTCAACTCCTGGGGTTTTGTGGGGGGAGAATGTTGCGTAAGCAATGCACTTCTTTCAAGGAAGCACAGAAGTGCAACATGTCACTCTACAAAGGCCCCTCCGTCTGTTTAAGGAGAGACATAAAAGGTCAGAGAGAGAGCCCCAACGAATCATCCATAGCCAGAGAAACCATCCTACTAATTTATATTCTGTTTCTTCTAGGTTACTGGGAACAAAATGACATCACTTAACCTGGCCACCATATTTGGGCCTAACTTGTTGCACAAGCAGAAGTCCACAGACAAAGAATTCACAGTTCAGAGTTCAGCTCGCGCTGAGGAGAGCACTGCTATAATAGCTGTTGTACAAAAGATGATTGAAAACTATGAAACCCTTTTCATGGTAGGTGAATGTTTCCTAACATGACTCCCACTGATTTTGCATTTAACTCTTCAAATCAGGAGATCCTAGATGGTGTTGCCAAGAATTTGCATTGAACTATGCTCAGATAAATTATGCAGACATTGTTATATGAATGAATGATTAGCACTGGTTGAGTGCAATTGGTAAGCAGGCTACATATTCTTACATGAGGAAGAGAGCTTTGTATTGAGGCTTAAATGTTAAAAATGGGTAGATAAAAATGTTCTGTCAAGCATATACTGAATGGGAATACTTAAGGATTTAAGAAGGAACCTTGTTTAAGCTGCCCCCAAAATCTATATATCTAAACACACAGAGAGATGCTAAGTTATTTCCTAGAATATTTTTTCTGCTTCTTTGCGATGGAGTTACTTACTAAGTTGTGCGTTAAACAGTGCAGCAAAGTAATGCAATTAATGAAAATCTGCCTCCCCCAACCTCAGAGGTTGGGAGGCTTTGTCTGAACCAGGAGAGGAAGGCGAAACCTTTAGCCCCTTTAAGGATTGATTCCAACCCCCTGCCCTCCCATTGGCTTGAGGAGAGACAGGTGTGGAGGGTGCTGTTGGGGGACTGGGTGGTTGGACAGAAGGGGTGCCGTATAAGTCTATGCATTCCTAGGCATCCAGAGGGAGAAGTTATAAATCCTCCTCTCTACGCAAGGGAACCATTCTGGGCTGTGAAGAAAAAGCTTGGCTTACAAAGCAAGGGCAATCTTCGCTCCACTAGTTATTGCTGCATAGTTCCCAGATGTGTTACTTAATAAAGTTGCTGCCCAGTTAAATCACATTCCTGGAGTTGTCTTTTTTTCTGTTGTCTACAAAACTATCACTCAGTTTGGTGTGATTCACGATCTTGACTTAAGAGAGCCTCTCAACTGGAATGGCAGGATAATGCAGGTCTGACTTGTCAGTGGTATCTTCCCTGCATTTTCAGGAGATGAAATACACACACATGTGTTGAAGAAAAAGAAGACTTAGCCTTAGAAATGTAAGAATAGTTGAGTGTTCTGTTTTGTTTTCCGTTGTCACAAAGAAGCATCATGCATTGTACTACTAGTGATCAGTTTTCAAAACAGGAAAGCAAAAGAGAGGGAACTCCTGTAATGATGCAGCATAGATGGAATCTGGGGACAAGAATCCAGGGCAGGAGATAGGAAAACCTGTAATGTGGTATCAAACATTATGTGGAACATACTGCAGTGCAGGACGTAGGTGGGGAGAGAAGGGCATGAGAAAGTGAGAGTGAGCAATGCCTGCCAGGTCCAATAACAGCATCAGATGAGTTGTTCTGTCTCTTTCCATCCTTTCTTTCATACTGTATTTCCTTCCATTACATCCTGTGCATTATATTTTATTCTTGTTCCACTGAAACAGTGGTTTGTTTGTTTTTTGCTTTTACAGTTCTGGAACTTTGTCTGATATATTTTTCCTTCTAGGGAAAAAAAGGGTGCTGGAGCCATGCTCCTGTGAGAGCTGCTGCTTGATTTTGTTGCAAACAAAAACAAATGTTGACGATGATTATTTTTGTTTCACTGTATGACATTTTATGGAACAACCACATCTTGGCACATTTACAGTCTAGGCGTGCATTCAGATTTTTAAAGTGGAAAGCGTGGGGTTTAGGGATCGACTAGCCTGCATATGGACTCTTTTAGTGACAGTTCTATTCCGTTATCTCTTCAGTGCTTGCATTTTTATCTGAAGGTAAAACTCAGTGCAGGGAAAACAGAAGTAATTTTCTTTTGTTTTCTGGAGTAGCTTTTCAGCTTTTGTAGTGAGATTAAAGTCTGTGCATCTGAATGCCATTGTAAATGGATCACTGGATGCAGGGAAAAGCTAAACCTACTCTAGTTATAAGAAGAGCATTTAAATATGTTGGTCTGAAACTTTCAGAAATGTACAGCACACAAGCACCTCTGGAGATTTTACTCTTCCCAGGGTCTAACAAACTGGGTGGTTTGTTGTTTTCATGTGCCTGTTCTCAGGAATGAAACTGTGTCCCATGTCAGTAGTTGTTTTTGAGTGCAATTGTGTCAAACTGCTTGCATTTATTGTTTCATAGGAGCACGGTGGATCTGTGTTCATCTTAATGTTAATGTCCCTTTTGGGGTTCAGTGAAATGTTTTTTGTTTGTTCTCTCTGAAATTAGCACACTGCATCCTTGGCAAGGTTGATGGATTAGTGGGAACAGACCTGTAAATGTGTTCGTAGCAAACCTCTGATGATTCCCAATCAGGCAGCAGCAAATTGTTATCCAAACTCCAGGGAGTGGAGGAAGGCTAGGACTGCTGTTTATAGTTATTGCTTGACATTTGTACTGCTTTCAAATCGAGAAACAGCTGGACTAGAGCATGCAGCCACAGCGTACAATTTACATTACGTTAGTGCCAGGGTGATTTTGTTTTGGTTTGGTTTTTTTGACACTGACTGGTTTCAACATGGAGAGTGGAACAAGATTTCTGAAATAAAATCTAGTATAAACAAAATGTGATATTAGGCCATGGCCTCAAACTTCAGAATAGTTTAAAGTTATTTCTAGGTCAAAAAGATTGTTTGTCAGAAGGAGCTCAGATAATTATGAACTGCTTGGATTCTAAAATGGATTCTAGCAATTCAGGTTAATACCAACAATCTAAAGTGAATTTATTATAGTAGAGATATTCCACCATCTAGGGCTCAACTGTGCATTTATTTTGCTTCCCAACCTCCCATTGATTACAGTGGGATTAAGAGGTGCAAATGTATAGTATAGGGATCTATAAAGGACAGCTGTTTTCCAGCTAACTAAGTCCCCATTTCTGCAATTGGATCCGAGTAGGTGGACCCATATACCCACACCATGTCCCATTGACTTCATTGGAGTTCTGCATGAGTGCAGGAGTTCAGGCTGCCAACTGTCATGCATTTAGCACCTCTGTTATACATTTCCGCATCTCAGGTGAATTCTCACATATCTAGCTCAGCTGCAGCAAGGCAGCAGGCATTTGCCTGTAGTTCCCCATTTTTATTGCTTGAGGCCACTATGGCACCTACTGAGCAGGCAGCCACACGCCACTTCTCCATGATCCTCCCGCTAGATCTAGGTCAGGAATGAGCAACTGGGAGACAGCACAAGATGAGACCTCATAACAGCTCCAGTCATCCTCAGCCACACCACCCCAAGATACCTGATAGGTCCCTGCCACCATGTATTTTCTATTCCAACGAGCCCATCCCTCCTGGAGCCCTGGTACCCAACTACCTCGCAGTAGCCACCAGCATTATCAACAGCCTCCACAACTCCACACTATTCTTTTGCATGGTACATCCCCACCACCACTGCCAAGTTTTGTGCACCTCCATGACCACCTTCAGCAGGATTTTCATTTTTGCCCGTGGTGTGGGGTGCACGTCACTTGCCAGGTTCATCTTGGAATGTTCTTCAAGGGACATCTCCGATGTAGAGGTTGTCAACCACCACCTTACGTCTTTTGTAGTCACAACAGAGGTGTAAAACTTCCATTCTCTGTGCACCAGTCCCTCTGGCAACATTTCTGATGCAACTGACTCTTTCTTCCTCTTTTTAGTTTGCCTGTGATCTTGCCTGAGTATATCTCAAAATAACTCAATAAACTTAATCAGTTTCCTGCCATTCCAAGGGCCTTAGGCATTGGTGCACCTCAGACCCTCCTATTCTCTGCCTGTGGCACGTAATAGTTCAGTCTAATTTCAGTTGCTGGGTTTAGGTTGTGGGTGCTGGGTGGTGATTAGTGGCCTGTGATATACGGAGGTCAGACTGGATTATCTGGGAGGTCACTTCTTCCCTGAAACTCTATAACTCTTAGTGCTCTGAAAGTGTGTGTTAACCATAAATTTAGGGTTATGGCTGTACGCAAATCATTCGCTCATATGCAAATTAGTTAATTACATTTGTATAAAATATTATAAATGGAGCAAAACAAAACTTGGCTGTTATGAGGGATCCACTAGCATAAATCCAGTTGCCAGGATCAAGGCTTAAGATGCTTCATTCACCCTGCTTAAAATTCTACATACAATATTTTTTTTCTAAATGTACTGGAGTTTTGGGGCAGTTTTTTGTTATATATTTGTAAGGAAAAATGTTGACACTTGAAACTTTTTTGGGGGGGGCCAAAGTCCTGTTTACTGAATACTTCTATGCTTAGCAATTTGATGTTACTTATTCAATATAGCACGCAGGAAGAAGCAAACTCTGCTTTCCCCTCAAAGTGTATTTAGAACCAGTTCCATTTTACACAAAGGCCACATAAATTGAGAAGTCACAAGGTTAGGTTATGGCAGTAGGATTCCAAAAAGGTACTCCTGTAAAAAGAAAATTGATTATTTAAGGACTGATAAATAAACACCCAAAATGTAAGCAATAGAGAAAATTGTGCATGGATAGTCACAGTTGTTATAGAGATTTTAGATCTATTTTAATAAATTGAGCATTTATTTATTTTCAATTTTTGGTTTTGTTATTAAAACTCATGCCCATTGTGTGGCCTGAGTGCATGTGTATATATAGTAAAGTTTTATAATAATTACGACATAGTTCAGAGAAATGCAAGTGATATCTCTCCAAATACTTCCCCAAACACCCCCTCATCCCCAAGGAATCTACTAGGAATCCTATTCGTGTTTCCCAGTAAATGCCTGGGGGAACAAATGAACTGTGCAACTTGACCCTAATGTCATTAGATTTTTAACACTGACAAACTGAGGCCAGAAACAGATTGCACAGTTTACGCAGGGTATGTCTGCACTGCAGTCAGACACCCACAGCTAGCCCATGCCAGGTGACAGGCTCGTGGAGGTCAGGCTAAGGGGCTGTTTAATTGTGGTGTAGGTGCTCAGGCTTGGGGTGCAGCCTGACCTTTGGGAGGCTTGGGTGCAGCCTGAACCTGAGCATCTACCCCACATTTAAACAGCCCCTTAGCCCAAGTCCCATGAGCCCAAGTCCGCTGGCACAGGCCATCTGGGGTTTTTAATTGCACTGTAGACATACCCTGAGACTGTCCTGCTTCCAGACCCATCCATCATGAACAAATCAGGCACTGTTAGTTCACGTTCCTCGGATGATTTCTTTGATGTAATTTGTACCCAGCTCATTTAAGGTTTGACAGTTGAAACTTCAGTATATTAAATGGCATCTGGAAAACACACTGGTAGCCACTGCAGATCCTTGAATACTAATGCAACATGCTCCCTATTAGTGACCCCTTGTGACCTCTTCAAAACAAGCTGCCATATTCTGCAACAGTTGAAATTGCCAAGTGGTTTTAAGGTTTAGCTCCATGTAGAGTGCATTACAGTAATTCAGTTTGGAGGTGACAGGTCATAGATCTCCATGGCGAGCTCCAAATATAGAAGAAGATGGCACAACCTCTTAACTAGTCTTTAAGGGTAAAAAGCATTTAGGAAAGATGTGAACAAATTGGAGAGTCCAGAAGAAAGCAACAAAAATAATGAAAGATTTAGAAGATGAGGAAAGGTTAAAAAAAATTAGGCATGTTTAGTTTTGAGAAAAAGAAGACTGATAATAGTCTTCAAATATGTTAAGGGCTGCTATAAAGAGGATGGTGATCAGTAGTTCTGTATGACCACTGAAGGTAATACAAGAAGTAATGGGCTTAATCTGGAGCAAGGGAGATTTAAGTTAGATATCAGGAAAAACTTTCTAACTATAAGGATAGCTAAGCTCTGGAATAGGCTTCCAAGGGAAGATCCCTGGCATCCCTGTCACTGAAGGACAAACACCTGTGAGAGATGGGCTAAATTTACTTGGTCTTGCCTCAGTGAGGGGGCGGGGCTGGATTTGATTCATCTCAAGGTTCCTTCCTTACGTTTCTGTGATTCTGTAGACTTAATCTTGCCCAGATAGACAGTCACTCAGCTCGCTATCATCCAAGCCACAGTTTTAGCTATATTTTGTGTAGGCTGGTTAACTGCCCTGGCCAGGTCTGAAGAAATGGAAAGAAGTTGGCTGTATTCACAAACATGAGACAGAAATATTTACATTCTCTGCCCCTGCAAATGCTGAACAGGATTGAGGGAATCATATGGCACCCCATGTGGGAGGACTTTGTGGGTAGATAAGCAGTCTCACAATATTATCCGGTGTATCATTTTAACAAGAGCCATTCCAAAATAACTGTCACCTCTCTCTGCTAACAATTGTGACTGTTCAAGCAGCACTTCATGGTCAGTTGTATCAAAGAGACCCAAAAGGTACAGTATAACAAAATGGACACTTAATTAGGCTCTGAGATTTTCAAAGGGCTTAGGTGCCCAATTCCCAAGGCCTAGGCACCACTTAAGTCCCACTTTTGCCCTGTGGGAACTAGACACCTAACTTCCTCAGGCCTCTTTGACAATCCAGATTTAAGGCTCCCAAATAAATGACCTGATTTTCAAAGTGCTTAGCACCCAGCAGCTCCCTTTGAAATTACATAATTGGATAACTGAACTGAATTGGGCCCACTGGACACCAGCCTATCCAAGAATCAATCTGGTTTTCGACTGCACAGAATATGTTGCGACCAGGTGCCTGCTCTCACTACAAACACCCAGGCAGGATTCTAATGAAAACTCAAGACTGGTACTGTCTTCATCAGTCTGTCAGCAGCATATGACACAGCCTGGAAGGAAGGTCTGCTGCTGAAATTGGCCAAAGTGATCTCTGTGTGCGGATTCTCAGGCTGCTGAACTGCATGTTTAGCGGCTGAAGGATGCACGTATATCTCAGAGGTCAAACTCACAAGCCACGCACTTTGAAAAATGGTCTACCATATGGCCCTGTACTTGCTCCGACACTCTTCAGTGTATATGTGAGCAATATTCTTGAAACAGTAATGCAGAAGTTTGCATATGCTGATGATTTGCACTCACAACTCGTGCCTGTATCTTTAAAGAACTTGAAGTGACCCTTACATCTGACCTTAAGATCATGGAGGAGTACTTCCAAAAGTGGTGGCTGAGACCCAGTTCAAACAAATCAGTAGTCTCTGCTTTCCATCTTGACATCAGAACTGCAAAATACACCCTATTGTTGAATTTTTTGGTGAAACTGTGTTATGACCCAAAGCCAATATATCTCAGTGTCATTCTTGACCACACACTCACCTTTCATGACCACCTAAAAAAAATAGCCTCTAAAGTGAAGACTCCCATCAACAATATTCAAACGTTAGCAGGATCAGCTATCCAGGTGCTGTGAACATTGGTCTTGGCCCTGGTGTACTCAGTTGCAGAGTATAGTGCCCCAGTGTGGACAACTTGTACTCTGTGAGCTGGGAGCCTGCACACTGCTAAAGGTCCTGGGGGCAGGAGTCATTGTACCCAGAACACAACTGATTGCATGGGACAAAGAATGAAAAAAGAAGTGGGCATGGGGGTCACAGGGTCAAATGGAGGGAACCAGAATGGGACACCGAGCAGAGAACCCTGGACAGTGCCCACTGCTCCCGGAACGTGTCAAGGGAGCCAGCGGACGCCGCCCAGAGGAACTCTGACCGGATGCATGAGTGGACAGAGGAACGGAAGTAGGCCCCACAGTCACCCAGTTCCCCTGTCTCCTCCCCCTGCCAATCTCCTCTCCCTGGTCTTGTAGATGGCAATTTGGCAAGGGTTAGGAGGAGGTTGACAAGGAGGTCTCACGATTTTGTGGGGTCACGGATGGGGTATGCGTATAAAAACAAGTGTGGGGAGAAGTGCAGCCAGAACCTCAGCAGGAGGTTCTGGAGGAGCTGGAATAGGGGCTGCAACCTGGTGCACTTGAGATAAATATGCGCCAGGGTCTCCCTAGATAGGCAGCTAAATCAGACTATGCAAATCATAATGATAACTTTAAAATCAACACTTCTACCATGGCTTTCTCTATTAGCAAACATTGAATCTCCAGCTATCCATCAAGATATAGCCACAACATGAGAATGTAAACATGCTGAAGACTACCAAGAGCTTCCCACCCAGCAGGTTATGGATAACATACCACAACGACAACTGAAATTGCAAAAAACATATGCAACCATCTCATGTCTCTGGATCCAGCTAGGGAATGGCAAAGTGTCTGGACCTCATCTACCCTTCCAAACAAGCACGTTACTACTGACCCAACAAGTCACCCTCACGGTTTCAACCTGCCAACAGACTTTGGACCACATTGAACCACATCCGAACAACCCATAGGAGAGGTAGCCACTTAATGCACAAGTAGAAAATCAAAGACTCCCGTTAGTGCGACTGTGCTGAGAACATCCAAACCATTCAACACATCATAATGCAGTGCCTTAAATATGGATTCAAAGATAAATTGGATGGTATTCACAGTGTCACAAGAGTAGGCCTTGAAATGGCTTATGGACCTAGAACTGCATCTATAGAAGGTTGCGTGCACATGCAAGCGAGAGACTTGATAAGTGTGGAGATAATACAACAACCACATTCTAATTTCTAGACCTAAAAAGAGATTGGGAAATATGTAAGAAAAATGCCCTAAAAATGTCCTTTTATTTTAGTAGTGCACTTTGAGTTTTCCAGATTCTAAAATAAAAGAAATCCAGTTATTTGATTTTGGACTTTATAAGCCTCACCAGCTTTGTCAGTGGACATGTGAGTTCTTTAAACCAGAGCTTTGGCGCTTTACTACCACAAGTAGTCCCAATGAAATCCCTAGGTATTGTCAAGACTTGTACTGGAAGCCAAGGTGATACTTGATAGTGGTCACTTAACACTGACATGCAAGGCGGGGCTTTAGTCCTATGTATACCCATGTTATACATATTTTCTCTTATGTACAAGTGTGTGCATATTTATTATATTAATTTATGCACACTATTTTTATAAATGTAAACAATTTTATTTTCATGCACAAGTCTAGTGTTTTAAAATGGGCATAATATCAACATTGAAATATGCTGTAGGATATTCCTCTGCAACTAACTTCTTAATGTTGTTTTCATTGTAGGTTCCCCCTGATCTTCAGAATGAAGTGCTAATTAGTTTGTTAGAGACTGACCCAGATGTTGTGGACTATTTGCTGAGAAGGAAAGCTTCCCAGTCATCGTGAGTAATCTGTTTTTTCATTATCTCTGGTCCTTCTGGGAATTTCCGTTTTCCATTGGAAGTGTTTGAAAGGTTCTAGTTTTCCACAGTTCTTATGTGTATTCTTCAAAGGAGTCAGAGCGTGGTCCCTATGATGTTGACTCTGCCAAAGAAATTATGCTTGTTCAACATTGTTCTCTAAAGACAAAAGTTGTTTGTTGTTTCTAAGAAAGGATTGTGAAGTGCTGCAGAGAACGTACCATTAGGCATACATAAATATATTCAGTATACTATAACTAAGGTAAAGTTTTTGTTATGGTTATTTTTAGTAAAAGTCACCGACTTGTCGTGGGCAATAGACAAAAATAAACACAGAAGCCCGTGACCTCTCTCTGACTTATACTAAAAATGATGAGGCGTAGGTGCTGACGGGGGGATGACTGAAGCCCAAGCCCTGCTGTGGGGGGTCAGCGGGCAGCACCTGCCGCAGCAGCTGACAGCCTCAGAGCCGGCAGCTCAGAGCTCTGGGACCCCCACTGCCTGTGGCAGCTGGGAGCTCTGGGGTCCCCACTGTCCACAGATGCTGAGTGCTCTGTGGCCAGTGGCTTGGATTTGTGGTGACCCTGCTGCTCGTGGCAGCTCAGGACTCCAGGGTCCCCACTCACAGTGGCTGAGCGCTCTGGGGCTGTCGACTCGAAGTTCCAGGCCTTTCACCACTCACGGAGGCTCAGAGCTCCTGGGTCCCCACAGCAGCTGAGAGTTCTCAGGTCCCTGCTGCCCACGGTCACCAGCTCATAGCTCCAGCCCTGCCACCCCAAGGGCACGGGGCTGAAGTGGAAAACGTAACAAACCTCTTTGAAAGTCTCTCTGTGATTTCTGTGACCTGTGTGACAAAATGTTATCCTTAGCGGTAACCTAGTAATCCACTGGAACTTGTCCTGTGTTTGTGCTTTTGGTAACAGCACGTAGTGAAATGTATCATTGAAACATGCCTGCCTGCACTGCCTTAACAGAATCGTGGCTACCAATTTGGCCAATCTGTTGTCCTCTTCCTGAAGTGTACATCAGTGAGCTTCCAAAGTAGAGGTGACATTGCAACGACTCCAATTGCTATGATAGCAAATATAGATGGACATATCCACCCAGAGATGGACATATCCAGCAGTGTGTTTTAATGAAAGGCATGAAGAGGAAGGAAAAACAAAAATTGCAAGTCACCAATGCAAATGTGATAAACAAACTATACATATTCATATCTGTTCAATACATGATCTGTGCCTGCCTACACCCATGTGCCTTGATGTTATAACTTTACACATTTAGAATAGTGAGATTGCCAGCTTTCTAATAGGACACACAACACTTCCTTCTAGCACAAGTAGGTTCCATGATATCAGACTTTAAAATCATGACATTGTTATATATGATAAGGCTATTTAAGGTAATTTTTTAGGGGTTTCCTAGATTGAAAACTACTTGGGACAGGCTGGACTGTGTCTTTCTGTGTTTGTGGAAAGTGCCTAGCACATTGTGATTGCTTCCAGAATAAATAATACATTTCTAAAATCCACTAGCAATGATTTTTCTGTCCCTCCAAAATCTGTACATCTGGATTTATGGTAGTAAGAATCCATGGCTTCACAGGCAGAGGAAACAGGAAACAAGGAAACAGCATCTTTAACCCTTCTGAAAAAACTCTCTCTAAAACCTTTTCCAAAATTGGGGTAGGGGGAGCGCGACATATACAAGCTATATGAGGATGTGGTGACGTACGGTCATATCATTTCAAACATATGCCAATAAAAACCTTTATGTTAGACCTCACCACCCACAGTATATAGAGATATAAGGTTGTGTCTCACATGCGGATACATGTTCCGATTTGTCATAGACTTAAGTCACAAAACGTTGTGCATATGAAGGTTCATTTGATCCTGCTCTGAATACTCTCAAAGCTTATTGATCTTTCCTTGAGTTTCCTTATTTTTCAGTCAATGTGCACACATGCAGGAGACAGTGGTCATCTTGTGTCAGTGATGAGGGTTGTTTTTTCCCCTAAGAAAAGGTTTAGAGTGTCATTTGGAGCCAATAGTTATTAGTTGTACTTTAAAAAATACAATACTAAAATGTCCCTGAGAATAGAAAAAGGTACTGTCATTTTTCTTTTCTCTGGCTACCAACCGATTTATGAAAGACTCGCTCTATTTTTTTTTTCAGTTTATGTTGATGCAAGTATGTTTTCAGCTGCAATTGCAAATTTTTGGGTAATAATTTGGTTAAGAGATTAGAAGGAATATTGCTCAGTGTTAATGAGAGGGATGTGCTGCTTTTAAGAAATGACTATGTTGCAGAACATAATTTCAATTTAGAGACTTGGGGCATAATTTTGGCGCTATATCTTGGTTATTTTCCCTGTGAGAAGCGGGAGGCAGTAGGAACAAGGGAGATGTCTACATAAATTTCATCAAAATGAGCATCCAAAATAGATCCACATTCCTTAATGAATTTTGCTGACAATGTATTTCAGTATGGATTTCAATTTGGGCCCCCGGGATGGAAAGCTGTACATATCCCTCCATAATTAAATAGACAAAACTCCAGCAGCAGAGAAATCAGTTGGTTTCATAGCATAGTGTGTGAGAATAACGTCAACATTTTATTCTTGTGCAAATTATCCTGCAGCTACTACTACTAATGCATACACTGACCCAGCCTTCCACATCTGTGTTTTTAATGCCATTGCAAATTTTCTTTACTCTCTTTTGGCCATAACATAGCAATCTCTTTGTTTTTCTCCCCAAAGGGAGACAAAGCAGTTTGCTCATTCTCCACTTCTCTTAAGAGCTGAGCAACTTGTATGATATGTCAGGGAAAGGTAATAGGGTTGGGCATTGAGAAACACTAATTACTAACAACACTTCACTGGTTACCACATCGGCTGTTGTAGATAATTTTCCCAACATTTTTATACCTTGGTTTCCTGATGATGAAACTTGGGGTCTCCAGCTGTAAAGCAAACCAAATCTAAATTGCCTCTAAATAAAAATTGTTCCTTAAGACCATTTATTGTTTACCATGTTTAAGTAGTCATCGTAGACTAAAAGTATTTGAAAATGATATATTTTTTTATTTGAAGTCCTCTTTAGATAATATTTTTTAGTCAATACTAGTCTGTGACGTAGAGGTGAAAGTTCCATGTTAAATCAAATACAATCCTCCTCCAACTGGAATTGTATATAAAGACTTCCTTAAGATACTTAGAAATTATTTCTCAATGGCAGTCTACATAGCAGTGGTGGCCAAACTGGCTCGTTAGCCACATGCAGTTCTTTTACAGTTAAAGTGCGGCTTTCAGGGTCTTCCATGTCTTCCCCATCCCCATTCTTCACCTACCAGATTGGAGTAGGGAGCTCGGAGCTTCTGCCCTGTGACAGGGTTATAGGGGAGGAGGGTCTCTGAAAGACAGTAAGTTTGGCTACCCCTGCTCTATAGGTTTTCATACTGCGCTCATCACGGTAGTATCTGAGTGCCTTGCAGTAGTGCATTAAGCCATGTGACTACACTTCTGTCACGATTGTTTGTTCTCTCATCGTCTCTCCCAAAGGAAAATGCATTAACAGTGAAGTGTCTTGTTTTCATAGTGTATGTCTTTATCGCTGTTGCTATGTATTTATTAGAAAAGACAAAGTCAAAGAACCATGCTTTGCACTTGTAGCAGAAAGTGGTGAGGTTTGTAATGGTTCCTAGTTCTCAAGGGAGTTCATTCCAGTCTCAGATGCAGCCACACCCTTGCACTATGAGAGTTGCCTCTTGCAAAAGAGAATGATTGTTATCCCTTTTTAGAAACCTTGAGAAAGAAAGAGAGAGCTCTCCCAAACCAGCAAGGTGTCTAGATTTTTCTGTTTTTATGGCCCTGGATTCAGATGGAATGATAGCAATGGATCCTCAGTAAAATTATTCATTATTATTTAAGTATTTTATTATATATATTTATAATGCAGCCGTCTTAGTAGTATCTAGGTGATGTTACATAAATTTAAAAGGATATCAGGTCCCTCAAAGAAATGAACAGGGCTCCATAATAACAATTTTCGGTTTTTGCTCTGGAATCTGAAATGGAATTTTTAAACTAGGCTGTAATAGATAGGGTTAGTGGATTTTCAAAGCTTGGGGTCTGATGCTTATAGTGTCAATGTTTTAGCAGAGCTGCTACTTTGTGCTTTATAGCAGGGTTTGTTCTGATTCATTTTTCTTATAGTTTCTTTCACCTATTTTTGTAACCTGTAGAGGATATTTTTACAGGGCTTCCCATTACCCGCTCTCCTTTGATAATACTGCGTCTTCTTACTAACTCTTTAATACCCCATTTTCTGCCTTTCCTTCATACAGTATACCTATCTCATACTTATTTTGCATGTTTTCCTTTACAAGGCTCCCCAAAATAATTAAAAAAACAGAAAAATCTGTTTAAAAAATCAGGCACGAAAGCATATAATCTTTAACTTACTTATTTTATGTGACAATGTGTTCTTCCTGTTAATTTAACTTTAGGAACTGTAACATGTCCAGGATTGCAATGTTGGAGAGCAGCTAACACAGCAGGCACCATTAACATTTTGCTATTTACCACAAGCAGTAGTTAAATTCACCTAAGTATTTATGGTTTCTTCTTCAAGCGGTGGTCTCCATTGTATTCCATTGAGGGTTTATGCATGTGCAGCATGCATCCGGAGCCGGAGATTTTTAAAGTAGTGTCCATTAGTCCGCACATGCATCCTTGGCTCACCTCATGGTTTTGTCCAAAATGATAAAGGGCAGAGTGTACTGACCTCACCTCCACCTTCTCACCACCACATGGTTTGGGTCAGAACAATTAGTCTCCTCTTGCCTGTGACAAACTTTAAAAAGATATAATTGTACATAGTTACTTTTAAAGATTTTACCATTTTTATTGATTTTATAGTAGTTTTTAGTAGTTTGCTAGTTTTAGAAATAGGATCAGGGTTCCTTTTTGTAGTAGTTTTGTTCCCTGTGAGCACTCCCTCACACCCATACCCATGTGCAGTTATTAGACTACACCAAAAGCCCCAGGCTTTAAAAACTGCACCTCCTGCCCGCATTCCTTCTTGTTCGTTCCCCCCCCATATACATGCCGGGGGGGGGACACGAACTGCTGCCAGGAGTGCGCCTCCAACTCCAGGAGTGCGCCTCCAACTACGGAGTGTGATGCCGGCACCAGCGGTGCTACCACTGTGTACCCTGCACCAGGGCCTAGTCAGGAGGTAAGGAAGCGTTCACATAAGTATGAAGTAAATCTTCCTGTAAGCCAAGATGGGTGAGACTCCTTCCACAAGTTCTAGTCATGGGGACACAGCATGTCCTAAAATGCACAAACATGGGGAAAAAAAAAAAAAAGCCACAGAAATCGACAGATCCACCAAGACCTTGTGCAGACCCGTGCACACAGTCAACATTGGCATCCCTCAGCACTTGAGTCATCCACTCCTGGGAAGATCATTGCTCTGGTTTCAGGGACTGAAAAAGTACCTTTGTCTCCGGGAAAGTCAGAAGAAGCACCAAAGGCCCAGGAAATGTTTGCCCTGGGAGAACCAAGGTCCCCACCCTTCTGAGGCCCTCTACTTCCAGAGAGACATAATCTTCGGCAACAGACATACCACATCTGTGGCACGCCTCACCCCCTGCTATGGTGGTGTACACAATTCTGCCAGCTCTGAGACTAATGCTGATGGAATCTTTGTCTTCAGAGGATGAGGGTGAGGGACTGTCCATCTCGTCCTGCCACTATGCCAAGTACCAACGAAGGCCTTCTACATTGTGGCAGTATCCTTCACTCCAGCCACCACAGAGCCATTGGTTTCATGTGCCATGTGGGCCCTCCTTATCACTCTTCAGGTCTGTCATTCTAGCCCTCTGGGAGATCCTGGTCCCAGTACCCTCCCTCATAACCCATCCATTCTATCAGGGAGGCTTCACCCATTTCACCATCTCAGGCACCTACAAGCAGATGCTTGGAACCAGTACTGCAAGATGAGCTGCTGTAACAGGAGAGATTCCTTTTGTTCTCCCCTTATGCAGCAGTGGCTTCAATGTCTCCACCATCTCCTGATGACTACCGCCAATTTCAGGATCTGCTGCATAGAGTAGTTGGAGAGCTTGACGTTCCCCTGCAGAAGCTGCAATACACTCAGCATAAACTGCTGGATATATTTAGGTCATCCGTGCCAAGCAGAGTCACTCTACCAATCAACTATGCCATCTTCAAACCAGCCCTCACAATTTGGCAAACACCGACCATATATACGCATACCCCAAAAGAGGCAGAAAAAATAATTATGTACCAGCCAAGGGATCTGAGTTTCTCTTCTCTTCCCCTGCTCCCAATTCACTGGGGTCCAGGCAGTGTTGGAATGAGCTAGGCAAGAGCTCCTCCCCATCTGCAAGGGAGGGCAAACAACTAGCCACAAATCTCTTCAGCCAGCCTTCGATTCAGGATTTTGAAATTATTAGGTATTAGTAATAGACAGTAGGCAAATTGGTGGGCTTTGCCGAGAAACTGCCACAACAGGACCAGGCCCGCTTCCAGGCAATAACTGAGGAGGGGAAGTGGGTAGCAAGAAGCTCACTCTAATCAGAGGTAGATGAAGCAGTGATCTCACTATGCTCAATGGCCACAGGCATCTTCATAAGGAGGGAATCATGGCTCCATTCCTCTGGTTTTCCGAGGGAGGTACAAAATACTATCAAAGGACACCCCTTTTGATGAATCCAGTCTCTTCAACCAGAAAACAGATTATTCCTGCCACTCCATCAAGGATTCAAGGGTTCTGTGGGTATTTACACACTGGTGCTAAAATGGAATTTCCATGGCCCTCAGCCTGCACATTTACAGAACCTCCCAGTTTTCCATCAGTGGCGTTATGAACCACCAAGGAAGAGTCAGAAGGCTCAAAGATCTTGTCCTCCGTGGCAGTCTTCCTCCTCCTAGATGCAACCCCCATAGAAGAGGTATTTCTAAGGAACCCCAGTGAGCCATCAACCACCTTGCCTGCTGCCATACAACCCTCCTCCACTCCCCCATGGGTGGTCTAGCACCCTTTATAACAGCTTGGAGTACAATAACAAAGAAAAGTGGGTGCTGAATGCCATTCTCTATAGTTATACAATCGAATTCATTACACTACCTCAACAACAACCCTCTCCCCCGTCCCCCCTCAGCAACCACTCCCATGACAGCATCCTTGCCCTGGTGGTCTCCTTACAACAAAGAGAGGCAATAAAGTGGGTTCTTCTGGACTATCAAGAGATGAGCTTCTATTCAGCTTACTTCCTGATACTCAAAAAGAATGGCAGGTGGAAGCCAATCCTGGATCTCCATTGTTTCAATCACTTCATTTGCAAACCCAAATTTCGTATGGTCATCTTAGCAGCCATCATCCCCTCATTAGAAGAACGCTCTCAATATTCAGGATGCTTATTTTCACATCACGTTCTTATCACGTCAGATAACAAAACCACTTTTTACTACATCAATAAACAAGGGAGCACAAAGTCAACAGTGCTGTGTGTGGAGGTGGTCAATCTATAGAATTGGTGCATTGTCCACAAGATCCTGTTATCTGCAGCCTATCTTCCGGGGATTCAGAACTTGACTGCAGACTTGCTTAACAAATAATTTGTGACCAATCATGAGTATGAACTCCATGACACAGTAGTAAGTGACATGTTCAACCAATGGGGGACTCTCACCAGGGACCTCTTTGTCTATCCAGCCAACAATAAATGCAGCACATACTGCTCTAAGTGGTTTATTGGTCTCCACTCTGAGGACTATGCACTCCTTCGCTGATCGGAGCTGATCAACTATGCCTTCCCCCTTCTACCACTCTGGCCACGAGTACTTCACAAGACCAGGTGGGAGAGAGCAACAGTCATCCTGATCTCCCCATTCTGGCTGAGACAGTTCTAATTTCCCAGTCTTCTCTGCATATCAGCTCATCCCCTACTTCCCAGCCCCACTTTCCCCGAGCTACTAACACAACACAACGGCAAGATCAGACATCCTAATCTGTAGACACTTTACCTCAGAGCATGGTATTTGGATGGGTATTGTCTTTAGAATGGGCATATTAATCAGAATTGCAACACATCCTCTCAGGTGGCAGGAAAGAATCCACTAGGTATTCCTACTGGGTTAAATGGAACTGCTTCATCTCCTGGGCCCAACAGAAAGGGCTTCCCCCAAAAGAGATGAAGAGTCCCCTTCTTTTAGATTATCTCCTATCCTTGAAGACATCAGGTCTCACCCTCAACTTTAAGGTCAACCTAATGGCACTTAGTGCCTTCCACCCCACCATGGAAGGACACTCCATATTTAAACATCCATTGACTGCCAGGTTTTGGAATGGCCTCATCAAAACCTTCCCACCTTACAACCTATCACTACCCATTGGGACCTTAACCTAGTTGTAGGAGCACTAATGAAACAGCTCTTTGAGCCACTGGCTTCATGTTCTACGTCCCTCTCCTTGTGGCTATCACTTCTGCGAGAAGGGTAGGTGAACTTTGGGCCTTGATTGAGGACCCTCCTTTCACCATTTTCCATAAGGATAAAGTCTCCCTGCACCTATATCCCACGTTTCTGCCAAAGGCCATTTTCTTCTCACCCAACCCATCTACTACCTGCTTTCTTTCTGAAGCCTCACGCCTCAGAAGAGGAATGATGACTTCACTCGCTCGATGTCCTTCAGGTCTTGCCCTTCTACCTGCAGAGGACAAGACTGATCAGGAAATATCCTAGATTGTTTTTCGCAATAGCCGAGAGGGCTAAGAGGCAGGCAGTCTCCACACAGAGAATCTCCAAGTGGATTTCACAGTGCATTACACGCTGCTATCAGTTGTTGAGACTGCCTCCACCCCTGGGGTAAGGGCCCATTCCACAAGAGCCCAGGCTTCGACCATGGTGTCACACTCCACAATGTGCTGCTTCAGGTCATATGTAAAGCGGCCATATGGAATTCAGTACATATCTTTGCTATGCATTATGCTTTGATGCAGAACTCTGTGATGGATGTTTCACGCGCAACTATCCTGCACTCACCCATTGCACCCGCCTCCTCACACTCTCCTCTGACTTAGATACTGCTTGTTAATCAGCCTCAGTGGAATACAATAGGGACCATCACTTGAAAAAGAAGAGGGGGTTACTTATCTATAACTGGAGATTCTTTGAGATGTGTGGGCCCTATCTGTATTCTACTTCCCACCCTCCTTCCCCTCTGCTGGGAATCTTGGATTCACGGTGGAGAAGGAAATGGAGATGAGGTCGGTCCACCACTACTCTTTATCACCTCAGACAAAAGCATGAGGCAAGCCAAAGGCAAGCGCATAGACCAATGGATACTACTACTCAAAAAATCTCATGTGTAAACCCTCTATGTAATACAGAAAGTGACCACCCGTCTTGAAGAACCACCAGTTACAGATAATTAACCTCCTCATTTCCAATCTAAGTATAGGGAATGCCACAACTACCAAGTAAATACTGCAGTGCAGTGAAACATCCACTTATTAATGGAATAATTTTAGGTGAAACAGATCTGGAAGTTTTGTTTCTAAGAATAAGCAGTAGTTCACTATTGTTTATAGCATAGCATATAGAACATGTATCAAGGTATTTTACAAATCATATTTTTAAACAGTTTTTAGTAAGTCAGTGGAAGCTGAAAATTTAATTTGCACCTCCAAAGTATTCTGCATTCTCTCTTTGTCCATACCTTGGTTTAGTTGTTGTAGGGTTGCTGTGGCCTGCAAGCATTTTCTTTAAATTTTGAAAAATAATTATTTAAGAACTAACTTTGAAAGTAATAGCACATGTAAATAACTACATGGATTTGCTAACAGATACTACAGATGGAATTTTAAAAAAGAAATGAAAATTTGGACCTTTTCCAAATTTGACAGTTTTGATTTATCAGGGACTCTATGAAAGTCTTTATCAGGGACTCTATTGAGAAGAGGTAGAATATAACAAAGATCATTCAAGGTAAAACATTATATGATTCTTACATATAACTAAAGTTACATTCTCACATCATTTGCTTTTCCCCCTTTGCCTCGCTGTCTCTTGTGTTACCTTGCCAAAGCTAACTGGATGTATAAACACTCTTTTCCATACCTACTTAATGAGACCCTGATCCAGCAAGCATTTACACTTGTGCATAGTCCCACTGGCTTCAGTGATAATACTCACATGCTTGATGTTAAGCAAAAGCATCAGTGTTTCAGGATCAAGGATTTAGATCATCTACAGTACACTTACACTTCCATCGGTCTGGAGGCGGGAAAAAAAAGACTGTCAATGATAGGAAATATAGCCAAGTTCTTCCCATTTCCCTCAGGCTCTTTTGATTTCTCTTTTGAAATTGAGACATTGCTTAATCCTCTGCTACTTCTCTAATTCTATTTACCACCCTCATCCTCTCAAATGTTGCTCACAATTAAAAAAGGAAGAACTAGATATAAGAAAGAAAAAAGAGAAACTTAAAAAGAGAGAATAGAAAAATATTTGGTATCCATTGATGTTGTAGGCTCCATGCACTTCAGATCCAATAATTCCTTAGTACATTATTATTAAAACCTTAATACAGCTTAGGAAAAGATACAACCAGTTTCTTTCTAGAAATTATCTGGTTTATTTAGTTGTGGCAAGTTTTACAGCTCTTTTGGTTAATGTGCAGTCCTGGTGAACCATGCCTAAGTAGTGCTGAGATAACTGTACTAAGCCAAATAGCAGCCTTGTCTGCTGGGTGTGAATTAATACCCAGGTAGAGTTCCGAATCAGCTCAGGGAAGTATTTCTAGATGAAGCTGAACTTATTTAGGCTCAGCACTCTATGGTTGCTTCCATATTGAGAAAGACTGGGAGTGTGAGTAAAACATAAGAGCTACTCTGTTTAGTGTACCTATTTTGTGTTTTGGAGTTTAGTGCTTGTAAAGCTGAATGGAAGAAATGTTACTAAGTCTGTATCACTTTAGTAGACCAGATCCCCTGAAATAAACCCAGAACATGAGAGAGATTCATTTGTGTGTTAATCCAGAGCCTCAAATGGTCTGGCAGTTTTGCCATTCTTAAAGTATGCTGTATATTTTCTTTTTTTTTCCTTTCCATTTGTCATTTCTCGTCATTAGCCTTATTAAAAATGGAGGCAAAGTATTTCATAAAATTGGGGTTCTAGCATACCCAAGATGTTTGTAAAATTGGTATTTATCTGACAGTCTGGGCTGTGCTTTTTACCTTTTTCTCAAAATTAAATTACAAGATGCATCATTATAATGTAAAGATCATTTTTAAAGCTTCTTTCATCATTTTATCAAAAGCTAGTTGTCGTGTGTTTCTGGGTAGGATATTTTTCTCTTAATTTGTTTAGAATGGAATCCTTCTCATATTGGGAAAGAGATCACCTAAGACATAGCTCTTTGTTTCTCTAAGAGTGGAAAAGGAGATTGTAACATATTGCTTAATATCAAACTAATCTGCCACCTTCAAAATTCACTGTCACTGCAGGCAAAATGGTCAAGGTAACATAAGGAATCTAGTCACTGTGTTTCTTTCCAGTGGTGAGCTGTATAGTTCTTTTTGTGTGTTGGTTTTTAAATTGCAGCATCCATTGAAGTTTACTGGCCTCTCCTGGCTATTTTGTGGCAACAGTTTTATCCCCTAACTTTGTGGAAAAGTCTCCTCTATATTGCTTGTCAGGTGTTTTCATTTCAGCAGTTGTGATCCTGTCTTTTCTTTATGCTGTCAAAATACAGCTGTGGATTTTGAGCACTGTACATTAACAAGTGTTTGTTTATCAAATTCTGCCAGAAGCCCTGAGATGCTGCGGTCAGAAGGCTCATACTCTATGGGAGGGAGACATTCGTCCACGGACTCCAACAAAGCCTCCAGTGGAGATGTCTCCCCGTATGACAACAACTCCCCGGTACTGTCTGAACGATCACTGATGGCAATGCAAGAAGATGTTGCCCTCAGTTCAGATAAGCTATACAAGGTACCTGAACAGTACATGTTGGTTGGCCATTTGCAATCTAAATCAAGAGAGAATTCGTCTGGATCATGGGCTGGGAAAGGTAAAGCAGGACCTGCACGTGTTCTTTTTTCTCACTCAGCGCTGTCTGTTTCACATGCTGTTTATAAGGATGTGTTGTGTTGTGTGTTATTTCTCCCCCTTGTGGCAGAATCATTTCCTCTTCTTCAGACCTACTTATCCAAGAGTGTGATCTCCCTCACCAGAGCTGAGCTGTGATGAAAAATGGGTCCATATTGGATCCTGTGGAGCCCTCCCCACCACATAATAAAGGATTCACTATTTGTTGGCCTTGAAGCATTAAACTAACCCTCTGTTTTTAGATATCTGACAACATGGTGCTTGTGCAACTAGAATGGTGAATGAGTGCTAGGCGTCAAGATTAATATAAGGGAGCAACAGAGTACTTTCATAACAAACAGTTGACATCTCTTCCATGCTGGGCCATAAGGCTCTGCTCCTCAGCCCATGTTTGTGAGCTCTGCCAGCTGCCCCCATACCACTATACTGTGTTTGTGCTCTTTATAGTGCAATATTTTCCAAACTCTTGAAACCTGAAGCCACCATTTAGAAAAATAAAACACATCACACACCGCTCTTCAACCCTGGTGTGCTAGCAGAATAGTGTGGGGGGAACCTTGTATTCCCACTGTCCTTCATATCCTCCAAAGAGTGTTCCCCTCTTGGCAGTTATAATGCAACCTGGCGTTACTGCTTGTAACCAAATGGCACTCTGAGCTGTGATGGTTAAACGCTTTCAAGTTATAAATTCCATCTGGTTGATTATTTTCTATGAAGTACTACAGTTCATGCGGTAACAGTGGTATGTTACCAGCACTCCAGAAGACTCTTCACAACAAAATTGCAGAGCATTTGATGGGTAAACTGAGGAAACAGAGATATGGGGCATGATTTTCACCTGCCTTTAGGTGCCTAAAATGCTAGATGGCCAGCTTAGGTGTCTCACTCCTGTTGAAATCAATGGGAATTTGATGCCCCTAATTCATTTAGGCACTTTTTAAAAATTCCATTAGGCATCTATCTGCATCTTTAGGCATTCCCATAGCTTTAAAATCTTCCCCGATCACATTTCCATTAAGGCTTAAACAGGAAATTATGTGCTAAAATTATGTTCTAGAGCTTTGTATGCTCCACCCTGAAGAATTTCCTATCAAATTGATTCAGAAAAAAAGCACAAAATGATCATGATCGGGTGCAACATACTGAAGTTATATTGCATAAATGCACTGATATGAGATGATACAGCATCATAACAACTCAGCTTCATCACATATTGATATATCATTGCAGTGCACACCTTACATACCCATCACTAATTGTTGTTTGAATTTCTGTCTCTCCAAGGCTGTATCTCCTCTCCTGCCTTCATCCCAACACCACAACATGTACTTCTGAATTTCCTTTCTTGTTTGTTGGCCTCTCCAACTGCTCTGTGGGCTTTGTCACTCTTTCCATGCAAGGCTACTTTTTTGTGGCCAAATCTTGCTTTCTTATTCAGTCAATTTTTCCATTTAGTTCAATGTGACAACACACTTATGGAAGATCCCAATCCTACAATGGGCTCCATACAAAATCATGGGTCTTCTCCATGTGGAACTCATTGCAAAATTTGAGCTTAAAGAACAAGATTTGGCTCTTTGTCTCTGGTGTACAGGAAATCCAGCTATCATTATGTTTCCTCTTTAATCTTGTGCTACTGGATAAAGTTTTACCTTTAATTTATTTATTGTTCCATTCATGTGTTTCCATTCAATGCTTATAGGGGATCATTTCATGGTCTTTTACTTCTTCTGTAGATGTTCCAGAGGATCATTTCAATATCTGGGGTACTTGGCATTCAACACTGAAACGTGGCTCCAAAGATCCAGGAATGACAGGTATGACATTTCTTTGATAGTTTTTAGGCCCCAATCTGGCAAAGGCAAAGCATGTTCATATGCTCTATGAACTGAAGCCAAGAGGACTACTCACGGTTCATAAAATTAATCATGTGCATGCAGGTTTATAAGATCAAGGGCCTTCATTTGTTTGTTTTCAAATGGTGAATCTTCATTCTAACACAGGATTAGGGGTTTTTAACTTTTCCTCTGCTTCCCATTTTGTTTTTTCACCTTACTATTTTACAAAATATTAGCTAAAGAGAGGCACAACAATTATACATATATGGCAACATTTAAAAATGTGTCACAAGGTAATGTAAGAGAAATTCAGGCCCTATGAATAAAGGTGTGATTCTGTCATGGAAGTCACAGATTCTCTGTCACTTCTTCTGGGGTAGTAGCAACAGCAGCTATCAGCCCCCTGCTGCCAGAACAGAGACTGCCCTGACAATGGGTTCTACTGCCTGGCAGCATAACAGTCGATCTGAGGCTGCAGCTGCCTAACAGCTGATGGTGCAACTGGGAGGCCCACCTAACAGCTGAACTCTGGAGGCTGCTGGAGTGCCTAACAGCTGATCACGGGCCTGAACAGCTGATGGGCAGTGGGGCCTCCCAAACAGCTGAGCAGTGGTGGAAGCTGCCACCCAGGTGACCCCTGAACAGCTTGAGGGCAGAGGTGGTGGCTGCCTCCCGGGTCCCCCAAACAGCTAATGGTGGCAGCTGCTGCCTATGGGCATAAACAGCTGATCAACAGGCCAGCCCCCAGAACAGCTGATTTGGGTTGGTGGAGCAGCTGCAAGCCCCAGGAGGGCTGTTTGTCCCCTAGGCTTTAACTATTTTACTGACTTTTACTATTTTAGTAAAAGTCCGGGAGAGGTCACATCTTTTGTGAATATTTGTTTATTGCCCATGACCTGTCCTGGACTTTTACTAAAAATACCCATGACAGAATCTTAAGCTTACCTAGGAAGCAGAACTACAGAATTGATAGGCAATGTGTGCTAGCAGCGTAAGCACAGCTTTTGGAGGCAAGAGACCTGCAGACCGCCATCACAGACTGGCTCCCTGTATACCATGGGAAAATCAGCTAACTGCTTGCCCTCAGTTTTTCTTCCCTCTGCACCTACCTCTCTTCACAGGAATGTTGCATAATTAACGTTTTTAAAGCACTATGATGCTGTATGGCATTATGTGGGTGCTAAATTTTAAAATCACCAGCTTTAGATAACAGGTACAGTACAGATAATACAGGTCCAACACCGCCTTTGCCAATATAATGCAACGAGTCAATGGTAACCTGTAAAATGTTAATGTGTCGATATCGATGTTCTCTGTTTTATTCTGGTCCCCAGGTTCGTATGGAAACATTTATGAAAGCAGCTCATTACGGCCAGGACAGTGCTCTCTTTCCCAAGGGAACCTATCATTGAATTGGCCTCAATGGCCGGGGAGCGCCACAGAATTGGACAGTGGGAAGCAACTAATCCGAAGGAGTCAGACTACTGCTGCCATTCCTGAATGTAGGGCTCATCCCCCAGTGTCTCGTGTTTGCAGTACTCCGCAAATGGAACGTGGCAGGAGGAGTTCAGACCAATCCAATTCAAGGTCTGAGCAGCATTTGACTTTAAGCAGTGAAGAGGACCTTACGGAGCATGATTCAAATGTGGGTTGTTTCCCAAGCACAGCTAAACCTTTCTACCTGAGACAAGAAGATATAAGTAGAAAAGAGAGGCCGCCACCCCCTTATCCAGGCCCCAAAAAACAAAGTTCTGCGTTGTCCCAGCGACCAACTGTCTCTTCAGCAGTGCACTCATTGTGGAGACTTCAAAGACCAGAAAAAAGTTTGGGGACCATAGCAGCAGGAGGGCCAACAGCTGAATCAACTGACAAATCCACCTCCAGTCAGCAGTGGCAGGCCCCACAGAACAAAATGGGTAACACCTATTCCACTCCAGCCAATAATCAGAACAATAAAAACGTATCAGGGCCAGACTGGCATGATTGGCAAAAAGAGCGATGGCAAATTTGGGAGCTTTTATCAGCTGATAACCCAGATGCCCTCCCTGAAACACTTGTATGATCAGACTCTTACAGAGAACTGCCATCCACACCTACGCTTCTCTTGAATAGGACAAGAAGAGTGACATTGGAAAAGTTTTTATTTTATACCAAGTAAATTTCATTTAATTTTTTAAAAACTTTGTTCACTTTAAATCTTTAATAGCACTGTCAAGCAGTCCATTTACAAATACAGTATGTTCCTGTTTCATAGCAAGCTTTTAAGAGAGAAAAACAAGATGAAAATTTCAGTCTACTCTGTACGCATAAACTGTGTGTAAGATAAAACTACTGCTTTGGTGTTGCTAAGGTGTATTTATATGTCGGCAGTTTTGATGGTTGTATATTCTGTAATGGGTTATGTATGATAATCATATATTATGTATTCGTATACAGATGACAATCAATCAGGACTGTTTTGTTTTTTGTTTTTTTTTTAATCACTGCACTTACTTATCTTACCATGATATGCGTTGGAATTCTATAGAAAGTGCACAAGCTGGTTTCTGTGCTTTTAAACAACTTGTTAATGGGGAGAAATGTCCTTCTCACTGCCTATAAAAAACACTAAAAGAGAATGAAACATAAAAAGCCATATATTTTATAAGGGTAGCTGGGCGGGAAATTATTTACCAAATATTTTTTCTTGTAAGTATAGGTTTGTGAACAAAATTTAAATTTGATACAATGTTATAAAACATGTTTTTAGATTCTGGTAGGAAGCAATTCAGCTAATCAACCTAGAGTAACATTATGCCTAAACCAAACTAACAGACTTAGTGCAAAAGTTCACTCTCCCATTCTAGATCAACTACAATCTTATATTTACAGTATATAATATATAATGCATATTTATAGATTATGATTTATATAATGTTTTAAAATAGTGAACTGGAATCCAAATTAAAACAACAAAATAAGGCATATAATAGAAAGAAATATGGCTTTTCCTTTTAAAACAAATAAATTGAAATGACAAGCATTTACATGTAGTTTCATAAAGGCGTCACATGCAGTGTTTTAGATATGAATATTACATTTGGAGACGTTCACAGCTCTTTGTACAAATATTGTGCCAAAGTTGGGGACATGTATTTTTTTCTTCAATAGCTATATGTTACATTGTTAAATGTTGCTGTTACACAAGTTCTGGTGTTACTAAACTGCAAAAATGTTTATGACCAGCAGGTGGCGCTGTATTTCAGTATTCTAAGAGTTTTTTTTCACATAAGGGGAAATGTACCATATAAAATTTTTTTTATAAAACATGCTAGTCTTAATTTTAATGAAGTTGAATACTTATTCAATGATGTTGTCTTGAAATTCTATCTTGTGCCATAATGATAGAATAAAAAGCTAAGCAAAAGCATTGCGGTATTCTTTTCTCTTTTGTTGTAGTAATGGTTATAATAAAACCCCACAAATGTCAGTGACTTTTATCATTATTGGGTAAAAATTTCAAAAGCACCTAAGTGACTTAGGAGCATTTTCAAAAGTGATGTAGGAACCAAGTCCTATTGATTTTCAATGAGACTAACAGCATGTCTACACAGCAACAAGACACCCTCAGGTGGCCTGTGCCAGCTGACTTGAGCTCATACTGCCGGGTTGTTTCGTTGCTGTGAAGACATCCGAGCATGGCTGGAGCCTGAGCTCTGGGATGTTTCCACCTCACAGGGTCCTAGGGCCTGGGCTTCAGCCGGACCTCGGAAATCTACACAGCAATGAAACAATCTCACCACCTGAGGCCTGCAAGCTCGAGCCGGCTGGCACGGGCCAGCCACGGGTGTTTTTTGGCTGGGAAGACATACCTTTAGGCTTCTAAGTCAGGCACAAAACTGGCTTAAATCAGTGTAACTAAACAGATTTATGCATGGTTTAAAATGGTTCAAGTAGATCTGTGGTTGAGGTTTGTATGATTATAACAATATAAAGTTTTAAATGATTTAATTAAACCAGGGCAGCTTTTCTAAAGTTGATCAGGTCTAAGTATGGTTTTAAAGTACTAACTGTAGGTACCCAGGTTTGAAAGCTTTGGCTCATTATTATAAAGGGTGGGTTCACTCCTGGTCCCAGTCAAGTCAATGGCCAAACCTCTGTTGTCTTCATTGGGTTATGACTTTGGCCTTTTTCTTGCACACATATGTAAAACTAAGAGACCAACCAAACCACACCCTGTGCTGTTGCAATTGCAAAAGATAACCATTAATTCATTTTATTTTGTTGTAGAATCTTGTATTCCAGCAGGCACTCAGCTAGTGTACACATGGCACAAAACATGTATGTGAGAGGGAGCAAGGCAGCCAGTGTGTCTGTAGTATTTACTTCTTAGTCAGTAGTTTGAGTCCATCCCAGGTCATTAGCAGTTCAAAGTTATCTGATGGCCAGGTTGGTGCTCTTTGGGAAATGGATTGATAGTCTTTGATCACACCCAGAAAAGTCACCCTCACCTTATGTAATAAACTTTTTTCTCACTTGTAAAGGGGCAGCTCTCCTGGTCAGGGTTAAGACATGTAGGTAGTGTGAGTCTATCCCTCTACTATTGATTCTAATAATACCTACCTCTTGTATAGCACTTTTTATTAGTAGTTTTCAAAGTGCCCATCTTTGCTCAAGTGCATATTCTCAATTAAGTTAATAGGAATACCTACCAGAGTAAAGGTGAGCAAAATGTAGTTCACTGGAGATACCTAAAGAACTGCAGTCCTTGATGCTGTCAGTCTGGGTGGCTCCTTTCATAAACACTACTTAAAAAATAAATCTGAATTCTGAGATTCCAGGACCTAGGCCTTCTGAAACAACATCAGTCTGTCAAACTGCATTGCAACTGTGAGTGGGTGGTCATAGAGGCAGATTCTTGCTTATAGACTTCGTGTAGTTTATAGCTTGCGTGTTTATTGTTAAATGTGGCCTTTGCGCAGGAATGAACCAAAAATCATAGAAAACAGAGTGCTCTATAGAAAGAAACTCCATTTGGTACTTGGACACAATAGGGAAATGGCTTCAACCAGCTAACTCAAGAATTCTAGAGAGCCCCCAAACCACCCCAGACTCTCTGCTGTCAGCAGTGTTCTATAGCTGAAACCTCAGCTCAGGGTATGTCTACACTGCAGAGCGAAGTCGACTTACTTAAAATCGACTTTCACCCACCAGTTTTTAAAAGTCGCTGGGGCGTGTCCACACCATGCTGCTTGCACCAGGCTCATGTGTTCACATTTAGGTTTACATTCAAATCAGTGCACTGTGGGTGGCTATCCCACAGTGCACCTACCCACTGGGGCTGTTGGGATGAGTTTCATCATCCCATGATGCAATGCTCCTTTCCCTGCCCTTCTTGCCCGAAACAGGAAAGTGGTTTTCACGCAGTTGGTTTATGCTGCGCGTTTGCCATTGCGGCAGAGATATGGAGCCAGCTCAACTCTGCACTAGTATCGTGAGTATCACAACTACATCGCAGCTTATCCTTGAGTATTTTCAAAGGTCAGGGAGAACCCAAAGCACAGACAATAGTAATGCCATCAAGGCTACCCTGCTACAAGACATCAAGCAGAAGAATTCCTGATTGCTGCAGACTGTTACGCATCATCTGCAGTCCATGGAGCGCTGGTTCTGGTCCCAGGAAACAATCACAGACTGGTGGGACCACATCGTTATGCAGCTGTGAAATGATAACCCATGGCTGCAGAACTTTTGTATGTGAAATGCCACTTCCCTTGGGCTTTGAGCGGAGCTGGTCCCGTCCCTGAAGCACATGAATACTCAACTGAGACAAGCTCTGATGGTGGAGAAGCGAGTGGCCATCACTCGGTGGAAGCTGGCAACCCGTTTGTTACCGCTCAGTTGACAATCAGTTTGGAGTCGGTACAACTACAGTGGGACCTGCCATGATTCAAGTGTGCAGGGCCATCAATAGACTTCTGCCACAAAGGGTAGTGACTTTGTGGAAACATGCTGGACATAGTGGATGGGTTTGCCACAATGGGGTTCCCAAATTGCCGGGGTGGGCATTGATGGCCCGCACATCCCTATCTTATCACCTGCCCACCTAGTAACAGAGTACATAAACCACAAGGGGTACTTGTCCATGGTGCTGCAGGCCCGTGTGGATCACAGGGGTTGTTTCACCGACATCTGTGTGGGGTGGTCTGGGAAGGTGCGTGACGCATGCATATTTAAGAACTTGGGGCTATTCTCACACATGCAGGCCGGCACATGCTTCCCAGACTGAAAAATTACCTTTGGGGATGTGGAAATGCCAATAGTGATCCTGGGGAATCCTGCTTACCCCTTGTTTCCTTGGCTAATGAAGCCATACACAGGGCATCTTGACAGCGACAAGGAGCATTTTAGTAACAGGCTAAGCACTTGCAGAATGGGAGTGGAATGTGCATTTGGGCATTTAAAGGACAGATGGTGAGGTCTCCTTACTAGGCTGGACGTAAGTGACGCAAACATCCCATCCATTATATCTGCAGGCAGTGTTCGTCATAATGTGTGTGAAGTGAAGGGGGAGAGGTTCCCCCAGGTTTGGCTGTGGAGGCAGAAAGATTGACCACCTATTTTGAGCAGCCAGATGGCAGCATAGGCTCAGAGCCAAACGTGGAGTGCTTCGCATTCGGGAAACATTGAAAAACAGGTTCTGCAATGAGACATGGTAATGTTTTCTGTATGTTTTGTGCCTTTTCTTACCATCTCCCCACACCATCAATGTCAATGCCCTCCAAAGCCCTCCCCAAACAAGCAGGGCGGTGAGTGTTCATTCACAGTCTCAAGGGGAAGTGGGGCTGCTTGCAGGATAGTTGTCAGCGGGGCTGCCGCAGCTTTCTGCTTCCCTCCATCGGGGTGGAGTGCACCACGTACTGCAGCCTGGACAGTCTCCTCCAAGGGGGGGAGGGATGAGGGAAGGAAGCAAAGCCATAGGCGGAGGAGTGTTCTGGAGGGACTGCAGCAGGACTTTGTCCGGCCACCGGTCCTCCTGTAGCTCCACAAGGCACCTGAACATGCTTGACTGATCACGCATGATTTGCAGCATCTCCTGTTGGGTACTGCAATCATACTCCTGCATTGCTCGTCAATTCTCCATGTCCATGTCCATCTTCTGGGACACGGACAACCTCCACGCTTGGAGCTCTGTCTTAGCGAGCGTGGAGGCATTCATGAGCTTGCCAAACATGTTGTCCCACAATATTTCTTCCTCTTTCTGATCCGCGATAATCTTTCCGCAGCAGTTCGGGGGGGGGCAAGGCCAAGGTGTCTGCAGAACGAAAAGAAATGCACAATGTTGCCATTGTTAGCAGACCCAGAAAACTGAAGCAAATGCAACAATGTATAAAATACACCCCTTAGTGTGCACAAGGCTAAGCCAGCCCCACATTCCTTTCCGAGCATCTCAGAAGGGTCGGCTCGCTGTGCTGTTACAGAGATGGTAAGCCCATGGCACTTTCCTATAGAAAGGATTAATTATGTCTAAAAAGCTCATGTGTTTCCATAAATGTCCAAATTTCTTTTGCTGGCTGTTAGCTGATCCATAACAGACTCCCCGCCCTCAGACCAATGAGATCTAAGACCTCTGGTTGACTCCATGCTGGAGCGCATTCGGGCCTTGTAGTAGCCATGAGTTCAGCTACAAAACTCTCTCCATGCTGGCTGCACAGGAAATGAAATTGAAAATTTTCCCAGGGCATGAGGGGAGGGGCCATTTCCGGTTTGTGTGGCCATGTAACAGCAGAGCGAGAATGTCCAGAGCGGTCACAATGGGGCATGATGGGTTACCTCCCAGAGGCCATTAACATCGAATTATGTTACACTCTGTCTACATTGACGGAAAATCAACCCATGAAATTCAAATTATGTGCTCTGCCACCTGCAGAGGTGGTTTTATTATGTTGACTTTTCCCGTGACGTTACAACGACATCCGTAACCAGTGTAGACCAGGCCTTAGACCCATTAACAGTATAATCTCTCCTGTGAGAGGGGCTTGTATTATAAAATTCTAGTCATCCATTTTGAATCCCTTTCCAAATACAGAAACAGAAACATGTGAACAATTTTTCAGAGAAAGATGTTCAGTGGTTACTCAAGCACATGGAAATATTTTTTCTTTCACATCTCTTGTATATGTGTGTGTGTGTGTGGAATTGATGCAAACACAAAATCTGGAAGATGTCTTTGGTGTCATGCAATTCAATATGCAGTGGCCTGGCAGAAAACAAATCTAGAGCAAGTTTTGTTGCCTTAAACTAACTCTTTTGTCCAAGATCACCTCATTTCTGTATATTAACTGCAGCTGGAGGGGGCAGAGTAAAATGAAGAGAGACCAGTTTAGAGCTGTGACAGATTGTGCTGGCCCCTTTAAATACAGACCTAGATCCAACAATAGCCTGTTCCTGCATTATTGATTCTGGGTGTTTTAGTTCCCAGGGTTGGTTGGGAATTGTGTAGGCCTCGCAGACATGTTTGCTAGGAAAAGGGCAGAGCTAGAAAGAAGTCCTTTTCCCTCAGGCCAAGAGGGATCAGGGAATGAGAAAGATCTGCTTTGAGTCTCTGGAAGGGGACTAGAAAAGGGGTAAAGTTATGATATTTCTCCAGCCAAAGTGGTTAGAAAAAGAACCTGAAGAAGGGACTTTGAAAGAAGCCAGACAAAGAACCTGTGAAGACACCTAAAAAAAAGACACGAGCTGGAAGAGGTGCCCTGAGAAGGCAGTGTTTGTAGCAGGAAGTATTTGGTGGTAGGAGGGATCATTAGTGAGGTGAGCTGGTAGTCAGACTTGACACCTGTTTCAACATTGAGGGCCAAATGCTGGAACTTGGGAAGGCTCAAGCTCCTTTTATTCTCTGATGGAACAGATTGTGTTGCTGTTGTCCTTTGAAGGGAGAAGATTTGGAGACCATCTGAGAGGGGGTGAGAACCATGGAAAGAGTCTGGGTAAAGAGTATGGACTTTAATTACCCCTGAGGGTGTGGGGGAGATTTTCAGTTCAGCTGCAGGGCTACCAAACCAAAAAGAAAACTGAGGCACAACTACCTTCATGTGATGGACAGATTAGGTGCTACTAAATCACAGCAACAACTTCAAAACAAGTCAGACTTTATGGTCATGGGATTATAAAGCATGTGTGTCCACAGTAAATAGATAGAAAAACTAACATTAAAACACGTTACCTTGCTCCAGTGTTACTAGAGAGACTCAGTTTTTACTAACCTGCTTTAACACAATCCAAGTGCAGTTTCTACCCCTTGGAAGTCTATTGTTCAGGGCTTCTGTGGATTGTAGCAAAAGCTGGAATTATTTAAACTATCTAACCAATGGTTACGTGCCAAAATGAATAGGTAAAATATGCAGTGTGTCTTGAAGGTGGCGGGATAGATCAATAACAAGAAGTGGATGAGTTTGGAGCAAAGAGGTTTTGTGGGTCTAGCACCAGCAACGTGCAAGGGGGAAGTAGACATGGTTGCAGCGATTTTAGCCTGAAATGGGTAAAAAATCCCATTTTTCCTGTTCTGGCTGTCTCTGTATCTCTTAGTTTCTTGTATCTTTCCCAGGAGATTGTCAGCCTCATAGCTGAGTCACTCCGTTGGCTCTTCCTTAGATCCTTTGATAAAACTACAGCATCAATACCTGCCAAATCTTTTTGTTAATGCTTCAGATTCCTTTCATGTTTTCTTTCTAGGCTATGAGCTTTCGTAAGCTCAGACTATACTCTTCTGTGGCAAAGTCTGCAGGATGGGGGACAGAGGGTCACTTCAAAATGTTTCCTCTGAACGTTCCTCTTGGAAGCAGCAGAAGGCTGCAGAAGGGGCATGGGGCTTGACCCCAAGGGCATGTGAGGAAAACTCTGCTCCCGGGGCCTCTGGAGGGAAACCTGCTCTCCACAGTGACCTATAGCTTTTTCCCACACGGCTACATGGTTCTGGTTAGATCTTGCTTAATAGCTGTGCAGTATAAAGGAGGGCAGGGATTCTCCATATGTTAATACTGCTTGGAGAAGCATTACTTCTTTTGTGGATTTCCATATATATGCTGGTTCTGGAGGGGGCATAAACGGCAGAATACAGCTGCTTCCTTATTCCTCTGAACCCAGACATATCCTCATCTGATCTGTAGGCTGAACCCATAGATTTGTAGTTTAGACATTCCTGTGAGCTGGGGGGGAGCCTATCACAGAGCCCCAGCTCCCTGCCTGTAATAATAGTGGCGGGCAGCCAAATTTGTCAAACCTGGGTGCCTAAAGTTAGAAACGTAACTTCTGTTGAGAGGCTACAGGTGCTCAGCACCTTTGAACAGCAGAAGATTTATTTAGGAGCCTAAAGCTAGAGTTGGGCATCTCATTTTAAAGAGCAAGACTACAATTTCTGAGTTCTTTCTTTCCAGATTGTCTTATTCTGCGATTGGTAGTTTTTTGCTGCTGTTGTTTAACTCCTCTAGAAAATGTATCAGTTTGTGTGATTCTAGTGTCTTTCCTGCTGTGTGCCTTCATCTCCAGGATGTAGCTGTTGCCCACTTTCCTGGCCCTAGAGAACATTAGGTCTGTGTAAGAACTCACAATAAAGCTTCAATGAGGCTTTCTTGTAATCTGAGCTAAAGAATTACCTTATTTTTGTGTAATGCCTTAAGTCTCATCCTGTTGTGCAACACAGAAGCACAGTGAATGTTTCCTTATCATATTAAATATGATCTTGGCATCAAAGAGCCCTTTTGCCTGCGCTATGGAGAAATATTTAATTCCCGGGGGTGCCAAAAGTCTTTGAAGGGAACTATTTTATTTTCCAGGCCATCCGGCAGTGGACGTGTTTCTCAGTAAGGACACCTTCCACTCTGCACTGGCACCTGGAAGAGAGGGATGAGTTACAAAAGTACTGGCATTTTCAGTATATAAGGCTTGTAATTGACTGGTAAAATAGAAGATGGGAAAACAGTAGCTGATGACCATTGGGAGACTTTGCATAGCCAGTAGATTGTGTTGTAACATTGTTTCATTTTATAATTAAAGTGACCCAACTCCATTTTAAATTAATAGGAATATAAACTCATTGGACCAAAATGTAAAATGCTAACTGCTTTGTATCAACCCCCAGCCGGCCACCTATTGTAACAAAATCTCTGTGAAACTTACAAGCAGCGGGAAACACCCCGGCAGACATTAAGTGTTAAAGGCAATGCAATCAATATGTAGCCTGTGAGTCTTGATAAACCTGTTACTTGAAACTCAGTAAATTTCAGTTAAATAGTACCCATTCATGTATTATAACAAAATCTCTGTGACTCGAAACTCAGTAAACTGCATTTGAATAGTGTTTAGATATGTATTGCAATGGGTGATTCTTTGTCAGCAGCAAACAACAGCTGGACAATTAAGAAGAATAAAATCGGGTTTCACTCTGTCAGTTTCGCTGTTTTGGGGTGCAGTCCCCAATTACCTCATCGCTCTTGGAAACTTCTAATTGGCTAAGTGGGCATATTGCTGTGTGGAAGAAAAATATAAAAGGTAGTCACAAACAGGAAGTAAACTGGAGATATCCTGTACCTTTGGAAGAACAACAGAATAGTTCTACATGTAGGCGTGATCTACCTACTGTCTCTCCCCAGCTTGCCACTCAAACCTAAGTATAGAGTGGGGGGCTGTGTAACCTGAGTGTGACTGTATTTTCCACTCAGATGTAAACCCGGGAATTGTACTAGTAGAATTGGAGTGCTGCTTTGCTGCTGACAAATCTCACTGGTGCAGTGTAAGTATAATAGTATAAGTATAACCCTATAGTGTAAGCTAGCTTTGTAAATATAATTGTATAGTTGTAATTGTAACTGTGTTTTTAAGTAGTTAAATTGTTGTATTAAATAAGAATCAATGGTGATTTTTAAATTGTAATCGATGATGTATAGATTGTTGCAAGTAAAACAAAGTTGTATGCAAAGCAATCTTTGTCACTCCTTATTTGAGGGATCCATATAAATCGAACCTGACAGCAAGCTGGTTCTTGTTGTCACCTCAGATCGGTGGTGAAAGGAGCGCATCTGGAAAAGCTGGTGGCTGTACCATTTAAACAAATAACTACATGAGGAGACAAAAGCAAAAGGGAAGCAAAGGCAGATACTCCTAGTTAAGGCCCGGCACCCTCTGTTACACTCCTTAGCTAATTTTATTGGAAAAGAAAAAGTCAGCCTGATGTCTTGATTGTAGCATAAACTACCACGTGGTAGCCCCAGGTTCAGAATGACCGTAGACCTCCTGCTGCCTGGGCTGTGTGATAAAGTCAGGCCAGAGGGCCATAAAGGATTAAAAACCCTCCGCCCTGAAGGCAGAAGAGAAAGCACAGGAGGGCCACTAGCAGCACCTGGCCCCAGTGAAGGGCCAGGCCAGGTGTATTTAAAACCCTGCCTTCCCTGAAGGAGGGGAGGGAACAAACGCAGGCAAAGCTGCCAGAAGGTTTGGAGCAGCTGGAGGAGAAGGTTCTCTCCCAGGCCAGGAGACAGAGCTCCTCTACAGCCAGAGGAGCTGGGGTTGCCCTGGCCCAGGAAGAGAAGGTAAAGCGTAAGACCCACCAGGGAGAAGTCGGCAGTTTGCCACACGTGGTGTCAAGGGTGGGATTCCGCACAGTGGACTAAGCCAGGGCAGATTTGCACACACCACTCCCCAGATGGAGGAGCTGGTGAAAGCCCTGGTGCAAGCCACAGCTGCCCAGCAGGAAGCTACCCAAGTACAGGCAGCCGTCCAGCAGGAGGCTATGAAGTTGCAGGAGGAAACCAACCACCTGCTGGTGAGCTGGGCTGCCCAGGACCGCACCTTACTGTAGGATGTGGTGGGCCAGCTGAGGGTCCTGCTGGAGTGAGGCGGGCGCCAAGAGGGGACGCAGCCTATATGGGCAGGCTACTACCTGCAGAAGATGACTCAGGGAAATGATGTGGAGGCAAACCTGCTGGCCTTTGAGAGGACGGCCCAGTGGGAAGCCTGGCCCCGAGAGCAGTGGGCCAGTATCCTTGCCCCGTTCCTAGGGTGGGAAGCCCAGAAGGCCTATTATGATTTGGCAGCAGAAGCTGCTGCTGACTATGCCTGGCTGAAGGCAGAGGTTCTCGCCAGGTTGGGGGTGACAACAGGCTCAGAGGCTCCACGCATGGAGGTACCGGGAGGGCCAGGCACCAAAGTCCTAGCTTTTTGACCTTGTTCATCTGGCACAGAAATGGCTGTGCCCGGAGGTCCACAGCGTGGACCGAGTTGTGGAGACCCTCGTTCTGGACCAGTTTGTGAGGGGGCTGCTGCCTGACCTGCAGGGAGGGGTCAGCCGGACTGACCCCACCTCATGATTATGTGGTCACCCTCGTTGAGAGACAGTTGGCAGCCAGGGATTTTCACGGACTGCCAGGGAAGAAGGGCACTGGAACAAGGGGTTGCCCCCCGCCCCAAGGGCCCAGACTCCCGAGATAGTGGGCAACCCCATGTTGGGGAGAAGGGGGACTGGAGAGTGGCCTGAACCCACCAAGGGGATTGGGGATCACAGGAGAGGGTGTCCCAGCCTGAAGTTGGGCAGCCAAAAGGATGGGGGGCTGTCGTGACCAGAATGCAGGTGTTATGTATGTGGGGAACTGGGGTGTATAGCAGCCCAGTGCCCCAACAGGGACGAGCCCATGCAATGTGGGCTGGGGGAGTGTGTCTGTCCCTGTAGCCTGGTCTGCCCAGTGGGGGTGGTGGAGACCCCCAAAGACATAGGAGGCCAGTAGAGGTAAATGGTATCATGACCGTGGCCCTAGTAGACTCTGGGAGTGCTATCAAGCTGATCTCAGGGAAGCTGGTGGGCTAGGACCAGCTCAAATAACCTGTGTACATGGAGCGGTAAATTGGTATCTGATCACTCCAGTCCAGGTTAGGGTTCAGGGGAACATGGGGAAGGTAACAGTGGGCATCATCCCGAGACTTCCCTACCCCATGCTCATAGGTAGGGACTTCCCAGGGTTTGGGTCCCTACTTCCTGGAGAAGACTCCCAGACGGGTAGTGACCCAGAGTTTAGAAGGGAGACCTCCATGAGGCATCCTCCCCCCGTGTTCGCTGAGTCCGCACAGGCCCTGTTTCCTTGCACAGGGACACTGCGGAAGACACGGCGGGAGAGGCAAATGAACAGCTGTTATGGGTATGCTGTTATGCATCCCAAGTAGCCCAACCCTCTAGGGTTGAGTGGGGGGGTGAGGTAGGGGGAGATGTGTGATAAAGTCAGGCCAGCGGGCCCTAAAGGGTTCAAAACCCTCTGCCCTGCAGGCAGAAGAGAAAGCACAGCAGTGCGATTAGAGGCACCTGGCCCCAATGAAGGGCCAGGCCATGTGTATTTAAACTCTGCCTTCCCTAAAGGAGGGGGAGGGAGCAAATGCAAGTAAAGCTGCCAGACGGTGTGGAGTAGAAGGTTTCTCCCAGGCCAGGAGACAAAGCTCCTTTACAGCTGGGGGAGACAGGGTAGCTGGGGGCACCCTGGCCCAGGAAGAGAAGGTAAAGTATGAGACCCACCAGGGGGAAGTCAGCAGTTTCCCACATCTGGTACAACAAAGATTCATCATATGGCTGCTACAGCTGGGAGCCAGGAGGCTTAACATCTAATTCTTCTTAGTGCTGAATGAACTCAATGAACTTGGGAAAGTGAAGGACAAAAAAATCAAAAATACTGTACAAAGTGTAGACCTAGCGCACAATACCTGACCTGCCTGGATCCCCGTTGGTTGCATGGCGCAAGGCTTTTCCAGCCCAGTTACTGAGTCATGTTTTGTTTTGTTTTGCTGATGGAATATGACCACAAAACTGACTGTCTGAGTGAGGTGGGATATATAAACCCCTCTCTAGGATAGAAAGGGTTATGAAGTAGTTTTGGGCTTAAGTGATTCTTTTAGCTAAGCTAAAAGAAGCTAACTCAGGGAAAATTTAGAGTTTAAAAAGCCAGCTCATAAGTGACAAGAGGAGGAAGCAAATGGGAATTTAGTGAGGGAGTGTGAGAGGCAGATACACCTAGAAACATACCCTAAACTTAGGCCAATATCCACCTCCTTTTCCACCCCTCCCGAAAAGCCTACAAGGCTGAAAATGATGCAGGCAGAAATCCAGCAGCAGACGGGGGCTATCCAGTTTATTGCTCTGATCTGACTTGTATGGTGTAAGCAGCTCATGGCATTCAGAGACAAAATACAGGCTCTTGAGACCAGAGTGGTTGAACTGGAGGAGCTAGGGGAGACGGTGTTGTACATAGGCAAAACTTTCAGAGACAATATAGAGCAGTCTCGCCCCCAATCTGAAAGTCTCTGTGAGGAGGATGAAAGTCTCAGGGAAGGAGCACATCAAGCTGGTGTGAAAAGAAATACTACCATAGTTGGGACCCTCTGGCCTCTTGCACTAAGGATACCCCCTCCTGGGAAGGGAACACCAGTTACAAGGAAGAGTAAGATAATAGTAATGGGGGATTCAATTATTAGGAATATAAATAGATGGTGTGTGATGACCTGGAGAACCTCATGATACATTGCCTGCCAGGCATGAAGGTTGTGGATCTCACGAGGCATCAAGACCAAGTTATGTACAGTGCTGAGGAGGAGCCTATGGTCATGGTATATGCAGGTAAGATATAGCGGAGCGGAGTCCTGGAGGCCAAATTTGGGCTAGTTGGTGAGCGATTAAATTCCATAACCTACACGATTGCATTCTCTTTTATGCTTTCTGTTCCACGTGCAGACAAGCAGACCTGCAAGATCTCAATGCATGGATGAGACAATGGTGTAGAGAGAAGAGTTTCAGGTTTATTAGAAACTGGAGAACTTTTTGGGAAAGAAGGCGCCTATACAGGACAGATGGGCTTTACCTAAACCAAAAATGGAATCTAATTGCTGGCATGTAGCATTAAGATGGCTGTAGAGAGGCTTTTCAGCTAAGAACTGGGGGAAAGCTGATAGGAGCAGCATGCAGTTTGTACTGGTACTGAAGTTAGGCTTACTAACCTGTAATTGCCAGGATCACCCCTGGAGTCTTTTAATGAACAATCAGCGTTACATTAGTTGCCTTCCAGTGGTTTGGTACAGAGACTGAATTAAGTGTTATGTACAGTTAGTAGTTAAGCAATATCATATGTGAGTTTCTTCAGAATGCTTGGGCAAATACCATCTGGCCCTGGTGATGTGTTATTGTTTAATTTATCAATGAAACCTCCTCTACTGAAACCTCAGTCTGAGACATGTCCTCAGATTTGTCATCTAGAAAGAATGACTTGGGTGTAGGGATCTCCCCCACATCCTCGGCAGGGAGGATGGAGCTAGGCTGTTCTCGGTGGTGGCAGATGATAGAACAAGGAGCAATGGTCTCAAGGTGCAGTGTGGGAGGTCCAAATTGGATATTAGGAAAAGCTTTTTCACTAGGAGGGTGGTGAAGCACTGGAATGGGTTACTGGGGGGTTGAGGTGGGGGGGCTGGAATCTCCATCCTTAGAGGTTTTTAAGACCCAACTTGACAAAGCCCTGGCTGGGATGATTTAGTTTGGGTGGTCCTGCTTTGAGCAGGGGGTTGAACTAGATGAACTTGATATTATGTTCCTAAGTGGCTTAGCGCCACTGTAGCTGCGAAGCCCGCTCTTGATGGAGGAGAAGTTTAAAAGACAGCAAGATGGTGGGAGATGGACCTATCTTCAGAGCTTCTGAATAAGGATACAGTAAGAGTCCTTGCTGCAGGAAAGTGGAGGGTTTGCAAATGGTAGCTCCCCCAGAGGGACCCTTCACGTGGCTTGTTTGTGAAGTTGTGACCATGCCCTGGACAGGGAAAATAAATGGTAGGAAGTGGCCCAAGGTGGCAGCCTTAAAGCACTGCTGGGGTTAGAGGGCTCTAGGGCAGAGCCAAGTGGAGAGGGAGGGCCTGGGTTCCTCTATCAACTGCCATCCCGTGACATGGGGGCGGGGGGGGGAAACCATCTTCTTTACTGCAGAGATAAGGGAGGATAGAGACACCTCAGGCTAAGGTGTGCAGCTCACAGGGGCCTGAAAGTGTAATGAAGACTTTTCCTTTTTGTGGGGAAAATGGACATATGTATTTTGTTGCACTCTGTTGCAGACTCAAGTGGTGACCTGACTGGAGGGCAGAGTCCCTACCTATTGGAAGAAGGACCACCATGGCACCAGACTGATTGCTGACAAGGGATACTGGAGATGGGGAGAGCTGGGACCCAGAGACCTAATCGCTAGACAGCAGCACTGCTAAGCTTAGCCCTGTCACACTGAGCTAAGCCAGGTTTACACTCCAGAAGCAAACGGGCAGAGTATGGCTTGCCTGAGGACTTCCCCCATTTCTCTCTCCCCCAGCTTCGTGAAGGCCACTCTGTGGTGACAAGAATGTTTCCTGGCATTTATCATGATTAATCAAAGGGAAGGAAAATATGCGTGTTGATACTGACCTCCCACATTGCATGGGGCATCAAGCCTGCCATTAACAAGTTAATTGTATTTAGCAAATTATATCTAAAGCACTTTACAAACACAAACAGATAATCATTTTCAACACCGCCCACTAGGTGGGCAACATGTTCATTTTATAGAAGGGTAAAGTGATGTCACTCTTCAGGGCGATCGCCTCCATATTCTATGCTTGTGACCTCTCAAGAGCACCCACTCTAGGCTCTCCGCTCCTTAGCCATCACCTCCTTTGGGTAGAGAACCTCTTCCCTCCCCTCCTGACCAGGGTGTTAAGGCTGCACAGTTCCCTGATTTCCATTGTCTTATTCCAAGCAAGCCAGAGAGCCTAAAGGCCAGTATCTGTGCTTTGTTTTCTTTTCAGAGGCTATGACCACTGTATTGTCTACAGTTATGTTACCACACAGCTCTTTCTGAGCATGCATGTTTATTCTTAGGATGAAAGCATTACAGAGAAAACATTAAAAATCGTAAAAGAACTTACATGCAAGCTAAAAAGCTTAGTAGAGGTAAGACCAATTCCAGTCTAGGGCTCTTAATAGGTGTTAGTGCTTCAAACCCACAAGTGAGTTTTCCTCTTGGGTACAAATTCATTGTCTCAAGTTCAGATCTAAGGCAGTTCAGTTGTTTGTTTATGCAACTCAGGTCTTTAAGCTCACCTTGAGAAACAGGAAATCAGCAAACAATGACCCAAGCCCCAGGGCGTAGCTTCAAAAGGTTGGGTTTTTGCACACCCAGAGTGGAGGAATTTGCATTAATCTCTCCGTAGATATTTCCCAGGAAATCCACTTCATACTCAGTGTCCCAAAAGCACATTCGTGTCTGGCACATTTTCAGTGTAGTCCTTTAAACTTGCAGGCCTCACATCACATCTCCCCACTGCAGAGGTTACACACAAGTCCAGCCCACATAATACATAATCTTTGCATTTAATACAATGGATCCCAAACGTAATTCAATAAGGTCTCCCAAAGATATTCAGGAAATTGCCATATCTCTCCATACTCTACCAATTAGGTGAGCAATACACTCACTTTACAGCAAGGTAAACTGAGACACAGTCAAGCTAAGCATCTTTGGCTAGGCTGTCCGGTGAGTTAGTGACGGAGCTGAAAACTGAACCCAGAAGTCCTGATTCCCAGTTGCTAACAACAAACTTTTTCTTGCCTAACTTATTTGAGAATTATTTGAGCACCAACCTTCAGAACTTGTTGTAGTACCTAAAGCAGTAAGTAGGACGTCTCGCTAATAACATTTTTACTTTGTCCTGCTTCTAAAAAAAGATGCCTGAAAGACACTGTAATTTTAATTTTAAAAGCTTTTAGTTCATCAAAGGGAAAAACCATGTCAACCCAAGTTACTATTTTCAACTCAGCAGGGGTGAGCAGGCAAGATTCCATCTAAAGGGAGAATAATTTTGGATTGGAAAGCACTTTTTTCATGCAGAAAATAAATGTGTGCAATGGTCTGCCAAGTGCGGTTATGGACGCAAAAACAATCTGTTCACTGAAGGACAAAATCATATGATGTCTTTGGGGAAATCAGGTATCGAATGGTGAAGAGTCATTTGGCTTTTCTCCTCATTTTCTTCCTGACTCTCTAAAAGGGTGAGAGGATGAACCAAGTCTGCCTTACACCCAAAGGCTACTTCATAGCTAGTAATAGCCAGGCCCGGCATCATTCAGGAAGCCAGGTTCCACAGCTGGCAAAAGCATACCTGCATAATGTAGCTGTTGGCTCACTTTCCTGACAGTAGGGAAAACTGGCCTGTGCAAGAGGGCAGAATAAAGCTGTGAGGAGACTTTCTTGTCATCCTTGTAAAGATTAGGGGTACATCTACACTGCAATTAGACACCTAGGTCCTGACACCTGATGCAGCCTGTGCCAGCTGACGCCGGGCTAAGGGGCTGTTTAAGTGTGGTGTAGATGTTTGGGTTTGGCCTGCAGCCTGAGGTCTGGGCCCCTACAACTTCAAAGGGACTTAAAGCCTAGACACCAGCCTAAGCCTGAATGTCTACACTGCAGTTAAGCAGCCCCTTAGGTCATGAGCCCAAGTCAGCTGGCATGGGCCAGCTGTGGGGTTTTAACTGCAGTGTAGACATACCCTAATGGTCCTGGCTACAATGCTATCTGCTATTTAGCAGGATGGAAAGAGAGCAGTAAGGTTAAAAATGGAATAGAGCTGTGAAATACGGGGCCTAATCCTGCTAGGACTTTCTATTGATAAAAAATGCTTTAAGAGAGCCTGTTGTGGGTAGTAGTGGTAAGTCAGCCCTGTCTGGTAGTTAACAGGATCATATGTAAAAGCAACAGATTTCACTTCAACCTTTGATAAAAAGTTAAACTATTAGGAAATTACCAAAACAAAACAAAAAATCCTCATCCATCTTCTTTTGTCCACTGTCTTACGCAGGTTCTTACATTATGCCCATCGCCATGGTATGAAAAGCCAAACTTGAATAGTAGGGGAATTTTATCAATACAAGGGATTACAAATGGCTACGATCACAGTGGATTGAAAGCACAAGTGAAAATACACACAGCAGCTGCAAATGTGAGTATAAATTCACTGAAGGAAACTTTAGAACGTAAGAATGGCTATACTGGGTCCAATGGTCCCAGACCAATGGTCCAGCCAACCCGATATCCTGTCTTCCAACAATGGCCAATGCCAAGTGCTTAGAAGGGATGCACAGAACAGGGAATCATCAAGTCATCCATCTTCTGTCACCCATTCCCATCTTAGACCCCATCTTTTATATGTATAGTTGGGATTAGATTTTCCAGTGCATTTCATCTGCCGTTTTGTTGCCCAGTGACCCAGTTTTGTGAAATGCCTTTGTAACTCTTCCATGTCTGCTTTGGATTTAACTATCTTGCGTAGTTTTGTATCCTCTGCAAATTTTGCCACCTCACTGTCGGCCCCTTTTTTCAGATCATTTATGAGGTAAACGCAGTTCACTTTCATAAAATGTGGTCAAAACAAGGACTGTAGGGGAGGGTTTAGGATACAGTAGCTAGAAGGAAGCTGTGTCAGGATAGGAAGATAATAGATGATTTACACTTCGCTCTCTTTGTCCAGAACTCAGAGGCCCAGATCCCCAAAGGTATATAGACACCTAACTCTCTGAGTTTTGGGGGAGCTGGGGCAAAGTGCTTTGGAAACACTAATGAACATAACAATAATGGCCTTGTGAGGTAGAGAAATGTTACCTCCATTTTACTAAAGGTAGCTTGGGTCCAGTGATGTTGCGGCCCTACGTTTTCCAAAAGTCTTCCCTAATTAGGGGAGCTTTCACTTCTGGGTGCCCAACATGGGCTACCTAAGTCCAAATTTTTAAAAAGGTATTAAGGTGGCTAATGATGCAGGCAGGTACCTAGTGAGACATTCAAAAGTACTTCTCACTAAGCACCTATCTGCATCTTTAGACGTTTAAATATCTGTAAAAACCTGGCCCTTGTGCCTGATTTTCAAACATGTTGATTACACACATCTGAGCACTAAATGATCTCCCGATCCTAACCACTAATCAGTTAGCAGTAATGATTTCCAAAGTAATTATTCATTGTCTTGGTGCTAATAGGCAAGGGAGACAGCATTAAAATGATCATGTGTGTGCTTGCCTTAATGTAGTCCTTTAGGGAAAATATGGTAGGATTGCTTCCATGGTTTGAACAGATGGAAAACGTGCTCAGACACCTGATGTGACAACTGGAAGTCTATGATCTTTGCTTTCGTGTAATGAAAGAAACAGTTTGAATACTGTAAGGCGAATAACTGGAGAATCATAGGTCTTATTACTGTAAGTTAGCTTCACACAACCAGACATTGTCACTCCCCATCTAAGTGATTACATGGCCGTTGACACCATGACATTTGAACATAAATATCTTGAGGCACATGGCAGTGCGGAAAGGTGTTGCCACCCATGCAGCGAATGTTCTGTGGATAAATAGGAATCTTCAGGCTCAAAGGCTGTCAGTGTGGCACCTTCCATCAGCACTAAATCCACTGTCAAGGACAAAATGAGAACTCTCCCCAGAGAGCTTGAATAACTAAGGAGTCAAATTTGACAACTGAAATGAAAACGTCAGTGCGGACCCATTCGATCTAGACCACTCTTGTTTAAATAAAGTAAACCTTTTGTCTCTCCAATCGGCAGGTTATGGCGAAATGGGCAGCAAAGTTCAGACCTGGTCTATTACTTTATAAATAACTGAGAGGGAAGGGAAGACAAGTGCTGCAACTCAGCAGGGAATATCTGCATGTGTTAGGCCGCAGGAAGCAGCAGTAGTTCAGCACTGACTGAGCTGGAGGTAAAAGGTACTCCTTGGAACAATTCTCACGAAGAAGGTACCAGTGTCACACCAAGAATTTGAGCCCTTCATATGTTAGTAGAAGCTTCTGTATAAAGACCAGTACATGAATTGTATTCCTGCCTTATGAGATACATTAAGATAAAAATGTACCTTTAAAATGTGCTTTTTGTTTTGTTGTTTTGAATCCTGGCACAGAGTCAAATACTTCACTGCACAGGAGTGCAGTTTCCACTGCAGTCAAAGGGGTTGTATCTGTGTCAACGAACAGAAGCCACGTCCTGTTGTTAAAGGTCAGTATTGTAAAAGGACAATGGAACATTAAAAGTGCCATGTCTTTTCAGTTTTTGTCAGTCCCATCCCCCCACCCCCACCCCTGACTTTTGCACTAGCTCTGGACTTAAACCTCACCAAAACTCTGCTCTCTGTTACACTGGTACAAACTGAATAATGCCACTGTGGCTAACGTGAGAGTGATAGAGTTACGCCAGATTTACACGAGTATGAATGAGTGCAGAATCTGACTGTGTCACTCCAACTTGAACTCATAGACTCATAGGTCAGAAGGGACCAATATGATCATCTA
>ML675610.1:60601530-60645673 GCA_007922155.1 Mesoclemmys tuberculata
ATAGTACTAAACTTAAACAATTCCTCTCCCTCCCTAACGTTAATCCTGATGTGCAATTCCCAGCTATATTTGTGTTTAATGACCTTTGGTTTTTTTTAAAAAAACAACCAAAATTTTTCTTTATTCTGCCCCTCAGCTGTGACGCTGATATGGTACCTCTTCCAGCGCAGACCTCCTCCACACATGGAAGAGGTGGCAGGAGTCTGATGGGCCCATGTGAGGGGCCCTCAATAACCTCAGGCAGTTGCCTGCCTCTCCTCCTAGGCTGTGGATAGGGAGGAGATGTAACTGTCACTTCTGTCAGACTACTAGAGAGGGGATTATCACTTTCAATTCAGCCGCAAGGAATATTAGGGGATGCAGATGACAGAGGAACAGCAAGCATAAGGAGCAGGGGGAGACAAACTGAATAAATTCTTCAGCTTTGTTTAATGCTAAGAGCCAAGAATCCTCTACATCTACCCCTTCCCCAGTATGGGAATGGTACCGTCAGCAAATCGGATTAGTACCTGACCAAAGGAGAAAAGATAGATATCTGAAATAAATGCTGTTTCTCAAAGGACCACCTTGTTCCAGTGGTTAGGCACACTCACTTAGGACTTGAGAGCCAGAGATACAGTCCCTGCTGTCCACAGAATTCCTGTGTGACTTTGGGCAAGCGATTTAGCCTCAGTTTCCCATCTGTAGAATGGTGATGATAATACTTTCCTACTTCACGGTTGATAGGATAAATGAATTAGTTGGGCGCCACACCTGTGACAGATAGATATGTAGTTGGAAAAAGTCTGTTGTTTAAAAATAACCATTTGTACAATAGTCCACTCAATCGACATCACGTGGTGCTTGTCGCTCTGGTGATTTATACTAAAAACAGGCCATAGAGTCCTCTTCCAATCCAGGTTAGAATTAGATTAGGGTTTGGAGCTCACATCTGAAAAAGAACCCATAGCAGGCCTCTGATTTGTGTCTCCTGCCTCAGAAACCTTATGAGAGACTTTAGGAAATATTTAGACCCAAAAGGTTCTAATCTTGCTGCTCACAAGACTTCCCCATTCTGCACCAGTAAATGTCTCACAGTATCAGTTGTCTTCAGGAAAATTCTGCTCTTTTGAGCCATATCTGAATTTGATTAGGAAAATATACTGAATCTGAGAAGGCAAACACTCAATTTTTTGCGTTGATACCAACTCTCAAAGAAGTGAGTAGTGTACTTGGTCAGAGCCACAGAGCGGGGGATCAATATGATAGATAGTGCAGGCCTATCATGTGGGGGCACCATGCTTTTGCACTAGCTCTGGGTCCTCAGCATGCTTCCCTCCTCCCACTGTCACCATGACTCCATCGGAGCCCCAACACCAACCACCTCCTCCTCCCCTGAGCCATTGCTACCTCAGTGACGTCTCTTAAAAAGGAGGATCCCTGTTGTGGTGGGAGGTCTGGTGGGAAAAGTAATTCAGCTTTAGGCACTTCCCAACCCCATGTGGTGGCCTGGAAAGCAGAAAAGGACAATGCTGCAGAGCCAGCTGATCCACCCACCCATTTCTATATGGGAGGGTTTAATCTGGAGGCACATTCTGGTCTTTGCAGAAGTTAATTTAGAGCAGAAATAAGATTATACTGTGTAAAATTACCTATCCTAGCAATGATTAGCATGGTGTATCTGGGATTTCTTACATTTGTTTCCAGTCACCCAGTAAGAAGCATTGTTCATTTAGCAGGAGTATCAAAAGGCACCAATATGTCAACTGAAGGAGAACTTTTTGGTGCTTAGAAAGTTTTCTGCTTACAGCACAATGAAATTTAATGGAAATCCATTCTAATTGGATCAACAAGAACTATGCGGAATGTCTTGATTATTACATTGAATAAACAAACAAAATTACTGCAGCTCTTTATTTATGGCTAAAATCAGAAGACTGCCAACTTTCCCACCCATCTAGTTTATGCAGATCTCTTAAATATATCCAGATGGACTTTTTATTAAGAATTTCAACTTTGCAATTAGGAGCACATTGTTACTTTCAGTGAAGTGGGACATCAGTTGCATAACTAGGTCATCTAAAATTCAAGTATTTGCTGCATGTCAGAACTTGTGAACTCTTTCCCTCTTTTTTTTTTTTTTTATTAAAGTACGGGAATTCTCCCACAAAGAGGTTACCAGATGAAAAGTTTCATAGTCCAACAGTCCCTGGGAATCTAGTTGCTTAGCTTTCATTATTGTTCTTTTAATATAATGCAGAAGTAAGAGTGAAAGTATATTTGGGGGAGGGAGTCAGGGACGTATTTTTTTTGAGTGACATTAAAGGCTGTGGTTTGGTGCTTTAAAAATATTGTCCTGCCTGTTGCCTTCATGTTCACATGTTTTAAACCTGTACTGCTCTGAAGTGAACACTCAAGACTTGTGTTACCAAACACTCTCCATTCCTTAGGGAGCTTCCTGTTAACAACACAACAGTGCAGTTAAAAAGCTCACTGGTAGTGAAATCAGACCGACTTAAGCTGACCATTTCATTTTATTAAATGTAAGAGTATGTCACTTCAGCCAATGCCAGAATATTTATTATATTCAATCTAGCTGGTTGCAGAAGGGAACAGCTAAAGCAAGTGTATATATTGTGCACAGTGGCCTTTAGAGTGGCACCAGCATCCTGTGGATATCTTCCTGGGTGGGTGAGTGGGACGGGCTCACTGCATTCATCTCTGCTTTCTAACAGTCATGTGCTGGGGTGGGGTGGGTGGGATTCCCTAGAACAGTGGATTTTGTGAGTAGAACATAGAGATGCACAAGGCAGTTCCCTTCTCAGAGCTATTTTTTCAGGCTGTCTGTATACTCTGCTACACTCAGGTCCCATTTTCACATATTCTTGGCAAAGGGGGCTAGACCAATGGTTCCCAACCTGGGCGGGCGCCAAAGATTATAAGGACCCATAAGACTTCAGTAATATTGAGGTCATTTAGCCCCCCAAGCTCCAGGCCAGCCACGTGCAGCCCCCATGAGCTCCACGCCGGGCAGAGCAGAGGAACATCCCGCCCAAGCTCCATGCCATCTGAACACAGCACCCCAAGCTCTATGCTGGCCGGAGCAGAGGAGCAGCATCCCCCCCAGACCCGCACCGGCCAGGTGCCCAGATGGAGGGGAGCAGACCATGCTGGTGGGGGCCTGGAGCACCTCCAGCCAACCCACCAGTGCCCACCTTCGTTATCCTCAGTCCATGAGGGATGGGAAGAGGCGGAACCACACAGTGCGTGTGGTGGCAGCTGCGCCAGGGAACGCTTAGCTTCTTGCTCAGATAAGAGTAAATTATTATTATGCAATTTAGTGTTATTATGATCATTATATGTGTTTATAGGTGTTATATGTGTTTATGGCCGGTAAGGGGACAGGGCAGGGTGGGTGGGGAGGGGACGCATGTTTTACCTAGTGTTAACTAGTGGGGCTTTCACCCAAAAATGTTGGGAACCCCTGGGCTAGATCTTTATTGACAACACCAACAAAAAAAGCAGCTCAGATTCTGATAGGGCCCTCGACGTTGGCTGTAGGGCAGAACAATACGGGATGCCACTACCCTCTTCTGCATCCGAGAACATACCTTTTTAAGGGTGGATGCTTTCAGGGAAGCCCCAGACTTGGGATTCCAATTAAATTGTGCTGTCCAAGGGGTTCCATAGCCATCATGGATGCCCAGATCATTTGCACAGATAGCTTTGTTGTGCCAAGGATGATGGGAGACCTGTGGGCTTGGTGCAGAACTGCCCAAGAGAATGATCTGGTGGATTCTCAGGAAATTTTCTAGCTCCTTCCCTTAGGGCTGGTCTTGCCTCAAGGAAGAGGGTCTTGACTGTCTGAGAACTCCTTTGCAGTGGGAAGCATGAACTGAAGATGTGCCTGATTGCTGGCGTACGCCAGATCTGAACATTGCAGCTGCTTCCTCTCATGAGCAATCATTCAGACTCACACAGGGATGATATTTCAGAGCGTCTGTTTCATATTGTAAAATACAGTAAGGGGAAGATTTTAAGACAGCCCATTACTGTGTCAAGTGGCTGCAAGACTTCAGAGGACCTTGCGCTATAGCTGTTGATCATGCTGTAATTTAACCCAGTCTTTATCAATCAGCAAAATCACATCAAAAGACCTAACGATTTGAAGGGTTTTCAAGTGCTTTCTGTTAGTACTACTTAGAGAGCATCCAACAGGACACGTTAACAAGCAGCGTAGTAATATTTCACTGAGAATGAAGGGAAGTAAAGAGATTGCCATGAAGCACTGCAAATCCAAGCACTTTAAAAAAAAAAGGGGGTGGGACAGGGAGGAAGAGGGTGAGCATGCATAGGCAAGAGCTAGTCCCCTGAGCACACTGGAGGCTGAAAAGATTCAGACAAATCTTAAGAGATGCTTGAGGCCCAGGCATATAAATATCCCAGTACTGCTGCTTTATTCATGCCTGAGATACAATTAACTTAGCAGGCACAATTCAAGACCCTTATGCCCACCTGCAAGTCATTGGCTGATCCAGATTGTCCATGAGTACAAGTTTCAATCCTCTGTGAATATAGACTGCCCAAACACACCTGCTATGGGTTGGAGACAGAGATAAGTGTAGTCAAGCCTGGTTAGTGCTTCTTGGAGATAGGCCTCATCAGGTGGGGAAAAAGACTACTTTGGAAAGAGTCTGAGAGTGAAAAGTTAGATTACCTGGAATACCTTGTGTCTGGGAGGGTATAGCACACAGCTTGTAGCAAGAGCCCCAGCTTTATTTCCTCTCTCTGTGCACATGTAACCTATGTCTGCTTCGTGTGGCACTCTGTCCCCCTCTAAACCAGCTAGCGATTGATGAGTCTGCTACAGCCTTGGGTAAGAGAAGGGTGTACTAACTCATGCATTAAACACTAGAGATCCCAGCTTTGACCCAGGTGCCGATGACCAGCATCTATCGCCGTTACAATGGGTGCTCAACTGGGAAGCCTCTGAAGCTTGGTTGGAAAGGTGGGAGGGCAAGAGTCGGAGACGGACTGAGGTAGGTATAACTTTCCAAGGGGATATCATAAGCCTTCCAAGGAATACCAGTAGCAGCGGCTTGCAAATGCTTTGCCTTCTTGAGGGAAGGGCAGTAAATACAAGGGAGAAATTCAAGGACTTGGGCTTGAACCAACAATAGCTGAGTCAGGAGGAAATGATAGCCAAACAATGGTGGCAAAATGCAAGCAACCTAACTCACTAGTGGAAAAGCTAAGATTGCAGGTGGGTTGATGCATGGCCAGGGACAGTTTTGTTTGGCTGGGAGAGAAGAAGCAAGCCTTTCTGGCCTTGACCAAAGACATCTACAACACACTGCTGCCTTCCGTGCGTGTAGTCCCCTTGGCTCTGGATGCAGACAAGCTGTTTCCATTCCTGTAGGGGCACGGAAAGACACTGAGATGTGATGCTGCAAGAGGGGAAGAGTGTGCTATGCTTCATAGGCAAAGGGGCTGGCCCTGCATTTTCTCCCATGTAGGCTGTAGCCTTGTCATGCTTGCATAATCCTGGCCAAGAGGTTAAGGTGATGGAGTAGAACTCCATTGGGTGCCACCTGCGCAGGCTTGAATCTTGCTGTCGATGAGCATCCCCTTTCACCCCCTTTCTTTGGGTGGCCATGCATTTTCCAAAAGTACCTCAGGGGCCTCTGTACCTCAGAGGATATGGCAAGGTTCTTTGCTGCTCCACCCACAACTCGCAGGGCTGCCAGGTTACCATCTGGCATTTGCCAGGCAAGCCTCCCTGAAGTAAAAAGGGTGGTGGTGGCTATTTCCTCTTGGTCATGCCATTCTTGGGGCCATGTTTCCCTGAGGACTCAAGAAAGCCAGAGAGCCCACATTGTCTGCAGCCTGTGGAGGCAGGAAAGCAAGAGAGAGCCAAGTCTCCAGGGAGAGATCTGCTTTCAAGCTTGTGAGGAAGGTTGCCGCTTTCTTACAGAATGTTAGGGGATAGCTAAGACAAGCCAGCTGCCTTTTCCAGCCAAGCTCACCCAAATAAGAGGCTGGGGAACAGGGACTTGAACCCACACTCCCTGGGTGAGTAGACGAATGCTTTATCCATTAGCCACTGTGGCACATAGGAACTTGGCTAGCTCACTGGGGGAAGAGTTAAGATTGCACATGGGCTGAGGCACAGCCACGGACAGCTTTGTTCCACTCGGAGGGAAGAAGTGAGTCTTTCTGGTCTTGACTAAGGACATCTGCGGCACGCTGCCTCCTTCTGCTCCTGCGTACCTGTCCACTTTGGATGCAGGCAAACTCTTTCCTCTACTAGCTGAGCCAGGTCACATTGTGGAAGCTTTGGATGTTGTTGACTAGCTCGTCTTGGATCTAGGGCTCTGGCCTTTGTGCTGGGATGGCTTCGCCTGCCAGCTTAAGGCAGCCTCATCCACTGTAGGGAGGTGGAAAGACATTGAGATGTGATGCTGTAAAAGGGGAAGAGTGTGCTATGCTTCATAGGCAAAGGGGCTGGTGCTGCATTTTCTCCCATGTAGGCAGTAACCCCATTATGTATGTGTAGTTGTGGCCCAGAAGTTAAGCTGCTGGGCTGGTAAACCGTTGCCTGTGGTAGTTCAAAGCCTGCTGATTACAAGTTTTCTCCTTCCTTTGGCCTTCTTGCATTTTCCAAAAGTGCCACAGGGGCCTCCCCTACCTGGGAGGACATGGCAAGGTCCTCTGCTGCTCATGCTGTGGCTTGCAGGGTTGCCAGGTTCCCATCTGGCACTTTCCAGGCAAGGCTTCCTGAAGTAGAAGAGATGATGGTGGCTGCTGTTTCCTCTTCCCCTGAGTCATGCTGTTCTAGGGGGCCATGTTTCCCTGGGGATTCAGGAGAGCCAGAAATCCAAGTTGTCTGCAGCCCATATATGCATGAGAGCAAAAAAAAAGTGCAGTATCTGTGGAGAGAACCCACCTTTGCCTGCAATACAGGTGATACCTTTCTTAGGGGATGGCCAAGCCGTGTTAACTGCCTTTTCTTTTCTAGCTAAGTGCTCTAAACACAAGCATGAGACTGAAAACCAGTGACCCCAGGTGGGACTTGAACCCACAATCCCTGGCTTAGGAGGCCAGTGCCTTATCCATTAGGCCACTGGGGCAGACAAAAGCTGAATTAGCTCACTGTGTAAAGAGCTAAGATTGCACATGCACTGAGCACAGCTTTGTTTAGCTCAGAGGAAAGAAGCAAGTCTTTCTGACCTTGACCAAGGACATCTGTGGCACACGTCCACCTTCAGCTCCTGCGTACCCATCCACTCTAGATACCCGGGTAATCTCCACACTTGATTTTAATATTGAGAGGGAGGAAAATGAAGTAAGAAAGGACACAGTAGAGGGTAGGCGAATGCTCATTAAGTGATGTAGATGCCAATCTAATAGAGACCATAGGTGATACTGGTGGCAAAATGATTGTGCCAAATTGAGTGAAAAAAATGTGAGCAAAGCCAAACAGAAAAAAATTACAATGTTTTTACACAAATGCAGGGAGGCTCTGTAACAAAACTGCAGGAACTAGAGCTACTGGTGGAGGAAGTGAAACCAGATACTATAGGTATAAGAGAAACATGGTTGAATAGTAGTCATGACTGGAGTACAGGTATCGAAAGGTATGTGCTATTTAGGAAAGACAGAAATAAAGGCAAAGGTGGTGGAATAGCATTGTATATAAATGTTGAACTAGGCTGTAAAGGAATTAGAAGTGATGCAATGGATAAGACAGCGTCTGTCTGGGTGAAAAATCACATTGGGGAAGAAAGCTGCTAGAGCTTCCCTTGTGATATTGCTTGGGGTATGCTAAAGACCACTAGAGTCTGATCTGGATATTGATAGAGACCTCTTTAATGTTTTTAATGAAGTAAATACTACTGGGAATTGTGTAATTATGGGAGACTTTAATGTCCCAGATAAACTGGAGGACAAGTGCTAGTAATAACAATAGGGCCCAGATTTTCCTGGATGTGATAGCTGGCAGAATCCTTCACCAAATAGTGACTAAACCAACAAGAGGGGATGCCATTTTAGGGGTATGTCTTCACTCAAGGTGGCAAATTTAGCACTGCTGGATCAGTTCTCCAGGGTTGATTGAGTGGAAGTGGATACCTGCTCAATTGATCCTGAAGTAGACTGAATAAATCCACCCCAGAAAAAGATTAATGCTGCATCAATGGGAGGGCATAGTGGGGACGCTGCACTAATTAGAATTTAGGACATCAACGAGAGAGACGCAAGCTACTTAGAGTTGCATATCTCCTGTCAACTTCTGCTGAATTCTGTGGCAAGTGTAGACCAGGCCTCAATTTGGTATTGCTGAGTTGTAAGGACCTCATAGAAGAACTGGTTGCAGGGGACAACCTTGCTTCAAGCAATCATGAGCTAATTCAGTTCAATCTAAATGGAAGGATAAACAAAAATAGATATGACTAGGATCTTTGATTTCAAAAGGGCTAACTTTAAAAAATTAAGGCAATTAGTTAGGGAAATGGACTGAACTGAAGAAATTATGGATCTAAATGTGGAGAAGGCATGGAATTACTTCAAGTCAAGATTGCAGGAACTATCTGAAGCCTGCATCCCAAGGAAGGGGAAATAATTCATAGACATGAGTTGTAGACATGCTGGATGAGCACGCATCTCAGAGAAATGATTGAAAGAAAGCAAAAAGCCTACAAGGAGTGGAAGATGGAAGAATCAGCAAGGAAAGCTACCTCTTGAGGGCCAGACAATGGAGGGATAAAGTGAGAAATGCCAAATGCCAGGTAGAGTTGGACCTTGCAAAGGAAATTAAAACCAACAGTAAAAGGTTCTATAGCCATATAAATAGGGGGAAAAAAACAAAGAAAGGAGTGGGACTGTTAAACACTGAGGATGGGGTGGAGGTTAAGGATAATCTAAGCATGGCCCAATATCAGAACAAATACTTTGTTTCTGTTTTTAATGAGGCTAATGAAGAGCTTGGAGATAGTGGCAGGGTGGCTAATGGGAATGAGGCTATGGAGGTAGAAATTACCATATCCAAGGAAGAAGCTAAATTCGAACAGTTTAATGGGACTAAATTGGGGCGGGGAGGGTCTGGATAATCGCCATTCAAGAATATTAAAGGAGCTGGCACATGAAATTGCAAGCCCATTAGCAAGGATTTTTAATGAATCTGTAAACTCCGTGGTTCTACTGTATGACTGGAGAATTGCTCATATAATTCCTATTTCTAAGAAAGGGAAAAAAGGTGATCTGGGTAACTGCAGACCTGTTAGTCTGACCTCAGTAGTACGCAAGGTCTTGGCAAAATTTTTGAAAGCGAACATAATCAGGGATATTGAGGTTAATGGTAATTGGGACAAACTACAACATGGCTTTACAAAAGGTAGCTCGTGCCAGACCAACCTGATCTCCTTTTATGAGAAGATAGCAGATTTTTTAGACAAAGGGAATGCAGTGGATCTAATTTACCTAGATTTCAGTAAGGAATGTGATATGGTTTCACATGGGGAATTATTAGTTAAATTGGAAAAGACGGGGATTAATTTGAAAATTGGATAAGGAACTGATTAAAGGGGAGACTACAAGGGGTCATACTGAAAGGTGAACTGTCAGGCTGGAGGGAGGTTACTAGTACAGTTCCTCAGGGATCGTTCTTGGGACTGATCTTATGTAAGCTTTTTATTACTGACCTTGGCACAAAAAGGGGAATGTGCTAATAAAGTTTGGGATGACACAAAGTTGGAAGGTATTGCCAATACAGAGAAGGATCAGGATATGATACAAGAAGATCTGGATGACCTTATAAACTGGAATAATAGAAATAGGATGAAATGTAATAGTGGAAAGTGCAAGGTCATACATTTAGGGACTAATAACAAGAATTTTTGTTATAAACTGGAGACACATCAGTTAGAAGTGACAGAGAAGAAGGACCTGGGTGAATTAGTTCATCACAGGGTGACTATGAGCCGCCATTGTGATGTGGCTGTGAAAAAGCTAATGCGGTCCCAGGATACATCAGGTGAGGTATTTCTAGTAGAGATAGGGAAATGTTAGTACTGTTATACAAGGTGCTGATGAGACCTCATCTGGAATATCGTGTGCAGATCTCGTCCTTCATGTTTAAGAAAGATGAATTCCAACTGGAACAGGTGCAGAGAAGGGCTGCTAGGATGATCTGAGGAATGGAAAACCTGCCTTATGAGAGGAGACTCAAAAAGCTTGGCTTGTTTAGCCTAACCAAATGAAGGTTGAAGGGAGATATGATTGCTTTCTATAAATACATCAGAGGTATAAATACCAGGGATGGAGAGGAATTATTGAAGTTTCCAGCACCAGTGTAGACACAAGAACAAATGGATATAAACTGGCCATCAGGCAATTTAGACTTGCTATTAGATGAAAGTTTCAAACCAACAGATGAGTGAAGTTCTGGAATAGCCTTCCAAGGGGAGTAGTGGGAGCAAAAAACCTAGCTGGCTTCAAGACTGAGCTTGATAAATTTATGGAGGGGATGGTATGAAGAGATGGTCTAATTTGGCAATTGATTGGTCTTTGACTCCTAGAGGTAAATATGCCCAATGGCCTGTGAACGGATGTTAGATGGGTTGGGTTCTGAGTTATTATAGAGATTTCTTTCTTGGATGTCTGGCTGGTGAGTCTTGCCCACATGCTCAGAGTTTAACTGATTGCCATATTTGGGGTTGGGAAGGAATTTTCCCCGGGGTGGATTGGTAAAGGCTCTGGGGGGGGTTTGCCTTCCTCTGTAGCATGGGGCATGGCTCAGTTGTTGGTGGATTCTCTGTACCTTAGTCTTCAAACCACTATTTGAGGACTTCAGTACTCAGTCATAGGTCAGGGGTCTATTACAGGAATGGATGGGTGAGGTTCTGTGGCCTGCATTGTGCAGGAGGTCAGACTAAATTACTATATTGGTCCCATCTGACCTAAAAGTCTACGAGGCTATGAATATGGCTTGGAGGGAAGAACTGAGTCTTTCTGGATCTGACCAAGGACATCTGCGGCATGCTGCCACCTTCAACTCTTGTGTACCTCTCGGCTCTGGATGTGGACAAACTCTTTCCATTCTTACCTGAGCCAGGTCAGTCTCTGGAAGATTTGACACACTTCTAGGATGTGGTTGACTAACTCTTCTAGGTTCTGACATTGTCCTGGGATGGCTTCGCCTGCCATCTTAAGGCAGCCTCATCCACTGCATTGAGGCGGAAAGACCCTGACAGCTGATGCTGCAAGAGGGGGAGAGTGTACCATGCCTCATGGGCAAAGGGACTTGGCCTTCATTTTTTCCCATTGAGGCTAAAACATTGGTGTGCTTGAGTAGTCGTGGCTGAGAGGTTAAGGCAATGGAGTTGAAATCCATTGGGCGTTGCCCGCGCAGGCTTGAGTCTTGCTGACTATGAGCATTCTCCTTCCTTTAGACAGACTTGAATTTTCCAAAATCACTGCAGGGGCCTGTGTACATTAAAGGACATGGCAAGGTCCTTTGCTGCTCATGCCATGGCTTGCAGGGCCGCCAGGTTACTGCCTGACACCTGCCAGCCAAGGCTTCCTGAAGTCGGAGATGCTGGTGGTGGCTCTTTCATCTTCCTCTGGCTCACGCTGTTGTTGGGCGACAGATTCCCTGACAACTGAAGAGAGGCAGAAAGCCCAAGTTGTGTGCAGGCTGTGGAGGTGGGAGAGCAAGAAAAGAGCCAAGTGAGCAGAGCTGTGACTGCAAGCCTCTGAGGAAAGCTATCACTTTCTGAGGGGGTGGCCATGCCAGCTGCCTTTTTGTCTCAAATTAAGGGCGGTAAATGGAAGAATGATGGTTACAAAATAACACCCCAGGTGGGACTTGAACCCACAGTCCCTGGCTTAGGAGGCCAATGCCTTATCCATTAGGCCACTGGGGCTGCAAAGGTAAAAGCTCACTCACTGCCTGAAGAGCTAAGATGGCATGTGTGCTGATGCATTGCTATGGAAAGCTGCTTTTGGCTGAGAGGGAAAAAGAGAAGCTTTCTGGCCTTAAACAAGCACATCTGGGACATGCTGATACTTTCAACTCTCGTATAGCCCTGGGTTCTGGATGTGGACAAACTCTTTCCATTCCTACCTGAGCCAGGTCAGTCTCTAGAAGATTTGGCACACTTCTAGGATGTGGTTGACTGCTCTTTTAGGCTCTAAAGCTCTGACATTGTCCTAGGATGGCTTCACCTGCCATCTTAAGGCAGCCTCATTCACTGCATTGAGGCAGAAAGACCCTGACAGATGATGCTGCAAGAGGAGGAGAGTGTACCACGCCTCATGGACAATGGGATGGGGCCTGCATTTTTTCCCATCTAGGGTAAAACAGTGGCGTGTTTGAGTGGTTGTGGCTGAGAGGTTAAGGTGATGGAGTAGAACTCCATTGGGTGTTGCCTGTGCAGGTTTGAGTCCTGCTGACTATGAGTGTTCCCCTTCCTTTGGGTGGCCTTGCATTTTCCAGAAGCGCCACTGGGACTTGCGTACCTCAGAGAAAGTGGCAAGGTTCTTTTCTGCTGGTGCTACGGCTCATAGACCTACCAGATTACCATCTGGCACTTGCTGGCCAATGCTTCCTGAAATAGGCGAGGCTGGTGGTGGCTCTTGTCTTCCTCAGAGTCATGCTGTTGTTGAGCGCTAAGTTTCCCTGAGGACTGAAGAGAGGCAGAAAGCCCAAGTTGTGTGCAGCCTGTGGAGGCCGGAGCGCAGGAAAAGAGCCAAGCAAGCAGAGCTCTGACTACATGTTTCTGAGGAAGACTATCACTTTGGGAGGGAATGGCCAAGTCATGGCAGCTGCCTAGTCTCTGGCTTAGGAGGCCAAAGCTGTATCCATTAGGCCACTGGGGCTGCAAAGGCTGCAGGGGCTGCAAAGGCTAGCTCACTGGCAGAAGAGCTAAGATGGCACGTGGGCTGACACATCGCCACAGACAGCTTCTTTTGGCTGGGAGGGAAGAAGAGAACCTTTCTGGCTGCGACCAAGGACATCTGTGGCACACTGCTGCCTTCAGCTCTCGTGTACTCCTCGGCTCTGGATGCGGACAACCTCTTTCCTTTATTAGCTGAGCTAGGTCATTTTCTGGAACTTTGGCATTCTTCTAGAAGAGGGTGATGGTCACTCTTTCGTCTTCCTCCATGTGGTGACAAGAGGTTAAAAACTCCTGTCTTGGTTCATTTGTATTCCTTGCTTCAGACAGGGGGGCGGGGTGGGGGTGGGGTGGGGGGGCTGGAGAAGAGAGGGCTAAGGAGGGAGGAAGGATTTCTTATTAGGTCCACTTCCGTTTACGGCTTGGTGACAGTTTTATGGCTTACTGTGGAGTTTTTTTTCTTTTTCTTTTTATCTGTTGCTTGAGACAGTTGGATTTTTCTAAAGGGATTAATTTCTCAAAACACACTTACACATACAGTCATACAACTTACTCAGGTTTGACTGATTGAGGGGTCCGCACCGTTTCTATTCAGCCCATGATACTGATGGGGTGAATGAATCTGATAACGGAGCACCCTCTATGTTGGTATGCAATTACTCAAAAATGACCTCGGGGCACATATACATTACAGGTTCTATAGAAGTCTGTTACAACACTCTGAGTCATGCCGTCCTGGGAGCCATCTTTTCCTGGTGTCTGAAGATAGCCAGAAAGCTCTCCAGCCCATGGAGGTTGGAGAAGAAGAAAAGGGCAAACCTTTATAGAGATCCCCACCTCACCTGGAAAACCTTGGGCAGACTGTCATATTTCTAGGCTATTTCAGGTGCCTAGCAAGCCATGTACTAGCAATGGGCTCATTACCTGCCTCATTTTTTCGTGGCAAGCTCAGCACAAACAAGCAAGCATCTGAAAGAAGTGTGCCTCCACAGGATACGAACCCAGCAGACTTGTTCCCAATTTTCATTGTCATCTAGGAGCAAACTTGGGGAGCTTAATACAAGGCACTCTATTGCTTGAGCTAATTGACCCATTTGCTTTTCTGTTACAGCTGCAGCAAACTCATCACTCTTGAGCTGTTCTAGTTGCCAGAACAGGGGGACATAGTGGCACGTCAAATAGGCATGAATTACAAACAGACAGGAAGGGAGGAAAGGAGAAAGGGTAGATAGGTTCAGGTACCACATGTGATCAATATGTAAGTTGAGGAGTGCTGTACCTTCCTTTACTGGACAGAGATGTGTCCTGCAGTCTGGCAGGCTCACTCCAAAGGCCAGCGTAAGGCCTACCCTATGTCTTATCAAGCTGTGCCCTTGTTGCAACCTTTCCCTTGTGTTCCCTATCCATTTTTCTTGTTGACATGTTTCTGAATATGTTCTTGTTTTCTCCTTTGCCCTGTCACCGGCTTTATGTTGTCTTGTTCTGCTGACTCTTTGTTCCTCCCGCTCCCCAGAAGTACATGCTACGTGGAGTACCCTGGGGGACCAATCAATTCTGAACTAAGTGTGATAAGGAGAGATGAGACACTTGGGCCGGAAGCTTTTGCCTGAGCCTGCAGCTAGAGCATGTACATGAGCTACTTCCGTAGTCAGCGACAGTAGGGACAGAAATGGAAGATGAGTGACCTGCTCTTTGCTATGTAGTCACGGTAGCATGGATGCTGTGTGTCTGAGGGAAAAGTGCTGGCCTTTCCCTCTCAGCTCCTCTTCTCTGTCTTGCTACCCCCTAGACTTGTCGGCCTGCTCAACCCCCATGTCGAGAAACCATCCACACAGAGCATGGGTCAGTGTCATTTTTCTTGCACTCAAAAGCTGTGCACCAGATTTACAAGACAAAATTTAGTAACAGCAGCCTCAGCCCCAAGATTTAGAGCAGATTTATTTGCTGGAAAAGTCCTAAAAATTCTTGCTTTGTTCTTTATTTGGAACAAGACTTTTTATTTATTTGTTTGGGGGTGCTGCTGACCCAAGATGAATATGCATTTTACTTCTTAGTAGACGGAACAGTAATGCTGATAAATGCTACTGTGCTGACAATCCTGATGAGTGAAAACTTCATTCAGACATAGGATCGATACAGGCAATCATACTGTAAGGGCTGTCAATCAGAAAACCACTTGAGATTTCAAAAATTGTCTCGGACCGTATCAGCACAAAACCTAGACCTTTCAAAAAGTTTAGTGAACAGTGAGTTTGTGATGGGTGTGTTCACCCACCCCCTGAAGGGTTTAAGGAGCTTAAACAGTGAGCTTGTGATGGGTGTGTTCACCCACCCCCTGAAGGGTTTAAGGAGGCCCAGAAGGGGCCAATTAACCTTCACAGTTGGACCCAATGAGAGGCCAGGGGATTTATAAATATTAACTGCAGCTCTCCCCACCTGCAGAGGGAGGGAGGGAGCGAGCGAGCGAGCGCGCGCGCGCGCGCGCGCGCGCGCGCGCGGGGGGCATGGTATGGTGCGGCACAATGGCCTGCAGTTCCTCTCTGGGAGGAAGGAGAGAATAAGTTCTGGGCTAAGGGTCAAGCCTAGAGGAGTTGTGGAGAAAGAAAGCAAGCAAGAAAGAAAGCTTGAGAAGGCAGGGTTGGCTGAAGCCTGGGAAAACAGCAGTAAGGCGAGACACTGTGTAGGTCTTGGCTGCTGGATGTAGGGCTATTGGGTTAACTTTTGCACTGCTCTGCCAACATGCCCAAACTTCCTTTAGGAGAAATGAGGAGTTATGAGGGATGAATATGCTTACTGGTTTTGGAAGCCAACTGTTAATTTCAGTTGTTCTCCTTAATGGCTTGAGACATGATTGAAAGGCCATTCACATCTGCTTGACTTTCTTATTAACTTTGGGCTAGGTCCTGGCTGTGTAATTTGCCAGAGGTTAAGAACATGGATGGGTTGGACTGTAAACTAAGGAATCCAGACTTTCTAGCTTACAGGGCAACTTCCTGCACATTCCAATAGCCCATATAAACGAGTCTTACTTTGTGTATGTGTTTGGATCATGTGGCTTGTTTTGCTGTCTAGCATTAGGCCATGCTTATTTATGTAAATTACTTTTCAGAAGACAAATGAGATCTTTTGTTCCTTATTAAGAGTGAAAGCAACTGTATTCCCTTCAGCATTTTCAACCAAGTTCACCTGAAACACAGTGATTTTTTTTTAACTTCAAAGTTCGTTCTATAAATTTGCATTGAAACTAATTTACAATTTCAAAAACATCAGGATATCCTTCCCCATGAGGCCGTAGCCTGTCTTTCTGGTTAGGAATGCTAAAAATCTATTCCTCACACAACTGGCCCATGTAGCTGTACAGAAAGGGTTACTATGAAGGGGACCTGCTATGCAGTGGGATGTGTGCCTACCATAGAAACGTACGACTGGAAGGGATCTTGAGAAGTCAATATGTCTAGCCCCCCCGGTGCCTGTGGCAGACTATGATGGGGATTTCACAAGCTACCTTAGAAGCCTATTCCTGAGTTTAACTGCCCATATAGTTAGGAAGTTTTTCCTGAGACCTAATTTAAATCTCCCTTGCTGTAGATTAAGTCCCTTACTTCTTATTTTACTGCCACATGTTCACCCGTTGCACAGAACAAGGGATGTTCTGTCGCTTGAGTACCAGTGGTTGTGCTCCTGAGGGCTTGAGAGCAATTGTGTAGAGGGGGGAGTCTTATTGAAGGCTATTGGCAATATTAGTGAAAATATTGATTCACAGTAATGTATTCATCTATGTCAAAGGAGGCCTCCTCTGGACTGACAGCCTCTTTCCATCAGAAATTACATGATTAAGAGTTAGTGATCTGTTTTTATGATTGTTTCCATTTTCTGTGTTTTATTGCCCAATGGTTAGAGCATTCACCTGGGATATGGGTAACCCAGGTTCAAGTCCCTGCTCTGCCTGGTGGACCTCGTGTCCACCCCATACAATTGCTTGAAGTTGTAAATTAGACTAATTAACCTATAGGCTGCCCCTGGAGGAAAGCCAGGGTGTTCTCAGGCCTAAGTAGCTGATGAAGTCCAGCTGAGGGAGGAGCTGGGCTGGTTAGGAAACTGGCAACAGAAATGGGTCTGCAATGACTCCTTGGGAGAAGGGAGGTGTGGTTGGGGCTACAGAGGCAGGCAGCCTATGGTTACTCCCTGGGAAGAGGGAATTTGAGCTATCAAATCCAGGGACTGGGGAGACCCTTGCTGGGTCCACACTGACGGCGGCAAATTCGCTGCCGTCAGATCGATTCTCTGTATCAACTGAGTGGTCTGTGTAGACCCACTCAGTCGATCCAGCAAGCGACACAGGAAAACCACCCCAGTAAGTGGTATAGCGCTGTGTTGAAGGGAACGCCGTTCCCTTCAACACAGCACAGTGTGGACAGAGCGCAGAGGAGACGCTGCAAAGTTGACTGGAGATATGCAAGTGATTTACGTCACTGGCGTATCTCCCATCGACTGCTGCCAAATCGCAAAGTGTAGACCGGGCCCCAGAAGGTATGGAAGAGGCTCAGAGAAAGACAGCAAGTTTCAGACCTTGGCTGCTGACGAAAGGGTCCCTGAGTTGGACCCAGAGAAGAGGGCGGGCATGGGGCAGTGAAATGGGAAGACTGCCCAAGACTCTTGAAGGAAGACATTTGCTATACCCAGGGGAGGAAAATGGTATAGCGACCTGGTTGGAGGTCTGCATCATGGAGAGGCAGCAGTAGCTTGCGGAGTGACAGCAGGGCTGCAGACAGACAGAGAGGCAGTGTGCAACTGTGGGAAGGGGTGTCGACCTCATGAAGCTAATTCCTAGAATGGTGAGAGGAGGCGGTGCCATCCGACTGGTAAGTTGAGCCCCCCTGTGGCATGTAATAAGTACTATTATTTGTAGAGTAGAACTTCCAAATAGGATAGACAAAAATATTATTTAGGGGACTTGAGGATCAGGTCTGAAATATAGGAATGTAGTGGAATTACAGGTTCAAAACCTACAGTGTCAAGTCAGCTCTTTGTACTGAGGTAGAATCATAGAATATTAGGGTTGTAAGGGGCCTCAGGAGGTCATCCAGTCCAACCCCCTGCTCAAAGCAGGACTAATCTCAGCTAAATAATCCCAGCCAGGGTTTTGTCAAGCTGCAGTTTAAAAACCTCTAAAGATGGAGATTCCATCACCTCCCTAGGTAACCCATTCCAATACTTCACCACCCTCCTAGTAAAAAACTTTTTCCTAATGTCCAACCTAGACCTCCCCCACTGCAACTTGAGACCATTGCTCCTTGTTCTGTCATCTGCCACCACAGAGAATGGCCTAGCTCCATCCTCCCTGGAACCCCCTTTCAGGTAGTTAAAGGCTGCTATCAAATCCCCCCTCATTCTTCTCTTCTGCAGACTAAACAAGCCTAGTTCCCTCAGAGCTGTACTCTGTGGCTCTTTCAGATAACATCTGAAACACTTGGTGCAAGATTTTAAAGGTATTTACACATCTAATGATGGGTATAGGTACCAGTAGGATTTTTCAGAAGCACCTATTTGCATCCTTGCTGCCTAAGTATCTTTAAAAATCTAGCTCTTAGCTGAATAGAATGGGCACCTTTGCCATGGTATCTTACTACTTGTATAGTTAAGTACATCTTTGTACAGGGAGCATAAAATTCTGGCACTAGTGTAGAGAATGCCACTAAAGCAGAATTGCTACTTTGTACTGGTGTGACTACGTAAGATGGCAAGGCAGTAAGGAACTGAGCCTATTACACAAACTTCAGACACTGGGCTGAAGCAGCTTTGTTGTAGCAGCTTCCATAGCTTCTGTGTGTCCTGGGGAAAGTGGATTTTTCCCCGTGTCCCCTAAACATCTATTTGTTTTGACTAATTGGAGTGGGCTGAGCTCTGGATTAAGCCTGTGAAGCAGAAAGACCATATATAACAGATGCTATATACTTCATACTGTACTTCTATTAAAATACCTTGTTTCCCAATTCACTTGCTCACTCTGGTAAATAAATAAAACCAATGCATAATTAATAGGATGATTCTAAAGAAAGGAAATTCTCTAGAGAAATCTATAGTAAATAAACTACAGTACGGCCTTTATTTTTAGAACACTGAGAAAAGCAGTTAGCTTTGTTTGCCTTTTGTGTCCTTATATGCAGTGGGGCTGTAGCCATGTTGGTCCCAGGATATTAAAAAGAGAAGGTGGGTGAGGTAATAGCTTTTATTGGGCCAACTTCTGTTGGTGAGGGAGACAAACTTTTCTTCAGGTCTGTGTAACTTGAAAGCTCGTCTCTCTCTCCCCACAGAAGTTGGTCCAATAAAAGATATTACCTCACCCACCTTAGTTATTTTCCTTATTCCTGTGTGGATTTACAACTCTTTTAAATGATGGATAACTTGTAGGAAATAGGCTGAACAGCTTTATTCAAGAGTTTGTATTTAATTTCCTGTAAAATAAAGAGAGAATTTTATTTTCCTTCTTGCTAGTGCATTAGCAGGGTTTTCTATCAAAATGTCTGGAAATGGTCTAGCAAATTGGGACTTGCTCCATAAATGAGAAAAGTTTTGAACTTCTTAAAAACATTAAAGCTAGTAAAAAAAATGTTTTCCATTCTCTATTGTAGTCAAGATTCTGGAAGAGGGGGCCATGACCTAGAAGTCACTTAGGCTGTGTCTACCAAGCGTTTAGACACCTGTGGCTGACCTGTGCCAGCTGACTCAGGCTCTGGGGGTGTAAAATAGTCGTGTAGATGTTTGGGCTCAGGCTGGAATCTGAGCTCTGGGACTTACTTCCTTCACAATATTACAGCATCTCAGCCTGACCCCTGCAAGCCTGAGTCAGCTGACACAAGAGAGCCCTGAGTGTTTCATTGCTGGGTAGACTGAGTGTTAGAAGAAAGCTGTGCTATAGCTGCTCTACCTTTTTAACCTATTTATGGCTAAATTGTGGCTTAAAGCAGAGTATTGGGGGAGTTCTGAGAAAGGTGGTATGTCCAGAGCAGCACCAGAGGCATGCAGGCACTAGTTACCCCATTGTAGCACGTGGTGCTGGCGCCACCTTGGGTTAGCTCCTTGGGCCATTTTGTCACACCATTCAACACAACTTGGAGTTTCTAGCAATGTGGGTACAAACTCTTAGCCGTTGTGCTCAGGCTGCCTGACCATCTTAAAAGATCAGCACCCAAAACTCCAATTCAATGGAGATTGAGAATGCTTAGACCCTGTTGGGACGCTCCCACCCTAATCCTGTCGGGGACGCTGGGGGAAAGGACTGTGCCTGTGCCTAGCCCCTGTACAGGGGTATGAGACAAGTTTCCTTGCAACCTCTACTAACCTCTCCTATATTGCAGGGCCACGTACAATCTCCCCTTTAGTTTGGGCAAACACTCTAAAAATGGAGTTTAGCGTTACCACACAGCAAATGGAGCAGACTGAGGAAAATACAGGATCAGCCTCTATTTAATAACTCTTTCCTGGACTTGTTAGTGAGGTCTTATGTGCTCAGAATGCTTTGCATTGTGTATGTTTGTGAAATGCTTCAAAAGTGGAGGACAGAGAAGTCTACAGAGATCCTGTATCTAAAGTGTTCAATTTTTCATACTGTTAAAGGCCAGACAGTATTAAGAGCTGTCAATGTGCCAATCTGTCCACCAGGAGGCTGTCAAAGCTCGCAAATGGAAAGTCAATGCTAAAACAAAAGTGCTCTCTGTTAAGTTTATGCATTAAAGGCCGGTAACTGACTTGAAAATACTTAAGAAAGCAGAGAATAATAGCTTGGTAAACCAACTCAGAAAATGAAATGAGCACCCAGCGTGAGCTCGCATCTCAAAAAATAGAACAAAAAATCCCAAAAGTCAAGTCCAACTTTTCTTTAAAAATACTGCATTTCTGGGATATCTACATGTAACAACAAAAAGAGCCAGGATAGCCACAGGCTAGCTGGAGGGAATTTGCACGTCTTTATCAACATGCAGTTATGGGGCTAAATTCTATGCTGGTTTACACTGTCATATCCATTGAAGGCAAAACACTTGCATGTGGTATAAATGGTACAGAATCTGGAAACTGACCCATAGTGTTCAGTAGTTTCTTAATTAGGTGTCAGACTATTTGGCTCAGATACATGACTAATCCATGAGATGGCACATTCCTGTTGACTTTCTTTTGCAAGCAGTTAAGGTGGTTGCTGAGAGGTGGGACTTGTTGCAAACTAAGGTTCTGGTTAGAAGTAGAATGAGAGGAAAACAACTTCTGCTTCTGAACTTTCCATGACCATGCTTTTGTTCTCACCGAAGTAGAACTTCATTTGATTTCAGGAGGAATGTGATCCAGCCTATTCCTGCTCAACATCTCACTTTGACCTTGGTAGAAGTTGCTGGTGCTTGGCATCTCTCAGAATTGTGAGTTTAAGGTTACTTTTCAACTAATTTTAGTGTTCATAATTCAAACTACACAAATGTGAGTGGGGAATGTTGTTAGCTTTTTAAAAATAAGGATTTAGGATTGCTTTAAATAGGCTGGAGTCCAGTACTAACAAATGTATGGGGAGCAAATAATCATATCTGCCATGTGATTTCATAGGATTTATTGTACCCACAATACCATGGAAAATGTTATGCACTGAACAAAGATTAAGTGAAGCCTGAATGTATGAATGCAAAGAAATCTATTATAAAAATAGGAACTGAAATTATAAACACAATTGTGTGATGGCAGCCCAACACAGATTCATGTGCCCCAGGGTCTACAATCCTGACAACAGAAATTACATAGTTCTATGGAAGAAGCCAGCATGTCCTGTTTTTTTGCTATTCAAGTTAAAGAGGAGGACTTAATCATGCATAGAGGCAGAGGCAAATCTGGAGTTGTTGCAAATTATTCTGCTGAATTACTTTATCCAGAGGATTATGTAGATTATTTATTTTATGGATTTTTACATTTGTTTTGATCTACTGCAATAACAAAGAGCTGATGGTTTAATTTCATTTAAGTCTCTATATTTAATTTGTTAAACAAACATAGTATGACTTCTGCTTTGCAATCCTGCATGGTTTTGTATTCCTTTGTACACATACAGGGAAGAGAAAGCCAAACTTCACATTGGCATCCATCTGCAATGGAACTTAAACTCTAATTTAGTGGGGGCAGGGGAATATCAGATTTCGATTCTCCCCTTCCCTTTCTCCTCCAATCACTTGTAAGTGGTGAATATGAAGCATCTTTCCTCAATCTTCTCCACTACCCTCAGAAAAATATATTGGCACCTACTCAAGCTCAAAAGTTTAACTTACATGCTGAGGGGTCAGAAGGATGGAGTTGGAGAAAAAATAACCACCAAGAGGCTGCAAGATGAGGTATAATTAAACTGCCCTTTGTCCAGTTTCATTTTTTCCTATTATAGCCCAACTCTTCTAGCCACTTGGTGTGTAAATTGCACTGTTGCTTCCATTTGACCTTTTCGATGTTCTGAAGCCATTTAAAATCCCCTATCTCTTCACATCAGGTAGGGTAAGGAGTGTATCCTTCTGTCAAAGGGGGACACTGGCCCTTTAAAAAGAAGCAGGGCCAGAGCACCTCTGCCTGGTCAGCTGATCCAAATTAGGTTTCTAAAGAGGGCACCTGAGCCAGAGAGCTGAAAGGAGTGGGAAGCAATTGCTGTGAGAGAGAAGGGGAGGGTAGAAAAACACCCTGGGAGACATATGCAATGGTGAGGTCAGGGGCAATGGGTGTTTTCTTCGTTTGCCTCTATGTGGGAAATAAATTGTCTGCAGATAGACTCTAGGTGTGGCAGAGGGTCCTTGGGAGCCAAAGAGAAGGCCAGCTTGTTACACCCTCAGTGTTTAAATAAAATCTTTGGGCCAGATCTTGCTGCCACTGAAGCCAATGGGAACATGATCAGGTCTATTAAGTGCTTGTGCATGTTGGTTTGTTTTTTAAAAAGAGATACACAGTATAGTTGTGGGATGTTGTCTACCATTACAAAGGCTGATGGAGTGAGCATGTTCAGCAAAAAGCAGAAATCTGCAGTGACTGGCTTATCCAAACATTTCAGAACCTCAGAGGAATTTGGGACAGATCTAGGACAGAGAAGACAGTTTGTGGGGAGGGAGTGCGTTCCTTATGTAACAGAACGAGTTCCTATATCTTCATGATGGAACAAATCCTGCTTGTCTTTATGAGATTGACTATTCAGTTATGTATAACTGAGGACAGAAATTGGCTTCTGTGGGAGACAGTCAGTGTTATATTAACTTCTTCAAACATAGGTATTTGTTTTGTGAACGAAGACTGGGTATACATTCTGCACACTGGAGTGAACATCGTGCTATCTCTGAACGGGATCTCTGAAAAGAATCTGAAATGCTCAAGCCCTTATGGCAGGCACAGGTGAACGGGTTTAGATAAAATAAGTCCCATATCTTTATCAACAGGTAAAACTTCAACCAAAATGTTGAGGGGTAAAAAATAAGAAGTGTTTTCCCCTGCCCAATTGCACTTTTGTACATCTCTGAAATTAAAAGTGCCAGACATCTCTTCAGTGTCTGATATGACAACGTGTTTTTAGGCCACATAGGCAGACGCAGCATGGGAATAAAGACTTGCTAAATCACCCAAAATTCTGGATGATTATCCAGATAAAAAATACCTCTGAACCTTTTGAAGTTCACTCATGAGTATGTTCTCTGCTTTTGATATTCACTGGCAGAACGCCACAGAGAAAATACATGTGATAAGCTATGTTATGATGTAGAAGACTCCCAGGGGAAAGGGATGACACACCTGCATAAACTGTGGGGGGGGGGAGAGAAAGAAAAGAAAAAGACAAGACAATAAAGTTTCTAGAGGACTGTGCCCTTAGGTGGTATAGATTTAATTGGTGTTCTTCATACTTGTCAGTCCAAGTAACTACCGGAAATTGTCCTCACCAGCTGTAGCAAAAACCCCTTTATTTTTAGCATTCTGAACTCTAGTTAAATGACTTCCCACATTGAGAGAAGCATAAGGATAGAAAGTGCCCCTAAATTTAAATATAAAGATATTAATGATCCAAAAAAACCTTGTGTACTTGGATGCAAAGAATTGCTGCTATTCTAAGGCACAACAAATATAAAAGTTGTCCCTCTGCAATAAGCTTGAGCTCCTTCATTTTCAGCTGCACAATGAAACATGCTAGAACAAGTAACCACAAAATTAGAATGTACAGATGTTGTCAGTTAAGTGAGGATTTGTTCTTGTAGTCATTTTCCTACATTGGACAGACCTTCTTAAGGAGGACTAGTGAAAACAATCACGCCTGTGCTCTTGCCAAAGATGATATTGTATTGAGATGAATGGGACTGGGTAGCCAATATTTTCTGATGTGTTGAGCTAGTTTTCTGGACTTGACAAAAGTAGGATTGCAGAATAAAGTCTGTGGGTACAGGTGATATACAGAGAGAGAATTCAGTTAAGAGTAGAATTTGAAGAAAATACATTTATTGCAGCTACAGCTTTTTTATAGCTGCAAGTGAGCTCCAGTCTTGAGCTCATTATATTCTCCATCCTTTGCTATTAAGGGTATTTTCAGTAAACTGCCCTGAGGAGAGAAAAATCATTATTTGCTTCCAAGTCCTAGTGGCTGCTGAAAATTATTAATGTTTATTCCACAACTGGGTGTGGACCACTTGGCGACAGTCAACCATTGTTTGGAAATATATATTGGAATGTTTCTTTTATAAGCTTTTCTGTTGCTTAGGACCCATGATTCTGTACTGCTTTTAGCAGTATGTCTAGACTGCTGTAGCAATATTCTCATTCTCCATTTTATAATAATGATGATTGTACAAATACCCAAATATTAAACTGAGAATACTTCTTGAAGCACAGACAAATCATCTGTTTTACTGCATCTTTCAGGAGTTTGATTTGCAGGATCCCTGCTTTAGGCAGTCTGTGGATCCTGGTCCTGTGAATTCGCATTTAATAAGAATCTGCCGTTATTTTCTGAATACAGTTGCAAAAAATGGTAGTTCCCCCTTTACGCAAGTGTGTTACACATATTTTTAAATGTGGTGATTTGGATGCAACTGGTTTTTGATATGCTGGAGGCAGTACGTTTTCCATCTTTGTCTGACCTGTAATGAACCCAAAATATTTGACCACCATTCATGACCACACAATCTGGGAGATGTTTTCCTTCTTTCCTGGAACTGTATTTAATCCTATCATAAATTTGAGTTGCTAAAATTAAACAGGCCTTAATCTGCATTGGTTTGCAGCTAGTGTAGTCATTAACACCTATGCAGAGTAGATGTAAAACATCATTCTGGTTTGAGAGCATTTTGCATCCACTTTCCATAGGTGTAAATGGCTGCATAAGGTTCAGTGTGATAGAGAAATAAGCCCAGTGTATCTGGGTTTGTCCCTTTCTAACCTTTTTCAGCCTAGCTCCATTTGAGCCCTTTCTATATCAAGTAAAGAGAGCTAAGGGTGAAGTATGTCAGTAAGGAATTTCTAAAGAAAAGTAGTCATATTTTTCCCAACAAGAACTTTTGTGATGTTTCTTATACTAAAGTCATTTCTCCTAATTCTGTTTTCCAGATTATTTTGCTTCTCTTTGTATTTGCAATGTTCGTTTTAGCTGTGTTGGTCTAAGTATATGAGTGTCAAGGTAGGTGAAGTAATTTTTTTATTCAGCTAACTTCTGTTAAGATGGAAGATGCATCTCTGAGCTAAATACAAATTGGGACAGATTGTGTCTCTTTGTATTTATCCATTTTTTTCAGGGCAGTAACCTCACCCCTTAGATTCAATAGAGTTTTGTTTTGTAATTATATAAAGCTTAATGTGGTAGATGCCTCCAGAAAGGCCACTAATCTATTTTGAAACTGTATCCCATCCCCCGTCACTCAGCTCTCAGGAATTCTTTTAATGTTGCTATGTGTTCTGCAGAACTACAGCTGCTTCAGCAGCTTAGTTGAGTCAGCTAGCTTGGGTCTCATCTTTATTTTCCACAAGAATCCATCTTTTGGTTAGTTTTAGCATTTATGATGGGATTTTTGGGGGGGGCTTAATTGAATTACTTTAACTTCAAATGAAGAGGTGAGTGAGTAGACTGGAGATGGAGCAAGATGGCTTCCTGCTAGCATGTCTCTCCTCCTGTTTTCTTTGATGTGATTTTTACTCTTATGAATTTTAATTTTTGCTTCTGTGACATTGAGGACCAGCACTGAAGTGTAATTACTTCAGATTTTAAGTTTATCTTTCATAGATTTTATGGTGAAAACTTTGTTTTTAGAATTCTTTAACTGCTGTTTTGGAGGGGTTTTTTTTTAACATAAACTCTCATATTTTCTTCTGACTATGGTACGCTTTCACAACTACATACAATCCAAGGTTGTTTACATGTACATTAAGCTTTCGGATTTTGATTGAAAAGGGTATCTACAGGGGAGACCTTGACTACTGGAAGCCTAACATGTACAATGTCAAGTCCAGTTGTCATTTACATGGAATGAACCAAATACTGTTTTTCTCTTTGGTGATACTTCAGATTTATATCAGTAACTCCCTTTAAATAACTACAGTTACTCTTGGTTTATAATGAGTTTTTCCACGTACACTCTTTCTTTGTACTTAGATTTGTACTGTACCTATGGAGCTCTGTCCAGTTTTGGAGCCAGTCAGACAACAATTACCTTTAGCTCTACTAAGGTATTGGTTTGAGCAAAAATTCTCTTCCCCTGTTGGATGTAATCATTTTATTCATCTGTGACAGCAAAATGTTAGTTCCTTGATGAATTCTTCTGTAAGCCATTTGAACTTTTAAAATAAAATTGGAAGGTGATACTGTCTACAGTAAGAAAAGTAAATTAGCCAGTAAACACATGAAATGGACACTACTATTTGCATGTGAGGGTAACCTGTGGTTAGGAGCCACTTGTGGGCTTAAGGAGCTGAACTGTAGCCCTCCCCCACTGTCTGCTGCAATACACAGAGGAGAAAGTTGCTCTGTTCTCTGGGACCACCAGGAAAAGTAGGATCACAACTCTATTTTTTATTTTTTTGCTTGAGCCTTGTAAAGGAAGGCTCCCATTTTCCACATCAGCAACCCAACGGACAGAAGGGAGGATGCTGGTTTGCTCTCATTTCCACCATTTGGCAGGGACTGTTACACTGGGCTCTGTGCCCAGTGGGAACATCTTCACAGTTGGGAAATCCCTGACAGGGAACTCTTCTTGACTTGTGCTCCTTTTTGTACTGCCTGTTCAGCTCAATATGAGCAAAATAGGGCAGAGGAACTGTCCCAAAACATGGAGTGTGACTCCTTGACTTTTAAAAATGTGTTCAGCCTTGCTGAACAGAATGGACACCACAGCCCTAACGTGGTGTCACTAAAGAATGCATTTGACAGGAACCACACAATTTCAGTCCATCTTGATGTTAACAGATGCATATGCATGGAATAAAAAGGAGAGTCCTCCTGAACAGTCAATAACATTGGTGCATGTGATCCGTGATCTTGCTTTGCACAGTGACTCTGTCATTAGAGTGAAGATGCTGTAGTCTGTATCCTCTTGTGGCCACATTAGATATCCATAGGAACAGAAACAATTGCACATTTCCATCAGGATGCAGGAAGGACCCAGACAGTTGTGACAAGTATTTGTACAGAATCCCTGTAGCAGTTGATTCAGGTCAGGACAAGTGCCATACCAGTGCCTCCTTCCCTCTTGTCCTACGACGGGGGTGTCAAACTCATTTCATAAGGCAGGCCTGATCTGATACCCTGCCGCTTGGCAGTGGCCACATTCAGCAATAGTTAAGATAAAAATAAAGATAAACTTATTGTAATTATTTACGTTTATTTTAGATTTTAGTGACTGCTGCTGCCTGAAAAAGACATGATCACCACTTGTCACAAGTTAAATGAAAAATGGGGAAATGTTTCTCTCCCTCTTTTATTTAAAGGGGAGTCTGCTGGTCTATTGGCAGCAGTAGGCTTTCACTCATGACTTATTTGAAGTTTCTTCTTCTCTGACCTGCCACCTTGAGAACTCTACTCTGCTTACCTACTGGCTAAAATCTTCAGTGCCATTTCCCCTTGCCCAGGCACATACCAGCTTCCACCAAACTTATTCCTCTCTAGGGCCAGTTAAATGTGATCAAGAGATTATACACCTGTACACAAGGTTTTGTGGGATTGCTCCACCGGAGTCTGGACTATGGGGGCGTGATTTGTGGAGCACACCTGTGTGGTGTGCTTTAATTCCCCCAGGTGGACCCTGCTGCAGCATACTAAATGTTGTTTAGTGTGCATTGATGTAGCCCTGTTCAAAACAGACCTACAAGGGGGAGTTAGAGTGCAGCGCACGGTTGCACTCTAAAAGCCACAAACCCATAATGCAGACTCCAAGGTTGTGTAGACAAGTCTGAAAATTCTTGGGAAGTCTTCACGTCAGATGAAATTGTTCTGCGGGCTCTGTATTTGACACCCCGGTCCTAGGAGAGCCTCTGGACTGGAAGCTACCTAACTTGCAGTGAAGATGCAGACAAAATGTCTCCGGTACTGATGGTTCTCCAATGCCTTCCCACAGATTCCCCCTGAAGGACAAGCAAGTTCTCCTGCAACTGACAGGGAAAGAATTCTAGAGTGTTACAGTACAAGGTACCATGGAATTTCACCCCAACACACAGGGGCAAATGCAGAAACAATGATGATGCAGTAATTTGGGTGGGACTTTGCAGTGGGGAGGCTCACAGCTGAGCATGGGTGATCCAGTGTTCAGACCTGAGTTCCAGCCAGCTGGGTTTGCTCTGCAGTATAAATATAGCCAGAGTTTTAATATAAATGTAGAGTGAAAGGTAGCAGTACATTGCTGACAGTCCCTCCCTTAGTCTCAACTATTCTTGACATCTGTCCTCCTTATTATGAAGATGAACTGCCATCTTTGTTTATAATTTGAATGGAATTGGGTAAGTAAATTTCCTCCTCATACCTCTTAACTTGAAATCTGCTCTGTACAACTGATACCAAAGAATTTACAAGTTTCGGTTTGGTCCGGTTGTCAGTCATGTCAGATGAGCTGAATCAATGTTCATACTAGTGAAATGAACTCAATAAGATTTTCATCAGGTGGTTTTCCCTCTACTCACTTTCATTTTCATTTTTACTGCATTTCACCAATGTACTGTATTTGGCACCTGAATGAACACTTGCAAATATTTACAATTCCCCCATCTTCCCACAATTCCCTCATAAAGAGATCTTTCCCACAATTCCCTCATAAAACAGTTGAATTTTCCCCCCCTTTTCTTAATATAAACATGGAACTAATGTGACCCTTATCATAGCAGACGTGTATAGCAATTATTCTATAGTTCACAGATTAGTTAGTCGTGGCGCTCCTACTCATTTTTCATTGCAATCTATAACTTTAGATGATTCCTTGGAAATAGAAAACATGGTTGTTCTTTATTAACAAACTGTAAATTATTCCCATATTCGTAACAGTTTTCCTGTGACTTGGTCTCATAGACTTATAGGTCAGAAGGGACCAATATGATCATCTAGTCTGACCTCCTGCACAAGGCAGGCCACAAAACCCTACCCATACACATTTATAACAACCCTGAACCCATGACTGAGTTATTGAAATCCTCAAAAGTGAGATTTGAAGACCTCAAGCTGCAGGGAATCCATCAGCAAGCGACCCATGCCCCACGCTGCAGAGGAAGGCAAAAAACCTCCGGGGCCTCTGCCAATCCGCCCCGGAGGAAAATTCCTTCCCGACCCCAAATATGGCGATCAGCTAAACCCTGAGCATGTAGGCAAGACTGGTCTGTTCTCCACGTAATACAGATTGGTTATAAAGACACTTTAGTAAGATGGGCTTTACCAGTTACAATAAATGAAACTCAACTGTACTATTAATGGATACATTTGACACTGCATCTAAACTTATTTTTATAATTAAAATTACTCAGTGAATGTACCTATTTCAACAACTAGCATTCAATTGTCTACAAACACTTCACATGTGTTCCCTGGACAATGGCTCTGCCATTGCATTATAACTAGCCAAGATTCATATTTTTAAATTGTTAAAATGACCTTGAACAGTGTTTCCAACATATTAGGAACTAACTTGCCCTCCTCAACAATGGCATATAGAATCTTTCGCCCATGTTCTTGAACAAACTTTTTATATTGTGGAGGATTCCAAGGAAATCCATGTGGACAATCCAAGAATTCAGAAATAGGGAAGCGATTATATTAAATCATTCTTGCACTGGTGTTGGTCTACAAGTTCGAAAATAGATTCTTCCGTTCCTCTGTGATGCTTCCATCTGCTCTATGATGTTTGGATTGGGTGTTCTGCCTTTCCTGTGAAGGGTTAAGGTTTCTCTTAGGTACCATCATTTTCTCACATGAGTTGGTTTCTAGTTGATAACTTCATGTGGAAGTGTTTTTTGGCATTTGGAATACATGCACCAAATATATCCAACATTTCCTTCTGATTCTGGTGCAGACAAGCTGCTGGTTGGCAATAGTGATGAAGTCTTTATAACCAGTACATAGAATTTTTCATAGGTACTCTACTTTCATGGGTTATGTCAGATAAGTTCAGATCACCAAATGCTCATATGCTCTAACCCTCCAATAATGTGTCTGCTTGCTAAGCAGGGTGCTTCTTATTTGTTGGCTGTGGTGTAGTCAGAGTGGTTGTAGAAAGGTTTGTCTTGCATTTCCCTCTGACAGTGTCAGCAGTTTGGCTCATCCTTATGTCTGATGGGAGGAACTTTGTGTAGCTGCAAGTCCGCCACTAAGCATGCTTGGCCTTTGTTCTAAGTTCACCTCAGACCCTTCAAATAATTCCTTGATTACCTCAGTATCACTTTTGTGTTATCCACACTGAACTTAAGCCTGATGACTTTCTTCCAGGTACTTGTCTCTCTCAGGCACTGGGACATCTGATGAATGTCTCTGTGTACACTGAACAAGAGCAAGGCATAGGACTAGCCATGAATCATGTATCATCCCACCTTCTTTCCTGGGTTTCTCATTTACATTGAATAGGAGTGGGCCTAAGGGACACCACAGGTAAGAGACCGTAGGGGTGAAGAAGCAACTACTCAGCATGATCCTTCAGGACTGATGAAAGAAAGCATAGTCCAGTGGTTAGGGCACTAGCCAGACTGAGACATCTGATTTCAAGAACTGGGATTATAGGGGTAATGGGAGGCATATAAGTGCCTAAAACGTATCAAGAGAAATGAGTGAAAATAAATGAAAGTTCTATTCTGCTAGGTGCTGAGCACTGATTCAGCAAGGTATTTAAGCATTTGTGGCAGGGCGTCTGCCCTGCACTGGCCAGGAAGGGGTTAAGAGGGCCCTTGGAGAAGCAGCCAAGGTGAAGGAGCTGCAGGATAGCCAATCAGGGCCCGAGCGCCCACTATAAAAGGGAGCTGCCAAGCAGAACGGGGGCAGTCAATCCCAGGAGCTTGGGGAGGGAAGGCTGGCTGCCCTGCAGGCGGAAGGCGGTCAACACCGGGGACAGAACAGTGGCTGAATGCTGGAGCTCAGCAGAGCAAATACCTTGATACAAGGGCAGAAGAGGTACTGGGGCAGTGTGGAAGTGGCCCAGGGACGTCTGTAGAGGAATAGGGGAAGAGGCTGTGAAAGCTGGCTGCACATAGGGCCCCTGGGTCAGGACCTGGAGTAGCGGGAGGGCCTGGGTTCTTCCCCACCTCCCCCAGACTGTTGCTAGAGTGGTGGTACCCTGCAGTGGCCACTGAAGTAAGTGACGGGACAACAACTACGGAATCCCCCAGAAGGGGGGACATGGATTGTGGCTTGGCCTGAGGGCTGGGTCAGGAAGAGGAAGCAATGGGTCCTGACAACGGCAAGAAGGACTACCAGTGAACCTCGAGGAAGTGTGATGGGGGTGTCTGCTTGAGCTATTCCCCAGATCACCAGCAGGAGGTGCGAATCTGTCACAATGTGCTTAACTTTGATCATGTTGGTAGTCGTCTTGCCATCAGTGAGGATCAAACCCTTACTGCCTGGGAGGCCCTGTGGCTCAGCCAGCAGTATTTTGTAGATGACTGTGGAAAACTGCTAGTAGATTTAGTTAATAAGTTACTAATAAACCTGAGCTCCATGTGTGTATATTGTAATAATTTTTCATTATAAACTGGCTGGGGCTTGTCCTGATTTACCGCAGTGCTGAGATTAACCAAACTGATATGACCCTGCTTTCAGATAGTTTCAGTAATGAAGGGGCAGATTCTGATAGTAATCTTACTACACAAATAGTCTAGCTGACTGCAAAGGGGGTACTTATGAAGTAAGTTACTATTTAATATGGGTAATATTCAGTGGCAGAATCTGGCCCTAAAATAATCGGGCATACTTCTGAAATGTTTGATAGTACATAAGACAGCTTTAGTGTGTAACCTTTTTTCAAAAATTTCATGTTTTAATGTGCTACTTCACTCACATTTTTATCTGTCCTTTTTAAAAAGCAGAGGTGTTTTTTTTTTAATTAACGTTAAATAAATAGTCTTTACAAAGGGCCTGTATCAAACACCCATACAATCTAATGGGCAGTTAGTTTTAATCCGAGCTGTCTGTTTTCATTTCACACACTGGTGTCTCCTGTATGTAGCATGTTGTTGTAACGGTAGCATGTTTTAACCCCATACTGTAGCAAGATTTCTGGCTCACGTAACGAGATGGACACCGAAGTGAGGAAAACAGCTGTTTATTGTCGACAGACTCAGCGGAATCTTTTCCAAAGGCTGAGCCCCGATTATACTGGGGCGTCGCCTTATATACATTTTAAGATTATATGAATATTCATACATAGCATCGCTATATTTTACATAGATAAGCTTCAGTGAGGATGCGCAGTGTGTATTTCTTTGTCTAAGTTTTGTGGGAGAATATGCGCAGTTTGGATTTCTTTGTCTGAGATTTAGGGCCTGGTTATCTCTTTAGGCATGTGGGAGAATGTACGCGGTATACAAGTTCTTATCTAAACTCCAGGCCTTTCTGAACTCCTCCTAACACTGACAGACAACTAGCCCTTTGTTAGAGACTACATACAAACTAGTGATTATATTTTTCATTACTCTACAAAACTATATGCACAGTTAAATAATTAGCCAGGTGCATTTTATCTATAATACAACATGTAAGCTTTATATCCAGCCAAATAAAACCAAGGAAAAAGCTATATAATTTGTCTCACTAATACAGCCTGCCTCAATACCAGTGACAAAAGGGTTAAAGCCACTGGGGGCAAGTCTGACTTGTCTCCTCTGGATCTGTCAGTTGTGTCAGGAGTAGAGCGGGGTTAAAAGTAGGAAGTTCCAGTCATCTGGTAGGCAGCTGTGCGAGAAAGCAGACAGTAGCTCTACAGCATGCATGAGGAACCCCTGAGTAGCTTCAGGAAACTTGTCCTCCATAAGGACCTCCGTCGTCTCCTGCCCCTTCAAGGAGGCAGCTGATTACAGTATGCTGCCTGGGCAGACAAGCTTCAAAGTGAGCTGTCAGGCATTTGGTACTGCAACTCTCCGCCTCTCTTGAGTAGCAAATCTGGGCTCATAATGGAGGGCCTTGGGGAGGGGGAGCCAGGATCCCCACTCTGTTCAAATGCCGCTAGACAGTTAGCTATAATTCAGTGCTGTGAAGACCCCAGTTTGTGTACACTGAGATACCCGACAGACTTAGCAGCACTCGGCAAGCACTCAGTGCTTGTCAGCACTGCAAGGAATGACACATGTATGCTGTTCTTCACATCCCTTTTATCACAGAAAGCTTTCCCTTCTCATTTAAACTACTATAAGTATTCCAATCAAATCACAGTGTCTTACGCCCCCATTTTTCAGAGTACAGTAATTTCCCACCAACATCAAAGCAGATCTGACTGACTCATTTTCTGTTTTAAGGACTGGAAGCACTAGTTTATTTTCCCACAGCAAATTCCTATGTATTTACTAAACAGTACTGCAAAAAACGAATCCCTGTTTAGGCTACTCTTAGAAAAATAGAATGTATTGCCTTGGAGCAGCTGGTGCTGAATCTGTGCTTGCATGTCCTAATGTAATTGAAGTAAATAAACTTTGCCACACTCAATGCTCTTTAAAAATAGATGGGAGAGTCGTTTTTAGAGCAAACAAACCAAAGCTCACTACATTTTGTAGCATCAGAAATTCACTTGTATATCAAAACACATAACATTCGTATGATAGATTTCAATGCTGCATGATGTACTGAGTCCAATTGTACTACTTAACGTGCAATAACTTAAAATAACTCGTTATGCTTTAATGGACACAGACTCTCAAGATTAATATTGTGCCACACTAGTGTAACGTGTGTTGAAATGTTCCCAATTAATATTAAGTGGTTTAAAGATAAGGGTGCAATAAAATCCACCTTAGTTTTCCAATGTGAGCCTCTAGGTTGGCTATAGGAAACTCTAGAAGAGACCCACAAGGCAACACTTTGAATGATATACCAAACTTTACTCAAAAGTAAAATAATTAGTTAGGCAAACACATATGCGATTACCACATACACAATACTACAATTATATAGATGAAATAGTGTATCAATGCGTGATCAGTTCATCAACAACAGCGTGACGTACAGCTAACAACCCTGGAACCTAATGGTACCGGTCAGCTGTTCATTGGAGCGCTCCCCCAGTTTAGCAAGGCTACTTCTTTATAATATTAATTAACATTAAATTGCCCTTTACTATAGTTGTGTTTCTGCCACTTCCTTAGTGGCCTTTATATTACACTTTATTTAAATAAAATCTGCAGCAATGTCCTTTCCATTCTATCAATTTACATAGCATTTTAATACAACATTCACAATTCTTAAAAACACGCATTAAACACCTTGCTCAAACCAGTCACAAACAAAACATAAAGAAAACATAACCCTGGGTCATGTCCTTGCTAACTGTTACTTTCCCATAACTCTGTGTATCCAATTTACCTCAGCCTTCTCTCACTAGCAACTTCAGTATCACCTACTTCTCTACACTCAGGCTAACTTAGACCCAAAAATTAACTTCTACTTATTTCTTAACTTCAACTAGTAGTTCTCAGCCTTTCCAGACTATTGTACCCCTTTCAGTAGTCTGATTTGTCTTGTGTACCCCAAGTTTCACCTCACTTAAAAACTACTTACTTACAAAAATGGGACACAAAAATACAAAAGTGTCACAGTACACTATTACTGAAGAATTGCATTCTTTCTAATTTTTACCATATAATTATAAAATAAATCAACTGAAATATAAATATTGTACTTACATTTCAAAGTATTGTATATAGAGGGGCATAAACAAGTCATTGTGTGAAATTTTAGTTTGTACTGATTTCACTAGTGCTTTTCATGTAGTCTGTTGTAAAACTAGGCAAATATCTGAATGAGTTGATGTACTCCCTGGAAGACCTCTGCGTACCCCCAGAGGTACACGTACTCCTGGTAGAGAATCACTGACTTAAATCATCCTATAGGCTACACTAGGAACTGTCCATCTGGTATCATGGAGAGTATTTTCTTTACATAGTTTCTTAATCATTTGTAACCAGCTTCCACTGAGAAACCCTATTCCTCTAGGAGAGGTAAATAGAGGGTTTCCCCCAAGAATCTGTACTGGGACCAATGCTGTTCAATATATTCATAAATAGTCTGGAAGAGGAGGTGAACAGAGAAATGGCAAAATTTGTAGATGACCCAATGTTACTCAAGATAATTAAGCACAAAATTGACTCTGAAGAGTTACAAAGGGATCTCACTAAACTGATGACTGGGCAACAAAATGGCAGATGAAATTTAATGTTCAATTAAATGTGAAGCAATGCACACTGGAAAAAATATCCCAACTATACGTGCAAAATGATAGGATCTAATAAATTAGCTGTTACCACTCTAGAAAGAGATTTTGGGGTCATTGTGGATAGTTCTCTGAAAACAGCTGCTCAAAGTCCAATGGCTGTAAAAATGCTAACCAAATCTTATGAACCATTAGAAAAGGGATAGATGATAAAACAGAAAATAACATAATGCCACTATATAAATCCATCGTACACCCACACCTTGAATATTGCATGCAATTCTCGTTGTCCCATCTAAAAAAAAATTAAACTAGGAAAAAGAACAGAAGGGCAACACAAATGATTATGGGTATGGAACAGTTTTCATGTGGGGAATGAGTAAATAGACTGTTCATCTTAAAAAAGAGATGACTAAGGGAGAGTATTATACAGGTCTAAAATATCATGAATGGTGTGGAGAAAGTGTATTGAGAAGCATTATTTACCTACAAGAACTTCTGATCACCCAATGGAATTAATAGGCAGGTTTAAAACAAACAAAAAGAAATACTTCTTCACACAACACACAGTCAACCTGTGCAACTTGTCAGGGGATATTCTGAAGGCCAAAAGTATAAATAGGTTTGAAGAAGAATTAGCTAAGTTCATGGAAGATACATCCATCAATGGCTATTAGCCAAGGTTTTCAGGGATGCAATCCCTAGCTTTGGGCATCTCTAAACTCCTGACTTCCAGAAGCTGGGGCTGGATGACAAGGGATGGATCACTCGAAATTGCCCTGTTCAGTTTATTATCTCTGAAGCATATGGTACTGGCCATTGTCAGATTCAAGATTCTGGGCTAGATGGATCGGTCTGACCCAGTATGGCTGTTATGTTCTACTTCTTATCTGGTCATAACAAAAATCACATCAATGCAATGTTTTGGCTTTTGTCTGTTTCCCTCTAATTCTAAACTAGCTCACACCTATTGCTTTATTCTTTGGGATTAGAAGAACGCCTTAAATGCTTTTGCTGGCTGTAAAAAAAATTTTTAAAGGTTTTAATTATGCAAAGTTAGTAATAATTTTTGTCATGGTTAGTTATTCCTATTCTCATTGATTTCATAGGGAATTATACAAATGTCTTTGAGCTGGATAGTTTGGCTGGAAATATTAGAACCGTTTGTCATGTACTGTGTTGACACTTCCTGGTTCTGCCTGGAGGTGACAATGATATTGAGATGGGTCCAAACTGCAAGTTCAGATCCAGATCTAAAAATTCCTGAAGTTCAGCAAGTTTTGATTTAAACTTTTACTTTAGAAAAGAGCTAGTTTCCAGTGGCTCTGTCTGGATCAGGATTTCTGAAAGTTGAGTTATTTGGATCTGGGATGTTGGATTTGGATCTCGGATGTTGACTAGTGAAAAGGCGCACTAGTAATATACAAATGGAGACTGAACACAACTCTTCTGAACCTCATAAAAATTCCGTTCACATTTGTTTCAAGTTTTGGATGAAGTTTGGGCTCAGGAGATTCTGACAGTATCTTGTACAATTTGTTCTCCCATCATTAGCACTAACTGAATCAACTTTAACTCCAAAATCCTTTTGACAAAATGTAAATACAAGAGTGTGCGATGTCTCTCTTGTTTATACTTTGTATTAATGAACAATAAAGAAAACCTAGATTTTTAAATCTCGCATTTCAAGTCCAGCACTTTGAAGACACAATCATCCAGCAACAATCAAAGCTTGTTATCTTTTTGATTGGCCTTTTTGTTAAATGAAATTCTGGCACAGCCTATTGTGTTTTGTTTTAATTAGCTGTGTTTTCCGCAAACATAAATCAGTATTTTTTCTATTGTTTGCTTAAACTAAAGGCATGTCAGTTATGTGTGTCTCAATTTTTATTTTATAATGAAAACTAAAAGTAATTACCCCAGAATTCTGTTAATGCAGAATTAAACGTGCCTGGTGCTGCTTATGCCTTTTCAGGATGTGGAACATCACTAAATTTCTGAAAACCAGTCATTACAAAATTAAACTGCACATTACTCCTGCAAAGCAATCTTATCTCTTACCCCCTGGCACCTGACAATAGCCAATGGAAATGGTTCAGTAAGGGTGGTGCTATAGTGGGCAGGTCTGAGGAAGGCCTAGAAGGATATGCTATTGTTTGTGGTGTGTTCCACAGATTTGAATTTCAGCATTTATCTGCATGCACTTCAGCTAAACTCAGAATGTTTTTGGGGGTAGTTGTACTAAATGGTGGAAAAATTAGTTAGAGCAGATTGGTTGCTATAGCGCAAGTGTAGAGATGCCACATTTCCTGTACATTCCAGATGTAGTACTTAGTTTCCTGGGGCGTGTTTCCTGCTGGGGCCAGAAACAAAAAATCCCAGGACAGGTCAGGCACAGGCTGCATCTAGCAGGAAGATTAACCCCATTGCTGGACATAACCCTTTATTATGAACAGAGGTGACACTGGTTTGCTCATCATATACAGTTGGGAGAACTGTCATTGTGATATCATGAGATGTGCATGTATTATTTTAAGGATCCACGTATGTCTCATTTCAGTGCTGAACTTTGTAGGTTGTATCAGTAATGGTGCAAAAATGTGTCTTCTGGCCCAGGGGATTGCCAGCAGCCTGGTGGCATATATGGCAGTGGTCTCTGGCACTTAGTGCCGTGTAAGTGAAGGAAGCTTCAGTTTGCAATGCTTGACCAAATCTGAGTTTTGCCTTAGCAAAATGGTGTTAGATTTTTGTCCCATAGTGCTCATGTGTTTTGTTACCAAAATGTTCTGCGGTATCTGTGAGGATGGAGTCCATTAAACCACCCCTTCATATCAAATCTCCACCTCCCAAAAACCACACCTTTAATTACTTTTATTATCCCTTCCCTGTTCATGGGGGTGATGTGGATGCTTAGTTTGTTCATAGAATCATGCTACACAAATACACACAAAAAATTAAGCATTGTTTTGCCCACATTTGGGACCCAATCTTGCAATTTATATTCATAAATAGCCCTGTAATGGGGTGTATAACCACACTGGCAGAGAAAACTGGAATCAGCACAATCAGTGTACCTGGTTTTGGGCTGGAGACTATTTAGGATTGGGACCAGCTGGGGGGGAGTTGTGTGGCCAAATTAAGGATGAGTTCCAGCTATTAGGGGTAGTTGTGACTAATAAAAGAAAGACTTTATGGCAGTAGAAGGGAGACAGGAGGCCTAGGGAAGAGTTGGCCTTGGGATCCTATCTCAAGAAGGGAAGTCTGGCAAAGGGCCAGGAGAGACACTGGGAAATACAGAGGTGAAGTGAGCCTTAAAAAGAGGGCAAGATTTCAGGGAGGCTTCCTGGGGTTTGGTTTCTGGAGGAAAGACATTGTCAAACACAGAGCCTTGGAAATTTCAGACAGGAGGTGGGCCTTGGGGAGAAAGTCCTAGGGTGTGTTGTTCAGTACCAGAGCAGGAAAGAACTCTGCAAAGCATTGGAAGGAGTAAAGAGTCTGAAGGAGTGAACTTTCAGGGGTTGGGAGGGACGGAGGAAGGGTTGAGACTTGCCCAAGGTAAGAAGAAAGTCCAGATAGGCAACAGGGAGTCTAAAGAAGAAGCCGATCTTCTGCAATCCAGGGAACTTGTAGCATGGAACTGAGAGTAGTGGGAAGGCCTGGGTTTACCTACCAGCCATCGAGGAAGATGGCATAAAAGGGACCCTGAGATAAGGGGTGTAAAGACCACCGAGCACAAAGTTAGGTCCAAGACCTGCTGTAAGGTCTCAGGACTGTTGTTTTGTAGAATTGGGTTACCCAGGAAATAGGGCACATTTAGTCCTACCATCTTGAGACCTGACTTACTAGAAGCACCAAACCATCACAGAGCCTGAATAGCTCTCAGAAGGAAGGTTGCATCCTGCCACAAGAGGATGTGCCAGCTCGTGAGTCACTCTTCTTCAAGCACTTACTGATGTGATGCATCAGCGGTACTGTACATCTCAGTGAGAAATGTAGGCTTTAGTCCCTTGAACTGATTTAAAAAACACAGACTTCATTAGTTTCCTTGGTTTTTTCTTTCTCCAATGAATGGTAACAACAGAAGTAATAGCCCTTGAGTAGGGAGTCTCATTGTCATAGTGGAAAATAATAGACTTGATTAGTGGGGAAATGGTACATGGGAATTGGGTAAGGGAAGAAACATTTTGCATGATTGTTAATTTCTTCTGATCTATGCACTCCAATAGGAGAGAAAAAAATCTCACTGGAAGCACTCAGCATGAAGTCCCTAGTTCCATTATCTCTGGTGGGGGGCAGAACGGAGAAATCAGGATTCATGGGATCTCTTAAATCAACTCTGTATATGACTTAGGTAAATCTTTCAACCTCTCTAGACCAGATAGTGGGTGCACAAGTAAGGCACAGTGAGCCTTTCTGCTTTCCCACCATCTTGCACACTTAGATTCTTACACTTGGTGCTATTTCCTTATTAGGGAAATTGTAGTGCATCCTACAGCTCTAAATGCCCCCCCAGCAAGATGGAGTCCTGGCCTCTATTCTGGCTTGCAGATCAGAAGGGAGCACATATGCAGCTCTAAAAAGGAGGAGTTCCTGAGAATGTTTCCTCCAAGGATACTGGAGGCATTCCTCCTGCCTCACCTCAACAAAAGCAGAATGTTTCCAGGAACTTTTGCTGTTAGTGTCCCTCTGTACCCACTCTTTTTTGTGGGTATGGCCAATAAAAGCCTTCTGTGTTCACCCCCTTTTGTAAAAGGAGTATAATAATAGGTATCTGCTTCCACAATGGGTCTCAGGAGGCCTAATTACCTTTTGGAGAATACCGTGAATGAAAGGATCTACTTAAATTCAGTTGTAGCGGAAAGATCCCTGGCACTGAGGCATTCATTGCTGAAACTGAGCAATTAATACTATGTACTTTTTTTTTATGGTAATGCCTAGAGACCAACCAAGATTGGAACCCCATTGTGCTAGGCATGATACTAATTCACAGGAGTAAACAGTCTGTGCCACAAACAGCTAAATAGATAAAACACCCAAAGGGTACAGGAAAGTGATAAAACACATGGACAATGAATAATGTGGTGGTGGCAAAAGTCATGTTTGTTCCACAACTTCTTTTAGGTGTGGTTTCATTAGGAGGGGATTAGCTAATAATGTTGTTTGCCCTGTACACATACAACCATGTGATTTGTTTTTGTTCTAGGTGCTAAATGTTGTGCTATGATCCTACTGATCTTAAATTAATTTGGCGAACTTGTGAGTTTCTAAAAGCCAGGGAACAAGACCAAGCATCTGTCTTAGGGTGTCAGTTGTCATTGTGTATGCCACTTATCTAGATTTGCTTACAGGGGAAAGTTTGGGTTACTGCTTTGATCAGTCACTAATAATGGGGGTAGGCAGCTTCTCAACAGCGCAAAGTGCTAATGTATTGGCATTAGTAATGGTTGTATTCTATTTTGGATCTTGGTGATGGTGATCAGGGCTAAATAGAAAGTCTCAAAGTATAAGTGTCAAGGACATGCATAAGGATGCTGCTCGGGTTTGTTTAATGTAATCTCTTCAGAGAAGTTGGGCTGAACTCACTGTAATCATTGTTTTAAGGCAGATTGTGCCTCTGAAATCCATCTACCTTCCTCCCTGGGACTACACATTCAACTCTCTCTGAGGCTGGGATCTACCTAGGGGAATGGAGGAAAGAGCGGGAGCTTCTGTGTCAGGGTGGGCAATGCTCAGGCTCCTGTCTTGATGGCAAAGAATCCGCCCTTTACTCCATACCAGAGGAATTACTGTGAAGGGAGAAATAGCACTGTCTTTGATGGACGATTACTAGGATGGGTCATTTAAGACAGCCACTTTTCTCAACTGAATACCAAAGAATGGCAAGGGGAAATGCATTCTGTTGGAAAAGGGGCTGTTGAAGAATTTTTATTAATTGTTTTTGTTTTTTACCTTCACTTCATTTGTTTTGTATGGAAGACTATGGATCTTTCCACAAGACTGCAGTTTCTGGCCTGACCAGCCAAGCAAATGAACAATTGAGTGCTGTTCTTAATAATACCGCTCCCTGGAAGCTACTGTGCGACTGCAGACTATTTTTCACCTAAACTCTAGTAAAACTCTTCCCTTAAAATTTACTTGTAAAAGGGGTAATATAAAATTATCAAAATAATATAATTATAATAATTAGGAAATTGTGAAGAAAGATCTTTAAGACCTATAATTGCACAGTCAAGCTACTAGCACTGTAATTTATCAGCTGACTTTTTACCTGAGCTTTAAACAACTCTAACGGTTGTGTCTCTACTCGTTAAAATAAGTGCATAGCTATCAGAGTAATTATAGTATAAAGTTATATGGTAAACTGAAGCCGGAACTAAATCCATAATCCACTGCAACATTCCTTCTATATTTTAACCTGTTTTCTTCTAAACTCTAGTAAGAAATTATTGTAGTACATTTTGTTCAGTCTCCTTTTTTCTTAATAGTGACACCAGTGTGTGGAGATGTTACTTTTTGTGGCAGGAAAAGGAGATTAATGAAAGTGCTGGGGATATGGCAGCTGTTCTCTGCCTTGTGTTGCTGCTGTTGGAAAATGCAAAACAAACTGGTGACTGTGTCTATTATTAAAGAACGAATTTCTGCAGCTGCCTAACAATGTAAAGGCAAAAAATAAAAAGCAATATCGGATTTCTATTTTTTTTCCAAGTCCCATGATGACAGGATGCGGGTAAGAGGTGATCCTGTTTCTGAAATGTCTGCTGCTGCATTAAAGTTTGCTGTTAGGGGCTTTACAAGCTTTAGGCCTGTGGATTTATTCAGGTGAACCCCTTTTCTTTCTAATGACTCATCCCTTTCTTAGTCAATTTCTGCAGAAGTCTGCGAAGTCCCTTTGGTAGCAAATATCCCCATGCCCTCATGTTTGACTTTGCTGGAAATCTGAAACTTCCTAAACTTTCTAAAACTGTATGTGTGTGTGCATGTCTGTGTAGTTCATAAGTGATTGGTCATTGTGAATAGATGTAAAAGGGCCAAAACTTTTGTTAGATACTTAATGAATTTATAAGGCATAAGTAAACTTCACTAGAAGAGGCCTGCCTGCCTACCGGATTAAGATACAGACTTCTAATTTTGGCTTTCATTCTGTCTCCCTTTGGGCAAATCATGTAACCACTTTGCCTCAGAAGAATCAGAGTGGTCCAATAGATAGCACATGGCGTATACCATTCAGGGGACTTGGGCTCTCTTCTCAGCTGTGGCACTGACTGTGGGCAAGTCACTTCACTTCTGTCTCTGCCGCAGGAGGCTGGTAAAGCATAAGTAGATGAGCAAAAAGAGCCTGCACTCTGGGGGTTCCATTATTAGATCATGAAGAAAAGAAAGGGACTGGCCTAAAGCCATCCCAGTTACTTGTGCAGCCAATCATTTTTTCTAATACTCATACTCTAGGGATAGGCTCTTGCCAGTGTCCAGGCTTTTGCGGCCTTGCGTCAACATGAACATCCTCCTGTCAAGCTGCAAGCCAGGTTCAGGCTCACTGAACTTTGCACCCATAACTTACACTTCACTGCTTTTACCCATTCCTGAATCATCTATCCACTTGTGCATTCTACTGTGGGTGATGTCTCAGAAGATAAAACTGGTTTGGCTGCATGCACGCACGTGCGCGCACATATGAAAGCCCCAAGGTCTTGTGTTTGGAAAAGCTTTCTAATCTCCCCTGAGACAGCTGTTTCTTTTGAAGTGAGGACTGCTGGCCATACTGAAGCCTTGCAGTGATGTGCGTTAGAGGGTCTGCTCTATAATTTATGGAGCATAATAATTCTATAACTGTAATGCTAATTATATATTACCACGTTTTATAGCAGCACCTAGAGAAATGATTTATAACTTTATGGTTTTGCAGGCTCTTAGGATGGTCTGTTAGCTAAAAATTATCATTCATGCTATAGCTTCCAGGGACTTTTATTTTTAAGGACAGTATTCGGTTATTACTCAGTTGGTTGAAGGATCTTGTCAGAAACTGCAGTCTAACAATCCAGTGCCCAGAATTTCAGTAATAAGTAACTTACTGAAGCAACTTACTCTTGTAGTCTCTCCCCAAAGAGGCAGGGAAAAATCCAGAGGAGTGGGGGGCTTCAAGTGGGTGAATAAACCAACTCTACATGTTACTTGGTCAATGGGCCTGCAGAATGGGAAGAGAACGAAGAATTTCCAAGGGGAGAGTTCAAACTGGGTCACTTCTCACTATGGAGATTTGAGAGGAATTGGCAAGGCTTGTTGACACTGCTTGAGTGTCCATTGAAGAAAGGTTTGGAAAAATGAGGCATCATGAAAAGATCTGGGTTTTTGTGTGTGACCTTAGTTAGCTGCCAGTGGACGGGCTACTAGGATGATCCGAGGAATGGAAAATCTGCCTTATGA
>ML675610.1:60646073-60760447 GCA_007922155.1 Mesoclemmys tuberculata
ATCATATTGGTCCCTTCTGACCTATGAGTCTATGAGTCTATGAACATTGTATGGACCTTCACTGGATACTGACACATGGGGAATTTTCGGCCGTCAATGATGAAGACCTCTATGTCGAATTGGACAGCATCTATCATATTTTGCCATGTGGGAAGCACTCTCCACGCTAAGTTCTCCAATTAATTTATTATGCAGATCTGAAAGATCTTTTCCTAATGTGTGAATATCTTTGAGGATGCTGCTCACGCTGCCAGTCACAGTTGTGAGTGATGAGTGCAGCTTTTTGAAGCTCAGGCCCATTAAAACATATCTTCCATCGATGATGGCCAAGGAGACACTGACATCGCTTGCGATTTTATCGCTTGAAAATTCCATTGGGTGGTTTTTGGATCTCACTGATGTTTGCAATGGCAAAGGCAAGAAAAGTGACCTTTTGAATTAAGGCTGACACCTACTTTTAATAACACTGTTTTATAATGGTCCACCCGATGTTGGTGCACAGTTCAATTTCTTGATGTTAGTACATTTTAGTTATTCTTAAAATTAAAATTTCTATAAGCTTAGAGGAAACATTTTTATTTGCTTATATATGGTGTGAATAAATACAGATTTACATATTCTAGTGTGCAAATTTATCATCTTACATGACATGATAAATTATGGATGCAAATCATGCAGCAAAGTCATAAAATGGACTACAAATGCAATAAAAATAAGGCATTCAAAAGTTTAATAAACAGAGAGGGAGCACCGAAGACGGTCCTTGCCTGAGGTGTCATTTGGTCCAGAGCAATCATTATGAATGTAACATGTAAGGTTTCTGAATTGTTTTACAGAGGAACCTCAGAGTTACAAACACCTTGGGAATGGAAGTTGTTCATAACTCTGAACAAAACATAATGTTCTTTCAAAAGCTTACAACTGAACATTGACTTAATATAGCTTTGAAACTTTACAATGCAGAAGAAAAATGGTCCTTTTAACCATCTTAATTTAAACGAAACAAGCATAGAAACAGTTTCCTATACTTGGTCAAAACTTTTCTTAAATTTTTCTTTTCTTTTTTAGTTGTTAGTTTAACAGTTTTTTTACTGTATTTACTTTTTTTTCATCTCTGCTTGCGCCTGATTGCATATTTCCTGTTCCAGATGAGGTGTGTAGTTCATAACTGAGGTTCTACTTATTGTATTTCCAAGATTTTTCCTTATTTCTCCCTAGTGACATTCCTAAATGAGTGGATTGTGTTCTGATTTAAAAGATGTATGATAGTGATTTTTCACTCCAACTATTTGACATAAAGATCAATACATTTAGATTAAATAATTTTGTTGTGGTGTGGGGAACTTTCAGTTTGGATTCTACATTAAAGCAAATAGGTTTCAAAAATTAAACCACAGTGTGCATGAGATTTTAATCTGCTGAAAAATGTTGAAGCAGGAACAATATCTAAATAAACCTGTTCAAATTTTTTGGCACATTCAGAATTTGCCTAATAGGCTGAATAATAAAATCAATAGATAAACATAACTTGTTCAACATATCCTAACAAAGTGGTCACAAAAGAGGGAATGAGAGAAAAGTAAGAGGAGTAGAAATATTTTAACTAGCGAACGGAAATCTGGAAAATAGACAGTGTACTGGAACATCTCAATAGATCCATGCTTTTTTTCTTTCACCTTTTCTGACCAGAGAAATGGGTCTTAATTGATTTTTTTTTAAAAATTTATTCCAGATAAAAATACTTCAAGTCTGCTTGTGCCAATAGAGGTCAATGCCAAAACTTCTGTTCATATTAATGAGTAGGATATATTGCTTTAGTACATCAACACAGAACATTGTTTAAATGTGTTCTAATGTGACACTGTAGTTTAGGAAGGAAAGAAGCCTCTCTGTTTTGATTTACAAGCTATTGTAGCTAGAATTAAACTGTGGAAGAAATCTTAGGTATACCTGCGATAGATGTACAAAGATTAGAAATATTAAACCTAACTTAAAGTTTAACATGCTGCAGGAATCATCAGATTAGTAGCTGTATTAATGAAGAAATAAAAACAAACATGTCTTTGCACTATATAGGTCACTCCTCTGATCACTGGGGAACCTGGGTTCAGTACCTTGCTTTTTGTACTTTCCCATTGGAACACAATCGTTTCATCTCCTGAGGGCTGGAATATTTGGTTTGATTCTGGTTGTTGGGGTTCATATAGAGCAATGGTTCTCAACCTTTCTAATGCCGTGACCCCGCAATACAGTTCCTCATATTGCGGTGACCCCAAACCAAAAAATAATTTTGGTGGCTACTTCAAAACTGTAATTTTGCTACAGTTATGATTCGGAATGTAAATACCTGATATGCATTATGTATTCTCATTGTATAATGATTACACACAAAGCACCTTACACTTACACAGTATTGTGTGTATGGTGTGTGTAGTGTTTTTACATTATTGACCTTTTTTACACCAGCAGGCTGTCTCGCAGGCTCTCTTGGCTCTCCGCCTCTTGGCTCTCCGCCTCCTAGGCTTCTGTCCTCCGGCGCTTGCTGCGTCTGCCCACTGATGACGTCAGCAAGCGCCGGACACAGGTAATGCGCTGCTATGGACTGTGGAGCGTTCCCCCCGCTTCCCCCGCCCCTAAGGCCCCGGACGGATGATGCAATCACGTCTGCGCATGCGCGCAGGCATTCAGTTTGGAACGCGCATCCATAACGGTGTGCGTTCCAGCTGAATAGCGCTGCTACAGATGGTAGCGCGACTTCTCAGTGGCTAAAGCCATCGGAAATATGTATTTTCCGATGGCTTTAGGCGACCCCTGTGTTTTGGTCGTTCGACCCCCGCCGGGGTCGCGACCCACAGGTTGAGAACCGCTGATATAGAGGTAGCTGGGAGATGTTTAGGATCCTTTGACACACAGAAGGTCAGACTAGATGATCTGTTGTTCCTTTCTGGCCTTAAACTGTGCATATATCTACACAGCAATTAAGCCTCTATTGCTGGCCTAGGTCAGCAGACAGATTTGTGGGGCTTGGGATTAAGGGCTAAAAATAGCTGTATACATGGTCCCAGAGCCCAGGCTTCAGCATCTACACAGCTATTTTTAGCCCTATATCCAAAGTACTGTGGGCCTGAGTCAGTTGACCATGGCCAGCTGCAGCTCTGCCATGGGTCTTTTATTCTTGTATAGATTGTGGTATAGCAAAGGCAGAGAGCACTGGGAAAGTTCTCCTAATTGAAACTGGTGGTAGGTGGGTGGGCGCAAACCCACCCACAGCTAAAGGCTCCCCGCCAGCCTAGGGGAGGAACCACTGGACCCGGGTCCAACAAATTACGGGGGGACAACAAATGAAAATCAGGAAAGGGCGTGAGGGTCACAGGGTCAAATCCAGGAAACCAGAAGGGGACACCGAGCAGAGAACCCTGGACAGTGCCCACTGCTCCTCAAAGGTGTCCAAGGAGCCAGCGGACAACACCCAGAGGAACTCTGCCCGGAGATGTGAATTGACGAGGGAACGGAAATAGGCCCCACAGTCACAGAGAGCCCCCCCGCCAACCTCCTCTCCATGGTCTTGTAGATGGCTAGTTTGGCCAGGGCTAGGAGGAGGTTGATGAGGAGGTCCCGCAACTTCGTGGGGCCACAGATGGGGTGTGAATAGATGAACAAGTGAGGGGAAAAGTGCAGCCAGAACCTCAACAAAAAGTTCTGGAGGAGCCGGAAGAGGGGCTGCAGCGTGGCGCACTCCAGGTATACGTGCGCCAGGGTCTCCCTCACGCCGAAGAAGGGGCAGGTGTCGGGATGGGAGGTGGCCCACGCCAGGTACGTGCCCGTGCTCATGGCTCCGTGAAGGAGCAGCCAACTGATGTCCCCGGCAGGCCGTGGGGTCAAGGTGGAATACAGGCTGGCCCACCGAGGGTCCTTGCCCTCCGAGGGTGGTAGTAGGTCCCGCCACTTAGTGTCCGGGCGGGACACGAGAGCGAGAAAATGAAGGGTGTGGAGCACGAGCGCATACAGATTGTTCTTCGGTGCGGTCTGGAAGGTGACGGGCTGCAGATCAAGCAGCCGGCTTGGGGCATGAGAATGGGGGGGCCGAGGGAGTACGTGGAGCTGAGGCCCGATGGTAAGCACCGGAGGGCTGGGGCTGATGGGGGGGCAGGGAGCACCCTCTTCCAAGACCTGCCCGAGCTACATCAAAGCAGTAGGGGGCAAGGCTGCCTTCACCTCCTGGAGTATGCGTCGGGGGACTCGAAGGGTGGGAACCCCCATGCGCCGAGCCGGGGGACGGGGGGTCGCACCGGGGGGGTCTCCGCCACCTGCACACGCAGCTGGGGGTTGTGTAGCAGGGCCTCCGCGAGGAGATCCTCCCCCTCAGTGACTGCAAGGGGCCTGGAGGCCGAGACGAGCCTCCAGGTCTGGAGGAGGTCCTGGTAGAAGACCGGCAGCTCGGAGAGGTCTTGCGGAAGACCTCTCGGGTAGAGAAAAAAGAGCTGCTGGTCATATCAGAGCCCTTGGAAGCAGCGGAGGAAGGTGTGTACCAAGTGGCTCCACGCCGGACTACCTGCTCCATAGAGGAGTCTCTGCAGCGCCTGGAGGCGGAAGGTATGGACCTGGCTGTGGATGCAGCACAGGCCCTGCCCGCCCTCCTCCAGGGGGAGACTCAGAATCCCTGCAGAGACCCAGTGCAGTCCTGGCCAAAAGAACTCCAGAACTGTCTTCTGGAGATAGGCCAGGAAGCTTGGGGTTGGGACCAGGGTGTTGAGCCGGTGCCAGAGCATGGACAGGACAAGCTGGTTGATCACCAGTGCCCTCCCCCAGAGGGAGAGGCACTGGAGCAGTCCTGTCCATCTCCGCAGCTGCTCAGACACCCTGCCCTCCAAATCTTGCCAGTTCTCTGCCGGGGAGGGATGGGTGGCGGAGAAGTAAACGCCCAGATAGAGCAGCGGACCTGCGCTCCACCGGATGGCTTGAAGCGTGGGTGGGAGGGAGATCGCCTGCCACCCGGCCCCTACCGTCAGGCCAGAGCTCTTGGCCCAGTTGACCCGGGCAGAGGAGGCTGCCGAGTAGACGGCCAGGCAGGCCTCCAGCCGCACCAGGTCACACGGGTCCTGGACCACGAGGAGCACGTCATTGGCGTACGCTGACAGGACCAGCCTCAGCTCCAGCTCACGGAGCACCAACCCCGTCAACCTCCGCCGGAGGAGACAGAGGAAGGGCTCCATGGCCAGAGCGTACAGCTGGCCTGACAGCGGACAGCCCTGACGTACTCCTTGCCCGAAGCTGACCGGTTCGGTCAGGGTCCAGTTGAGCTTGACCAAGCACTCTGTGGAAGCGTACAGCACCTGGAGAAAACCCATGAAACGGGGTCTGAAGCCGAACGCCTGCAGGGTGCCCAGGAGATACCAGTGGTCCATCCTGTCGAATGCCTTCTCCTGGTCCAGGGACAGGAGGGCGAATGACAGACCATCCCTACACCCGAGTTCCAAGAGGTCCCGGACCGGATACAAGTTGTTAAAGATGCTACGGCCCGGGACTGTGTAGGTTTGGTCGGGATGGACCACGTCCTGCAGCACGGACCCCAGCCACAGTGAGATGGCCTTGGCCACAATTTTATAGTCCGTGCTGAGGAGCAAGACGGGACGCCAGTTCCGAAGGTTGCGAAGGTCTCCCTTTTTCGGTAGCAGGGTGAGCAGAACTCGCCTGAAGGACAGGGGGAGCGCTCCGCTGGCCTCGGACTCGGCCCAGACGGTGACGAGGTCCGGGCCGAGGACATCCCAAAACACACGGTAGAGCTCCACGGTCAGCCCGTCCATGCCCGGGGATTTCTTGGTGGGCATGAGGCGGAGGGCTTCTGAGAATTCCACCAGAGTGAGAGGTAGCTGCAGCTGGCCTCGGTCACCCGCGCTGACCGTGGGAAGTTCGTTCCAGAGCACCCTGCAGTCAGCGACGTCGGTCGGATCTGGGGAGAAAAGGTCAGCGTAGAAGGCCCTGGCCCTTCCACACATCTCCACTGGATCCGTGAGGGGAGTGCCGTCGGCAGCCAGGAGGCAGATGACATGCTTCCAGGCCCCCCTCCTTTTCTCCAGGGCGTGGAAGAAACGGGAGCCGCAATCCATCTCCCGAAGGAGATGGATGCGGGATGAGACGAAGGCACCCCGGGCCTGGAGGTCTTCGAGGGCCCGGAGCTCCTTCCGCTTCTCCCCGCACGCTCCGCAGAGGGACGAATCCTCAGGGCTGGTGGCCAGATGCCTCTCCAGCTCTAACACCTCCCACTCCAGCTGCTCTATGCCCGCATCCCACCGCCGGCTGCCCCCCCAAGTGTAGTCGCAGCAGAAGAGCCGGGCGTGCACCTTCCCCACATCACACCAGCGCCGCGCCAAGGGAAAGGCGCCTCTCTGCCCCCGCCAGGCCAGCCAGAACTCTCACAAGGACGTCACGAAGCCCACATCCTCTAGCAAGCTGTTGTTAAAATGCCAGTAGGCCGGCCCCGGCCTGTCTGCAGTAAGAGAGGCTGTCATGGTCACCATGTGGTGATCTGAGAATGGGGCCAGCTGGACGCTGGAGGAGTGGGCCCGTGCAAGATAGTGATGAGAGATATAGATGTGGTCCAACTGGGAGTGGCGCGACCGATCTTTCCCCACCCGGACATAGGTGAAAGTGATTATGTCATCTGGGTGGTGGTCGCGCCAGATATCCACCAGGGAGTGATGGTCGATAATTCCCCAGGGGACGTCCGCGGCAGCCTGACACTGCTCGGTCCCTGTGCGGTCTCGCTCCTCAAGGGTGGTGTTGAAATCTCTGCCCAGGACCAGGCATTTGTGAGGATCTAAAGTGCTGAGGAAGGCGGCCACCTGCTAGAAGAAACGCATCTGCTCCGGGCCCGTAGTCGGGCCGTAGACGTTGACAAGGCTCAATGTCAGCCCCTCCATGCAGACCCAGAGATGCAGCAGGCAGCCCAGCATGACCTCAGTGACCCCCAGCACCTCGGGCTGCAGGCCAGGGGAGAACAGGGTGGCCGCTCCACCCACGTGGGTGGAGAGATGACTAAGGTGCACCCCGTCTCCCCACTCCAGCCGCCAGCTGGCCTCGGTGGCTGGGTCTGTGTGGGTCTCCTGCAGGAACGCTATAGAGTACCCCCCTCCCGAAGGAAGGAGAGCACCTGGTTCCCGCGGAGACCTGTCCTGCAGCCCCTTGTATTTAAGGTGACGATGGTGACAGGCATTACGAGGTGGGCTGGGGGGGATCCTCATGGGTAGGGGCACTGGCAACCTTCGTCGGGCTCCGCAGCAGTCCATGGCCGGTGCCATAGGCCATGAGGGCGTCACAGAAGCTGCTGGCCCGCTGGTAGGCCACAGCGTCCTGCCGCCCGGTCCCCCTCCCCTCCTTCATGGTGGCCCTCACAGCCCAGAGGACACGGTGGAAGTCCCCCCAGCACTGCAGAGCGAGCCGCACTCGGTTCCGGGCACCATGTGTGTCCCGGAGAAAAAGGCGGAGCTCTTTGCGCAGCGCCTCGGCGGGTTTGTCCTCCAGCTCGGCCTCCGCAGCTGCCCTATGGCCCACTGGGATGGGGGCTAAGGGTGGTGGTGGTGGCGGCGGCAGAGGGAAGACAGCAGCCCCAAGTGGGCTGGGAGTGCTGAACAGAAAGGACGCCTCCTGGGAGCTCTTCATAGGGAAGGAGACAACACCAGGGCTGGCAGAAGAACAGGCAGCGGAGGGGTATGGGGGTCGAGGAAAGGTAGGGAATAGGAATTGGGGTAGGAGTAGGGGAAGGGTCAGGGCAAGGAGCGGGAGAGGGTTCAGGGTTAGAATTGGGGATGGATCCCACAGCGGCCGGGCAGGCGGGGTGCATGGCCTCTTGGTTGGGGCCAGGAGCTAAGGAGGTGGGCACGGGGTGGGTGGTCTCCATGGTGGTGTCCTGTGGGGTTGCAGTGCCTGTGGCTCCAGGACCTTGTGGGGGGACAGCCGGGCAAGCATCGTTGGGGAGGATGTGAAGGGGCTGGCCCACAAGAAGGATTGGGGCACCCAGTGGCTTGGGGCTCAGCCATTCAGCCTCGGCCGACTCTTCAGTGGCTGGGGCGGTGATGGTGGGTTCCCCTTCTCCCGTGTGGTGGATGGAAGGGTCGAGGGGTGTCACAATGGTGGGAGCAGGGGTGGCAGCTGAGGATGGCGAGGAGGGGAAAGGCCACTCAAAATTGCCCTGCTCTAAGTCCTCCTTGCAGGGGGCTGGGTCATCCTCCGGGCAGGCCGGGGTCAACCCCAGGGTGTCAATCTCCTCCATTAAGGAGAAGTCTCCCCCCGCTGCCCCGAGATCTTCCCCGGCACTGGCGGGGTTTTGGATGGCAGTGGGGCTGGGCGGGTTCCGGACGGGGACTCCTCCAGGAGGGAATCCAGGAGGGCGATGGTACAGCCCACATCTGCCGCCACGGCTTCCTTGGCCGGTGCACCCCGCTGGGCTCTAGCTTTGCAGGGGCTTGCAGGTGAGAGGGGGCGCTGGGCTCGCCCTTGCGCCTGCCGCGCCTACCCCACACGAGCTCCCAGCCTCCTGAGGTGGAGGACTGGGCAGCGGGGGCAGGGTCAGGGGGCAAGAGCACAGGGGTTGGGGCTTCGGAAAGAGGGGGTGGGACAGCAGGGGAGGGAGAAGCCTCCCCCTGGGGCATGCCCCCTCCGATGCCCGATGAAAGCGGCCCTGGCTCCCTCCCCTCTGCAGGCCCCGCTGGACTGCTCCGGGCATCAGCGGGGCCCATCAGCTCGTCCGGGGGATCCAGGGGGGGCACGCCCGGGGCCCGAGCGCAGGTGATTCTTGCTGACGGAGGGGGGTTGGCCACAGGGACTGGGGGCGCACCATTGCTAGTCTGACTGTTGCCCCCCTGGGTCTCGGGGGTCCCGGGCTTCCCTCTGTGCCGGGCCAGGGGGCAGTCCCTCCGAACGTGTCCCGCCGCCCGGCAGAGGTAGCACCGGGCCTCCCCCGTTGTATAGTGGACCTGATACTGGGCCCCTTGATGGGGCACCAGGAATGACCCCTCGAGCGCCTCCCTGCCACGCGCCACTGCCAGCAGCAGCTGCAGCTGTACCTGCCAGCGGAACAAGAGGACGTGGCAAAGGGCGGGGTCCTTGCAGCCGCGGGGAAGCAGGCTGATGGTGGAGAGGGGCTTCCCCAGGGTGGCGAGGAAAGGCAGAAGGGTGGCATTGGGGAGGAAGGGCGGAACGGAGGACAAGACCACACGTACGCCCAGGTCCTCCAGGGCTCCACTGGGACATGGACACCCTCCACTGCCAGGCCCGTCTCCACCGCCTCCTGAGCGGCAGCCTCCGATGCCAGAAAGAAGACCACCTTGCCATACATTCGGGAGGCCGCAACCACGGCTGTGGACCCCACCACCCGCGCCATTGCCCGCATGTAGGTTTCTATGTGGGGCGAGGCAGGCACCAGGAGGCACCGGCCACCTGGGATGGTGCTGGATACAGCAGTCAGGGCAGGTGACTTGGCAGCGGCAGGTGGGGGGCCTGCGGCCACCTGGGCATACGCTCTGGGGGCGCTGCCACCCCCAGAGCTGGTGGAAGGGACAGCGGGAGAGGATAGAGGGGGAGGAAGAGGGGCCCTAGCTGCGGGAGGCGCTGCTTTCCGGGCAGGGCCTTTGCCCTTTTTGTTACCTCCCTGGTTTTTCCTCCCAGCCGAGGATGCACCCCCTGGATCAGGGGGGCAGGAGCCGTGGCGGCGGCAGAGTCTCTGGTGTCCCTCCCCGAGTTGTCCACCGCTGGCGCCCAGGGACAGACACCCGGCAGCTCAACGGGGGCAGCAGGTCCAGCTGTTATAGGCAGGGACAGGGCCTCAAGGTGAGAGGGAGGGGCAAGAGCATCTAGGGAGAGGGTCCCAGCCCCAGGCACACCCGCCATCTTGGGAGAAGGTAGGGATGGGTTTGGCAAGGGGGGAGCTGAATAGGGGGAGGGAGAGAAAGGGGGAGGGAGAGTGGAGAGGGAGGGGAGGCAGGGAGGGAAGGGGAGGGGGGGTGACCGCTCCTCCCCACTAGGCTGGAAGCAGGAGAGGAGGGCACCAGCACAAGGGGGGGTACGGGGGGACAAGATGGGTAGGGGCGGTGCACTCACCAGCCCAAGATATGACAGCGGCTCCTCCAGCTGCACAGAGGCGGGGCAGGGCTAAAGCAACATGGGGGGGTGCAGTGTGGAGGGGGTCAACAAAAAAGGGGGGGATCAATTAGGGGGGCACCATGGAAGCTGCCAGGGCCAGAGTGTGGGGGTCAGATCAGGGGGAAGCAGCAGTGGGCAGGGGAGGGGAGTGGTGGGGGCCCAGCAGCAAGCTGCTAGGGCTGGGCGGGGCAGGGAACAAACCAAGGCAGGGGCTGGGCAAACAAACAAACAAACCAAAGGGATGAGGGGACAAACTGGGGGGGGGGCAGCAACAGGGGAGGAGGTGAGCAAGCTAGCAGGGGAGCAATAGGGGAAGAAAAGGGGAAGGGCAGGGGTGCCCCCTAAGTGGGGGCAAGAGAAGAAGCAAATGGCAGCAGGGAAGGGGGAGGAGGGGTGCTCACAGCAGCAGCAGGACCCTGGAAGAAGCAGCAGGGGTGGTGGCAGTGGTGTGGCCACTCACTCAGCCCCTCAGCCCTGGGAGAGGGGGGGCAGCTAGCAGGGCCCCCAAGAGCCAGGAGCACCCCAGCAAGAGGAACAGCAGCAGCAAGAGGAGCAGGAAAGTTCTAGAAAGGTGCTATGTAAGTGCTAGAATGCTCCATGCTTTATTCCCTGTAGACTAGCAAAAGGGTAATTAGTGTCAGCTGACACCAATTAAGGCCCTACCCAGGTGCCTGATGATAACCCTCTACTCCCTGAGAGGCAGGGTGAGTGTGAGTGTGAGTGTGAGAGTGAGAGTGAGAGTGAGAACAGTATGGAGTGTAGTGGTGTGTAAGTGTAAAAACAGTATGGAGTGTAGTGGTGTGTGGGAGAGAGGTGGAGTCCTGAAGCAGGTACTGGGCTTAAGAAGGCAGAGGGGGGGAAAGTAGCCCAGGGGAAAAACCTGCAGCTGCAAGTAAGGTGCCAGCAGCACATAGTTGCTACTCAGAGGGCCCCTGGGCTGGGACCTGGAGGAGTGGGTGGGCCCAGCTCCTTACCTCCCTCCCTGGGAAGATGGGGTAACTGGTGATGCCCTGGCTCACTAAGAGAGGCAAAACTGTGAGACCCACTAGGGAGAAGCTGGCTATTTGCCACAAGATGTATGGACTGACTTCCACTATTGGACTTCAGTAAGTCATTTCTGACCTGATTTTTTGAAGTATTTAGGCATTGTTCTGCTATAAAGACTGAGACCTACTTTAAAAAGTGGCTTAGCTATTTGGGCCTTTATCTCTGTGCCTCCATTTCAGAATAGAGTACAATGATAAGGTGTGTAGTATAGCAAAGCTACTGCTGAAAAGCATCATATAAAAGTTAGGTTTCTTGTTTATTACCTAGCATATCAACTGTGAGCCCAGGTGAGAAATACAGCTATCTAAATGACCACTAACACCTATCAACAAATATTTGGCTGTTTAAAAATAGCCAGGAAATTGAATGGCAAAAATCTTTGTTAACACAGAGTTAAGGCTGTCCAGAGATAGCTTGTGCCCTTCCAGAATGTCCAAAATGCAAACTTCTGAAAACCAGGAAATATGAAGTTTTAATTTTCTGAACAATTAAACTTAATAATCTGTTTCTTCTACATCTTTATTTCATGACAACTGTATATAAATTCCCTTGCAACAATTGACTACTCTTGCTCTAGATTAAGCAATATGTAGGCAGATGAATAAAAAAATATTGATTTGTACATAGACTTCCCATGTTGCCAATAAGATATTTTTATTAATAAAAAATTTCTCTCTGTGATATTGGTAGACATTAAAGATGCAGGGAAATAAGTGATATCTAATCACAAAATGTATAAAATATGTACAAAAAGTCAAAAGAAAAAAAGGTTAACTCTGTAAAGATGTGAATTCTATGCTATATAACAATCTGAAAAGTGATAGTCATTTTAAATGGCCAACATAAACAAGACATAATCAGAGCTGACTTCTCTCACCCAAATTCCAGGACTCATAAGCCCTAGGAACTCTTAGGGGGAAAGCAAGCTGACTTGTTTAACTTGGCTTTATGAATGACTGACCCTTTTAAAACTTTTTTTAACGTTAACTTCCTTTCAGATTATTCTCTATACTTCTAATCATGCTGTGCAACTTTTTAAAGCCTATTTTATATGGACTTTCACTCCCTTAGTTGCATGTGGAGCTCAGTATGTCTTCCCAAAATCAGTAGATTTCACTACTTGCAAAAGGAACATGAGAATTGCCACAATGTCACACCAGGGACCATCTCTGTGTATTAATAATCCCTCTATTTATCATTTATTATTTTGTATACTTCCTGTTTTGTAAACAATCCCATTACTATGTCCTAGTTCAATTACCTAGCTCTAAGAATGTTGTTATATAAGTTAAAAGTAGATTTCTAAACTGTATGAATGTTGTTCTTCAGGATATAAATGTTTAGCATTCAGAGCATTCCCCACAGTAACCTCTGTGACTGAGCTAGACTTCCTTCAACACACCAGGAATTAAAATGTAAATACATTTCCTTGCTTTGAGACTCAAACACAGATTTTCAAATGGCCCCCTCTTTTGGGTGTGCCCCCAAACTTTTTGTCCTAACTAAAATGTTAGTTGTCGTATACAGGTATTTAAATTTATCTGCATTTTGCATCTAAATACTATTTTGTGCTAGTGATAAATTTTGGGTGTAATTTTTCATGCCAATAAAAATGGTGGTTGTGATGAGGCCTGTCTAAAGATCTGGCTGTACATACAATTCTTCTTCCCTTTCTCACCAGCACTCAAAGTTCTGGCAGACAAAATGACTCTGATACGACTTCTTACACAAACAGTCTGTGCACAATACTAGGCCCCAATCTTTCAATATTATTAGTCTAGGCAGGCTTTTTTGACTTCAGTAGGACTCCTTCCAGATAAAGGTCCATCTGGAGGCCCACTGAAGAGAATGAAATACACAAGGAAATCAGTTTTTTGTTTTGAATGTCTCTTAACCTGACAGCGTCATCATAAAAAACCGACTACTTTGGTGAGCTGTCAGTCAATGGAGCAACTTCCTATTTTAAAAGGACACACTGATCCAGAAGTCCAGTTAATGAATAGAACAGACCTTTTATTCCACTGTTAGAGCAAGTGTTATGTGCTTCTTTGGGCCAAAATCTGGGGTCCTTTATTTGGTGTGACAGGGTCAGGCCGGACGGCTATGAGAGAGTGTTGGAAGGCATGTATGTTAGCCCCAGGCTCAGCAAAGCCCTATTCCCTGGGTAATTCAGCTGGGGCTGATTAGGCAATTAGGCCACCTGGGGCTGTTTAACTAATTAGGCCACCTGGGGCAGTTTAGGCAATTAGGACACCTGGGGCCAATTAAGGAGCCCCGCCCCAAACACTTAAAAGCCTGCAGGGGCAGGCAGGCAGTGTGGGTTGTGTAGTTTGGAGAGAGGAGGTGTGGAGGACGGAGGTTGGAGTTAGTTATAGTTTGGAGTCACAGTTACAGTTTACAGCTTTGGAGGTTTGCAGCTTGAAAGTCTGCAGTTGGAGTTGGCAGCTTGGAGCTGGCAGGCTGCAGCCTGCGGCCTGCAGCCACAGAGGCTTGCAGCTTCCACGGTTGCTACCGCAGCCCCGAAGGGCAGAATACCTGGCTGGGGAAGCAGGGAGCGGACCACGGACTACCCCAAAGGGAAGGTAGCAGTACACAGGGGCAGAGCGGGTCCCAGCCCCTCCCTTGACCCTTCCCCAGCTGCACCACCGGCCAGGCCGGGAGAGCGCGAGACCCACGAGGGTGGAATATCTCTTCCCCCCCCCCCAACCTTGTCACATTGGGTAAAAATTACGTTGGAACAATAGAAGGCTTGTTCAATAAAGGACCATGGAATTTAGGCTTTATTTTAAATATGAAATCAAGAATGGTGTGATCACTTTGGAGTCTGCAATAGGAGATGACAAAGTAGCATCAGTCTAAAATGTTAGTTTGTTCTGAATTCTAGATTTCCTTCATTATACACTTCAACTATCAGGAGTCTATTCTGCTCATGTGAGGTAGAGAAGTAATAAATGTCTCTAATTCCTTTATAGCATAGTGATCCTTTCAGTCAAAACCATAAAAGGAGGTCATGCCAGATCTTCATGTGAATTTAAAACATTGGTGGTACTTGTCACATAAATCCATTTGCGCTTCACTCCACTGTTGCACAACATGTTCTGCATCAATAAGATGATATTTTGCACAACTGGTATGCTGCATTTGAGTGGTTTTCTCTCTTCATGTTTAGGATCCAGTCCTGAAAAGTGACACTGCACACATGGATGGGATTTAGCAAGATAGGGCCTATGCTTTGTACAGACTTCAGAATGAAAGAGACTAAGCAGTGTAAATCTTCACACCTAGATAGAGTGATTGTCATTCTCTACATATCTCATGTAAATACTGATATTTACGGTACTCTAAAGTATAGCTTTGGCCCTTGAAGTTCACAATTCCATTTTGAGTTATTTTTTAAAGCATAACCACATACTAATGAGCAGCCTCCCTTGGCATTCCAAAGTAGATGAATCCAACTTCTCTATCACATGTGAGAAATCAAGAGCCATTACAGTTAACTGGTATTACTTTCTTATAAGTTAGACCCTTTTAAATTTCTGCTTTCTAACTTTTCAATTTCACAGTGAAAAATATAGCCACATGACTGCATGTTGAATAGATTTACTTTCTTTTAGGATATTATCTCTACATTAGCAAAAAAAAACCTCATAGTATAAATATAGTAATTATTAACTGTTATTTTATGGAAAGTCTCTCTCACCAGCAGGAAAGTATAAGTGCTTCTCAGAATCACTGGGGAATAATGAAAGTTGCCAAAAAATGTAAAATAATACAGATTTTCTTATGAACCATGAAAATGTTATGTTTAAACTAAATCAGTAACCTTTAGCCTTAGCATGAGAACAACAAAAAATATGAATAGGGATTTATTTAAAAAAATAAAATATCTGTTTAGAAGATATTTATTTTAGACATCTGAATTCTTAATACTTACTTTTTATTAAAAAAGGCTTGAAACCTCAGATGTCAAGAAAAAAAGCCTTCTAAATGCAGATCAATGAGCAATCTGTGCATAACTGGAAAAAAATCTTTTTTAAAGCTAAAATGAATCTTAACTGTGGATTTGCTCTTGTTGCTTTTCTACTGTCTCAGACTGAACTGTTACGTTTGTAATTGTAGTAATATATCTTTCTCTCTCTATTGTATTTGTTTTCCATTTACTTTTCTGAGAGTTTACATCCCACTTTCTCACTTTGTTCCTTCCATCTGCAAAATCCATATACTACATGTGATGACATTCTACTGAGGAGGTCTAGATCTGTGACTTTCTGGGGCCTTTCACTGCATGCCCACTTTCCAATGGCCAGAGCGTACACTACAGAAAAATGTGAAGCCTGATGTCTCAGCCAAGGGTGTACCAAATTATCTGTAAAGAGATCATAGCTCTTTCTCACCTGGGAGTGAATAAGAGTGTTGGATTCTTAAATTCCGGAGGCCTACATGGGTGCCAGGCTTGAATGCGCTCAGTAGTGACAATATTAACTTTATCTGTAACAGTGCCTTTAATCCTGAAAATTCCAAAGCTCTTTACCCGTACAACAGAATGATATATAAACTAGATGTCATAGAAAGTAGACCTTACTGGGTCATCCAATCAAGTTTTTTACTTCCCTAACACACAAATGTGATGTACCTGTGGAACAGCATATAGCAACACAATAGTTTAGGACAGAAAAAAGATAGAAGGGTATTCCTGAAACTGCAGGAGTAACTTAGCCAGAAAAAGATTATCCAAGATGTCACTTGCTAGGAGACTGGCATTTACACCCCTCTTAGAGTACAGATCAGTGATGGGAGTTGTCTATCCAAGGAGACTGAGGGCACAAAGTACTCTAACTACAACTCCCATGAAGCATGGTGGCACGCTAGGCAGATGCAGTTTAATGTCAGATTGACTCAATCTGACTTCATTCCATGAAATAAAATTGATTGTTTTCAATTTTTATCTTGCTTTGGGACTAAAATAAATGTCAGAATATCAGAATTTTTCACAGGATGGAAATTTTGACCTTTGCTCAGATCTAGTTTCCAATAATTCTTCATCTATAATTTTATAATATTTAATGTGTCCCATCTGAATACTACAGTATTAGCAGTAAACCTTTAGGTATGCAAAGAAAAATAGCTTATAAACATATAGGGACATATTTCTGTTTTAATATGTGCCTTCCTTGAGTTTCCCTCACTGATGAGATGTCAGTTATTACAGAGTTGATTAATGGCATTTCTGCCCTCAGGAAACAGTTGTTGGGTCTAAGGAACTATTCCCTCCCTGGAAGTTTCCCAACAAGATTAAAAGTCTGTGATCGTTTTATGTGTATACCAGAGGTTCAGGAGCTTCTGTATATTATGCTGAATTATTCTTGCATGGCTCTTTTACTTCCACATTTTAGATGGCAATAAAGTCAGCAGGAACAATCTGCAGTGACGTTTTATGTCTGCAGTCAAAGCACCTTTGGTAGACAAAAGTTAGTAGTATCAGAAGCTTCTAAAGAGATCAATAGTGCATGAAGTTAATGGAAAGAATCCCACTGTATTTGATCAGATCCTATAGTTGGGGGTGTCATGGGGCTAGTAGTCTGTCAGGGAGAATCAGGGATACCTGACCCATGATTACTCTGTAAACTACACCTAGGAGCAGGAAAGTGCTCCAGGTAGTGACTTGTTAGCTAATTAAACAAGAAAGCACCTGGGCTTAATAAAAGGTCTATGACAGCACAATTAAGGAGATTTTTGGGGAGGAAAGAAGCTCCAGTGGAGGGGACCTCCTAGAGAGTTGGAGTTAGGCACAAGTTGTGCTCCAAAGGCAGAGAGCCTGAATTATGCAGAATTCATACTCATACAGCAATGGAGCTGCAATCAAGTAGAACCTGTGCCACTAGGGCAGGGAGCCTGAGTTAAATGGAAGGGAGGTCGCTGGGATGGACAGCCTGGAAGGAGCCTGGTGAGAGGCAAACGTGGACTTTTCTGAGGGGCAAGAAGACTGAATTTCTCAATTGGGGGAAAAAAGTAGGATGAAATTGTTTTGCTTAATTTTGAACCCACTTGAACTCCATGAGTTCAAAAGTTTGAGTAAAATTCTAGCAGTTTGTTTTCAATGAGCAGGCAGCCAGGCAGAGAGAAAAAAATTGAAATGAACAAATTAGAAAAAAGATACCTCTAAAACTAGCATGGCACTAGTGGCTGGTCCTAATGATGATAAACATGACTAATCTGTGTCTAATGTGCAGCTCACTCTTCTGTCCAGCTAGAAAAAAAGACTTTCTTTTCAAATTGAAGCACCTTTCAGGGAAAATGAAGGAGGGTTGGCTCTATGAGCTCAAACTGGTTTTGTAAACCTGAAGAGTATTTCATGATGTTTTCCTCCCCTTGAGCATGGCTATTAGCGCTCTCTCTCTCTCTCTCCAGTACTTGTATAACCCACCTCACCATAGTATCTGAGTGTCTCACAATCGTCAATCGTATTTATCATCACAGAACCCCTGTGAGGTAAGGAAATACCATTTTATGGGTGTGGCACAGAGAAGCTAAGTGATTTTCCCAAGATCACACAAAGCTTTTGGTGGAGCAGGGACCTTAACTCAGGCCTGGTCTACATTGCCAATGGAGGCCGATGTAAAGCCACTTAAATCGAGCCCCTAAAGTACGCATCTCCACTGGCATGTCAGTTCCGCCAACCTAAATCTCGGTGAAATTTGACTTAATAAAACTACCTCCACCAGCGGCGTAGTACTGAAGTCAAATTCAGTGGGTTGAATGAGCGTCAGTGGAGGCAGAGCGGAATGTAAACCGATGTCATTAGCCTCTGGGAGGTATCCAATAATACTCCATTATGACTGCTCTGTACATTCGCAGTCTGCTGCACTGTGGCCACGTAAGCAGGAAAAGCTCCTCCCCGCAAGCCGAGGGAAATTTTGAATTCCCATTTTCTGTTTGGTCAGTGTGGAGAGAGCTTGCCAGCACAGCTGATCATGGAGACCCCAAATGTGCTCCAGCATGGAGCTGACCTGAGGTCTGGGATCTCATCGGTCTGTGGGGTGAGGAGTCTGTTCTGGCTCAGGTCCGAGCCAGCAAAAGAAATTTGGATATCTACAAGAAAATATTACGCAGCATGTTGGAGAAGGGGCACAACAGGGACATGCAGCAGTGCCATGTTAAGGTTAAAGAGGCAGGCTTATCAGAAAACTGGGGAAGCTAACAGCTGTTCTGGCTCCTTGCCCAAAACATGCCACTGTTATGAGGAGCTGCATGTGATTCTCGGCGGAGACCCCACCACTGTGCCACCATGCAACACTGATATCTCTGGATGAATGAGGATGAATCCATGGATGAGGAGGAGGGGGATGATGAGGCGAGTGTGGATGAACAGAGGACAGGAGCTGTTTGCAACACAGGAGCAGCTCGCCCAGACACAGGAAACCGTGACTGACTGGATGCCAGGGAAGGCACATCTGGTGAGTATGTACTGCAAATTGCATGTCTTTGGTTATATCCCCAGTCCAGAATCTTGTACCAGTGGGAAAAAAGAGGTGTGTGTGGTGGTGGGGCTGTGCTTCCTTGTACTTGGTGCACCTAAGCACTGGGTTCATCCTCCAAAAGATTATTTATATGCACAGGCATGCTCCAAGAATCCTCAATGCATATCTCCAGGAAGCTTTCATGCAGGTACTCTGCAATCTTTTGGAAGTTTCTTGGGAGAGCAGCCTTATTTCTTCCATCACGATAGGACACTTTCCCCCACCACTCCATTATTAACGGTGCAGGCATCATCGTGGAACACAGCATAGCAGCATAAGGACCAGGCCTGTAGCCAGATGCTTGCAGCAAATCCCCCCCCTTTCCACCACTGTGCAGGCTGATATCACTCATGATTATCTGGGGAAGATGGCAAACATTTACAGTAGCTGACCAATAAAGTTTTTTAAAGTGTATGTTATTGTAGAGCCACAGATGGTTTCTTGGGTCAGCATACCGCAAGTCCTTAAGCAGGATGTTGTTGCTTTGGCCCTTGGGCATTCGCAAATGAGTTCCCATTTTTTTACTCTAAAGACAGTTAACCCATACCCACCCCTCACCCTTTTTACCGCCTGTTAAAAGACTTATCAGTTGGGAGCCCCACATCCATTTTGCTCTAGGGAGCATGGACCTATGCAGCATGCGCCCCGGGGATTTCACTAACACGGATGCACTCGCCCCTTGCGTACCAGGGAACAGCACTCCAACACCTGCAATAGTTAGGCAATGGAATGCGGTTGTAGCTTTCCCTTGGGAATGTTCAGGGAACTTATTTTTACATTGTAACTTTGCTTTTCATCCATGGGATGAGTTAACAATGGGTAACTTGTGCTTTGCTTCCCTCACAGTGGACAACGTGGCCTTCAGCACACCACCGTTTCATACTCCTGCAGAGCGCCTTTCACAGACAGGAAAATGAAAAAAAACCAACTGGATGACATGTTTAATGAGCTAATGAATGCCTCCACAGCTGCTGACACAGAGCTAAGAGCATGGAGGATTTCATTATCTGACAAACTGAACATGGACACGGACAACAGGAAGGCAGCACAGGAGTTCAAGCACTCTACACAAGAACAGATGCTGCGTATAACGTGGGATCAGTCAGACATGTTGAGGTGTCTGGTTGAGCTTCAGGAAACTCAGCACCAAGAAAGACTTCCTCTGCAGCCCCTGCAAAACTCTGAGCTAACAGTCTTTCTTAGCCCCCCTACCCCAAAACAGACTAGGAGGAGGTTGAGCAGGGTGCAGTACGTGCTGCACTCCTCGCCCGTTAAGGCGAGCAGAAAGAGGCAATGGCCCCTTTAAGGAGTGGGGATGTGTGATTCTTTCCAGTGTGCACAGCCAAAAGAGCTCCTGGCCCCACAAAATGCAGGTGGAAAATTCCATATGTTTCCCTGAGGTGCAGTGCTCCATGATTGGCTCTCAGCGTTGCAGTGGCATCTGGCTGCTCAAAATTTGTGTTCAGCTGTCTGCCTCCACAATCAAACCCAATGGGAACTTCTCCCCCTTTGTCTCACATACATTATGGAGCACACAGCAGGCAAAGATAACTATTGGGATTTTTTTTCACTGAGGTGTAACCTAGTGAGCAGACTTCACCAGCGAACTTTTAAACATCTAAAGGCACATTTCACTACCATTCTGCACTTGCTGAGTCTATTATTAAAACACTCCTCGCTGTCCTGATTCCTGGTGTAGGGCTTCATTAGTCAGGGGAGCAATGGGTAGGCAGGATCGCCCATGATCGCTATTGGCATTTCAACATTCATTTTATAATCAGGAAAGAGAGTGCCCAATGCATCTTTTTTAACAGACCTGAATTCCTAAAGATATGCGCATCATGCACCTTTCCAGACCTCCTCACATTCATGTTGATGAAGCGTCCCCTGTGATCCACTAGGACCTGCAACGCCATTGAGAAGTATCCCTTTCGATCTATGTACTCTGAAGCAAGGTGGTCCAGGGCTAAGATAGGGATGTGCGTGCCGTCTATTGCCCCACCACAATTTGGGAATCCCATTGCAGAAAAGCATTCCACTATGTCCTCCACGTTTCCCAAATTCAGTACCCTTTTTAGCAGAAGTCTATTAATGGCATGGCACACTTGAATCATAGCTGCTCCCATGGTGAATTTACCGACTCCAAATTGATTCCCAGCTGACCTTTAGCAGTCTGGCATTGCTAGGTTCCACAGTGAGATGGCTACTCTATTCTCCACTGTCAGAGCTGATCTCAAGCAAGTATTCATGTGTTTTAGAGCTAGGGAGCACTCCACCGCCTGCAGATAGTGTGTGATAGCCTGCGGCAAACAGGAATTTTTTTTTTCTGTGGCTTGTAGCAAGGCGGCCTCTGTAACATTGCAATTTTCAGTGCTGCAGCTCCTGTCTCACCCCTGAAAATATTGCAGAATAAGTCGTGAGCTATTTGTGATGCTCACAATAATAGTGCAAAGCTGAGTGAGCTCCATTCCCCCCAGGAAATGGCGTGCGTGTGGCAGAAAGGGTTTGAAAAAATGGTGCAGAAAAGATATCGTCTGTTTGTTTTGGACTGGGGCAAGAAGGGAGGGGGAGAGCACTTTACATCATGGGAGGACAACTACCTTCCCAAAAGCCTCTGCGGCTAGTTGCACTGTGGGATAGCTATCCAAGATGCACTGCTTTGCTTGTCAACCCAACCACGGCTAGTGGGGATGCAATTACCCGATGCAATGAGCATGGGGTGATCATGCTCTTCCGACTTCTAAAATTCAGTGGGTGAAAGTCAATTTAAAATAAATCAACTTCTCTCCACAGTGCAGACATACCCTCAGGTCTCCCAAGTCTAAGGCTAGTGTGCTGACTCTAATCCTCTTCCCGCTTGTACAATCTGTCAGTATCAGGGCTTCTTGGGTGCACAAAGTATATCCATAATCCTTTAACATCATAAGTGTCAGACCTTCTGGGATAACCTATACTAAAACGGTTTCTTAAGAGGAAAGGAAAATACATATTTAATAGGCAAGCAGCATATTTAACATATAGAATAAACAGACAACAGTGAATAATGTGGTGCTGTTACTCCATCTGAGATCTGTTACCTTTTTATAAATGGGAATCTGTATTTTCTCAGCTGCAAAAGTTGCCACGGTATTGTGTTCCAGAATCTCCACTTTCATTTGAAAAATAATGGCTTTTTGCCCTTATGTTGTGAACATGTTTGTTTTTGAGGTTAACTGGTAAAATGACATCAGCCTAGCTTTGTTGTACAGCCTGAAACAATAGCTTGGAAAGATGTGAACTTTCCCATTCATTTCAATGGGTTCTGGATGCCTAAAACGTAAAGATGATATATTAAATGTTAAATATTAAATACTCTTATTGCTTCACTGGTAAGCATTTTAGAGGCATAATCCAGCGAATGTGCACAATACTGCAGCATTTTCCAATGTGCTGCCCCTGTAGGTCCAGTTTCCCATGGAATGCTCAGGTTTTATAAATCACAAGAATGAAATTTGAATTTATAAAATATTGGAATAACCCTGGATTTCAGCATGTGCTAAGGTTTGTGTGTGTGTGTTTTCTTGTTGCCCCATATGTTTATTGCTGTCCTGGATTTGCATGTATAAATTCATACTGAACCTTAGTTTCCCAAAAGTATGGCTCATTTTTGTCCCTCCCTGTGGTGGGGTGCCTACCCCACACTGGCCAAGAGGGGGTTCAGGAGGGCTGGGTGAGAAACAGCCAATGGACAAGAGCAGCAGGGCAGCCAATCAGAACCCAGGAGCTCAGTATAAAAAGGGGAGTAGGAAGCAGAGCAGGGCCATTCCCCTATTTTGACAACTTCTGAAACCTACTGGTTGCTGTTGTAACATTGTTTTATTTTATAATTAAAGTGACCCAACTCCATTTTAAATTAATAGAAATATAAACTCATTGGGCCTGGATGTAAAATGTTAACTGCCTTGTAACAACATCCAGCCTTGTCTTGTCAGAAGTCTCTGTGATAAGCACCGGGAGAAGGTGTCAAGTACTGAAAATCAGTATGTGGCCTGTAGGTTTCGGTAAACCTGTTACTTGAAACTCAGTAAACTTCATTTAAATAGTATTCAGACATGTATTGCAATAAGTGATCCTTTGTCAACAGCAGACAGCAACTGGAGTTTATCCACAAAAAAAGTACGATTGCCCAAGCAGGGGGCCAAAATTCTGTCTGGTAAATAACTGGGCGATTAAGGAAGATAATATCGTGTCGGGGTCCAGCCCCCGATCACCCCATCGCTCTTAGACACTTCATAATTGGCTAAGCGGGCATATTGCTGTGTGGAAGAAAATATAAAAGGTGGTCACAAACAGGAAGTAAACTGGAGATGTCCCGTATCTTTGTTGGAAGAGCACCAGAATAGCTCTACGTGTGGGCCTGATCCACCTGCCGTCTCTCCCCAGTTTGCCGCTCAAACCTGAATATAGAGCGTGTGGCTGTGTAACCTGAGTGTGACAGTGTGTTCCACTCAGATGTAAAACCCGGGAATTGTACCAGCAGAATGAGAAGGCTGCTTTGCTGCTGACAAACTTCACTGGTGCAGTGTGAGTATAATAGCATAAGTATAACCCTATAGTGTAAGCTAGATTTGTAAATATATTTGTATAGTTGTAATTGTAATTGTGTTCTAAGTAGTTAAATTGTTGTATTAAATAAGAATCAATGGTGAGTTTTAAATTGTAATTGGTGATGTATAAATTATTGCAAGTAAAACAAAATTGTATGCAAAGCAATCTTTGTCCCTCCTTATTTGAGGGATCCATATAAATCGAACCTGACAGCAAGCTGGTTCTTGTTGTCACCTCATGGCGTCACGGACAGGATCCCCAATGGATGTGACAAAGATTGTGAAACAGGGACATTGTCTCTATAATGGAAGTAAAAATACAAGCAAACAAATTTTTGCTAATGCCATATATCATCATTGGCTGGCATTAACTAGAATATTGCCACTGAAGGAAATTCTGATCCACTTAACAGAGGGGTCAGAAATTAAAACCTGGCAATTAAGTACAACTGGAATGGGCTTGTCCTGCTTATTAAAAAATCATAAAAAGCTAGAGTGGGAACCACCACCCCTGGAGTCAAAAGACAACTAGGGGCCAAATGTTATCTAGCCTAATCAAACCCCTTTAAAGGGAAGATAAACAAGAAAAAGGAATTTGGTTCTTATTGAATACAGGGGCACAAATCTCATTTATATCTGAAAAAGTCCCCCATATAAAACTAAAGAAAAAATTATGAAAACAATGTTACAACAGTTGCTGCTCTCCCATGCTTCTTGTCACTGCTGCTGGAAGCAGCATTCTCTTGTTAAACAGTTATCTTTCCATGATAGGTCCCCTTGACAAAAATTATACACCCCACCCTTTCCGGGTCCCAGTAATCAGCACGAGTGAGGAAAAGGGAGCATAGCAGTCCAGCATCCCAGCCTGTCGAAATAATTTCTTGTCACCCTAAATGGCATGTAGTGAGCTAAACTGGTTTAGGATTGGAGAGTGTTGCAGAGTAGAGGGTGGCCAGCCTCTCAGTGCCTCTGCCACCCCCAACTCAGCTCCAAGGGCTGGGGTAAAGTGGGTCAGCAGGGCTCAGACAGCAGAGAGGAAACCCACAGCTGAAGGTGCTGATTAGAGCATGCCAAAGCTGTGCCTAATGAGGCGAGTGGGAACAGCTGTCCCCTTAGCTGGGGGGTGCTATATAAGCCAGCTAAGGAGCCAACTAAGGGAGGTATGGCCAGGGAGATGACCAGGAGCCTTGCTATTCGGTTTGCCTTCTGGCCAAGGAAGGGTGAGCAGCCCAAAGTCTCAGGGCCAAGTGTGCCTGGTTGGGAATGGGGTTTTCATCTGTATAATGCTCATAAATGATCATGGGTGAAGCCTGTGAGTCCTGTTTGTTCTAAAGAGGTAGAAAGCACCCAGAGAGACTGGAACCTGTGGTAATTTGCCACAGAGAGTCACAAAGATGCCTTGTCTCCACCCCTGCCTTAACTCAGCTGGATTGATATATCTGGTTTAATCCCTTCAGTACACTGGCAAATAACTGGTGCTGTCTGCTGAAGTGGTGGTGTCAACTTGTTCAAACCAGTACTTTAATTCATGGTGTCCAGGCTTGAATTAATAGTGTTTTCTTCATGGGTTTCAGTATTTGCATGGGAACATCCAACTGAAGGCTTTATACAGTGCAATATATTGCTATGGACCATATGTTTTAGAGGCAGAAATCTGCTAAGGAGTTCTGATGATAAACCACTTGAAAACAACAATTTTTTATTTATAACATGAATGGCTTCAAAACCACCACCTCCTTCTCCTCCTCCTGCTGTTCTCAGCCTGATCTGCTGCTACTTTGGAACATGAGACCCTTCTCTCCTTTCAAAACAAATGAGAACATTGTTTTCTTTTAGTCACTCAGAAAAAAAAAACTGCAACTCTGAACTTGAATTATTTAAAGAGGTGGGTGAGTGACTCTAGCTGGATTAGAGGAATAAATTGTTGCTATCTGCACAGGACAGAATTTGACAGGAGAAACTAGGGCTCTTGAATGTTATTCCTTTGGTGTTTTTGTGCAGACCTACTCACACTTAAATACCTCAGATATAATTTTAAGTGGTTCATGAGATGAGGATTGTACCACTAAATTTTTCCATTCATGTTTTTGCTGTAGAAGCCGAACACTGTATTTCCAGCTCTCTACCTGATGCTGGCTTCCTGTTAATGTTTGTAGCCCTGTGGCTAGATTATATACTTTTTTTGCTTATAAAGTTTTGTGACTTGTGTTTCTAGTAAAAATGTCTGTATTCACTTCCCCCACTGATGTACTGAATGGCTAGATTCTTACAATGAAAACACACCATCTTTACTGATATTTCCAATATCAATGACAATTAACTTTACAGTGGTAAGCACTCAAAGAAGCAAAGAGAACTTATACCTTACTAATTAACTACACCAATTGTCTTGTACCAATTTCTTCCGTTTTATTTCCTTTTTGCTCTGACTATAATGAGATATTCACAATCTTAACCCTGGCTATGACTGCTCCCAGAAAAGTGTTGCTTTAAATACCAATAAAAAGAATTGAAATATAAATGACAAGTATACTATTACTAAAGTACTTAAAAACATTATGTGGAAATAGCACAAGTACTTTCAACTCCTGTATTCAATGCAATTATCTGGTCAATAGATGGACAACCACCTAAATTAATAACCACCTCTGACAGTGGTGGGGCCTGGGTAAATCAGTCCTACTCTGGACAATGTTTATCTTCCCTCTCTGTGTTTACTTATCAGTATTTTCATGGTAGGCCTCGTGGCAGACTTAAGACGTACCCTTCCACGGAACAAAAAGAAACCCATTTACAAACACAAAACAAAGGGGGGGTACCTTTCCCTGCCCCCTCATTGGGCGTGCAGGGTGTTGTCCTGTTGTTGGTCCCAGGACATTAGTCATTCCCTTAAACAGGCACTTAGCTTTGGTGGTTTCCCCTGTAGCTGTTCACCCTGAAGAATATCTCCCTACTGCCACTAGCCTGGCACCTGCTTGTCTCTTCCTCTCTATCCTCACCTCCTCCACTAAAGAAAAGGGTTAAACATTTAAATGTGTAAGGCAAGGTAAAATTATAACTAATCCATCCTTTTTCGTCTCTTAACCTGTCACTTTCAGGTTGCCTACCTGGAGGAGCTCCTTAGTGGTAAGTGTAGGGAAACTTGCTGTGTGTCTGTGTATAAACTATTGATATTCCTGCATTCAGCATATATATGATACGGGATACTTGTGATGTTGGCCTTCCAGGAAGCCATGCTGAGATAGTTTAAACAGGCCAAACTACAAAGAATGGGACAGGCAAGGCCCTAAATGCTGGTGGTTTTTCTTCCATAAGATATACCATGCCAGCAACAAACAGGTTCTGATTACCTCACTGGTCATTCAGTAGACAAAACACAGTTCCCTTAAAACTATCCAGCCCTTTGGCTAGCACTCAGACAGCCAAGACAAATATGATGGGGATTATTGAAAATCTTTATCCATCATATTTCAAAAAGTTTTACCAATCCCAAAGGATCAGACAGATTACCAAACAGGCCAATGAATAGTTTAGATTTTACCCAAATACACACTTAAAGCCAATGCTTATTAACTAAACTAACATTTATTTAAAAAAAGGAAAGAGTGTAACAGTTAAAAGGTCAGTATTCATACACAGATGAAAATAAAGCTCTTAGGTCAGTTTCAAAGCAGAGATAAGTGAATTGCAAAGTTCTTAAATTGCAAAGTCTTTGAAATTACCCAAGCAGCTTGGAGATCATCATCAGTCCTTGTTTAGAGCGTCTTTGTTAGAAACCCAGTCCAGAGAAATGAAGACTAAATAGTCCATGTGCAGAGTTTGTTCAAATTCTCCCATGAGAATTAGCAGGGTGATTTCAGACTGGTGCTGGGATCTCAGTCTTGTGATCCAAATTTTCCCTGACAAGCTTGGACAGATTTGAGATAAAAAAGATCAGACCCCTAGTCTTTTATAGATCAATGCAGGCTGACTGATATTTTCTTGACAGCAGGTATTTTCTTGAACAATTAATAGATGATTACTTGGGACTCTGAAGTATCATTTCCTATGTCCTGAGCACATAGGTAACCAGTTACATTAGCACAAGGTAATAGGCCATTTACAGGTATTTCTACTTAAACTTCAAAGAGAAAAACAAACAATAGTATTGTTACATTCAAAGTTTCATCAAAACGTTCATATGTTCCTTTTGAATTCTTAATCATTAGATCAGTGACAGACAGGAAAGTAGTTCATCTACATTGATAACCTCTCACAAGAGACACATAAATAACATCAAATAACTACTAACAATATACTTGCATATCAAAGCTTTAGTCTGCTTATAAGGAATGACCCTCATTACCACTGTATTTTCCTATAATATATCTTGAAAGGTCAGAATTGGGCCATGCAACTTGCAAAGTTGCTTGGCTTTTTCAGGCCTAGAGTCACAACACTACCATTATTATTTTTTTAAATAATTGTAATGGTGTCTTATCAATGCCAGGAGACCTCACAATTTTTTTAAAAAGGTTAATTATATCATGTATAACAAAAGTAAACTGGCCTGATATCATCAAAAACTGCAACTTGATAAACAATCTCTTATTTAACTATTGTCTATAAGGGCTAGTCTATAAGCAGACTTGCATCAAAATAACTAAATTGAATTAATTCATTCATCTTTTTTGTTTTGGTGCCAATCTTTATCCCATTTCAGAGTGAAGAGATCCTACTTCAAAATCAAGAGTTAAACATTAATACATCAGAGCTGGCAACTGTATTCTAATATAAATAAATTCGTGGTGTTAAAAAGCATCCCATGGAAGCTTCAGTTATGATTCTGTAACTGATGTTGACTAGGGATGTTGTGGCCTCATCCTGCAAACCATGACTTGCTTGAGGAAGGGTTTTCGAGGTATGGCCCTTGGTAGGAAAAGGCACAGGAAAAACTATAATCTGAAATTGTTACGGGGCACAATTAAGGCTGTTTGCGTATCTTAATTGTACATTTCCATTTCAGATGTTGGAATTTAAAATTTAATCTCTACTCTGGATTTCTAATGCATGGCTTTTTTAAATAACTATGGCATTTTCTCAATTTTAATGCCGGTTCATAAAATTTTGTTTGTGAATTTACTAGGGGTATGTTACTTGTTTTTTCTTTGTAAATTTGTTTAAAATATAAACTACTACACTGAACATAATGATTCTTTAAAGATTAAGCCATGTTCTAGTAAGAGCACTGTGCATCAGAAAAGTGGCTTATTTTCTGACGCTTTCTCTCTTTTTGAAAAAAAAATACAGCAAATTAAAATTCAGTATAATGCAAGCCAAAATGTGCAAAGAAAAAACAGTTCTTTAACCAACATTCTTTTCATGCCACATATAACTTGTCCATGGTCTATTAAAAATAATTCCCACAATTAAGAATAAAGTGGGAGAAGGGTGAGGGAAATGATGGAAAAGCTGAAATAACTAACCCACTAAAGATTTAATGTTAGGCAGTTGGTTTTACTAGTGCCTTTGGTAAACTGAAAAATATTTTCAAACAGTGGAGATATTTAAGTTTCAAAAGTCTTTTTTTTTTTTTTTCTCTCGTAGCTTTCTTGTAAAATGTGAATTCCCTATTCCCTTGCATGGGACATGTAGCGTCATCACAGTCAGCCCATGAAGCTGTCAAAGTAGATCTCCTGAGACCTCTTTTATGGCAGCAAGATGATGGCAAAATGTATGTCTATGCAAGCTCAGCTGCTGCAACCAAAACAAATAAAACTTATTTTGAATGATATTATGCATGAGACAAATTGACCATAGCAAAGAATATTTGAATGAATGCCCCTACAGCCCCTATCTCGACCCAGCTTAGTTATGATGAGATATTACATCCAATTAATAAATACAGGTTTGGGAGTTGGAATTCCTTCTTAGTCCTAATCCTGACTCTGCCATTGGTTTGCTGAAGGGTCTGTTTTTATTGTTTACTTATTCTTTTTTCCCATAAAATATTATATGTGTTCTAAGTTTTTAAGTACTAAAAACAGTCTGCAGTGAACAGAGTTGCCATAACACTTGATGTTATACACTAGATAAACTTCAAGACCATTTTTTTCTATGGTACTTGTTGGTAAATATTTTATATAGCACTTATATTATTTAGAATTCTAATCCGGCCCATCTCCTTGATGTCAATTTGAATGAGCTGAGTAAAGGGAAGTATTCAGTCAGGTGGTTGCTTTCCCCATATAATGCTGTGAATCTGACATTTGGAAAGGTTTGTTCTCTTCCTGTCAACTCTCGAATTAGTACTGGGGGCAAGTTAAGGTAGAGATGGATTCTGTATATCATTTCTAACGTGGTATGGTAGGGAATCCACAACCATAGACCAAATGACAAGATAGCCCAGTCCATCCTGCATTTGTGTATCTAGCCTTAGGCATAGTTATCAATAGCTTCCCTAATGATAACAGCTGCTATGGGAGATCATGGGTATCAAGAGAAAGATGATGCCTGAGAGAGCCAGGGCCTAGCTCACTGCTGGTTTTAAGTTCAAGACTTAACAACAGTTTTGGACAGAGAATCAGTGCAATGAATGAGGCACCAGGCTGGTTTGTTCTAATCACCCCATGTTGCTTAGAAGGAAAGACTGCTGCATATTTCACCATCTGGCATTTCACTGCGGTATTAACTTTAATCTTCAAATACAGAGTATTACAGCAGTGAAGCCTGGAAGTGTGAATCACCATGGCCAGATCTAGTCCTATCAGCCACCTAAACACGCACAGATTGGAAACAGCCTTTCTGCTAATGCTGCTGCTTGAGTTTCCAGGAGCGGTGAAATGTTCAGAAAGACCCCAAGGCTCTGCACTATTTTGACAACTGGAGTGCAGATGCCCTCAGTGGAGGGTGATATGGTTGTGTGCAGTCCCTCCCAAGACTTTTCTCTTCCCACCACAATCACCATTCTCTTACTTGGGTTTTGTTTTTTCAGACCCCTTCACTTCATGCAGGTGTGTAAATTGTCTGAACATGGGGAAAGCTGGATGATGGTGCTGTCCGTTTGATGTGGAGGAGCAGTAGAATTGAATGTGTTCTGTGTACTATTGGCACCAAAGCCCATGACATCTTGCAGTCTCCCCTGGGAGTTTGACAGGTTTGAATGAATAAATAATAATCCTACTTGTCCAATCAAGTCTCAGGCAAAGCTGCAACATGTCATGGCCAACTGTCAAACTCTGCTGACAGATCTAGTTTTATGAACATTTATCTGTCCCATGCCATTCCACCAGATTATAGTGTAGTCTATTTGTAAAGAAGCTCTGTGGATCTATATGTTCCCCTTTGTGTTATGTGGTTCTTAAGAGTGAGCTGTTTTGTTCCACATGTAGAGCTGAATTAAAGTTCTATGGAATCATTAAATCAGAATTATTTTGCTCATGTTTCCCCCACCCCACCATATTCCTACATTTTTCTAATGTTTGGGAGATTTATGTTCTTCTGGAAGGATTTACAGTGTAGGAAAAAATTCAGGAGTTGCTGTTGGGCTGAGTTCTGACAGAGGCAGGGGATGGGGCAACAAAAAGAGTGGAAGAAAGTGTCAAAATGTAGGGAGAGGACAAATGGAGAGGTGATGTGAAAGACCAGGAGGTAATATGAAGAACCAAGATAAAGAAAGACGGGGTTGAGATCAGAGAGCTTGACATGGGGAAAGTAAAGGAAGGAGGAAAGAGAATCTCAGATGGAATTGAGTGAACATGCCTTGTAGTTGAGGCCGTTTAAAGTGGGATGGAGCATGGACATTTACTCCATAGGGTAGCTTTAAGGCATACATTATACTGTCTTCTTGACTAGTGGGCTAGAGGTTGTAGCCAAGTTCTTGGAGTCTCTTGAATTCTATTATACTTCTACATACATATACACCATTATTTCTGCATTTGCTCTCTGTGAACAGATTTCGTCCTTTATCCTGCTGCTCTACGCGCTTTGAAGTGAGCCAGAACTTAGTCTCTTCTTGGGAGCTGGCTTTATTTTACAAAAGGAACTCAAAATGAATCAGGAAATTCAACCCATACCACCCCCCGACCTTGCTGCTCACAGGTTTCCTCTCTGAAGATTGCTCAGTCCACCCTTTAGAGTGGCACTCATGGCCTCTCTGCTCCTTGTATCTGGGAGAGGTGGCGAATGACTTGCAAGACAGAGGAGGAACTTACCTTCTCTCACCCTGCCTCCCTCTATTTTCAGCTGGATTATCACCTGCTTATATGGAGGGGTTTTCAGGCCAACCCTACCAGCTGTTACAGTATCATTTATACAAATAATATTTATGCCAATAAACCATTCTTTTTACTAAAATTAATGATTGTTCCCAAAACCCAGTAGACTTGCTCCTCTCCAAGTAGAATCTAAACTTGGTACAGATGATCAAAACAAAGTAAATAGTTTTGAAACTTTGGGGGGAAAATAGTGAATGGTTAGAAAATTGTGAATGGTTATCAGTAATTGAATGGATATGTATTTGAGAAAATGGAAAGCTATACATCTTTAGACACAAATCTGGTCTTTATTCTATCTGTCACCATCTTTTGTACAAGCTCTTTTGTTTTTTAAACCAGGGTACCTCTATATTATTTCTCATAAAGTAGCACTTGGATGCTCTAGTCAGGATTGAGGCCATTGTGTTGGCACTGTACTAACACATGGTAAAAAGACAGTTCTGTAGAGTGTAGAAAAGGAATAGCTTATTTGAAACATGTATTTGGACCTAATCTTCTAGAAGTCTAAGTCAGTCTTGCTTCTGGGCAGATGTCAGGCATGACCCATGTAATTACCTTTTGTAAAATTAACATTTTCTTTTAGAAAATACTAATTCAGTTGGCTTAAAATTGTGCATTCATGACTGATGCTGGTTCAGTGCCGAACTATCGTAGCAAGGAGTGTTTTGCTTGAGTAAGGTGTACAGAGATCTTAAATCTGTTTTCTGCTGCTGTCCATAAGCACTGTGCAGAGTGTTCACAGTTCTGTTGATCACTGCACATGAGGTTGCTCAGGCTTTCCACTCTTTTTTTTCTTGAGAACACCCTCCCTGCCATAGGCCAAAAGAGGAGTAACACATTATGGCAGATTTATCCCTTTTCCACCAAGAGATTCCCCTTAGGCAAACAGGATTCTTAGATTCAGCCATGCTGGTTTCCATCTGCTTACCTCCAGAAGTGCACCTGACAACCGAGCCCTGGGTATCTGGTCTTTGACTTTATTGGGACCAGGATCAGACCCTTCATCTATTTTCATTCCAAATGATCTTCACCGGAGTACCATCTTCATACTGCTGAATGCTAATTTTCATTATATTCATTATAATATTCCATTACAGAAAAGTGATCCCAGAGGATGACACTACAGCTGCTATGAGCAGAGAAAACACTCCCTGTTTTTCTGAAGCTCTCAGAGTTGGGGGTTGTATGTGAGAACGAGGGGTGCAGGGTTGGATAAGGAACACATCACTGAATACTTTGCATTCCACATGAGCAAATCACAATTTAAATATGCAATGACATTTTTAAAGATGCATAGTTCACATGAATTGAACCTAACTTGTTATCTGCAGACTTATTCACAGTGCAAATGATGCTTTAGGGAGGCTACAATTTTTTCCTTTTCTTCTATTGACAAGAGCAAATAAATTATTTTTGATTCCTTACAGGAATCTCCCTCAAAATATTGTGGGCATGATTCTCACTTAAACGAATAAACTAAGACTGCTTTACACTGCTGTGGCAGTGTAAAAGACCCTGTAAAATGAATGTAAATGTAGTTTGTGCCCATTTTAAGGCCCCTTTATACTGCCAAAGAAGTGTAAAGGGGCCCTAATGTAAATAGGAATCAGACTCTGTATGTTTGCGAATTACACATCTGCACAATATATATAATAAAATAAAAACATAGAAGTTGTTTAATTTTTTTACCTAATTAGAGATGCTTGAAAACACCTGCTAGCTGACATCCAATTCATTTTTTTCCATTGTATCTTTTCATGGTAAATTGGGAACAGAATACAATACATCCTCCAGAGATATTCTTAAGTTTATGGTGGGTGTGTATTTTCTAGCTAGCCACTGCATAACACCACTTGCTTCCCACAGATACAGCTGGAAGTAACTTTATCTGGCAGTAAAGAACAAAGAGGGAAAGAGACTGATTAAGAAGGAAGTTTTAGTGTCCACGTTTGTAATATAAAAGGTTGTTTGCACAGGAAACCTGAAATCAGGCAACTCTCAAGTACTTCACTTTGCAAGTGAAATAATGTTCCTTTAAAAGAGGAAATTGCTTCCAAAACCTAGGTCTTTTTATTTAATGGAAAAAGGTAAAATCTAATTTTATTATGTACAACTGTAACAATCCCCTTTCATGTGTAATTAGTAGTATTTGAACCCTGAACATTCAGCATCTACCTGAGACTTGAGTAACAGGAATAAGTACATTAGCTGGCAGCTATAGAAGGTTGGGGAGGAGGGTAGATGGATGGCTGGGGCCATGAAGAGTGGTGAGGGAAACCAAGCCTGGTGCACAAGCATCTCTGCACATGTTCTCTCTCTCTCCAGAAATTCGAGGAGCTACTGTGGCTATATGTTGAGTCTGAGGGTGGTCCAGTTGTGCCTAGCCTCATTCAGCACACTTCCTCCACTTTGGAGGTTGTTGGTGGTGTGGGTTTGGAACTTTAGGGTGTTCCTATTTAGTATATTTTGGCACGCTACCAGAATTTTCCTGAGGAAAGCAAATGAGAGAAGGGGAACAGAGATTTTCAGAAGTTGATATCTCACATAAACCTGAACTGAATTTCATGGCACAAAGAAAAAGCTCTTCTCTAGCCCAAGAATTTTCCCATGCTGCTTTGCAAAGAGCTGCTGTAAACAATGGAGGAGCTGGAATCTCTCAGAAGAAAAGTTACGTAAATCTTGTAGCATGGAAAGTGTTCGGTAGCTTCACAGCTCCCCTATAATAATAAAACATTATTGCAGTATTTGCAACCCACATAGTGTGCGGAACATTCAATGCAGCAAGACTGTGCAGTATGAATTAGAGCTGTAACTAGGGGACACCCCAATAGGGTGAGGTCTGGAGTCCCTTCTCACCTCACCCCCGAGATGAAACTGTAATTTGTGGGATTGCCCTCTTACATATTCATGTATCAGAAAATAAAAAGCTCCCTGCCAGCAGGGCGTTCTGTGAATGGGCAGGTACACTGAAACCCATTAGAGATACCTAGTTGGAAGAAATTTATATTTCCTTATGAAATGAGGAAGAACTTGCTCCAGTTGGTAGCCGCTCCAGTTGGTAGCCATTCCAGATTATTTCAAAGCTCCTTTCCTTCCCCCCCGCCCCCCTCTTTTTTTAACTTAAACTCCCATGGTTCCTCTAAGGACAGCTCTTGATCTGATTAAAAACGCACAAGGCCACTGTTTAATCTGATGGCATTGTCAAAATGGATTTGTGGATTTTTTTATTAGACAGTGTGATTTGGAATGGGATGAACCAAGTTTGCTTCAAGCAATGGATATGGTTTGTGCTGGCCTCTGAGAGTGGGTTTTTTTGGTCTATTTTTAAAGAAATAGATGACTAATGAAATGTGACTTGCATCTAATAGAAATTAAAATGGAGAAAGGCTTTCTTTTCATGTAAACCTTGGAAATAAGAGCCTGGCATTTCCAAAGTTGAGTGGTAAATTGTAACTGTCCTGTCCTCTTTTGGGGGCTTATCTCCAGATGAATGTTTTTAGGCCAAGGAACAGTAAAGAATCCTGGGCTTTTTTGTCAAATCTATCTGTCTGGCCTTTGTTTTCCCTCTTAGTCGCTCTTCTTCTTTTCTTTCCTTCCTTCCTTCCTTACTCTTTCTCTCCCTTTGCTTCTTTTGTTGTCATGCTCTCTAAACAAAGATGTTTCTCACCATGGGTGGTGAGAATCAGTACTACACCTCATAGGGTAAGTTGGGAACGCATGAGCTAGCTCTGCTCGCTAAAAATAGCAGGGTTGCTCGGATAACGTGGGTGGCTGTTCAAGTTAGCAGCCCGAGTATGTACTTAAGCTCCCCCCAGCAGGACTGCTATGATAAGCATGCTAGTTCAAGCAGAGATAGCATATGTGTCTGTCTACCTGAGCTGGGAAACGTACTCTGAGCTGCAGTGTCGATATACTCTAAGGCTATGTCTATAGTACACACCACTGGCGGTGGTGGGTTGTGTACATGTAGTTATATGCTGCAGTGACAGCTGCGTCCATGCTGCCATGCTTAGCAACATGTCAGGGAAAAGGCTCTGGCAGAGGGGAGGCAACAGGAAAAGGCTTCAGCAACTCCCTTCTGCTGCAGCCGTTCACGGCAGTGAGGAAAGCGTTTGGCAGGGAAAGGCAGCAGGGAACGAGTCGAGCAGCAGGGAGCTGCTTGAGTCTTTCCCCACTGCCCCCGAGCCTTTCCCTGTGCTGGGGGAAGGATCTAAAGCAGGGAGCTATCCAAGCCTTTCCTCCATACAAGAGCCTTTCCCCACTTGGGGAGTCTTTTCCTGCAGAGGGGAAAGGCTCCAGGAGCAGGGTTGCAGTGAGACACTGCGCTGCTAAAAATAGAAGTGTAGATGGGGAGGCATACCCTCACCCGTCAGGCCTATCTTTACTCTACTTGTCTAAGCTGTGTCTCACTGGCTATGTTGCTATTTATACTGGTGCTAGGGGCCTGTGTGGGTATGTATTCTTCAAAAGAAGTGTGCAGTGGAGACATAACCTAAGAGGTAAAGGATAGAACTTGCAGCCCGTGGGAGAGGGTCTAGGGTAGCGTTAAGCCATCCTGGCACACTCCTGACCCCGGAGTTGTCCTTGATGTAATTTAGACAGCTATGGGGGGCCCGTTGGCAGCATAATCTAGCTGCCCTATGGGCCATAGTGCTGCCAGGAATTTCTGCAGTGCTATGTGTTGCAGCCCCACCCATGGCACCTCTCCTCCCCCCTGTGATTGTGATGGTGTCCTCGGAAGACAGTGCAGGCTGCCTTCCACAGCCAGATTGGAGCTTTTTTATTCTGCTTTGGCCCTTTTGCCCAGCACAAAGGTATCAGAGTGGGGATGAGAATCTCACTGCTTGTACTGCTTCTGGGGCCTCACCCAACTGAAGGATCTTCTTTTGGATTACACTTAAAAGTGTAATTGTAACATATAGATCTTCTTTTGAATACTTTAGGACTTTATTACATTAATACTCAATCTCTGTTTTTAGTAACCCTAAACTTTCGAGACATTCACCTTTTAATTTATAATGTTCCAAGGTTTGTTTCTTAAAGATGGTTATTTTAAAAAACTTAAGTGAAAACTATTCAGTCCTTTGGTGAACAAAGGAAATATTTTTTCTCCATTCTTAAAAAAAACTTGCAACTTTTTTTTTTTTTTTTTTTTGAATAGCACCACAGCCAAAACCAGTGAGGTTGGAAAGTTTAAATTTGGCATTGAAGTAGCCCTTACTGAGAAGTACATTCCTGAGGAAATTGATTTTCATGTTACCATCATAGGAGTGTCTTGAAAATTAGGTTCTGAGCCACAGGATTCTTATTTGATTTATGTCTTTATTTTTTGCTATGCTTGTTGAGTTAGATTTGCAGTGAGCTAGCTAGTTATCTTTGGTTTGGGCAAGACAGAGAGAATCTATCAATTCCCTTCCCTTCCCATGGTGAATCGTCCTCACTGTTAAAAATATGTGCCTTAATTCTAATTTGAATTTGTCTGGCTTCTGCTTTTAGCCATTGGTTCTTATGGTTTTTGTTTATTGCAAAGAAGGCAGAAGTGATTTGGTTATAGTGTATGAGCACCTTCATGGGTACTAAAAGGCCTTTTTTTCTAACTGAAAAAAGATTGAGCTCTTTAAGTCTCTCTAGTCTGAGGCATTTTCAGTAGCCCTTGAATTATTTTGTTGATCTTTTCTGTACCCTGTCCAGTTTTTCAACATCGTTTTTCAAAATGTGGACACCAGAACAATATGCAGCATTCCAATACCAGTCTCACTCATGCTCCATACAGTGGTATAATCAACTCTCTGCTCCTATGCACTCCTTCCTTGCTTATACAGCCAAGTGTTGCATTAACCCACTCCCCCTTATTCCCCACAACATCACACTGGGAGCTCATGTTGAGCTGCTTGTCACTGTGACCAGGGGCACTGGAACCTGGTGGGCCATGCTTCCCCACTTTTTAACATAGGCATAATTTGGGGGGCAGCAGTGATGGACTGGGAGTAAAAATCAGCCCTAGCATTTAAAGCACACCAGCCAGGGCACTGCTGGGCCCACGTGGTATGATATGGATCAGGGAAGGGGCGGGGTGGGGTGAGGGAGCAGAGTGGCCGCTGTGCTCCAGCCAGGGTGCCGCTGGATCCGTGTGGTGGGAGAGGGGTGTGAGGGAAGGGATGGAACTGGGAGGCCCTGCTGGAGGGCCTGATGAAAGGCTTTGGTGGTGGGCCGACCAGCTCACCAGCCCTTGAGTGCACTGGACCCTCTGGTATTTGCCAGAACTGCCAGATGGCCAGTCTGCCCATGGGGGGCAGGGTGCCGTGTTGTCCCCCAAGACTGTAAGCCTCAGGCAGGCATGGAATGGTGCTTGCCTCTCCCTGGTGCGAGGTCTGAGGTGGACTTTAGCTCCCGCTTGCCACAAAGCCTTGCACCTCTTTGTGGCCTGGGGGCAGGGCCATGGGCTGGGAGCTGCTCTTGGGCTCCCAGCTATTGGAGTGTAGAGAGTCCAGGCCTCCCCACAGCAGCCACAGTGTCTCCCTGGTGGTTCATACTACTGCCGGCTCCAGCTTCCGGCCTGGCCAATGGGTGGGGTCTTGTGGGAAAGAGGAGGAGCAGGGGGCCATGAAATGGGATGGATCCTCATGCCCCCTCCATTGCAGTTGTGGTTCTGGTACTCCTGACGCTGACCCTTAGATCCTCTTCAGAGTCACTGCTTTTCAGGTTGGTACGGTCTGCATTTCTTCTTCCTAGATGCGTAACCATTTCATTTGGCCGAATGAAAATACTTTGTTTGAATGGGCCCAGGTTACCAAGCAATCCACACACAAAAATTTGGACCCTGAATACTTGCAACAAATAGCTCATTAATTACAGGCCAATAATTAGTCAATGAAATATTTTGATGAATGCATTAGAGGAAATCATAAGAAGTCCTTGGGGGTGCATGTGCAAATATGAGTCTAAATTTGTTGACTCAAATATTTTCTACGAATGCTCTGACTGATAGTATAAACCAGGGATCAGCAACCTTAACAAAGGGCCGTGTCCAATCTTTCCCACGCCACTCTCCCAGTGCTGGTGGCAGTGTCAGCGGCGGGGGCGAGTCTGCAGCCCCATTCCAGCAGCTGTGTTCGTGGCAAGGGTGGTCTGCAGCCCCTGTTTTGGTAGCAAGCATGGAGTGGCGTGACTCTGACCAGGGCGCCGCATGCCACTCAGTCGGTGCGTGTGCCACTTTTGGCACAAGTTCCACAGGTTGCCAAACCCCTGGTATAAACCCAAAGAGTCTCAAATGGAGTTTCTAGCTCCTGATGTGAAGGGGGAAGGAACTTTTGTCACCAAACATGTAACCGGCTCTCTTTTTACAATGCACTGTAACAATTTTAGTGCATTGCAAAAATGGTTTTACACAGATATCAAATACTTCAAACGATCTTCTCAATACATTTTGCAACATTCCCTTCATCCGGTCTTGCAAATTCTTTTTGCATTTGAATAGGGTTGTTGGTGCCATTCTTTGATACGCTTTCAGACTAAGAATAACATTTATCTGTATTCATGTACAATATATTTTTCCTTCCTTGATTAACTGGGTCTTGATTTTTGTTTTTTTAAGGATGTTCTGAATAAGACTCTCTGGCTGGAAACTGATGATAAAAAGGTGTTATTCCTATGATGACTATCTTCCTGAAGCTTGCAGATGACCTCAGGCTCAGGGAATCTCTTGCCTCTTAACATTCTAATAGAGATAACATGTCTCATGAAAGAACTTGTTTGCCTCACATGGATTTCTTTAGCTGCCATTGCCTTATTTATCATTACTGTGTCACATAAGGAAACCTGTATTCATGGGATATAAACTTGGCAGTCGTTTTGGTAATTGCTGTTTATACTGCACATGGTCAGTTCTTTTCTCTGTCATTACTGGTCTCCTTCTAATTGTGTCTGGAATGCTGCAAATGTGAGGAATGTGTTTCAAACTTGGTTTGGATTTTTCAAGGCAGTTGTTCTCTGACCCTTTTTATGAGATGATTGAAGAGGACTGGGGGGGTTTGGCTCACTTTTTTCGTGTCCTCAGTAAAAATTGTTCAGCACTTTTGAACAGTCACAACATGTTTGACTGCACAGCTGAATTAGTGCCGGGCGAGCATTCTCATGAACTCCATGAATAATTTATCCATCCTAAAAATCAAAAGAAAAACTACTACTTTTTTTTCTGAAAGAAGTATTGTAGGTAAAAAAACGAAATGGCTGTTTCTTTTTTCTTTTCAGGTTACTCATTATTTTTCAGAATATTATACTCTGTGTATGCTAGATTTTTGTTTCTTTGCTTCTCTGCCACGCAGGATCAAACGTTAGCTTTTTAGGGATTTGTGTGGAAGCAGCTTTTCTCACAGAAGTAGCTGTAAGGCTATCTTTTTCAACTTTGACTCTTCTGTGATCTAGGGTATGAGCTAAGCAGATGTGTCTAGTGCTTAACGCACACATCCCATAATGTTTGTGAAATAATAATACTGCTTATGAGCAACATGGAAGGTCATGTATGATCTACGTGGATAAAAATGTGCTTGGGAACTGGCAAAAATTACTTCAATATATATGTGTCAACATCTAGATCCACTATTTGTTGTACTGCTTGAAAACCTATGTCAGCTTAGGCTATTGAAAAAACCAAAACTGCTCAGTCATTAATGAGACATCTTCTTCTGCTATCTTTTCTTGCGTCAGAGTTGAAAAAGAGGCATTCAGAAATAAAGTGTGCCTGATAGGGACAAACAGTACCATTTATGTAAAACGATTTGCTCTGATTACAGAAGAATATTTATCCCACTGAATTGAATTGGTTGTGATAGCTGCAAACCATGGCTCTGATTCTAGATTTCTGAATGCCTCTGAACAAATGCTGAGTGCCTTTGATTCCCACTCATAGACTAGATCCTAACTTTCATTTCTGTTTTAAAGTGTATGAGGTACAAATATAACCACTGCAAGTGAACATGTTGAATAGACACATTAATGAGCTTTGTTATATACTGTAATTTCTCTAAGACCCATACGTTCCAGTACATCAGAACTAAAATGGTTAATTGAAGTTGTATAACCTTGATGTACCTTGATTTGTTTTAACAAGGATCCAAACAGATTATCTGCAAGTGCACAGTAATCCTCGTCTCTAAATGACATAATATGAAAAGTAATAAACAGCATCATAAAATTGACATAAATTAGCCTTGTGTTTTTCATTCAATTTAACTGATGGCTTATATGTGCTTCAAAGAAAGAATTCAACTAATTAGTAGAGCTGAAGGAAACCACCTGGAAAGTAATCTCATATTATATCTTTTGAGCCTAAGGTGAGATGAAGTCAATAAAGAATTTTAAAAGAAGAGAGAAACAGAGAAGCAAAAAATAAATGCATAAGCCCCTCTCAACATCTTGGAAACAGTAGCCAGAAGGCCCTAATGGCTTTATCAACCTTGATGTGTTATATCAAGGATTGGTCTTGTCATATTGGAAATGGAATGATAATATGTAGGAGGAGTGGATGGATTTATCAATAATGTTCACTTTCCTTTCTAAACAAATTGTGCTGTGTGGCCAATCTTTTGAGATGGTAATAAAGTGGTGTGGTATTCTTAGTCTATACAACAAACAAAAAAGGGGACAAGGAGAAACAGACACAGAGGTGAAATGACTTGCCCAAGATCAACTAACACCTTTGTGGCCAAACTCAGATTTTCAAAATCCCAGTCTAGTGCCCTAGCAACCACACTACACTGCCGATTGATATTTTAGATTAGAAGAAAAATAGTCTCCATAACAGAACACAATGTGTGACTCTTCTTTATCAACAGCCGTCCTGAATTAGCTGAAAGGGACTTCTCTACAGACTGACTCGTGGGCCCATTGCATATTGCACAATACAAATAAAGTACTAATATCAGTATTTATTAAATAGACTAGTGGTTCTCAACCAGGGGTAAGTGTACCATTGGGGGAACGTAGAGATCTTCCAAGGGGTACGTCAATTCATCTAGATATTTGCCTACTTTTACAGAAGGCTACGTAAAAAGCACTAGTGAAGTCAGTGCAAACTAAAATTTCATACAGACTTGTGTATACTGCCCTATATACTATACACTGAAATGTAAGTACACTATTTATATTCCAATTGATTTATTTTATAATTCTATGATAAAAATGAGAAAGTGAGCAATTTTTCAGTAATAATATGCTGTGACACTTTTTTGTATTTTTTGTGTCTGATTTTGTAAGCAAGTCCTTTTTAAGTGAGGTGAAACTTGGGGGTACACAAGACAAATCAGACTCCTGGATGGTATACAATAGTTGAGAGAGGGTGAGAGACACTGAAATAGAGTAAAGGGTTCCCTAGTTCTCTGAGCTGAGGACTAGAAGTCAGGGATCCTCTGTTACTTGGATTGATTAGGAAGGGAAAGAGCCAAATAATGATTAAAGAATTGGAAATATGACTTATTATAGTAATGAGCTCCTTGAGTCTTGTCTTAGCTTAACAAAAAGATTAAGGGGTGACTTGACCATAGTCTAACAGTACTTCCATGGGGAAGAGAACTCTGATAATAGGGGACTATGCAATCTATAAGATCCAATGGATGGAAGATGAAGCTAGAAAAACTCAGAAGAAATAAGATGTAATTTTTTAACAGTGAAGGTAATTAAGCATTAGGACAGTTTATCAAGAGCTGTGATGGATTCTCTTAAAATCCAAAAAAATTGGATCTTAAAATCAAGATACGATATTTTTCTAAAAAAAATATACTCTACTTCAAACAAGAATTAATTCAAGGAAGTCCTATTGCCCATGTTATACAGGAGATCAGATAAGATAGTCTCAGTGGTCATTTCTGGCCTTAGAATCTATGAATTAGAACCCTTAAGGGCTCTAACAAGGATTCCCTTTCGTGACCGTAGGCAAGTTGTTTCTTTTCCTAGCTTTTTAAAACAGGGATAATACCAGTGTCAACTGGTTATTGTAAGGATTGATTATTTTTGTAGCATTCTTTGAAGATGAGTGCTGTAAACATTTCAAGCAGAGTGTAAGGTTGTAATCAGAAAAGGTTTATTTTGAATAGAAAAATTCATGTTGTATGAATATCTTGGCTTTGAAAGTTATATTTGAAGGTGAAAGTTATTGAGTTTGCATTGAATTTAGGCATGTAAAGGCAGAAAGGAAAATATCCAATGAAAAATAGAGTATAAATGGAGCAGTGATGGACAGAATGATAGCTATAATATAAAACAAAAAGGATGAGAGATTCTAATGGTAAAAATGGATAATATATTGTAAATCTCATGGCTAAATGATTTGCTGGGAACTGACATTTTCTGGGTCTCCTTGCTGGTGAAAAAGGAAAGTATGTTGCATATTGTTTTATATAGGGCACATACTAGCATTGTGAAATGTTTCAGAGGGGTAGCCGTGTTAGTCTGTATACAGTAAAAACAATGAGAGTCCTGTAGCATTTTAAAGACTAACAAATTTTATTTCTGCAGGCATGAACTTTCATGCCTAACGAAGTGGGTTACAACCCATGAAAGCTCATGCCTTCAGAAATACAATTTGTTAGTCTTTAAAGTGCTGCAGGACTCTTGTTTATACTAGCATTGCTTTCCTTTAGTGTTTTGGCCTTCTGATTGTCATAAATAGCACAGGCTTCTCTTTGGCTAAGAAAAAAATATTAGGGAAAAACAAAACAAAAAACAAATAGTCCTGGGAGGGATAAGGTGGGATGGGATGCAGACTCTTAATTACAGGAAATGGGTTCATAAGTTTCACACAACTCCCACTTCCTTCAGGTACATGCCTTCCTGATGCAAGCAACCTCTACCATTTTCTGTGGTTTCATCAGCACCGTTCCATGTTTAAGAGCAGTAAATAAATTGTGATATTTAAGAATCCCGAGCTACAAGACAAGTACTCATTTGTTTTCACAAATTCAAAAGTTGGTCATAAAAAGTTTGGGGAACAGACTAGAAATGACCGTAGTTTGGAAAACATTAAAGTAGTGCACAGTAATGGTACGTGCTGTCTGTGCAGTTAATAAAGCCCCTGTGCAGAGGTAATCCTACAGATATGGACAAAGTGTGGTTGCTCTTAATGCCTCCTTGCTAATGGCATCCCCTTAGTACTGCTGGGGCTGGAATCGGTAAGAATTTTTTTTTCATTAAAAATAGAGGATATGGGTGCAGTAGGCAAGTATTTGGAGCTTCCTAAGGAGGAATGGGAACCTCTCTACTGCAAACAGACAAACAAACACAAAAAAGCAAGCTACTATTGTGAATGATGTGAGTTATTAGTATGCTACTGATTACAAGAAGCATATCATTTCATGAAATTGAGTTTCTTTTTGTATAAAGCTCAAAAAAAAAAAAGGAAAGGAAAATGCTGGGATGTATGGATATGTATGGAGAAATCTTAAAGAAGAGCTATTAGCACCATAAGGGTTTATTATTTTAGATTACTTAACCAAATCTGATGGGAAAAAGTGGGCAACTTTCAATTCTTAGTTTTAGAGTCCTGCAAATCTCCAGATATCTGCTTTATATCCCTGGACCATTTTTGCAGATCAGAGGCAGATATTTTTTTATCTTCTCAAGGCTCTACTTAGGTTTCCCTGTATGTCGTGCAATATACTGTAGACACGTTACAAACTGGTGAGAAGCACATCAACCAAATGTATCAGCTGCAGTGCCAGGGTCTTTAGTCTAATTGCATTACATAAAATAGTGGATACATGAACAGAGAAGTTTTGTTATTCCGCTTCTAGAGTTCTCACTTTGATACTGTAAATAGTGTGTTGCTACAAATAAAGAGAGAGAAATTCTATATTCTTTTTGAAAATGTGTACAACTTCCATCTCCCACTGTGTTGTGGTATCTAGTCACCTTGGTATCACACAGCCACATAATTCAAATTTCTTTTGATCTTATTCTTGGCAAGTTTTAAAAATGACTGCTAAGGTCATTTTAGCCCTTTTCTCAAATTACTATAATGGCTAGATTATGACTTGATATCTTAATTCCCTATCTCAGATGAACTTAAGAAAAACTGATTTCTTAGTAGTTTACTCTCAGAGAAATGCCAGTCTGCGTTACCTCCTGGCTAATCTCTCTTGACTTTCATAGCACCACTCATGAGTCTAAAAAAGCACAGTTAGTATGATGGCCTCTAGTTTATCCTTTGATTGTCATATCTGTGATATTTTTAGGTGTTAATGTTTCAGCCTTTGAATGATTACCTGATTGAAATCTTGTTTTAACAACCTGGAAGTGCTGGTCAAGCATTTTACCATATAAGAGCAGAGATAAATTGCAGGTTTTACAGATTGTGCCATTCAGAAAGCCAGATTATTTTCTGAGATCCAGGCTCTTTGACCCACTAAAGGGACTGTAAACTGGCTGCAAATCACCTGTACCTCTTCCTCCCTTTCCCAGGTATTGAGTGGGGACATGGCAAACCCTGCCATCTGTGGCAGTTCTTAAAGCTGCCTAGAAGCAAATTAAAACGTTTTGGGTGGGTCAGTCTCTCTCTCTCTCTCGTTTTGAGCAGAATTCCATTCTGGATCTGAGAATTTTTTAGATGATTCAGCATTTTCCAATGACAGGTGTTTAATAAAAAAAATTCCTGACCAGTACTAGTAATTTCCAAATGGATGGTACCTTTGTAACTTGAGATCTAACAGATTTCAGTCGGCGGTGGTATGACTACAAGCAGAGAAAGTAAAAGTGAAACAACAAAAAAAGTATATTTTAAATATGCAGGCATGTCGCTCTGTCACATTTGAGCACTTAATACACGTTGTAAATGGCTGGTTTTAAACACAGATGTCACTGTTTATCATCTAGAAGCAATGTGCTGAATGACAAAGCCCTTTTCTCTTACCCCTCCTTGTCTTGTTAGAGCTCTGGAATAGTAAAATGGACCAACATCCCAAAATAGTCTAACATAATGAAACAATATTAAGACTTGAAAGCTGAAACTGTTGTGGTTTTGAATCTGGAAATCCTGGGGATTCAAAATTGTGGTATAGTCCTAAATGACTGTACTTGGTTGTTATGAGAAGCTCTATTTTTCTTTAATATTAAATTTCACTGATTAAGAGGTTCATCCAGTGGCTTCAATACATTAGAAAGGGGGTCAAATAATTAAATCAACACAACTTGTGTTGCATTTAGAGATGTATATATCATGAGGAGAGTAAAACGTACAAATAAATAAAAAACGAAAAACTAGAGGAGACTCAATGAAAACTTTGTAGAGTAATGAAATATGTTTGATAAAATAAATGTCCATATTGTGTGGGTTTTCCTTCAGCTCAGCTTCATTCTCCAAAACACTGGTTTCCATTATAAGAAACAGATAGAGAGACACAGTTTGACAGACATTTCAGCCATTAAGGAGTGGCAGAGCTATTCAAAGTCATTGTCTCCTCTCATTCTTTTTCAAGAAGAATCTGTCTCAGGGAATAAGAACCCATCCCATATAAACAAATCTCTCTGCCACTGGAGAATATCACTGAGCTAGTAGGTAATTGTACCTGCTGTTTGCATCCATCTGATTATGCATTGCTCAAAAATCTTGAGGTTGGTCCTTTGTACATTGGCTAAAATTTTCACAAATGGCAGTTTACCTTTAAGCACCCAATCCCATCTGTATGCAACTAAAGAAGTGACTAGAACTTCAGAGATGCTGAGCCACTCACAATTCCAAATGAAATTCAAGCCACCTATTAGCTGTCTAAATATGGATTTTTGGGTACCTAAATTGTTGGCAATTTGACTAGTGTATATTAAACATTGAATCACAGAATTGAATCATAGGACTGGAAGGGATCTCAAAAGGTCTTCTAGTTCTGGTCCCTGCACTCAAGGCAGGGCTAAGTACCATAAAGACCATCCCTGGGAGGTGTTTGTCTAATCTGCTCTTAAAAATCTTCAGTGATGAAGATTCCACAGCTTCCCTAGGAAATTTATTCCAGTGCTTAACTACCCTGACAGTTAGGAATTTTTTCCTAATGTCCAACCTAAATTACCCTTGCTGTAATTTAAACCCATTGCTTCTTGTCTTATCCTTAGATATTAAGAAAAACAATTTTCCTCCCTCCTCCTTGTAACAACCTTTTATGTACTTGAAAGTTATCATGTCCCCTCAGTCTTCTCTTCCCCAGGCTAAACAAACCCAGTTCTTTCAGTCTTGCCTCAGAAGTCGTGTTTTCTAGACCTTTAATCATTTTTGTCGCTCTTCTCTGGACGTTCTCCAGTTTTTCCACATCTTTCCTGAAATGTGGCTCCCAGAACTGGACACAATATTCTGGTTGAGGCCTAATCAGTGCAGAGGAGAGCGGAAGAGTTACTTTTTGTGTCTTGCTTACAAAACTCCTGTTAGTACATCCCAGAATGTTGTTTGCTTTGCAACAGTGTTACACTGTTGGCTCATATTTCGCTTATGATCCATTATGACTCCCAGATCCCTTTCTGCAGTACTCATTCCTATGCAGTCATTTCCCATTTTGCATGTGTGCAAGTGATTGTTCCTTCCTTCATGGAATACTTTGCATTTGTCCTTACTGAATTTCATCCTATTTACTTCAGACCATTTCTCCAGTTTAGCCAGACATTTTGAATTTTAATCCTAAACTCCAGAGCACCTTGTAATCCCTCCCAGCTCCATACCATCCACAAATTTTATAAGTGTACTTTCTATGCCATTATCTAAAGCATTAATGAAGATATTGAACAGAACCGGATCCAGAACTGAACCTTGACCTCACTTGACATGCCCTTCCAGCTTGACTGTGAACCACTGCTAAGTACTCTCTAGGAACTGTTTTCCATGCAGTTATAGTAGTTCCATCTAGGTTGCATTTCCCTAGTTTGCTTATGAGAAAGTCATGCGAGACAGTATCAAAAGCCTTACTAAAGTTAAGAAATACCACATCTATCTCTTTCCCTATGCACAAGGCTTGTTACCCTGTCAAAGAAACCTATTAGGTTGGTTTGACATGATTAGCACATTGTATGTTGCACTTAATTATCAGGGATTATTACCTTTCTCCAGTTAGAGGATTTTTAAAAATTAAACTACCATCATAGGCCCCAATCTTGCTAACTCCTCCATGAGAGAGGAACTCTGTGCCTATGTAAAGTATAATATTGCAGCTAAGGATTTTATTATATGTTTGAGAATACTGTGATTGCACACTGACAGCTTTCAGCCTTAAATCTCTTGCTGCAGGACTGTACAATACAACACAAAATTTCATTCACTATTGTCATGCCTTTCTGGGAAAAGCAATGAAATAATTAGTTGAGCAACAGACAGATTAATTAAAAGCAGTGCCAAATATGTGTTAGTTTCTCATGCCTTCTCTATTCCAATTATCTTTTAATGAAAGAGTCAGTATAATTATTTGACTAGTCATTGCAAGCTTTTCTCTTAAGGAAAAACAATACTGGGTCCCAACAGTGGGATTATAGAAACACATCGACCAAGTCAAAGGTCATATTCTGTCAGTTGTCCCATTGAAATAACAGCTCATGAGGTGAAACCTTGGCCACAAGACTTCAATGACGGTTTTGACATTCACCTTAATAAAGTTAGTATTTCACTCATAGTGGTATCTGTCCCTAAAGTAATAACAAATCTTGTCAAATTCATTGGTTTCTGAGAATTAAGTAACTTTTACAATATACACACACCTTTAAGACATAATGAAGTTTTACTAGGCATGAATTTAACCTATGCTTTTTAAAACATGAGGAGGCAAAATGGATTGACCATATGGCCAAAAAGGATAACAGTTTCTCCCTCTGAATCTAGATAACTGATTTACCATCTTAAAAATCCAACTTTTCCAAGATCTTATTAGAGTTTCATTACAAAATGACAGGTAGCACCTAATTGTAAATATTTTTAATTGAAAAATAAATATATCTTAGTTTCAGTTGTTATTACATTAAAGTACAGGTGTACACATTTGATTTGTTTTACTAATTTTTCTGTTCTGGTGGTAAAATCTGATCCAGGTCAAGACAAAATTTTTAGAGCTCTTAATGTTAGCTTTTCAACTGTGGTTAGAAGAAAAATTCTTTTTCAGAAATTTGATCTGTACTTGTTCCTTTTGCATTGCTTTTGGCTGCTTGCAGCTCTCTTCCAAACCTGCGGTAATTGTTCTGCTGTTATTCGTGTTTGCTTTCACTAATCCAGCAAAAGAATGCAAGAAAGAAGACACTTTTTTTTTTTTAAATTTAGAAATGACTTAGGTTAATGGGTTAAAAAAACAAGTTTTGTTCTTTATTAAAGTGCTTGCAGTTACCACAGGTTAATTAAGACAATCATGTTTCTGAAACTCTAGTGTCTAGAGAAATAGAAATACGGTTTCCCTACTAAAGATTGTTCGCACTGATGTCCAAGACATGTAAATTAAACTTTTTTAAGGACAAATGGGTTTGTGATAATATTTTTTTCTAGGGATGCTTTATCTTTTAAAGTTTGCTTGTTATCATTCTTTCAAAGAAACATCTAAAAATAAAAATCCAATACTGTCCATTTAGAAACAAACAGAAACCCAACAAAACACAAAAAAGTGCACACGGCCCTGAACTCGCTTAACACAATAGATGAGTACATTGAAAATCACAGCTGCTGTAGTAGATATGTCTAGTTTGATTATTGCTTTACCTGCTTTTCCGTAATGATTGGTCTTTGTATAAAGTATGTTTCATAATTACCTTTTCCACCCTATCTTATGATATGGAAATTCACATTTCTTTTAAATAATACTTTGCCACTGGCAGTTTATCAGAGGTCTTGTTGAACAGTGTGAATGTGAAGAGAAACTATTTCAGTAAGAGTAATTTTTAGATCCATAGAATACCGTGACAGCTTCACATTCACAGATATTGCTTTATAAATTGTACCCCCGCTCTACTCAGGCTCATAAAATAAAAGTACTTGCAAGATTTTCATTAATGAAATAGGGAATTCAACCTACTGCAACTTCTGCATATTAAACACTGGATAATCTGAATCAATGATATTTGTCAATGCAGTGGAGTTAAATATTGAATATCGTTAAGCTGATTCTTCTCAAACAAATGTTGTTGTTGCTTTTTTGTTTGCAGTATTATAGCGGTCTTGGTCCCAGGGTATTAGAGAGACAAAGTGGGCGAGGTAACATCTTTTATTGGACCAACCTCGGTTAGTGAAAGAGACAAACTTTTGAGCTACACAAAGCTGTTCTTCACATCTGTGACTGCCCAAGAGTCACAGAGACGGAAGACCCTTAAAACCCTGCAATTTTTTGAAATGCCTTTTCCTGATTGTCCATCTTGGTGAGCATAACTAGCAGCTCTCCAGCATTGTGTGCAACTACCTAACTGACCATGTCAGCTACATGCTCCAGATGCACTCTGGCCTGGAGTAGACAGGAGATATTTGATCTCCCGGGCCTGTGGGGAGAAAAGGCTGTGCAATCACAGCTACGGGCTGGTTGTTGAAAGATGGACATCTACAAACAGATTTCACAGGGAATGTAGGAGAAGAGGGTGTGGTAGGGATCAGCAGCAGTGCTGCGTGAAAGTAAAAGAACTGTGAACGTCATGACTGGGAGGTGGATGGTCTGCGCTAGTGGTCAGAGCATGAGTCAGGCTAGGTCAGAGCCAGGAGGTCAGAGTCCAAAACAGGCCAGAGGGCAGCCTGAGAGTCAAGTGTCAGGGGGCAGGCATGATCCAGTTACCTGGGTATTGGGGTCAGGCACCGGGTTACAGACAGAAATTGGTGAGCGAGGTCAAGGATGCTGGAGTCTAGTGTCTATTGTTAGTGGGGTCAGAAGCAGGCAGATAGTCTGTGGTGTTGCTCAGATGACTCTTCCTCATGGCTTCCTGGTTTATATACTGGTACTGGCCAGTCAGTGGGTTGTGAGGGGCTGCTACTCAGGCCCTGTAAAGTGGTACTTTCCACCAAGCCTAGTTTTGCAGGGTTCTCCCAAGGATGCCCAGTCTAAGCCCCTAGTGGTGATGTAAAGCCCTCAGTGACCCAGAACCTCCATGATCCCAGGTTCTAACCCTGCAGGTTTTTACAGCGACAGGGAGGCCAGCAATTGATCCAGTGTTGAGCCTCAAACCTGCTGCCTTTACAAAGAGCTACATGTCAGCCTTGGTGAAGACCCCACCACCACCCCTCAGGCCTCAGTGGATACCTCTGAGGAGCCAGAGCCACAGACCCCTGATTTGAACGTGAGGGGGAGGAAGATAGGGGACCTGTTTTTGACTCCATCATAGCCCAACCAGTCCTGACCGTCGAGCATAGGTGAGCCTGATGCATGGAAAGGAACCTCAGGTGAGTGTGTACATTTATTTCCTATTACAGTGATGGTGCCCTGCCAGCCTAGCTGGACACAGCGATCAATTTTTCATTAATTTACTCATACAAGAAGAGGTAACAGTACAACAAAGAGAGGTACAAATGCTATCTCCTTTGCATTGCCTTGTAGAGTTAGGTGGCAGGGAGAAGGAGGATTTCCCTTGAATACTCTTGAGAGATTTCACTGAAACTTTCATGGAGGAACTCTGCAATTCTCTCCCAAAGGCTTCAAGGGAAGTCAGCCTTATTTCTTCCTCTGAAGTAGGACACTTTTCTAGGCCAGTCGGTGACAACTCTAGCGGGAACACTGCAGTGAACAGGTTTACAAAGCCAAGTGGCTTTGAGATGCCAGCAGCAGCTGCTCTGTCTCTGCCTTTGTTACCCTCAGAAGTGAGATAGTAACTAAAATCACCACCACCTGTGGAAAAAGGTGCCAGTATTTGGTGCAGTTGCCCTATACTTATAATTTCATGCAACCAAGAAATTCCCTCCTCATTTCTCTCACCCCTGGTGGGCCATACTTTCACCATGGCTGATGCTGTGAGTGGCACCGGGCACAAACTCTCTGAAGTAATGGGGCCAATAAAGATGTCTCATTTAAAAACTTAGGGGAGTGAGGGAAGGGAGTTCTGAATCTTAACATTCACTGTCCATTGTGACTATACTGACAATGGTACCTCTGTGTCTTTTAGCTGTAGTTTGCTGCCATTTCAGCCTGGAGGGGTTCCCCTTGCACACCGGTGGAACACGTGTGCCAAATTAGGAGAAGAAAGGGGGGGACTTGGGATAACATGTTCAGCGAGATCTTGCAAGCCAGGGCTGCATCATACCACAAACTGAAGGCCTGGAGAATGAATATTGCATATTGTATGGAGAAAGAAAAAGTAGAAGGCAGCAAACGTAGATGCTGCAGACTTTTGTGGACCTACAGGTTCAACAATCCTGGGCAAGCCTTCCTCTGCAGTCTATGCACAACGCCATTACAGCCTCTCCCTCTGTTCAATCCCTTCACAACATTCCACGTGGCCTCCACACTGGGGGCCATTAAGGACAAGCACAACTTCACATACACTGGCCTGAGAGAACCACAGTTGATTGTACATGTAGGAAAGAGATGTTCCTTCTGCTTCTTGGAGCTCTGCTCTACACGTGTATTAAGGCTGTCATGTACTTGCTTTTAAGTAGCACAGAATTTTTTCTAAAGTGTTTTCATTACTCAATAAAACTGTAGTTTGGAAAAGAATGAATCTTTATGAGTTCCCAACATAATCTGCAGAATGCCTGGCAGTAGTGAAAGCAGTCACTAGAGTTCATTGTATACCGTTGACACAATTTGTAGGTTTAGGGACAAACACAGTGTCATAATCATAAATATACACCAGCACCAACAAATTAATAGATGCATTGCCACTGTTATATTCAGAGATGTGCACCAAGCACCACACAGTTACTAACAGGTCCCCAAGCCACAGGGCCAGGTAGAGCTCAGCACACCAAAACACATTACTGTGGCTCAGTATTAAAGAGCTCTTTCAAAGCCTCCCTGTGCTGTATAGCTTCATATTGAGCTCTTCTAATAGCCCTTATATCTGGCTGTTCACACTTAGCAGACAGCCTCTCCACCCGGGTGGCAACTTTACCCCTTTGCTTCAAGACACAGCAGGCAGCTGTAACCGTTGGGATATTTTTCTCACTGAGATTCAATCTTGTGAGCAAACAATGCCAGTTTACCTTCAATCTACAAAAAGCACATTCTGCTCTCATGCTCATGAGGTGGCTGGTGTACAGTTTCATGAGCCAAGGGAGTAGAGAGTAGGCTGGACCCCCCAGGATCGCTACTAGCATTTCAACATCACAATTGATCATCTGCCAATCAGGAAAGGTAGTCCTGGCTTGTGGCTTTCTGAACGGTCCTGTGTTCTTAAAGGAGTGAGCGTCATGCACCTTCCCTGACAGCCAGCATTGATTTTGGTGAAGTGTCCTTGCTGATCCCCTAGGGCTTGCATAACTACAGAAAAATAGTCCTTTCTGTTGACGTACTCTGTGGCAAGGCAATCTCGTACCAAAATAGGGATATGGTTGTTGTCTATCACTCAGCCACAGTTTGGGAACCCCCTTGCTGCAGATCCAGCCATTATGTCCTGCACATTACCAAGAATCACAGTGGTGTGTAGTAGGAGACAATTAATGGCCCTATACACTTGCATGACAATGGCCTCTACAGTGGATTTTCCAACTCCAAAATGACTTCTCACTGACTGGTAGCAATCCAGCATTGCAAGTTTCCACAGTGTGATTGCTACTCACTTCTCCACTGTTAGTGCAACTCTCATTCTAGTGTTCCTGAATTGGAGGGTTAGCCAGACTATGGCTTACGGATCCAGGAATGGAATCTTATGCATCTGAAATTTTGGCAACCACTGCGTGTCATCCTAAGCCTCGATTATGATGCAATCCCACCAGTCAGTGCTTGTTTTCAGGTTCAGAAGGAGCACTCTACCATTTGCAGATGCCACCAACAGTCTTGATTTGGTCCTTGCTATGTCCCACGGCAATCTGCCCTCCAGGAAACCACAATGTTCCGCGCAGCTCTTCTTGTGGCTCTGCAAATACAGGAGGAGCATGTATCCTGTGCTTTCAACACTCATGACAGTAGTGCAGAACTGCGCAGGCTCCAGGCTTCTGTCAGTGATGGCAAATATTGACAAGTCCCATTCAGGTTTGTGAGATTTTCAAAATCGACACAAATCTTATGGGATAGAGAAAGTTGCATGATGGGAACTTGGCCCAGCAGTCCCAGTCACCTCTCTGCAACTCATTTCTGCCCACATCCTCCATGGCCAAAAGCTCCCCCAAAACAGTGTGCTGGATGGTGGCAAGTTGCACACTGAGATACCTACCCATGGAGTACCACACTGTGTACGGTGTATTGTGTAAACAAGCACTCCTGGTGAGCACGTGCAGAACCAACGCAAGGAACCAAGTATGCACACGCGCAAGCAATATGCTAAGTGGCACGGGCAGAAGTTTGTAGTGTAGGACATGCCCTCAGGCCTGCCTGACAGGCACAGAGCTATGGTCAACATACTGATGTCAATGCAGCACTGATGTAGATGCTGTGTCAACCCTAACAGGCCTATGTCGACCCTAACAGCCTCCACCAGCTGTCCCACAGTACCTGACACAGACTGCTCTGGTCACAATTGTGAAAATGATAAAAACCAAAAGCACCCTATCGCCCCTGGGTGAACACTTGTCACAAAACAATCACTCCGTAGCTGACCTCTTAGTCCTCATACTCAAAGGAAGCTTGCATAACACCTTCAAAACAGGAGCTTGGGAGCTTAAATACTTAACTTTGCTAGACACTAAAATTCAGGGTCTTAATGAAGACACTGGATTCATGGCTTTTACAACAATCCGTAAACCACTGACCCTCCTTTTTTGTCCTATGACTTCATGGCTGTTAATGGGCCACTTCACCTGGAATGATCCCTTACAAAGTGTTAACTTCTTATGCTAAGCAATTGGCTCTACCTTATATTTAGCTGCAACACTCTGAGTACCTTTCCTATACCTGAAGAAGAGCTGTATGTATCTTGAAAGCTGTTCTCTTTCACCAATAGAAGGTGGTCCGATAAAAGATATTACCTCACCCACCTTGTTTCTCTAATTGTTGCTTTTCATGTAGAAATGAAATTGGTTGAAAGCAATGGTCAGCAAAGTTTGCTGGTTTACTAAAGGACCAAAAATATACATAATCTAAGTTAGAAGAGGTTAACACAAAAATATTCCCTGAAAACGTGAAAGCAACTGGTGCTATGGTAATACAAAAAATAATTAAAATAATAATTAATAATTTACAGATCACTTGTTCCACAGTGCATAGTTAGTCTCTCTTGCTAATCTACCTTTGTGTTGTCATCTTTGCAACAAAGAGGCAGTCTTTGGGCATTGTAATAAAATGGAACGTTGGCCTTAGACCTCTCATTTTAAATCTGTGCTTTAAAGACCGTTTTTTCTCTTTAAATGCAAGAACAATAAACTCCTTTAGCAAAACTCTGGAACATACCCAAACCAAAATGGCAAGAATAGTATGGCTAAAGGTTATACAAAGTACATGCTTAGCCTTCAAAAACTTTAATTAGGCAAGGCAAATGTTCCCTTTCTCTCTGTTTCTTAATGTCTGCTCCATTGCTATTAATTTTATTTTATCATTTTTATTATGTCCTTGTAAAATTAGAGAAATGTAGTTTGGAGCTAGGCATTATTTTCTTTAGAAAAGACTACAGAATTGCAAGTAAAAGATATGCTTAAGAGAAAACAAGTTTGCCATTCATGTTCACAAGACAGCCTCTTTGTTCCCAAGGAACTTTTTTTTATAATTATGATCTAAAGGTTAAAATTGTGTGTGTCTGTGCATGTGTGTATATATATATATCTGTGTCTACATATATACCCATTTTATATATGTGTGTAACATATACATATGTACAATATAGGCCTGTTTCTTGCCCCTCTCCCTTCCCCCAATTAATAGTTTCAAATACTTTCAGAAATATTTTACTGAATTTCCATCAATATAAATATACTAAATATACTTTGCTATGCCATTATTTTTGTAATTCTAGAAGCAATCACAAAAGAGTTCTGTTAATGCAAATGTAAAGGTTTATTTCGAGAGAAATTGTAAAACTCTGACATTTGTGTGTATTCCCTTAAATGGCTCTCTGACCAAAGAGATACCTCCAGTTAAAAATGATAGAAAGGATTTCAGCCCTGCAAAGGCTTATGCATTTGAAGTTAATGGGACTACTCATGCGTAAAGTTAAACACGTGTCTAAGACTGTGCATGGTGAATATCTTAAAATGGAAGCCTAGACAAACTGTTCTTATGTGGAAGTCATTACGGCCTGCAGCTGATATTATATGACATTCCTTGCATGCTTGTCTAATTTGAAGCTTGCTATCATAGCATACATATATCCATTTATATGATATATTTTCTTATATTAAGTATAGAAAAATATTAAAGGGGTGTGAAAAATGAAACCAAGTACATAGAAAGTCTGCTCTTTTCGCTCCGATTCCAATAGTTACTGTGAAGAGTAGGACCATTATTGAAAGTCAGAAAAATCTCTTCTTGAGTTCATTACACGAAATAGTATCTTTTAGGATGCGAGACTAATGTGTGCAAGGGGCGGGGTTTTTATGATACACAGTTTTCATGTTATGTTAGGGAGTGATAGTTATAAGGTGTGAAAGCCTGGCGCCACTGAAGTCAATGGCAAAGCCCAGTAGAGCCAGGATTTCACCCAAGATTTTTTAAATGCTGTTAATTTAAAAATAATAATAATTATTTGTATTACAATGAAAGCACCAACCAAGATCAAAGCTACATTGTGCTAGGCTCTTTACAGAGAAGAATTGAGACAGGAAGGTAATGAAGAGGTGAAGTAACTTGCATAAGGTCACTCCAGCAGTCAGTGGCTGACTCAGGAATATCAATTAGGTCTCCTGACTTCTAGTCTAGCACTTTAGCAATCAGACTCCACTGCATCATTGGAGAAACTGATTTTCAGCTTATGTTGGCATTACTGGCATTTTGCCTATAAATTTCAATCCCTGGCAAAGTATTTTAGACAGATGAAAGAATTTCACAAATCCACATACAACCAATGCCTTTTGGCTTGCTGGGCATACTCTGGACATTGTGAATATTTTACCAGTTATTCCCTTTGCTATATTTATATAATTCATTTTCCTCCCATCTGACAATCTGCTTTTCTTGTTCTATACTGAGTGCCACATTCTGATCTTAGTTACACCATTGTAGATCTGGAGTAGCTCCATCAGCCTCAGTGGAATTATTCTGCATTGACACATGTGTTACTGAGTAAAGTTGCTTAGAGTTTTTCAAATAGAATGATTTTTCATTGAAATATTTTAAATATTTTTTGTGAGAAAGTGCCAAGATTTGTCTTTGTGAAAAAAATTCATGCCTTTCATCAGCACCTACAAAATTAGCAAAATGTAATATGTTGAAAGTTTTGTTTGCTGAAAACTGAAATTTTGGAAAACAAAAACTTTGAAAGTTTTTGATAATTTTGAAAAGAAATATAGGAAGGAATTTACATATCTCTGAAAAAAGAAATGAAAACAATTTTAAAATTTGAAAACTTTTCATGAAAATAGGTTTTTATTATTTCACCAACTCAGTAACTGAGATCAGAATCTGGCTCTCAATATTTAATATGCATTTTTGATGAGTAAACTTTTCTTCCTGCCTTTAATTCTGAAAAGTAAAATTTCTGTTGGGAGTTGAAAGACTAAACGTGTTCTGTTTCTGTTAGCACTATTGCCACTCTCGCAATTTGTATGCTAAAAGTACATAAATGTGCCCTGCCTCTCTATTTTTAGCTAACAGATTTGTCATGTTATCACCAAGAAATAGAGGGTACATCCTGGATATTTTTTATTATTTCTCAGTCCATAATCAGTTTGGAATTCTTATTTATAATTTACTCTTTAACAAAAACAAACTATCTGAAGAATTAAAGAAATCAAAGAAAAATTAAAAGGATCTAAAAAAAAAAAGAATTAAAAGGAGTTAAATTAGAGATGGATGTGAGCTAGAACTCTAGATCTGAATAATATAAACTTCAAAGAGAAGCATTATGGAATCAGAACTTGAACCTAGATCCAATTTTGTGGTTGTCAAATTTCTTTATATGTATTTGACCAAGCTCAGACCCCAGATCTCAAAATGTACCCAAAATGTATGCAGTTTGAAGACTAGATCTAGCTCTGAAATTTACAGATTGAGTTAGAACAATGAAAATGATTATGGAAATAAATATGGGCATGTTGTAAAAACATAATGAAAATGAAAACTGCTGAAGTCAAAGACACACAGTAAAACCACCTGGGCCAAATTCTGCTCAGTTACACTAGTGAGCATCAGGACTAAATCCAAAAATGGCAATGGATTTATTTCAGATTGTCACATTGGTGTAACTGACAGCAGGATTTAGCCTGTTTTTCTCTTGTCTTTTTATTACTGTAGTAAACCCTAAAAAGCTTTGGTACAGTACGTAATTTATTTTCCATTTTGTATACATACAACAGAACATTGGCTTCCAAAATGTCCATATCTCGCTGTTATTTCATGTGATAGAAGGGAAAGAAAAGGCCCTCTGTACATCACTGATGTACCATATTTGCAACTGTGCAAAAGCACAAAGGGATCCTGTGTTTCAATCATGTGTGTTCATCATGGTTGCTTAATTATGAAGCATAGAACTAAAGCCGAACTGTCCACCTCTGGTTACAGGACCCCTGGGGTGACTGGATCCACTGCTTGCTAACTTGTTCCTCATGGACCAATTAAAAGCAAGCCAGGTAAAGTTAAATAAAAATATAACTCTTGTGAGCTGTAGACTTCATGCTGGAAACTGGCATTAGGAGAACCTCGGTAAACTGCTTCTTTTGTTACCCTCTTTATGTGAGACACTTAGCTAATTTGTTAATATCAATTCATGCTAGTATTTCAGTGTCAGCAATTTAATTAATAGGATATTTTAATACACAACTGAATTTGAATTTTTTCTCCTATTATTCTTATGAACAAAAAATGAGACTGATAAATCCTCTCTGCATTAACGTAAAAGCAGTATAAGATAATATTCAATCCCAACTCTGCTGATGTTTATGTGGGATGCTATGTGGAGAAATCTCAGATCTTGTTTATGTCAGTAATTTAATCTTAAAAGTCATAATAACTTGCTTAATTTAGCTCTGCTGATGATGAATTCTTTCAGATTTCAGATAAATTATAGTTAAGAGATTTGTTGTTATTCATTTATATCATTTTATATGCCAAGACTCCAAATATATACTCACAAAAGGAACAAAATACATTAATCATCTGTAATGCGTGGCAAACATATGTACTAGAAAAAAATATGCTTTGATTCTCTGCTCAGTCATAGCAGTCTTATGTTGGTGTAACTGCAAAGAGTTGCTCCCTGTTAACAATGGTGTAAGCAAAAGGATAATCGGAATGATAATCTTTGCATCGCTAGATGAAATGAAAAACCCAGGAGAAGATATACAAATCATCAGTGCAGCAGCTCTCATGTTTAAACATAAATGCTGTATCCACAAGCAAATAGCTATTCATAAACAACTGCTGACCCTGTTATAGATTTAACATATGCATGAGTACTTTTGTTAAGGAAGAAATATCATTTGTCAAAAGAATGTTGGTTTCTTAAAGATGTAATTTCAAATTTCTTGTACTATTCTTGGAATAAGAAAGGAGAGAAAGATGGCTATATTTATATTAATATTCTAAAAGCAGTTTTGTTTATTTTGAAAATATTTCAGTACAAACCAATATTTACATGCAGACTGGCCATTGAATAATTGTACCCACTTATGGGAACAAAAACTAGCTCAAATAAGGCTGCAAGAGAAGGACAAGAGCACCCAACATCCAGTGAGAATAGTCTCAGCAATTCAGCAGTCATTCATTGGTTAAATGGGACAAACCTGCTCTTGTTTTACACGCATAGTACAATCTTATTGTCTGGTGAAGTTGCAAATATGAGGGCCAGCCCTCCAAGGATGAATCTGGAATACTACTAAATGATTTTTCCCCCCTGCTATCTATAAAACAAGCTAGGACTTGTTTTAATAGCAAGCTATACTACTATACTAAGCTTAGCAGTATGATAAAAGGAAGAAAGGAGAACAGCAGGATACAGACCATGGACTTCAGAAAAACAGACTTTGACTCCCTCAGGGAGCTGATGGGCAGGATCCCCTGGAGGCTAATATGAGGGGGAAAGGAATCCAAGAGAGCTGGCTGTATTTTAGAGAAACCTTATTGAGGGCACAGGAACAAACCATCCTGATGTTCAGAAAGAATAGCAAATATGGTAGGTGCCCAGCTTGGCTTAACAAAAAAGTCTTTGGTGAACTTAAACGAAAAAAGAAGCTTACAAGAAGTGGAAGTTTGGTCAGATGACTAGGCAGGATTATAAAAATACTGTTCGAACATGCAGGAATGAAATCAGGAAGGCCAAAGCACAATTGGAGCTGCAGTTAGCAAGGGATGTGGAGGGCAACAAGAACGGTTTCTACAGGTATGTTAGTAACAAGAGGAAGATTAGGGAAAGTTTGGGCCCCTTACAGAATGGGGGAGGCAACCTAGTGACAGAGGATGTAGAGAAAGCTGAGGTACTCAATGCCTTTTTTGCCTCTGTCTTCACAGATCAGGTCAGCTCCCAGACTGGGAGGCAAGTACTGGGCGGCAAAGAATGGGGAGGAGGTGAACATCCTTCAGTGCTGAAGGAACAGGTCCAGGACTATTTAGAAAGATTGGACATATGCAAATCCAGATGTCAGATGCAATGCACCCGAGGGTGCTAAGGGAATTTAGCTAAGGTGATTTCAGAGCCATTGGCTATTATCTTTGAAAGCTCGTGGCAATTAGGGGAGGTCCCTGATGACTGGAAAAAGGCAAATATAGTGCCCATCTTCAAGAAAGGGAAGAAAGAGGATCCAGAGAAGAAAGAGGATCCAGGGAACTACAGACCAGTCAGCCTCACCTCAATCCCAGGAAAAATCATGAAGCAGGTCCTCCAGGAATCCATTTTAAGGCACTTGGAAGAGAGGAATGTGATCAGGAACAGTCAACATGGATTCACCAAGGGCAAATCATGCCTGACCAACCTGATTGCTTTCTGTGAAGAGGTGACTGGCTGTGTGGATGTGGGGAAAGTGGTGGACATGATATACCTTGACTTTAGCAAAGCTTTTGATAAAATCTCCCACAGCAGTCTTATCAGCAAGTTAAAGAAGTATGGGTTGGATGAATGGACTATAAAATGGATAGAGAACTGGCTAGAGCAAAGGGCTCAACGAGTAGTGATCAATGGCTCCATGTCTAGCTGGCAGCCGGTCACAAGTGGAGTGCCCCAAGAGTTGGTCCTGGGGCCGGTTTTGTTCAACATCTTTATTAATGCTCTGGGGGATGGGGTAGATTGCACCCTCAGCAAGTTTGCAGATGACACTAAGCTAGGGGGCATGGTAGATACCCTGGAAGGTACGGATAGGATACAGAAGGACCTAACCAAATTGGAGGATTGGGCCAAAAGGCATCTGATGAGGTTCAACAAGGACAATTGCAGAGTCCTGCACTTAGGACAGAAGAATCCCATTCACAGCTACAGACTGGGAACCGACGAGCTAGGCAACAATTCTGCAGTAAAGGACCTAGGGGTTACAGTGGCTAAGAAGCTGGTTATGAGTCAGCAGTGTGCCCTGGCTGCCAAGAAGGCTAATAACATATTGGGCTGCATTAGTAGAAGCAATGCCAGCAGATCATGGGAAGTGATTATTCACCTCTATTCAGCATTGGTGAGGCCGCATTTGGAGTATCGTGTCCAGTTTTGGGCCTCCCCACTACAAAAAGGATGTGGACAAGTTGGAGAGAGGGCAACAAAAATTATTAGGGGGCTGGAGCACAAGACTTGTAAGGATAGGCTGAGGGACGTAGGCTTGTTTAGTCTGCAAAAGAGAAGAATGAGGGGGGATTTGATAACAGTCTTTAACTACTTGAAAGGGAGGTTCCAGAGAGGATTCAACTAGGCTGTTCTTGGTGGTGGCAGATGACAGAACAAGGCGCAACGGTCTCAAGTTACAGTGGGGGAGGTCTAGGTTGGACATTAGGAAAAAGTTTTTCACTAGAAGGGTGTTGAAACACTGGAATGGGTTACCTAGGGAGGTGGTGGAATCTCCGTCTTTAGAGGTTTTTAAGCAGCAGCTTGACAAAACTCTGGCTGGGATGATTTAGCTGAAGTTTGTCCTGCTTTGAGCAGGGGGTTGGAGTAGATGACCTCCTGAGGTCCCTTCCGACTCTAATATTCTATGATTCTAAGTTCAAAGGACAGGGAATCTATTTTCAACATGAATACATTGAGAAACATAGTTAAAATATGGTTTGCAATTACAATTGACTTTTTTGCTGCCTAAATTTTCAAATGCTAGTAGCGATTTTGGCAGCCTAAAATTCTGGATGGCCACGTGAGACATCTTAAAGATGTTCAGAAAGAGCAGAACATCTGCCTGTGAAAATCAGGCCCATTTCAGGTGTCTCAAGTTTGGCAACCAAAAGTGCTGATCACTCCTGAAAATGTTCTGAGTTTAACAATAGGGAAGGCCAAGGTGAAAAGTGATCCCATAATTTCACATGGTCTTCCAGCATGCCCAATGTTTAAAAAATTAGATGAGCAATACTAGAATAACAAAGTATAAAGTTAATTTTGAAATGTTGCCATTCCTTTTATGATTGTTAATCTAGTTTGCTGGCGGAACAACACGTTGAACAGAATATTTGGAAAACAGATTTGGCTACAGCAACAGTTCAAGCCCTGTGTATTTACAGCAAAAGCAAGGAAATGCATTCTTGACAGGATTGCTTTCTTGATAACTTTAAATGATCTTATGTATGACTGTAGTTGCTATGATTCCATAACTTTTGATTACAGCCTCAGACTGACATTTTGTTACATTTCTAATGTTTCTTCTTGACTTCTTGCAGTAATAAGCTATTTCTAAAGTTTTTTAAAATAGTACAGTGTCTTCTCAGTATCTCACACTTATTCCCTAAACTGCTAGACTCACAAATGAATGTCATTTTTCACTTCCACCGGCAATAATCTCAGAAATGCCAATAGCATTTGTTTTGCACCAAACCGTGTTGGGATAGTGTCACGTTGGCTGGGTCTACACTGACGGCGGCAAATTCGCCGCCGTCAGATCGATTGCTCTGGATTGACTGAGTGGTCTGTGTAGACCCACTCAGACGATCCAGCAAGCGACGCAGGAAAATCACCCCAGTAAGTGAAGTAGCGCTGTGTCGAAGGCGCGCGGAGGAGATGCTGCAAAGTTGACGGGAGATACGCAAGTGATTTACGTCACTTGCGTATCTCCTGTCAACTGCTGCTGAATTGCATAGGCACGTGTAGACCAGGCCATTGATGCCACCAGAAATCTTATACTCAAAGGGAAGTGTAGTCCTGCCTTCCCTCTAAAATCTGTGGAGAAACTACTTTCACTTTGGTGATTAATTTTGCAGGTTTCCAGTAGAATTTTATCTCTGAATCAACTATAAGCTTTAATAGCTACTTATTTCTGATCTTCATGTTTGCGAATATATTGTGGAAATGGCTGTGCTTCTTAGGGAGTTTTGGGAGTTGCATCCTTATGGGCAGATTCCCTTGAGGTCCCAGATGCCTTCTGAAATTTTTCACAAGCCAGTGCTTCAGGGAGCTAAACTGAGAACTCTGGGATAGGTAACCAGAAGACAATGCAACTGCAATGCTTGACTAGACTGCTGTGTATGAATGAAGTGCAGAATTTCATAGCATCATGATTTTAAGGCCCGAAAGGCTCATTATGATGATCTAGTTTGAACTCCTGCATAACATAGATTATAAATTTCACCAAATTAATTTTGCATCAAGCCTATAACTTGTGGTTGAAGCAGAGCATATCTTTTAAAAAGACATCCATTTGTGATTTGAAAACATCAAGAGATCCACATGTTCCTAAATGAGTCGTTCCAATAACTAATAGTGCCACATTCCAGTGGGAAAGGGAGCTGTACAAAAATGATGACCTGCATCTCATAGCTGGGGGGTTAATCTTCTCAACTGGAAATTAGCAGGAGCAGTCAGGAGGGTGTTAAACTAACCACACAAGAGGAGGGTGCTAAGAAGGCAAATGGAGCACAAACTCAAACTCAGTAGCTTGTGAAAAAATTGAACTGATTGTGGCAAAGAATATGAAGCCATTGAAAAATGTCTTACATACTAATCCTAGGTGTCTGGGTAACAAGCAAGAGGAATTGAAAATTCTCATGGATGAGAAGAAATTTGATGTAATTGACATTACTGAAAACTGGTGGGTTGATAAGCCTGACTGTAATGTGAAAATCACTGGCTGTAACCTGTATAGGAAGGATAGAGTGGGAAAGAGATGTAGTGGTGGAGGTTGGCACTCTACACATTAGACACTGTTCCTGCTTTAGAGTTTGTGATGATATATATGATATTAGTACATTATATGTCAAGAATAAATAGACTTTTTCTGAGGTCCAGCCGGCAGTGAGAAGAAGACCAGCTGAAAGTCTCTGGGTAAAGGTATAAGGAAAAAAATAGGAGTGACATCATAGTTTGGGTTTAGTCTAGACCACCTAGAGAGGTGAGATGTGATGGCTTGCGATACACAGGAGGTCAGACTAGACAATCTAATGGTTCTTTGTGAATGTTGACTCTATGAATCTATGAATTACCATCTCAATTAAAAAGTATTTTATGTCTAGTTTAAATTTGTCTGGCTTTAGCTTCCAGCCATCAGATCTTATTTTAGTTTTGTCTGTTAGAGGGCTCTTTAATCTAGCAGACAAAAGCATTACAAGATCCTTAGAAGCTGAAACTATACAAATTAAGGCTGGAAATAAGGTACAATTATTTTCTTCACCAATACAAGATGACTAGCATAATTGATGTTTACACTATATCCAATTACCAACACTACATTTATCAAATGTAAACATATCAACTGTCTCCAACTTCATGTTTAAAAAAACATGTTTATTATGGTAGTTCCTAGGAGACAACTGAACCCAATTGTGCTAGGCACTGTACAAACATAGACTAAGAGAGAGTTCCTGCCCTGAGGTGCTTACAATCTAAATAGACAAGGCAGGTAAAGTGACAGACATATAACACACAAGCAGATTGAACAGAGTGATGATCAGCAAATGTTATGTGCATTTGTGTTTTTGTTTAAATCCTTTCATTGGGTTATATTAAGAGAGAATTAACTAGATTGAAAGACAAAGGAAGAGAGGTGGTGAAAAGGAGGCATGAAGTAGGGGGCAGAAGGAGTTGAAGCAAACAGCCATTTGCACAGGGGACAGAATGTATTGTGCAAATTTTGTACTTTATGTACTCTTGTATTGTGTTTGTGATCATTTTTGAATGTGATGGTTCCTTTTATCAGCTGGCACAGAACTGGACATAGCTATTTGTGTGTGTTTATTACACATTACTGAGTTAAAAAAATACAACAGTTACTTTGAGAAATCATTACCATTCTTAATTATATAATTGGTTAAAATAATTTTTTAACACTATTCTTAAGGATACACAAATTCTTTTCTCTTGAACTTGAGTGTATTTGAAATGAGCCAAACACTAACACCTCATCTCTCTCTTTTCACTTTTAGTAAAAGTGCAGTGTTAAATGGTATGTTAATTGCAAGGGGCCTGTACATTGCATTAGGTTTTTACTACTTTTAGCTACCTGAATAATTAAGGAGACCAGTTTAGTAAAAACAGCATATTTAAACAATGTACTTTTCTTTGGTCTGCTAATATAAATGTAGAATCGTGAAAGGGGAACAGCTTTTCTAACATAAGTGCCATTCTATTTGCACTAGGCTTAGCCATTAAAATGTTGAATGCAAGAGTAAAATACTAGATTCTTTTATGGGAGGACCTGTTGCCTCACTCTATGTTAGGTAGGAGGTAAAGCAAATAATAGTCCATAAAATGGAATTTGGAATCAGTTTTACTGCACTGGAAGTAGTTGGGGTTAACAGTGGTCATACAGTATACAACTAAAATCTTCTCTCAAGTGGATGATTCTGTTCAATACACTGGCACTAATAAGAGACTCTGATCCTTACCCTAGACTGAAAAGCTGAAGAAAAATATTTACCAAAAACAATGTGTTATTTGTAAAATTTATATTTTCTCTATGTATTTTTAAAGAAACAAATACACAGCAACTTCCTATTCCTCCTGTAATGGTTTGGGGAATCTCTTTATATGTAGTTTATTAGTTCTGTTTGATGCTCGGAACTCTTTATGTGTGTACAAGTCAGAATGCAGATTTCATTTTGAATATGGGGCTTGCTGCCTTCTCTGTTGTCTTTTAACCTCTATGTTGGACTGAAATTCCAAGAGACATTGCACAAGGGTAACGATTGAGGGTTCTTAAATCTTGATGACCCTCTATTCAAAGAGAAGCACCCTTGGACAAAGTATTGGTTCTTCTTGGTAGCAGCCAGTCTGCCCAGGTGAGCTAGTAATTTAGTAACAGATGATTTGGTGAGGAACTTTGTCACCTGGTGAGATTAAATAGAGGTCAACTGAGAAAGGGGATGGGAGGCTATAAAAGAGAGGGTTTCTTGCTCACCAGATATTGGGAGAAGAGAACAGAAGTAGTTTTGGTGAAAGGAGGGTGAGGGAGAGAGAGCTAGATCAGACCAGACCAGAGACTCCATGTTCTGGATGACAAGTCATGCAGGAGAAGAGGAAGGATCCTGGACTTCTTAGAGGATTCTGGACACAAAGAATGCTTCAGAGTAGTAAGGAAACTGAGGGAGCAAAATGCATGTAGGTGTATTTTTGTCCAGATGTGTGTTTCTCAGGCTACATAAGTAAAGAGTAGTGGTATTTAGAATCCTATGCAAAGTCTATGTGTCTGTTAGCTTTTACCTAACTCTGAAGAGTTAATCTGTGAACCCAGAGTATGGCTTGAGTTCTGGGAGAGGGTCTGCTTAAGCTACTGGGAATTCTGGTGTACCTGTCACTAGTACTAGGGCTAGGAGGTTGAATCATGGGGTCTCAGCTCTCAGAAAGAGGTTGCTAGACAGAGGATCTGCCTACCAAGTGTGTGCCTAGAGACTCCAACCAAGGACAGTTCCTGGACTCTTTTTAGACTCAGGAGGCTTAAAGTAAATGGGGCCCAGGAAAGTGGGCCCCAAACACAACAGGCTGATGAATGTTCAGCTATTGGAAGCTCTACCAGTACACAGTTGTGTGATACCTGCTTTCTAACATTGCCAGCAACTCCAGGATATTCCTTTCCAGTTTTGCTAATTGTTATAACTGATGTGAAAAGCTTATCACTGAAACTAAGACTTTTGCAGACTATTAAGGAAAAAGATAAATGTAATGATATTTTATGACATTCTTCATAAATCAGTTGAAAGTTTTCCATTTAAACCAACATGGATATACTTACTTTAAAAAGATCTTGGCAGACTTTTGCTCCCAATTACATTAATAGGAATTTTTCAAATAGTTTCAACAAGAGGGCATTTTTATAGAGAAGGGGGATTTACGGCAATAGAGCTGGGTCATTGATGGATTTTTGGTGTGCTAGCGTTTTTGAATAATAATTCAGTTTGGGTTGAACCCAATTTGAAAATTCCAAAAATATGTGCTGAATCCAAGTCTATTTTGGGTCAAATGAATGTTTCTTCTATCTGAAACATTTTGTTTCTGGGAATTTTTAAGGGCTATATTCACTGGGATGAAGTGATGGTGTCTCCTAGATAAGCTTCAGTCCAGGAGGTTTGACACTCCGCTGGGATGTGTGTTGAATTCCCAGCTTTGCATGATGCAGAAAAGGAATATGAACTGTAGTAGGATAGTACCCTAACCCTCCAGAGTCATAGGTTAATCTGGAGTGGGTTTTTCCTCAGTTTGTCCTGTTGAAGCTGTTCCACTTTGTATCAATAATTAGTCACTGAGAAAGAGAGACTATTCCTGGTGGTTAGGACTTGGGATACCCTGCTTCAGTAACTCTTTAGTTACTTATATGCTGTGAAACAACTTTAACAGGAAAGACTGAGAAAGGCCTGCATCAGAATATCCTGTAACTCAAAGGTTAAAGTGTGCTCCTGCAATGTGGGAGATCCATTTTCACATCAGGCAGAGGGGGGAGTTGAACATGGTCTCCCACATCCAAGGTATGTGCCCTAACCACAGAGCTAACTAAAGCTTATAAAGGAGGCACCACTACTATGTCATCCTTTTCTGGCCATTTTGTAGATGGCCAGAATGTCCCTTCAGTTGCAAATAATATTTTTGGGTTGAATTTATTCAGTGAATTAAAGTCAAATTCACAAATAATTTAGATTCCCCCCAAACTGAATTTTTTGGTAAATTTACTATTTGTTGAAAAAAATTCACACAGCTTTCTGTAGGAATGGAGGGAACATTTATTTTCCATTGGTTGTGAAATGTAGCAGGGAAGAGAAAAGAAAAAATAATCAGGTTAGCTCAGAAGGAGCCTTAGCTTATGGGGCCACAAATCGTTGGAGTTTGATTTTTCTAGGAAAAATTATTGTTTGGCCACACCAGAAGAAAGACAGGAAGCAATACATGTGGTTTAATTAGGCTGCAACCTTATTCACTTAAAACATCTGGGCGTACCTGGCAACACCTTGTACAGTCCAGGTCATCAACATTCCTTAATCACTTCCACATAATCCCCAACCAGATCCTAGCCATCCTGCTTGTGAAAGCCCACTGCCTTCATCTCATCTGAGGTGAAATGGGGCTATAATAGGTAGGGTGTCAGCTCAGAGCTGTTCCAGACAAAGCAACCCTGAACCTCCCTTCCTCAGCTCCCTTAAAGTTTGCTTTCCTTTACAGCCTTTGCCAATCCATTTTAACTGTTAACCGTATCTGTCCCATATCGAGTGCCCGGACTGGACATCTGCCCTCATCCAGGTAAAAGAGCCTCTCTAAGGTTCCATGGAGTATAAATAATCTTCTCCACCCCACCACCACACATACACACACACTCTTCCATTAAGCAGGAAGGACAGTAACCTTCTCCTGACCTGGCCCCAAATGCCTCCTGCCTTTCCTGTCCATCCCTCTATGTTTTCCTCCTTTTCCCTACCCAGCGTAAGGAAGCCCTTAAAGGAGCAATAACCTTTTCTTTTACCCCAGCTAGGTGGACAAAGACCCCAACATGAAGTTTGCAGTCAGGGCTTAAATTCTCATTTAGTATTTCCTGGAGCCCCTCACGCCTCCCCCTATTTGGGCCTCAGAGCTTCTGCCCCCTGGGAGGTGCTGCAGCTCCCCTGAAACCAGCTTGCAGACTCCAAGAGGGCTGCAGACCTCTGATTGAGAACCAACAGCATCAGACTGGATTCAAGGGAAATTATTTACCGGAACTCAGCTCCAAACAGCTCTGGCTGAATTTTAGCCTGGTGGCAGTGAACACATTGTGCTTAAGCATAATTATTAGGAGAGGATTTAGCTGACATGGTGCTGCCCATGACTAACTGGCCAGTGTATGCAAGAACCAGTCACGTTCAGAACTTTTTTAACTATGCTTAGCTGACAGTATGAAATGTCACAGTAGCTGAAACATAAGATTTCCTATTGAGTACGCTAGTAATCCTTTGGTGTACAGGAACATGGGATGCTAAATAGTTGCTTGTGTTTTCCCTATGCCTGTCCCCAGCTAAACTGCAGTTAGTTTTTCTATGGTGCACCAGACTCATTCCCCCATTCCTTTGGGCAGGACATTTTTCTCCACCCCTAATTCACAGGAATTATTTTGCTAGACTACAAAGATCCAATTATTCTGAAAAAAAAGACTAAGAATGACCTGTCTGAGAGATGTGTAACAAATTACTTAAATCTTCCACTTCCTCTGCTTTCAAAAAATCATTGTCCTAAATTGCCTCCAGTGTTTTGTTCTTGTTTCACTGGTGTTTGTACTTTCTTCAAATACCAAAACTTTTAGAGCTGACCATTGTGCTCAACCAAAGTCTCATAGCATCTAGTAAATGAATCTGGTTTCTTGTCTGTCAGCTCCCTCCTCTGAAGAAAGAATGAAAGCCAATCTTCCTCAGCAACTGTAGTTTCTTGTTAGATAAGTCAAACTTTCATTAACCATTGGCCTAGGTCAAATGTCACAGGACAGATAATTTCAGAAGAAGCTTGAAGTTGGGAAGGCTGTTGACTTTGGGGAATCTTAGGCCTGGTCTACACTTACCTTCCGGATTCGGCGGCAGTCGACGGGAGATACACAAGTGACGTAAATCACTTGTGTATCTCCTGTCGACTTTGCTGCATCTCCTCCGCACGCCGTCCACGCTGCGCTGCGCTGCACCACTTACCAGGGTGGTTTTCCTACGTCGCTTGCTGGATCAACTGAGCGGGTCTACACAGACCGCCCAGTCGATCCAGAGCAATCGATCTGACGGTGAATTTGCTGCTGTCAGTGTAGACCCAGCCTTACAGTAACAATCTCGAGAAGAAGAGTGTTAGAAGTCATTAGAAAAGGTGCTAGGGGGGAGTCTGTAGCTGAAAACAGGGAGAGTGTGTGAAAAGATGACAGGAACTTGGAAACTTGTAGCTAGGAAGAAAGGTTGGAGCTAGTGATTGTAGAGGAATAGCTTGAGGATACCAGGGGAAACTGGAGACCTGGGAAGACTGAATCTGGAAATCAAATAATTAAATAGAAGAGGATTCAATGACTGTAGTCTGAAAGAGTTTGTAGAATTAAAGAGTTGAACTACACATTTCACATGATGGGGTCAGATACAGGCTCACTGCAGTGGTGGTTGAGACACCAGCCACTGTCCATCACTGCTGTTGGGGGATCAGTTGTAGCTGCAATTTTTAGAAGTGCAATAGACACACTTTCTAGCTTGGCTTTTTTCCTGAATTGTGCGTGGAAACGCTTTAGTGCTGGGCAAGCATCTTAATGTGGTGTGTGAAATTTCAGTATTGTCTAAGTGATGGCATATAATAGTGGTATGTCGTGCTTTTTCTTTTTAAAAGGCTGTTAGTTCAATGAAGGAAAGAACAACTCAAATACTTCCCCTGCCCCCAGCCTGACAGACTCCATAAGAAAACTGTTGACATCCGCTGACAGAAAGAGTCTATGTGAGGGCTCAGCAAGGCATTTAGAGAAAGAGCTCTTCTTCAGAACCCCTGCAATCTTTCTTCTGGCATGCAGACAAGTTGTAAATATTTAACATGATCTTCCTTTTTTCTTCTTCTTATTTCAGTCCATCAGAATGTTTTATTCTCTCTTAAGAAGAGCTGATGTCAGGCCCCAACAGGTTATTTGCCAAAGCACTAATCACCTCATCTAATTACTGTTTATCTGAAACTGCTTGAAGAGACTTTTTTTTTTAAAAAAAAATTTGTTAGAGAAGAATTCTGTCGCTGAATCTAAGCACAACAGTTGAAAAATCCCTTGGATCTCAGCATTTATGGATGGTTACTTACTGAAGGAAAAAAACAGGATATATTGCAGCAGTAGCTTTACCAGAACATGATTTATTAAAAACAAAACCAAACTTAGCTGGACATGGGTATTGTGTGTAAAAATCAGTGTGGTCAGGGCAATCCAAAGAGCATTGGACCAGGCAACATTTTTATGGCAAATACTAGAGCTGGGCAATGTTTTTATGGCAAATAGTATGTTAATTTAAAATAAGTCTTTTTTTGTGTCACCTAAATGATCCATGAATTTGGGTGAATTCAATTAAAAGTCTGAATGGCTTGTTTTGGCTGTTTTGCAATGAATTCTTCTGACTTTGTTTTGAAATGGCACTTTAGCTTTTATTCCCCCTTTCTTTTTTGAAAAGTGTAAATGGCTGGAAATGACTCAAAATGAACTCTCCCAAAAAATTCAGTTTGAGCCCCAAAATTGAGTTCACTCAGATCTAATTGCTACAAGCAGTAGGAAAAATGCTAAACATTGTTGAAAACAAGAGAAAAAACATAGGCCCCCTTCCACACAGTAGAATTGTTTTAAATTTTTTGTAGTTTCCAAAAAGCAAAAACATGAAACTAAATTTCCTGAAATAGGGATTTCAGTATTTTCCTGTGAAACTACAGCATGTTGTGCAAGAATTTTTGTGAGGGGAACTAAGATTCAAAATCAAATTGAACCACCGTGGCCTAAGAAATATCCTGTGACGGTGCCAGATGTACAAACCCCAGTGAAAGTTAGGTGCATGGAGAAATGGCAGGATGAAGCCCTTCAACAGAAATATAATTCAACAGACCAGTGGGACTGTCAGACCTGTTAATAAATAATCACTTCAAGTCTTGTTCTGCACACCAACTGAACCAGCCCACATCTATTACTGTTCTTGAAAACTGTGAAGGTGGAAAAATCTTTTGTTCGTGTTAGGAGAGTAGAATTTTTTGGCATAACCAGTTTTTATTTGTAAAATTGATAGAATCATAATACTCAGAATGCTGAATATAGGGCAAATGGCTGTCCATTCCAGCATTTTATATAGATTAATCGCTCCCCTCCCAAGAAATGTCGACAAACTTCCCTTATCAAAATCCTTCCCTTTGATTAAAATAGTGAAAGTTCACAAATCACTACAAGTTCCTTTGTAAGGGTGGTTGACATCGTTTTGAGTTTATTTGGTGATGGCATTAGTTTATATGAAAGATTTATAACAGCCATGGATTTGAGTCACAGCACCAAATATAAGGTAAGTCACAGGACTGTGATCATCATAGTAAATGGAACTGAATTGGTTGTAATTAACAACTTTACATTATTTCTGTCCAGATGTGGATATGGAATAGTTATTCCCCTCCCTGTTTGGGAATAGCTATACCAGTATAAAGCACCTTTATACCAATACAATTGCATCCACACTTGGAGATTTTACCAGTTAAGTATACCAGTATAGTTAAAGTGGTACAACTTTTGTATGTAGACAAGCCCTAAGAGTGTCCCATTTCCACATAACTTAAGTCAGTGAAAATTCATGGCTTTAGGAAGGGAAGGAGTGCTATAGATGCAATATTTACAATGAGATAGAAGTTTGAAAGAATGATAAATGGAGGGCATAACTGCTATATAGCACTTACTGATACTGAAAAAAAAATGACTTGGCTCTTCAGGAGCTGCTATTTGGATTACTGAGATGGATGGGAGGGGGGACTTCAAGACATGGAGATAATAGAGGAGCTGTATCAAGGATCAAGAGCTAAGGTGATATCAATAAGTGAATTTTTGGAGAGTTTTGAGGTGATAGTGGGATTGAGGCAAGGCAGTGTGTTCAGTCCACTTCTCGTCATACTAGTTGTGGAGTTAACTAGCAGGAGACACAGAAAAAAATGAATGTATGCTGCCAGTCTGGCTCTTTTGGCTGACAGCAAAGAGAAATTTGTAAATATGGTATCAGAGAGGGCATCTGTGTTTGATGACCATGGTTTCAAGGTAAACACAGAGGAAATTGAAGTATGTAAGTAGGGAAGATGAAAGAAGAGCTGTTGATTGAAGTTTCAGGAGAGAAGCTGAATCAAAAGGAAGCAAAGAAGGAAGGAAGGATTTGTCTACTTGGGAAGTACAAAGGAGAGCGATCTGGAGAATTGAAAAGAGGAACCCAATGTGGATGGCAACAGTGAAAAAGGTGGCAAGAGTTCTATATGACTGGCAATGAAGTAACAAACTGAACAGAAAAGCGTATCCTTGCATATGTATGTCCCTGCCTGCTCTATGATTTGTAAACAGTGGGTCTTATGGAGATGTAAGAGAAGAAGGTACAGTAGTAGAAAATAATATACTGAGGAGAATGGCAGGCAAGTGGAGGGTAGAAAGAACATGCCCGGAAGAAATTAGGGAAGAGATGAACTTGGGACTGTGAGTGATAGATAGGCTAGAGTGCCTGATTGAGATGGGCTGGACGTGTGAAAAGAAGGGAGAAGAATGACCAGCAAAGAAGGCATCAGAGGAAGAGGCCAGCAAGAAAGGATGTGGGAGACAGAGGACACGATTAAAAGACTCTGTCAAGAGAAGTTTAAAGCGAAAGGGACGAACTCCAAGACCTATGAATCTGTGTCCTGGACCGGAAGGAATGGCGAAAAAACGTGGGCACGTCTGACCCTGTGTAAATGGGAAATGGAACAGAGAAGAGCCAAATGCTAAGTCAGTAAAAAAATCAAACCAAGTTGAATTGAAATAGGTCTTTATTACACCAGAATAAGTGTTCACACACAGACTTTAAGTGACATAACTAAAAGTGTGAATTACAATAAATTTAGTGACTTCAATTTCATTTACTGTGTAGACAAGATCATAGTCAATTTAACAGAATTAAGGCTTTGCTAGGTACACAAGCAATGTGCACATGAAGATATCATAACACATCATAGGCCTCAGCTGCTTGTCAGTCCCTTTCATTTCCACATATGATGCGGTCTGAGTACAGCAGCTTGAGATGTTCTAACCTTTTATACTGAAAAGTGATATACAGGCCGATCCATGGCCCACTGCAGTAAATGATAGACTCCCATTGACATCAGTTAGCTTTGGATCAGGGCTAAAAGAGGAAAGTATTATGTTTGGACTATCTTTAACAAATAGGTTCTCCTCCTCCATCAGGGATGGAGGGTATTTTTATCACCAAAATGCAATCTGCTGCAGATCAGACTGTCTGAACAAGCAGACAAACTAGAATTTAGCATTGAAACTAGAGAGAGTCACCTTTTTATTTCTTATGATACCAGATCAAATGTTCTCAGTTTACAGGTTAAACTGGACCCTCCCCATATCTGCCCTGCAGACTCAATGGAGAGGCTCTGAATCCAGCTGTATTCAGAAATGTTGCCTCTTGCATCCTCACAGTACACGTAATTCTGCAAAATGAAACTTTACTGATGATGCATGAATCAGAGTAACATCTGATTACTAACATTTGTCATCTGCTTTTATGTGCCATCATCTAAATTCCATTTTCTCCCCAGCACTTTAAGCAGTGACGGGTCAAACGCCTGGGAACAGGAGGCATACTAATGCAGAAGCTGCTATATTACATTATCACTTTACAGACTAGTCACACTTACAGACATGAAGACCAACAGCTTTTCTAATAAATCCAGCCGATCTAAAGTGGCTTACTACAGATGACATCATCTATGTCAGCAGGGTAGAATTATGGCTGAAGTAATACAAACGTTTTCTGAAACAACAGTGGGTGATTCTATCTTTCTGGTCTTGCTTCAAGTTAGCTAGCAAATACCATTTGAAATATTCCAATGTTCCTATTCCATGTAGCCACTGCACACAGGTAGTTATGTCTGTGACTAGGGGATATGCTTTGTGTGCATTCTTTAATTTAAGGAGGACTGAGAGAGAGAAATTCCATAGCACAGTTAAACCTTTTCATTTTCATCGTTCTTTTATCCTTCCACTCTTATTGTGTTTTATGTGGTTTGTACATGGTCTGACTTGAGTTCGATGTAATGGTGTGATACACAGCAGTGTTGGAATCCAAGTGAACTTTTGTTTTCTGCTTCTAGTCACTTAGATTAAAAATGGATGAACAAAGGTTAATAGTTGATAAAGCAAGTTGAAAAATGGGTCGACATTTTTGCTAAAAGGTTGAGCTGTTTTATTCACCGAAATTCAAAACTTTGACTAAAACATGGTTAATTTCAAATCTTGAAATTTGTTGAGTGCTTCTAGTTAATGCCCCTGTCTCATAATAGGGCTAAGTATCCACTGACTTCTGTAGTAATTGCTGATGGTTTATTTGTCCCTCCTTTAAGAACGTAAGCAAGGATGCAGGTTCTGTTCCGGTGATAATTTTTGTTGACATGGTATTTGTATTTCTTTCTATACATCCAAATAATCCCATCAGTAACTGACAAAACAATGTCTATAATTTCAATTACTTAACACAAATTATTTGGATTTGCTACCATAATCTTTCCTTTATAATTTGACAAAAAGGGTAACAGAAACTGGACATGGAGAACAAATTTTTAGAAACTGGACTGAGACCATCACCATCTGCAAAGTCACCATTATTTATATATTTGGGCATAAGCTTTCATGGAAACTTTCCACTTCATGCATCTGACAAAGTGGGTTTCTGCCCATGAAAGCTTATGCCCAAATAAATGTCTTGGTCTTTAAGGGGCCACAGAACTCTCATTGTTTTGCTGAAAACAGACTAACACGGCTACCCCTCTGGAACTCATTATTTATATGGTGCCATAAATATGCATGTTGCTTTACAGACCGTTAGAGAGCAATGACTTTCTGACACTGGTGGTCTTTGCCAGATTTGAGCTCTTGGTAGAAAACACTTCATGCCGTATTATCAATCCCTTGAATTGTCCAATCCTGTCATCCAAGTATTTGTTTTCCTTTTCAGCTGCTCTTCCAGACTCAGGTAATCATATTAATAAATATAAAGAACATCTTTAAAAAACATCATTACGAGGAAATTTGAAGTGAGAGCTGTTTCATGCCTTGCTATCAGGCAGGTGTTGGTGCAGGTTGCCAGAACTACTTAGCTTCAGTGTGCCTGTTCTCTCATCCATACCAGTTATGAGATGAGGCTTTCATATCAGAAGAGTATCGCTGAGGCTTTATTAATCTCTGTAAACAAGGACAGTAGCGATGCCACCACACAAAAAGAGAAAAATGGAAATTGTACTAAAATATAATGTATTTTAATCCAGAGCACATTCATATGCTAAATGTTTTCAGATGAATGGTTCACTGAGTTGGTAGTAAGATTACATCATCCAGATTTTGTGCTTTTTTCTAGCAATAATCCTTGTGTAATTACAAATTTGACAGGTGAAAATTGCCAATGTGGTTTGACACTGCTGAGCAAAGTGTAATCTTGCATGCTGCAATTTGTAATTTTCTTATCTTTGTGAGAGACTATATGATGTTATCTCTGTGCAGTCTGGGTTCATCAGAACTAACATACTGTATATTTGTTATCTGTACTGCTTACTCAACATGATACTATATATTGGATTCAAAGTCTAGTTACTGGAATTTGAGATGCAACTTCTAAAGTCAAAATACTGGTAAATAGCTCTGGCTGTCTAGATATCTTCCAAACTGATGGGTTAGGATTATTGTTGCATGTAGAAGAGAGCTTATTCGTTTGTTTTTTTCCATCATGAACAGATTTTATCTATGGACTTTTTCCATAACATTTCATCATTTTATAGACCTCTATCTTATCCCCCCTTAATCATCTCTTTTCAACTCTTCTGAATTTGTCCTAAACAGAATAATCATATGGCAGATTTCATATTTGGAATTAATTGTTATGATTTGTAATTTGTATGCTGAATGGAAGAGAACTGGATTTTTGAGATGATATACTTCAGTTTTTTAAAAACTTTCTCTCCAAATGATGACATCAGCAAAGCAGTCTTCAGAATGAAGAAAAAGGTAACTATTTAATGGGGCCACATAGGAAATCTCTTCTAAAGACTTGCAGGCCACTCTTCAATTTATAAAACATAGAAAATAGCACCTGAGTTAAAATCAAACAAATGTCTTCATTCCCATTCTATAATAGATAATAGCTGTCATACTTGTTGCTTTCTTTTCTTCTTGAGTGCCTAGAGTTGGCTTCCTTATTTCAGGACTAAATATTTTATTTTGATGGTTCTCCCCATGAAGCATAGGCACAACTGTGACACCCCTGGCCTCCACACACTTATTGAACCTACACTCTAGTCAAATGCAAACGCAGCATGCATTGTTTTCTTGTTGCTTAACCTAATTACAAGATAATTGTTTGATGATGGCTTCTTAGGGTTACATGCAAAACATTTCACATCTACTCCATCCTCTTTGTGTAACACAAAATAGTCCTTGACATAAATCTATGAAAAGTTTTGTACAACTTGCATTTGAATACCATATGGACTCAGGATGCTTTGTTCCATAGGTTTATACCAATAATTTAATATTGTTGTGTGATTTTACTAATATTAAGAAACCTGATGATTAGCAATATTAGTAAGTAATGATTAGTAAGATGTGCCGGTATGCTTAAAGATATTATTGCCATACCAATGGCAAAGCCCTCCCGCTTAAATCCCCAGTAAGGAACAGTAAGGAAGGAAGGAGCATAGGAATGAAGTAGCTGCTTTAGATGCATTAATGCTTGGGAAAGTGTCAGTCATTTGGGAAAGTGTAAATTTGGATTACCTGTGTAAATTTATCTGTATAAATTTGGAATACTTCATTGATTTTACCTTAAAACCAGAATATTTTCCCAAAGTTGGTCTGAAATCCAGAGAAATGTCACGTTGGCCCAGAAGCCAAATCATGATGTTAAAAATGGCCTGACAGTCCGGGTTGAAACCAGAATAGATGTCAACACTGTGAAGACACTGTCCTGCTTTCAGCCTTGGCATCTTTGTAAAAAGCAATAGTTCAATAAAAATCATTAGAGAGGTGGGGGATGATTGAGTGACATCTATATTATATATCCCTATATACACACATCATTTCCTGGCTCTGTTACTGGTGAGGGAAAATGTGATGTTTTAGCAGAATGTCCCTATGACTGGCTGGTACTCTGCCAGAAAGGGATCTGGTTGCAGGAATTTCGAACATACTACCACTTTTTTACTTTGAAATTAAGCCCTAAAAATCAATAATTGGGTTTCAATATTAAGTTGTATATAGTATTTTCATTGTGGTTTTATTAGATCAGTAAAATGCCCACTGTGGGACAATATCACAAGGAACTAGTTCATGTAGCAAGCTTAAAATCTAGTATATGCCTAAGAATGTAGAGAAAGGGATTTGAAAGAGGCAAAGAAACTATAGAAGTTTTAGTGTTTTAAAAGAGTTTCCTAATAAGAAAAGAGTAACAAAAAACTGAAGTCCAATGAAGTAGATATTGTAAAGTTTGGCGTTTCAGATTACCTTAATTTGCTCTGTAAATTTGCTATGGAAACAAGGTCATGAGACACCTTCTCAGTCACCTACCTTCCTCCATAGGTTGTCTTCTCCCCTCCTCCAACACACTAATTAGAAACTAATAAATGAATGGTAATCTAGAATTTTTAGTTTTGTTAATTAATTGGAACAATCAATTGGAACAATTGATTAAAGTATGGGTAACTGTGTTTTGTTGAACACATTGGGCCAAGATCTGACACCCATACTTGAGCTATATAGTATCTGGCACATAGTTTGTGCATTTCTCAAATTTAACCCTTTATGGAAGTGTCTGAAGCACAGAGTCAGATTCTATTCTCATTCATGCCAGTGTGTAATCCAAAGTGATTCCACTGACCTCTGTGGAATTTGGAGTTACTTTGGCTTTTCACTGGAATTCTGAATTACTCTGGAGATACGTTACCGTCCCTGAGAGATCAGAATTTGACCCAGGTTAGGGAAGTTTAACTTCTAATCTGAGTTTTAAAAAGACCATTATTTAATTTTGCCATTCACTGAAATGACTATAGGATCGGGCCCTTTAATATGATACATCACTGCAATGATATCCAACAGAGGAAAGATGAAGAATAAATAAGTAATGTAAGTAAAGCTGAATTAAGTTTACTTTCACACATAAGAATGAGCTACTGGAAAGCTAAAAGAAATTCAGTTCCAAAATCTGTGGAAAATTATTTGACAAACTGCAGAAGACTCTATAGAGAATATTTTAAATCAGTTTCACTTAAAATATACAAATCTCCAAATTTGTAAATTTTTGCCTTTTTCGACAGTTTTTAATAACATTATCTTTGTAATTAATTCAGTCTTGTTTTTAAGTTTCCACACAAAGGCTTTCCACTGTTCTCGTTTTCAGGTACTTGTGTAACTAGTGACTGGAATGTAATTATAGCGCTGGTCTGAGACAGGTTGAGTCTGATATACTCTTCCAAACAATACATGGTGACACAGAGAGAGTACAAAATATACCACATAGGGTGAGAGCTTCAGAGTGCAAATATGGCAAATATTTATAAGGGTGATATCATCATGTTCTAAATAAAAAGACATTGATATCCATAATTCACTACAATACCCAATTCTTTGTTAGAAAAGATCAGCATGCCTTGTTTTGCCTGTGCCAGATGCTCCTCAGACAGGAGGAGACAGTTGCTAAATTGTTCACTGTGCACTTGAAATAGAAACTGCAAGTATTATACCCAGCATATGGTCCAAAGGCAGACATCTGTTAACAAAGATTAGGGATATTGTGCACTGGATTCGCAGTTGTTATAATGAGCTACGTAGTCTCTAGTGTAACTCCACTGAATCAAATGAAAATAGCAGTCAATGGTGTTGCACCAGCGTTGGCCCAGTGTGTTTTGCCAGTTGGATTCATAGTATGTGTTTAGTGCTTTGGGAGTTACAGATGCATTTGTCAGAACTTCTTGGTAAATCCGTGTTTATTGGCTAGAAACATGGTGAGAATGGAGTACCTATTGCTCTAGGGGAAATAGGGAAAACCACCCAGCTTCATGGAATCTGATAAAGCCTTTGAGGAGACTAACTGTTGGAGTTCTATATATGTTTCAAAGATAACTGCTCTTAAATTCTTCAGAGAGCATACAGAGAGACCAGGTGGTAGTACATACTTTGTTGCACCTTTTGATAAGAAGCCTTCTGTCCTGCAGTTCGGGGACTTGAAGCCCATCCAGAGGTATTTCTCTCACATACATGTTATTGATATAGTCATTAAAATATTAAGTATAGTTAAAATCACTAGGTATCATTAATTCTTAAAACAGACAATAGGTTTGTTGGGTACTCGAAAGTCCTAACAACTCCACTTGGATTTTGTTAACAGATTTTTAACTTTCTTTTCATACAAAAAGGAAAAAAAAATCCAAGGAGTTTTAGAGATCAATTTTGCACTCCAAATTTTTTGGTAATCTTCTACATTAGCTCTTAAGATGCTGCTTTATGCAGTCTGTCAGCAAACACAGATGCAGACAAACTGCAGAATAAACCACCTTTACTTCTGTTTGACTTCTGGATTGTGTAGCCAATGGGAAGAAAATAGGGTTATGTGCATACATTCTGAGATAATTAACTTATTAGTTACTGAATAGAGTATGGGGCAAGCATAAATACAAAATGTGAAAGGCTAGGTCAGCAACTGACCACAACTGTCGTTATTTGAACTTGATTTGGACAACTGTGGCTTCATGCATTGGTATGCCCCTGGACATTTGGCAACATGAAATTAGGATATCACTTATTCAACTTTGGAGCTCTTTGGTTTTTGTTGTGTATATATAACTGAGGAAAGGAGAATTAGAAAATGTTATCTCCCAACCTGATGATATTCTCCAAATGGATGATATAACGTAATGTCAGTTTCTGAAACGTACATTGGTACCCATGGGATTTCATATTTTCTTTCCAACAATTCTGAGAAAAATGTATACTGCACCTAAATCAGCATTGAAAACTTCAGAAACTTTGCTCAGGTGTGTATAAATAATCTTAATGGATGGTGGAAATGCACAGCGAGCTTTTCTCCATTTTATCACGTGTCTCTGCTTCATTTAATTTCCACTTCAGTTTATTTAATGAATTAATACATTTTAATGTAAGATCTCCATCTCCCTTCATCTCTGAAAGTGTAAAAGCTAAATGGAAAAGTAATCTGGATATTGGTCTGATGATGATGCATGACATTTTATATATAGTATTGTATATCTATCCCTTTTGTGGGAAGCAGAGTGGGAAGGAACATAGTTTAAAACTATTGCAATTTAAAACTTGAGATAGGCTATTTTAGACACTGTGCAAATACTTTCTACATGAGTAGCCAAAAGGGAATGGCGTTAATAATCTTATATTAATGTAGCACCTTTATTGTTGGAAGGCTTCCACAGTGCATTACAAACTATATTGAAACATGTCTTAAGCGATACTCAAGTGACTTACCAAAAATGGATTGCTTAATGGAGCTAGTCTTCTAATAAAGGTACAGCAGACCTGAATTACTCTATACACCTGGGGATACTTTGAGGTGGTTTCTTTAAAAAGGTTGCCTAATCAGCTACACAGGTTCATAAATTATATATCTGTAACCCCTGCTTGCTCAGAGTGACACTCTGTCCCCCTCTAGTGGTGGCTAGGCCAACTAGAAATTGATGAGCCTGCTACAGCCTTGGCTTGGAGCGCTCTTTAAGCTCCGGCAGTAGAGACTCATGCATTAAGTTCAAGAGCTCCCAGACTTAATCCCTGCATGGGTCAGTGTTGCAAGTGGTGACTTGTATGGGGATCAAACTCACGACTTTGGAGTTATCAGCACAAGCACTGTGCTTTCTTAACTGGAGAGAAAGACAAAACACTGCGGTTACTTTCTTTTTAAAGCCCAAGGGACTTCTGCACAACCTGCTTGGCAATTTTGTTATGTTGTTCTCATGCCACATTTTGGAGGTATCAACATAGGCTCCACTTTCATCATTTGGTTCTGCTAACAAACTAGCCACTGACAAGAGGCTCTTCTTCTCTATGCTCTGCACTGGGTTCCATCGCTCAGCACTGCTCTGGTACCCTGTGGGTCACCCCAGCAGGGCCTCCACTTACAACACAGGGATGTCAGCTCTGGGGATCAAACCTGGGACCTCTTGAGCTTAATACATGAGCCTATACGGCTTGGGTGAAAAGACATCTCTCTTAGCCAAGGCTGTAGCGGGCTCATCAATCTCTAGCTGGTTCGGCCACCACTAGAGGTAGGACAAAGTGCCACACCAAGCAAACAGGATAGCATACATTATACATACCAGCTGGCCTGCTGATAGCAATTCCGAGTTCCAGGCATAACAGTCAATATCCAGAAAGGGATGGCTGAGGTTTACAACCATGGGCAGCGGGTGAAGCTTCCCCTTGGGGAAGCTAGCTCCCCATCCCTCCTTTTCTGCCCACAGCCCTGCCCACGCTCCACCCCAGGCCATGCTCCCACTCCATCTCAGACCCCGACCCCTCCCCCACTTGGCCAGCTCACTGCTGCATCCCTCATCCCCCCTCATCCCCACTGCTTGCTTCATCCCTCCTTCCTGCCACACTCCCTCCCTTCATCCCTCCTCTCTTCCACACCCTCCCTTCCCCTGAGGTGGCAAGCAATGGTGGAGGGGCTGAGCGGGGAGGGAGGGAGGAGGGATGCGGTAGTGAGTTGGGGAGGGGGTGGAGCCTGAGTCTGGAGTGTGGATGGGGCTGTGGACGGAAGAGGTGGGACGGGGACCTAATCTCCTCAAGGTGAAGTTTCACCTGCCTCCCATGGATCTATCCCATCTGCCTGGGCTCTTTTAAATCACCAGACCCCTGGGCAATTGACCCCTTTGCCTCTCACTGTTAGCGGGCCTGCACACCATAGACATATACCTATCCTTTTTGCACACCGTGTGCCTATGTATATATTCTGTGTTTATAGCATGGGCATAAATCATCACTGTAGATTCTTTTATCTGACTAATTTATTGTTTAAAAAAGAGAGAAAAAGACATTCAGCCACTTAGCATCTAGATTTGCACCTAATCTCAATGTCAAAAATAGCCTTATGTTTTCTTTTACTTCAAAATGATGAGGGTGTATGAGCCATTCCTTACCTCGGTCTCTAATTAGTGTTATCAGTCAGGGAAGCTTTGTTGTATATCCCTGACAGTGACTGATTTTTCACAGGCAATTACCAGAGGAAATCCCAGTGGAATTCCTTCTTTCTCAAAGGATAGAAAACCTCTGACTTTGTTCAGCCTCCCAACAGCAGCTCCCTGCTCCCCAGACAGATTTCTCTGCTGCCTCCCCACAGCAGCCCTTCCCTTTGTCGCCCATTGTCAGGAATGGGGGCCTGCAGTTGTGCATGCCCAGTCATCTGGCAGCCAATGAGCACAGCTGGTCTTCAGCAGAACCACCTGATTGGCTATGGCAATCAGGTAGTTTGCTCTCAAGCCCAGTAGTTGCAGAGGATCAAAAGCTGTTCAATATGCATGTGCTCACCTCATTCCAACCCTGCTTCTACCATGCATCCGGCCCCATACCAGCTTAGAACCTGGCCTGCACCTGGCCTTGTTTAAGTCCTGTCACACCTTGCTTTTGCCTCCCAGGACTCCTGCTCTGACCCTCAGTTCTGAATGCTGGTTCTGATTCTGTTTCAATTTGTGGCTCTGATCTTCAGACTCTGACTTCAGTTCTAACCTTTGATTCCAATCCTTGGCTCTGACTTGACCTTGGGCTCTGGCATTCGGACTCCGATCACCAGGCCTGATTCTGCCTCTGAACAATAAGCTTGACCCTACAAATCAGGTTCCTGACACCCGCCTATGGGCAGATCTGCTATGTTCTTTCTTCGCACCAGCATCATTCCGGCTACCAGCTCCTGCAACTTTCTCTGTCTCTTTGCTAGTTCTTGCTCATTCTGTTGCCGGAACTCTACAACTCTCACCCTTCCAGCTTCTTACTGTCTTCAGCCTTACCAGCTCTTCGTGCTCCCAAGCTTTTAACTAGTTCTGCTTTTCCCAGGCCAGCTGTTTATGGCCCTGTTTTTTGTCCTGAATGCCAGTTCCTCATGCTGTACTCCCTTCCTCCTGCAACTAGCTCACCATGCACCCTTCCTTCCAGCATCGCTTCCAAGCCAACTCTCCCTGCTATCATCTCAACCAATTCTATCTGCCAGCAGCCACGCTGTGCTGCACCCATGCATGGTTCCATCTCTCATATGAAATTACACACCATAACCACATAACATAAGCAGTACAATGATTTCCTGTGGAAAATGAGTTATTTTTGGACTCATTCTGCACAATTCTATTCATGAATCAATTACTTAATTTAGGCATTGATGGAAATATCATTGAAGTATTGGGTAATTCTTTCCTCCCTCAAGCCATGTAAATAAAAGTTAATATATGCACTCTTTCTGCCTCTCTCTTTTCCTATTTGCCTCAAACTGCTAATTAGTTGCTGCAATCAAAATGAGCATAATATATGGGATTCCAATATGGAAGACTGAGCAGTCCTAAAATAAATTGCGCTCCAATAACTTTAAATTAGTATGAAGTATTAGACCTCTGATTATAAAAGATATTTTGAATTACTCAATGGTATAGAATTACTCAGTGCTAAGGTGTTGATACGGTAACTACAAAAAGTCAGGCTGATGAATTAAACTGAAGGAAACCCATATGGCAAATATATGGAACTTTAAAAAAAAAATTGCAAAGCATATTGGGCCAAATTCTCTGCTGGTATAAACTCACTTGGTTTTCTTGGCTTCAGTGGACAAGCACCAATTCACACCAGCATAGAATTTAACCAAACGAACACAATGTTGTATGTACCCATGCTACAGTGCAAGTGAATGCTCTGCCCACCATTATTCCACAATGTTTGCATGAGTTGATGAGCCCAGACTTAGACAGCATTACTTAATGGAAACATGCTTGTAGACATATATTACTTTTCCACTTCATAATTAGACTTAGTTTATACTAAGCTTTCTTTCTGAAAAAGGTACCACTGTTTTAACAATTGTGGAATCTAGTATAGACAAATAATTAATATAGAAACAAAATGTATCTTTAAAATGATTACAAATACATATGTTATAGCATTGTTATGCTCTGATTCACCCCAGAATAACAATCCACAAGACACAGTCTAAGCAAGACACGCAGGTAGATTTTCAATCAAAACATCTGTGAATCATGAGACTGTTAGGACCGCAACAGTCTGAACAAAATATAATGCCAGTCCAAACAGCAGATATTTAGCAGCAGCTGTGAGTAGCTGCACACACCCCAAACTATATGCACACACAGAGAGAAAATAATTGGAACGTTTAATTCATAGAGCAAGAACCAGGAAACAAACAGCAGGAAGCTACAAGGCAAAACTCACTCAAAAGAACTGGAATGTTTAGTTCATAGAGGAAGAACCGGGAAACAAACAGCAGCAGGAAGCTAGAAGGCAAAATTCACACACCAGTCATCAGAAATATTTGTGGGTTAGAAGCCTTAGAAGCTGATAGTTTAGATATGTATCATGCAGCAAAGGTCAGTTCCACTGTTAAACATTTCTGATTAACCATTGCTATAATAATGTGCACAAAACACAACTGCTGATGTAGACTGAAGCATTTTCCTCACCCTTTCTTTGGTTAGATGGTATTTCTTAAGAGATACGTAGGCTTAACATTCATTTTCTAACTTTTTTGTTTTTGTTTTTATCGAGGAAGCCCTGCACAAACAGCTGGCTTGCAGTCTGGTCTCAAAAAGATGATATGAGCTCCCAGGCCTTGATCCAAAGCCCAGTGAACACAATGGGAGTCTTTGCATTCTTTTCAATGAGCTCTTGATCATTCTTTGATGGTGGGGAGTTCCACAGCCAACACCGTGTACCAAAAACACTTTCCCTTGATGCCCCGAAGTTTGACTACACCCTCTGTTGATTGCAAGTTCCCCTGTGGGTCAGCTTTTCAAACATCTACTCCTGGCTTCATTACGAGAAGCCTGGAAGCACTGGCATGGTCGGTCTGCCCTGGACTCATGGACTGTATGAAGCTGGGCTCCTTGGCAGGCTGACAGACAAGCTGATGGATAGAAGTAGCAGCAAAACTCACACAGATGTAGCCCGACTTTCAGACCTCTGTGCAACACAACTTTCCTCAAGTCTCCTGCCAGGTTGCAGTTTCTCTGTGAGTCTTATCGACACCCACAAGCCCATTACGGTCTTTGTGTAAGAATATGTGCTTGGGATGTCAATCAAATCACCACCCTTCTGCCACGTGATATCTGACACTCAGTCTCACTTGGCTAATTTCTGACTTTTACCTGCTGTATCACACAACAGAAACGTACTAGAATTCAATAAACAAAAGCAGGGTTGCCATTTCAGATTTTGGAAGGGGGAGTGGGGAGGGCTAACCATGATTCCAAGAGCTACACTGCAGACACGAGTAGATTTCAAAAATAACCAAACATCACTACTACCCTGCAGGCTAACTACTTTAAACCTTGTGGTACAGCAACAATTTGAATACTGCATGTGAACAATATTTTATCATACCCTAACTGAAAGATTTCATCACAATATCCCACAACTGAAGCATTTTCTTAGCAGCAGTTTTTGTATTCTTACTTTTCCAATGCACAAATGATTGACTGAAATTCTAAATGTAGTAGAAGTTCAATGAACCTCAGGTTTATATTAAGGAGGTCAAAATACAGTGTTCAAAATCTTTTAGAAGTAAGATCAAAACTAAAAATATAATAAGATGGACCATATTCTGTTCTCATTTACACAATTCCAATTTCAGAATAATGGTTGAGATCCATGCAATTACTCCAGATTTACAGCAGTGCCAAGGAGATCAAAATTTGTCCTTTTGCATTTGTTAGTTGCTATTTCTGTTGGAAACTGTGCTAGAGATAGATATGGGTAGGGATTCTTTGGTAAAACCCCTCTCTAAGTGGCAAGCTGTACTGAGAATTAATTTAGCACAATTTACTGTAAGTATTAAAGTGTACCTAATTACGAGAACTTACTTGATAATGTTTCTTATTAAAACTTCAGTAAAGTAAATATTGGAACAATGCCTCCCAGTAACATTAGACCTTTGTATAGGACCAACTGCAATGAATTTACTATGGTAAAATGTCCATCTGTATGGAGATCATCCAAAATAGGACACTTTCATTGGGGGCTGGGCGGGAGCAAGCTATTTTACAAGGGGGTACTTAGTTATGAAGTTGAACTGAGGGCTAGATCCTTAAACACATACATCACAAGCTATTATTGTCCAATATTTGTGCATAGGAACCTGAAGGAGCATTCTGGGGGTGGCTCTTGCTCTTATTGTTGAAACACTGGCGATGAAACAAGAAGCCAAGGAGATCTCAAAAGAAATCCCTCTGGATAATTCAGAACTACATCACCGTTTTACTGCTGAATATCATTTACCCTCTCTGATCATTTTCCTTTAATTCCTCCAGGGAACTGTTCTAGTCGTTTTAGAAATAATGCTACCTCATGTCAGGAAAAACACTGGTATCTAGTGATTGCATGGCAGACAGAAGTATACACCAATTGTGAAAATTTAGAAAACTTATAAAAATATGAGCTCATTAAAGGTGAAATAGTTCCATTTGGCAGATAAGGGTCTGAGAGCATTAGATCAGATTTTGGGGGGAAGGGGAATTTGCAACTGGCAGCCTGGAGGATGAAGAAGACACAGGATCCAGGGACCAGCAATCCATCCCACTTCACAGACACCCCTCAGCCTCAGGAAAGTTCAGTGAACTGGCAGCCTGGGGTGGTGCAAGCCCAAGGCGTTAGCCAGAAGAGGCACAGCATGGAGCATCCATCACAGCGGTGTATGGGAGTAACACAGAGGAGCCCACACATACACAGAGCACTGCACTCCTGTCTTAAAGTACCAGCGCTCATTCCTTGCACATCTGGGTGTGTCCATGTGAAGCGAGCTGGAGCCCGGCCAGAGTATGAAACTGAGGGGGGACAAATGTCTCCCACCCTCCCTAAATGGCACCCAGAACAAAAGTAAAGGGCTTGAAGGTGTGGCTAAGCACTCATTAGTAATTGTCACACTTTTTCTCTCTCAAACCATCAGTGAACTAGATTCTTTGCTGAGGCTACTAATCTCTTCTGCAGGTTCCCATCTTCGAAGCCTGGATACAACAGTGATGGAAAATCTCAGATATGTGTTTAGCATAATTGGTTTCATATCTTTGCGTATACAAAAGCTTCTATATTGATGGCACAGCGAACTCCTCTGCTCCAGAATAAGCACAGTATAGGAAATGGTATTGTAACATTACTCTCCGAATACCACAAATTTACTTCGAGCTCATCCTGGATCTTGTCCAACACTATGGATTAAAATGTAGTTCAGTCTCCATAACTTTTCAGTATTTAGCCTCTTGGCTCAGTCTGCCAAGTGTCCCCATCATTTTGGTTGTCTTTGTGATGTAGACTGATGGCCATCAGAAAATGAGCTGAGGTCATGAATTTAAATTCACTCAGGCAGTCAGTTGTCATATGATTACAATTGTGAATCTCCATCTAGTCAGACTTGAATTAGTGACAGAGGCGAAGAGCTCTGTATCTCAGTTTGAATAACTTGTGCAATCCAGTCCATTGTATTTTTAATTCTTTCTAATTTCTACGTAGGGTTCATATTGTTCCTTCTAATTTGTGTGACATAGAAGAAGGATAATATTAAAATAAAAGTAAGGAAGTTCCTTTGGGTGGATGACATATTGCTTGATATGAGCTTTATTTGCGTGTGATGAACATTTACTTCGGTTTGCCAAAAGAATTCACTGTTAGCACTGCTGGCTCATAATAGACATTTCAAATTTACTCAGTTAGAAGAATATAGTAAAGTTTTTTAAAAAAAACACATATCAGTGATATCTGTCTAATTTATACACATCACACCAAACAAACCTATTATGACCTTCCTCATGGTACACTATGGACCGTTGAACAGCTGTGTCTCCTTAATTCTCTAGCCTGGGGTGCCGATTACACTACTTTGCTGTCAGAACATCCACTCCCTGCCTGCTCACACAGCCTTCACCATGCAAATTCACTCCCAGCTAATACATGAGAACTCTGTCTAGTCGCTCATGAATTACATAGAGGGCAACAGCCAAAAATTTCTAGTCCTAGCCTTGTTCCCCCAGAAATGTGCATTTTGTACTACTCAGTACCTTCCTGAACTGTACAAACTCATAGAAAGTCCATCATTTCATCAAAGGAAAAGGCTAATGCACCAGCATTGTTATCCCAAATGGAGTTTTCCCCACACATTAATCCACACACACTGTTTAAGATAAAACAATAAGATAAGTTTATTAACTACAGAAAGGTAGATTTTAAGTGATTACAAGTGATAATGCATAAATGTCAAGGATTGTTTACAAAAGATATAAGAGTAAAATGCCAAAAAATTCAAGCTAATACCTAACTTAAAAATAAAAGGTTTTATCTGACCATACGCTGCAGTAAGTTTCACAGGCTGCGTCTCCTTTCAGCCTGTTACCCCTCCACCTTAGTTCCGTTCTTTGACAGTCACTGATATCATGAGCAGAAATGAAGGAGGAGAGAGGTGAAGTGGAGGCCACTGTCTCTCATTCTTATACTATCTCCCCTCTTTAAGGATTACCCCCAGCTGGGGTGCAGGTGACAAGTAGTTTCTTGTGGACATGAGGGTTAAAACGTCCCTCTGAAGAAATGTAAATTTCTTGTTCATACCTTCCGCTTGCTGCAGAATGGCTGCTTAAGTAAGCCCACTTGATTTTGTGTAGCCCATCAATGACTTCAATTTACTAATGTAACAGCTATGGCTATTCTGACATATAATTGAAATTGGCGAGAGCTTCAGTTACCAGAGATCCTAACTTTCAGTAAATGTACAATGGCAGGGATTTAGAAGTGGCCAGGCTGTTGACAGCATTCAAAACCTCATGTGTAAATGTCAAAAGGTGTGATTACAGGAAATAATTACTCTGGAGTCAGTGAGCTAAATTCAGAAATCATGTGGTATATTAGACCACCTGTGGTGGTGTGTATATTTAGAGCAGCCACTCTGCCTCATAAAGCTAGGAGGTGAGAGTCCTGTAAATAGGAAATAAAGATAGTCTGGCATTCATGCCAAAAATGGCATGCTGGGTCCCTGCAATCTCTACATGGTGTCAGAATGGGATTGAATAAAGTCCCAACAGACCATAGAATGTCCCTTCAAAAAGAGAAAATGGGGAAAAGAAAACACAAAAGTAAGGCCTCCATCCCAGCCAGAAGAGCCACAAAGCTACCCAGAGCTAATAGCAAAACAGGCAGAAAAGAGGCCCGAAAGCCCTGAGAACCCAGAAGGAATCACTGTGGTGAGTCCAGATTACAACAGAGTTGAGACGTGATATCTGTACTCACCGGAGAGCCAACCCACTGGAACCATTGTTACTGTTTGCCAGACAAGCCATAGCAGAAAGTTGGGAATGATTTTTTTTCTGTCTGGATAATCCAGCCTAATCTTTTAATGACTGATTATTTCTCAAGATTCACTGAAGTTGCCTGGCTGCTCAATACTATGTCAAATGCAGCTGTGGAGAGACTAGAACCACTCTTTGCCCATTTCAGGATTCCAGAGCAAGTCATCTCTGACATTGGTCCTCTATTTTCCTCTGAGACCTTTAAGAAGTTTGCAGATAACTACAGTTTCATTCATGCCACATCCAGACCTCAGTGACCTCAGAGTAGTGGTAAAGAAGTATTTGTAGTAAAGACAATAAAACAATTTCTTTTTAAAGTCTCAGATTCTCACCTTGCCATTCTGGCATACCAGTCAGCACCTTTGGCAAATGGACTTAGCCTTGTGGAATTGTTGATGAGAATGGAGTTCCACTATTCCAACCATTTCTTCCTAACTAGGTTCTTTTTGGCTTGACTTCCTGAGACTACAGAAGAAGGAAGGTCAATATAAAACCCCTCAGAAGAGGGACATATAGTGAACTTTTTAAAATTACCGAATCCAGGAGATCACATTTGTGTGGAAGATTCTTAGGAAAAGAGAACATTACAGGGATGTGCCAGGACACCTCAATCCTACTTTGTTAGGCTACACCTCGATTGCTGCCCCACTGAACACGCCACCTGTTCACATAGAACCACCAGCATGTCCTCCATATCTTCTTCCTGCAAGGAGATACCCAGTAAGAGAAAGGCAGCCTCCTGCTTTCCTGTAGGATTACATAAGATCTTGAGAGTTCAACAAAGTTAGAGGACTAATAACCAAATGTCTTATAACGCCATACTAAATACCTGACATAAGGCTGAAGGGTCAGGCTGTCTATCCTGTCCATCAGAGGCGTTTTAATTCTTGATTTGTGTTTGATATATTGTTCCTGTTGTATGTTGTTTAAAGTAAAGTTTGGATAAAGGTTTTATCGGCCATCCTTTCAAGAATATAATTTTTACAACCCTGAAGGGCCACCAGTCTCAGCACCCGCCCAGTGCAGCCAGAGGGAAGGAGTTCAGTGAGGAGGATTTCCTGTCAGTCTGGCTGCAGCAGGGAACCGTGTGCTCCATCTGGGTCCCTAGACAGTGACTGCCTTCTGCAACCAGAGGAATGGGAGAGATCAGTGCTCCCCTCCCTCTGGCTCCAGCAGGGACCCAGTGCCTACGGACCCAGGCAGAGCACTTCGCCGTGCTCCCGGGGGAGGGGAGCGCTGATCTCCCATCCACGTGGCTGTAGCAAGGACCCTGCACTGGCAACATGTTCTGCCTGGGTACTTATGCAGCGGCTCCCTTCTGCAGGCAGTGGGCCCACTCTGAAAGACCCCGCAGGCTACAGATTGGGAACCACTGCCTTATGTTGGAAAGCCATTCCTGTATCCAGCCTTCGGAGTAACTGCTTAGCTCTCCAGGCTTAGTGAGTGTGATATATTGTAGTTAATTTTAGGCTTTGTATCTAACTAGTGTATTTATAGAAAACCTTGCACATTAAACCTTATTGATCTGCAAATCGGTCATACTGTGTCTCACTGGTATCCATGCTGTTCACAGTGTCCAGAATCAACACCTTAGACCTACTTACGTCTACTTTACTGATGTGTTAGAGAGTCTAAATTAGTGTAGCTTACACAGGAACGGGCCAGAAGGAGGAGTATGTTAAAGTAGAGTGAATGAAAGCAGCTAGCTCTAAAAAGTTTAGTTAGTATACAGGCATCTAATTTACACATCACCTCTAAATTTGACATGGTGACTCAAAAGGAGTCTAAATAAATATTTAAGTCTGAGTGTAAAAGAGTCGAAGTGTAGAGAGAGTCTAAATTGGTATAGGATATGGGTTCTTCTTGTGCCCTTAGAGTATAAATTATACCAAACTCTAGACTTTTCTAGTCACATCTGAATTTGTTCCAAATTCTCCTAGATTTAGTTACACCCACTCTGCTGGTGCATAAAGGAATCTGAGATGGTGTCACTTACACAACTTTGCATATTTAAAATTTTTTATTAAAGCTAATGTTACAAAATGATCAAATACAAAGTTTTTGAAGGAAAGAATTTCTGTACATCTGGGAATAATACATAGATTATCCAAAAGGTATAAGGTTTGGTTTGACAGTTATCAATACAAAGAGTACATAATCTGCCCTATCCCAGATTAAGGGTTATTAATGTAATGATACAGTTGAGATATAAGCATTAAAACATTCATGTACATCATTCAGACAAAAGAAATACTGAGGTCAGTTAGTGGAAAGAAAGTATAGCGATGAGTGTTGAATGTCACTCATTGAATGATAAATTCAGGATAGGTAGTCCCTCAGCAAATATGATCCACAAAACAAAGGTCTTTCTCTGCATCACTTTTCCATTGTGGTATTGCCTCTGGTATTACCTATGCCCAGTGATGCATTCTGTATAGATGTCCCTGGACCACCTGATGGTTTCCGACACCATGGACACAGCATCAGCTGAATGTAATGCCAACTGTTTCTGCATGCCTGCAGCACTTGCTTGTTGCAGGGGTCCCATGTGCCCAGGTCTCCAATGATCAATGTGTATGTTTGCAGCTCATAGCCCTTTGTTCTCAAGGCGTCAGCCGGAGTGGGGTGGGGTGGGTCTGTATTTCTCCTTCTTTTGAACTTGGGCATCATGGAAGTGGACTGTGATGTCTACCATGATGACCTTCTTCCATTTATAACCTCTGATTTTGTTCCAATGGGTATCTTTGTCTCTTGCAACCTCTTCCTAGTTAACAGTGTTACATTACATAATAATATCATCTCATTTAATATCAACTAGTTCTATTTAAATTCTGTGTGAGTGGACTCCTTTTCAAACGACAATGACATAAATATGAAGAAAAACATAAATTTGACATCAGTGATAACAAAGGTCACCTGCAATCCCTCACCTGAATCTCTCTGACTGTGTAATACAACATAGCTAACTTCTATTCTTGACATCTTTAGAAAACCATTTATATTTAATAACTCAGTATTATGAAATGTTTTTATATGACCAAGACATCAGTGTGAAAATAAACGATATATATTACAGTAACTTTTGCAACTTAGTAATGTCATTAATTTACTTATTGATTTAAATAGTAATTAGACTTGTTATAAAAATGTCTTTAAGGTCACAATGATGGTATTGAAATGCACAAGATAAGCACAGTATCATTTATGTCTATGCAGAACATTTTCAATATGATTGCAAATTACAGCGGAAAAACTTTGTAAATGTCTCTGAAGATGAAGAAATGGCATTAAGTAAGAAAGATAGATCCACTTCCAAACTTCGCAAATATTGGGGAAATTTAGATGTGGCTATGATTTAGGTCCATCTCTAATGGAAACTACATCATGATGGCAATGATAGGAGTTAATGAATGGTCAGAGAGACAAGCTTTATGTTACTAAACTACTAGGTTGACTAAAGTATTGCACCAAATCAGTCAGATTAAGACAAACTAATTCAATGCAAGCCATGCAGACTAATTAGAACACTGAGATGACAAAAAAGAGGCAATGCAAGTTATATTGTCAGAAAAAGATGGTTTATACAGCATAACATCTTACAATACCTAGCTAGAAATCCACAAGAGATAAACTGGAAATAAGTATTTGATGTATTATTTGTACTCAGTAGCCAATTAATTCCTTCTGTTGGTCTAGGATGTGAGCAAAAAGTGTTACCACTGGAACTTTTTCCCTAATAGCAGGAAGGAAAAAAGTTTGTTACCACGTTCTGTAGGCTGCCTATCCCCCAACAGCACACTGCCAGCCTCCTGAAGCCTGTATCCCTTTCCTCCCTCATTTTTTCTTGATGCACTATGCATAAGATGGCCCCAAATCATGTGGTGACCAAAATTCCACGGCCCTTTGGGATGATCTTTCAGACAGAATCTGAGCTGAACACAAAGAACCACAGGCCTAGTGCTCTGGTTTCAACTTCAGCAAACAAAACTAAAAGTGGATGCCAGACTGTCCAAGCAGTGATCCGTCCAATGGTCTGTAATACAAATACCTGAGCAAAAATGAAACAAATATGAAAATTTATTTAGGTATCCATGCTGCAGAGCTCTCCCTTGATTGCTGGATGTTGCCCTTTGTTTACTGCTGCTCCAACTCTTGGGTAATAGGTATATATGGTCTATTTGTATGTAAATATTATAATTTATGTAGGAATAGCTTGTAAGAGCCTTATGTCAAGGACAGTGAGCTGTATTATCAGCCTTGCTATGGCTGCTTTGTGCTTTGATGGTGATCCCTAGTGGCTGGAACAGCTCCTTGGGGCCTTAGACAGCTGTGTGTAAGTCAGAGCAGCCTGGAGTTTGCTCTATTACATCAGGGATTGACTCAATCCTTGGCTGGCCTCAGGATAAGGGAGCCATAAAGGTGGCAATTTTAGCCTCCTTAACTGAGCTGTGCCAAGTTCATCTCAGATGTAAACAATGTTTACAGAACCGATGTCCTTATTCACTGTACACTTTGCTGGTGCAATATAAAATGTTTCATTATAATAATCAAGAGCTTATACTTTACTAGTGTCCTCTCCCATGTCTGCGCAGTATGGAAATTTATAGACAACATGTGAGGCAGGATTGCTGTCACAGATTTACTTAGGAATTTTATCACTTTGGTACTCTCTGTGTCTTTTACATTTGAGTATTTTAATGTAGATTGATTTTGGCATGTTCTTAATAAGAAGGCTGTTGGGCTTTGAATAGCTTATGAATCTAGTTCCCCACTTTACAAAATTCCTTCTTATACACAGAATTTGTCATATCGAAAGCGTATGTCAGTTAATACCGTCTATTTATCCTCAATAACATGCACAACGCGTATGGGCACTTCACACAGAGTACATGCATGGACTATAATAGTTTTCTATCTACACTGGGATCAAAGTTCTCTCCTGTTGCTTTTCTAGTGTTTATTGGCAGCTTTTGATTCCATCAATCATGCTTAGGCAACATGCGCTTTGAAGGGACACTGCTGGGTTACTATGGGTGTTGTTTTGGCATTCTTGGTCTGGTGTCAGACTGGCTCTCTGAAAGTTATTCTAGTTGATTTTGTCTTCTCCTCGCTCTTCAGGATTCCATCTCCGACCCTTATTAGTCTTTTGTTGTTGAATGCTAGTGTCCTGATTACCCTAGCCTTTTAAAATATTAGATGTGCCAGGCAGGTGACCAGGCATCCTCACTGAACTGTCCCTTCCAAAGCTGATTTGGTTCCTGTGGTTTCTGCGCTGCTTCTGAGCTTTGGCCAAAGCTATACAGTGTTTTGCTTTAGTGGAATCCTGGCAAGACACAAGCTTTATGCGCAGAACTGAATATCATCTTGGAATAGCCTCTTCCTTCACTGTCCCTCTTGAGGATGATTTTTTCCATTTCCTGTCACTACAGATTGCACTCTTGGAGACCGTTTTAAATCTGCAGTGTCTTTGATGTTTTCCTTTTACTGTGCCAGGAACATTCCCAGAGCGACACTGATGCTCTCCCAGACTGTCCAAATGTGTATTCATGGCAGGCTTCCGCTAAGCTCCCTTTCTCTGTTTGCTAGCTTGCCAGATGTGCATAAGCTTCAGTTAATTGAAAATACCAGATTCTGAATAGGTTGCAATTAATTCAAAATGCTATGGCTGGATTGTATGTGCGACTAACATTTGTCAACTAAATTTAACCATTACATTACTCCTCTATTAAAATCTATTGACAAAAGTTTCTTATATATTTCAGAACATTTTCTTTCCAGGCTTACAATGCCTTCCAAGATATGCTTTTATTCCTCTTTCCAGGACAGTCTAATTTGTCAGATGTAGCATTTAGAAATGGAACATATGTTATGGATTCAAGCACCAAACTTTGGGGGTTTTTTGGTCTCCTTGTTCTGCTAGGACCTGCCTATAGCTGCTGCTCCTTCTCATTAAAGGGAAATGAATTGATTTCAGTGATCGCTCACTGTTGTGTTCCACAGAGCTCGGCAGCAGAGTGGTATCAACCACTTTCCTTTTCTTTCTTCTTTCTCTAGATCCACCTCTAGTGCCCAACTTTTCTTTCTGGTGGACTTAGACCAAAACATGAACCAAAATGCTTGTCTGGAAGCATGATACTTCAAAAGAGTTACTGCAGTAGCTGCATGCATACAGCCATTAAAATGAAGAAGCACTGAACTGTTTGGAGAACAACCTCCATCTTTATGAAAGCAAGCCATTGAATTCTGCAAACAAAAACTTATGGGATAACAGAATCAGAAGATTGTTTTGATCATGGTAATGATGCTGTAAACAGGAGAGCCCTCTGGGCATCATACTTCAAGAAACTGTGAATCATGAAATATGCCAAATCTCATTATAACTGAGTAAACATTGAGTGTGCCTGGGGTTCTGACGGTCATTATTGTTAAGTAGGGGTTTGCTGCTGCTGGTGAAGTCAAAGCAATACCCTTCTCTAATGATGCAGTCAACTGATGAATTCAAGATATGCCTGCAGAAGTTCAGGAACAGCTGTCTAGAAGAGTTCAGAAGTGCTAGGACTGTTCAGTACAACTGGATAACTATGGTTGTCCAAGTCCAACTTATAACATTTGGCAAGTATGGGTGGGAAGGATCCAGACAGGAGGACTGGCTATTTTTCTGTCTAATGGCAGTAAGAACATTTCAGAAGAGTGGAAGAATGCTGAAGTCATGCTAATGTTCAACAAGGGCAAGTGGGATGACCTGGGGAATTATAGGGCTGTCAACCTATCAGCCTGTCATCAATCCCAGGCAAAATAATGGAAAAGCTGATATGTGATTCAATCAGTAAGAAGTATGGGACAATAATTAATGCCAGTCAATGTGGTTTTATGAAAAATAGGTTTGGTCAAACAAACCTAATTTCAGTTTTTGGTGTGATTGCAGTTTTGGCTGATAAAGATAGCTGTGTAAATGTAATAGACTTAGGTTTTTGTAAGGCATTTGAGTTAGTAGCACATGAAATTTTGATTAAAATATTAGCTCTATGCATTTCTAATGGGGCCCACAGGGATCAGTGCCAAGCCCAAGAGTATTCAACATTTTCATCACATATCTAGAAGTAAATAAAAATCTAAACTTTCAGATGAGAGAAAGGTTGGTGGAATGGTAAATAATGATGAAGACCTGGCAGTCAAACTGAAAAATCTGGATTTCTTGGTAAATGGGATCTATTCAAAGAAAATGTGTTTAAATACAGTCAGATGCAAACTTATATATCTAAGAACAAAGAAGACAGGCCACACCTATAGAGTGAAGGACTGTATATGGGAAATCAGTGACTGTGTAAAGGATGCTGATGCTGTGCCGAAAAGGGCTTATGTGATTCTTGGATGTAGAAACAGAAAGGAGAGTAGTGATTAGGAGGAGGGAGGTGAATTTTACTTCAGCATGTGAAATTGGTCAGGCAGATATTGGAATTCTGTGCAGAGTTTTGGAGTTTGCAATTTAAAATGAATGTTGAAAAATTAGAGAAGATGCAGAGAGGAATCACAGAAATGTTACTAGGATTGAAGGAAATGCCTTACAGTAGTAGACTTAGGGTTTAGTCTGTTTATCTTATCAAAAAGAAGACTGAGGGGTGGTTGGTTAGAGTATGTAAGTATCTTCATAGAGAGAAAATACCATGTATTAATGGGCTTTTTAATCTAGCAGAGAAAGACATAATAAGAACCAGTGCCTGCAAGCTGAAGCCAGACAAATTCACTTCACAAATAAGACACACATTTTTAACAGTGAGGGTTATTAACCATTGGAACAAACTACCAAGGGAAGTGGTAGATTATCCATCTCTTGATGTCTTCAGATGAAGGCTGGATGACTTTCTGGAAGCTAAAGGCAAGTTATACTTTAGTCAAACATTAGCAATTGGGTTCAGTACAGAGGTATCGGGATGAAATTCTTTGGCCAGTGTTATATACGGGAGTCCAGAGTAGGTGATTTAATGATCTCTTCTGGCTTGAAATCTATTAATCTAAGTGCTACAGAAGAATTTTTTTTTGAAGTTTTCTCAGAAGTCAGTTCTTGCAGCATGACATGATTAATATTGCTGCATTGCTACTTCACTGTGGCCTTGTAACTAGACTGTATTTCACCTTGAGACGTTCAGACACAAGGTTCTATTGCCTGGGAAAATGTTGTTGTGATGAGGATGTGAGTGGAACTGAAAAAGGTACTTGATGCTGCTGTAAATTGTGAACTCTACATAAAAATAAGCCCTGTTTATGTATCTTCATTTTTTTCATCTGATGACAGGGACACTTGGCATCCTCATCAGCTCCTTCTCCCTACTGAGGTTCATTGGCCTTTGGTATGACAAAATTTTAAATCAAATGTTTGAGCTCAGAGAATTGGTAGGGATTTTGCTTGTTAAATGTGGCTCTGCCCTTGCAGAATATTTCAGTAAGCAGCATTCATTTGCTCTGAACTCTTCTCTCCAGCAAGGGTTTATGGTACAAATTTTTAACCTATGGGTTGACAAAGAGGTGTTAGGAGATCATGATCACCTTTCTCCTACCCTAATTATAAATGAAGCGGGGTGCTAGTTTTCAACGTTTTCCTTACCCATGACATGCTGCCCCTCCCCCAAAGCAAAGGGGAAAGTCAATTAATGACCACCTTCATGTAATCAGTGGGTCCGGTATAATTCTATAGAATCATAGAAGATTAGAGTTGGAAGGGACCTTAGGAGGTCATCTAGTCCAACCCCTGCTCAAAACAGTAGTAATCTCAGCTAAATCATCCCAACCAGGACTTTGTCAAGCTGCAGTTTAAAAACCTCTAAGGATGGAGATTCTACCACCTCCCCAGGTAACCCATTCTACTGCTTCACCATCCTCCTAGTGAAAACCTTTTTCAAATATCGAACTTAAACCTCCCCCACTGCAACTTGAGACCATTGCTTCTGGTTCTGTCATCGCCACCACTGAGAACAACCTAGCTCCATTTTCTTTGGAACCCCCCCTTCAAATAGTAGAAGGCTGCTATCAAATCCCCCCATACTTTTCTCTTCTGCAGACTAAATAAGCCCAGTTCCCTCAGCCTCTCAGTCATGTACTTCAGCCCCCTAATAATTTTTGTTGCCCACCACTGGAATCTCTCTAATTTGTGAGCCTCCTTTCTGTAGTGGGGGGCCCAAAACTGGATACAGTACTCCAGCTGTGGTCTCACCAGTGCTGAATACAGAGGAATAATCACTTCTTTCAATCTGCTGGTAATGCTCCTAACAGGGCTACAGTCCACCCACCTTGAAAACAGGCCCACCCAATCTGTTGCTTCTGCCAATGCTCCATTTAAGCTACCCTGAGGCATTTAAGTGACCCTGAGCCAGCTGCTACCCAAACTTTGGGACCGGCAGAGAATCACTAAGCTGCCCGAAGCTCTTGTTGCCTAGGTAACTGGAGGTCCAGCAGCTTAGTTTCTTGGGCCAGTCACAACCCGAAATTCCTACTTCTGGTCACGTGACTGGAAGCAGGAAGTGACCCAGGCCCACCTGAGTCAATCACAGGCCCTGCCAGAAAATCACTTCTGGCTACGCCCCTGGCTCCAAATATGCCATTAACCTTCTTGGAAACAAGGGCACACTGTTTACTCATATCCAGCTTCTTGTCCACTGAAAACCCCACATCCTTTTCTGCAGAACTGCTGCTTAGTCAGTTGGTCCCCAGTCTGTAACAGTGCATGGGATTCTTCCGTCCTAAGTGCAGGACTCTGCACTTGTGCTTGTTGAACCTCATTAGAATTTTTTGACACAATCCTCCATGTTGTCTGGGTCACTCTATATTCTATCCCTACCTTCCAGTGTATCTACCCCAGTTAACTATCATCTGCAAACTTGCTGAGGGTGCAATCAACCCCATCATCCAGATTATTAATGAAGATGTTGAACAAAACCAGGACCACTGCCTGGGGCACTTCGCTTGATACCGGCTGCCAGCTAGACAATGAGCTGTTGGTCACTAGCCGCTGAGCCCAATGATCCAGCCAGCTTTCTATCTGCCTTATAGTACATTCATCCAAACCATACTTCTTTAACTTGCTGGCAAGAATACTGTTGGAGACCATATCAGAAGCTTTGCTAAAGTCAAGGTTTATTGCATCCACCACTTTCCCCACATCCCCAGCTATATCACGTCCATTGCTTTCCCCATATCTCATCATAGAAGGCAATCAGGTTGGTCAGGCATAATTTGCCCTTAGTGAAACTATGTTGACTGTTCCTGATCATCTTCCTTGATCTACTCTATGATTTTTTCAGAGACTAAGGTGAGGCTGATTGGTCTGTAGTTCCCCAGATCCTCCTCCTTCCTTTTAAAGATGGGCAGAATATTTGCCTTTTTTCAATCATCTGGGACCTCCCCCGATCACCACGAGTTTTTAAAGATAATGGCCAATGGCTCTACAATCACATCAGCCAACTTCCTCAGAACCTTTGGATGCACTGCATCTGGCCCTATAGACTCGTGCACGCCCATTTTTTCTAAATAATCCTGAATCTGTTCTTTTACCACTGAGGGCTGCTCACCTCCCCATTCTGTGCTGCCCAGAGAAGTAGTGTGGGAGCCAACCTTGTCTGTGAAGACAGAGGCAAAAAAAAGCATTGAGTACTTCAGCTTTTTCCACATCATCCGTTGCTAAGTTTCCTCCCCCATTCAGTAAGGGGCCCATACTTTCCCTGACCTTCTTCTTGTTGCTAGCATACCTGTAGAAACCCTTCTTTTTACTGTTCACATCCCTTGGCTGAAGATGATGGGAAGGGAGGTGATAAGATGGTACTCACAACTATGTGTGCTTTTTCCTAATCAAGCAAATTACTTTATATTTTTTGGAATGGAATCCACCCTGGAAGCAATAGCAGAAACCTGACCACTTCTCTGGCTTGTATTTCTTGTAAATCTTGTTTCTTTCTCTGTTCATGGGCTTCCTTCTAATACCAGAGTAATTATTCTGGATTCAGCTCTCTAAAGTTATTAATTGAAGAGTATTTTAATTTTCATTGCTCCTCCTACCATTTACTTTTAAAAAGTAACATAACACAAATGTACATCTAATAATGTGAAATTTATTTTGTGAAACTAAATCCAGAGAAATTAAGGTGGAGATGCAAATAGACAAAATTCAGGGACTTCAGGCTTAAGGCTAATATTCCATACTCCAGTGCTGTTAGGCCTTTTTCTTTTTTTCTTTTCTTTAACAGGAATGGTATGAGCTATGGATGTTGGTCAAGTTAAAATTTCCAGACTTGAGAGTTTGTGCAGCCTTAATGTTGCTTGTGTTGTACGTGTGAACATGTTCACATATTCTTTCTCTCTAAAACAGCTGATATGGGATTTTATATGGAATGGAAAGATTCTCAGAGTTTTCACAGAATGAGATTTAATATCACTAGATGTAAGAAGTGGGTTTTGCATTTTGCTTCAAAGTTCATGGTCATTCTGATCAGTTCTGGGTGGGAGTTCCAGATTTGTGGGCCACACACCCAAATGCTCTGTGTCTTGTGTGTGCAGTTTACCCTTTTGGGATTGGCAGTTCCATTTTTCCAGTGGAATGTAGCTGTCATAGGAGGCCCTGATCAAACAGGCTGAGATGGCCTCTCAGGTATATTTGGCCAGTCCCACAGAAGACCTTGAAGATGGGCATCAAAACCTTACATTTAACCCAGTATTCCACCAAGAATCAGTAAAGAAAATGGTGTGGCTGGGTGTTTTGTGTATGTAGCTATCCTTGTTTGAGTGTCCTAAAGCAGTGAGTAGTTCAGATGAACAGAGAGGATGTGAATTGTCAGTTCTGAGAACATAGCCTGGGCTTTTCAGATCTTCTTCACATTGTTAATGAGTATATACAAATCTTTATATCTAATCATCCACTAGTTTCTTCATCTGTTATCTGCCTCAGTAGAAGTGGTCCAGTTAAAGGTGTTGAGTAGACCAGAAAAGAAATGCATCATCTGGGTTTTTTTAAATTTCTATTTTGGGGGGCAGTGGGGAGCTTGAGTATGTTTTTAAACTAGTTGTATACTTTTGGTGCCCCTTATCAGATCTGGCAATTAGTTATCTTAAGGGCTGAGTATGGAAAATGGATGGCTTAGTTTCTCAAAGAAAATGCAATCCAAGTGAAGTATTGTAGGACACACAATATGAAAAGGTCAGATGGGAATTTCCAAAAACCTGTGAAGTGAAAATGTCATCTTAATTAAAATATACATTTTTTAAAAGTTCAAGATGAAAATATGATTGACAGTAAAGTTGATGTATTTTGCTGGTACAGCAAGATTTAGAATTCATTACCATTAAAGGACCAGTCCAGCATCACCTTTCCCAATTTTTCGTGCTGAATGTCAAAGAAGGTGGTATTACAGGAGCAGTGATCTAAGCAGTTGCTTGTAATAATGCTTTACACTAGTAATGAGGACATTTTTAAGAGTTTTTTTTTAAACAAAATGATGTTTACCATTTGAAGGACAAATTCTGCTGCTGGAAATATGAATGGGGCTTCTGGTGACATCAATGGAAACCATATGCTCAGAGGAAGAATGTGGCTCTTAATCTTGTCATCTCCAAATAGGGAAAAGAGCCTTGTCAGACAGAAGATGGGCATTCCTCAGGGATTTTCCAGTGTGAGTCCAAAAGATTGGAATGCATAAAAGGTTCCTATCAAGAAGAGCCACTTCAGAAAATTGAGGTGGTAATTTGGTTGTATCACCCTTTTGCTTTCTAAATGGTTTCATTTATTGTTCACTTTTTCTTTACCAAATAGAATACTGACTGCCTTCCACTTCAGAAAGGGCCAAGGGCAGGAGTGTCACCAAGGAGAGCTCTCTGACGGGCATCAGAGGAGAAATATCAGGCAATTAATCCATTTTACTGTCTGAGGATGACTCAGCATCCAGAGCCACCCTCCAGTAGCTCTTGAATACATGAGAATCAAAAGGAGGAATGACAATACCTATAAAACAAAAACAAAACCACAACAAAACAACTATAAGATTATGGTTAACCCACCCCAAATTCTGCAACTGTCTCCTCTTCTTTAGTACTTCCCACGCTCCCAGCCTCTCCTATCAAATGAAACTGACTGCCATACCCAGTCCTCTCTAGCCTGCGTCTGCTACATGAGTTTTAATCCTAGATCTTCTATAGTTGTTTATTTTCTGCTGCCTGCCCACCTGTAACTCTGTTGACATAGCCCAATAGACACTGAGGATGGCTCCTGCTGTGATGTACAAGAGCAAAGCTTTCTAGACTGTGTTTGTGCTGCTGCTGCTGGGCAAGCAGTGGATTAGAAAATAAACAGCTCTGAAGGACAACAGTAGTGCTGCAGGCAGTGGAAAATAAGCACAGCTGAGCATAAAAGAAAGATCTTTCTTTAAACTTTGAAAGGGGTGGAGCAAACTTGCATACAGTGAGCCAGTTATCTCCTGTCCCCTTACAATTTGTCTTCAGTGTAAATAGGTGAGCTAAGGGGAAATAAAGGTAAGGAAAAGAGGGACTGAGGAAGGAGAAGGACACAGAGAATTCAAGAGGGAAGAGAGCCGACTGATGAAAGAGGGGAGAATTAAGTTTCTGGTGTGTAATACACTGGTTCACTAATCCTTCAATCTACCTCCCCAGACACTCTTTTTCACAGAGATGTAAATTACAGTAGCAGATGTGCAATCTGTGAAGTATTTTCTTTTTGAAGAAATTAAAGTGCTCACCACTGGCCTGTTAAGACATAATACCGCTAGCAGCTATAAAGTGCTCTAAGTAACACTGGCTGTTGGGCAACTCAGGTAGCAAAGAGCGTTTTTTGCAAGAACTGGTTGCAGATGTGTAAGGCGGCAGGCCATCCCTCCCTGTCTGTCTGTCTGGGCGGGAGGCCACACCTCACTCTGAGCGGGCAGAAAACTAGATGGGGGGGAATTAGCTGGTAGGCCCAGATCCTGGCCCCTTCTGCCACTCACCGGCACTGAAGCGTTTCCCAGCCCGGGCCCTCTGGTAGGGCAGGAAGGGGAGGAGTCTTTGGACCTTGCCATCAAGCCGTGTGGGGCAAGTATAGCAGTCTCTGGCCCTATGGAGGGTGACTCAGTAGTCTATGGTCCAAGCCCTCTAGTAGGGCAGGGCAAGTAAACTGGCTCCAGCTCTAGGCAGGGTGAATCAGTAGTCCATCACCCTCGGCAGGGCAGACAAACAATCTATAGCCCTGCGCAGAGTGACTAAATGGTCTCTAGCCCTGGTCATGTTAAATGACCACGTGATGGCCCTGTGCAGAGTGCGTAGGTGGTCTCTAGCCCTGGCCCTTTTGGTAGGAAGGGGCGGGCAAATACTTTATCGCCTCTGAGGCTTCACTGGCTGTTGGAGGCCCAGTACAATCTGAGTTGCTTGACCACTGTCCTACAGGCCTAGCATAGCTTCAGTTGCTTGCTTCTGGCCCCGGTAGCATGACATCTTCCAGTTGGCAGGGACTGAATAACCTTATAGATGTTGTTTCAGTTTCTACACAGCACAGCACATAAGACAAAATACACATACTGAATTGCTTGCAGCTGCACATAGATAATGGTGATGGGAACAACAAGTTATCCTTAAACGTCTGGGGGTACACTGTTTCATTGCCAAGGCGCATATTTTTACACCACCCCTCCTATCACCAGATGTTGTTTTGATGACCCCAATTATCATGGTGAGAATGGAATGTAGTTAAGGGTGAAATCCAATGTAGGTAATTAGCATATATTTAATGGGAGAGATAATTAGGTGAAGGCTGTTTATGGAACGGTATAAGTAGTCATCACGTAGACAAAGGGGGGCGTTCCATCAACACCTGACTCCACGGGAGGTGCTGCTGGTTGGATCAGAGGCTCCACTGACTCCCTGGTGCGGCCCCTGAAGAAAGCCTTTCCTATATACAGCCTTCTGAGTAACTGCTCAGAGAGTATGATATATTGTTGTTAATTTTAGGCTTTGTATCTAACTAGTATATTTATAGAAAACTTTGCACATTAAACCTTACTGACCTGCAAAACGGGCATACCGTGTCTCACTGGTATCCACACTGATCACAAAGTGTCCAGAATCAACAGTAGAAGGCAACCACCCCAGGGGTGGTGTGGGAAGGGAGGAGGGGGACACAGGCCCTCCCAACTCCACTGCATCCCAGCCCAGGTCCCTCTGCCACTCAGTCAGTGGAGCTTCAGTTGCAACTCGCTGACCTGGCTGCAGGCCAAAACACAACCGGACTGTCATCCAGCTCCCCTGGGCTACTTCTTCCCCCCTTTCCCTGAAATACCTGGCTCTCTGGATCACCTTCAGTCTCCTTGGGGTATTCAGTTAGGGATAGGTTGCACAGCCCTTCGGCATCATCAATCGCCAGCAGGTCCAGTAACTCTTTGAGGTTGTTGGTGGATGGCAGCTCCTCTAGGTCATAGGCATCCAATGGTTGCTCCAGGTCCCAAGCAGCAAGCAGCACAGCCCCTCTGTAGGGTTGTAGGGCTTCTCTGGGGCCCAGGCCACAGGCAGACCTTCAGTGATGTGGTGGTCAGATTGAGGCCTCCAAGAGGGTGGAGAGACATCCTTCCTCTCCACCCTGACTGAGCAGGAGCCTTTCCTTTTATACTTCCTGCTCCTCCCCCCTTTGCTTCTGGTGGGACTGGCAGGGTTGTTCTGGCTCTGCCCACCTAAGGGCGGGCTGGCCCTCCCTGCTCATCTCTGAGGGAGGCCACACCTCCTCTCTACAAAATGATTTTCCAGTTCTCAATACACTAAAGAGTTCTCTCCCCCATAAGCTTGAATTATGAAAGCTATTCTTCTGCTACACAGATACTAGAGAATAGGACTGTCTAACTTTTTGTTAAAGAGAAAAAGCCCAGGTTAACCGTACATTCAAGTTGCGCTCAGTACCTTAACTTTTTTTTTTATTAAGGTGTAAGAGTTGTGGCTGTTTGTTTCTATAAGGATGCATTCTATACATGCAATTCCCATTGATATCAGTGGAAGTTCTGCAGATAAATTTAGGATAGTACACAACCCTACATGCTATTTTTATTTTTTTCTGGAAATTGTACATACTCTGTTCTGTGAAATGTATTTAGCACATTTGTAGGAGCTGGAGCTGGGGATGACAGTGAATGTAAACACTAATATAACTTGCAGTACTGTGCTTATTGATACACTTTTCAAGTGCATTATGGAAATCCTTTACTGCTTTCTGAATAACCTACAGCATACAGAAGTATCTTTAATACTTAGCATTAGTATGTAGTATTGCATATGTAATCATTTAAAACACAGCTTGCAAACCACATCAAAAGTGTTGAGATGGGTATATTTTGCTATTGCTTGTATTTGATTCCCACAGCCATCTGCCACTTGTAAGCTTTATTTGTGTTCTTATTGATGCAAAGGAAATGATCAAACCTTAAGTCCACTGTGAATACCTCACAAACAGCACTACATTGTTTTATCATTTAGTCATGTATTTTGGGTAAGTCCAGCCATAAAACTCAGCTGCAGCTCGGAACTGTGTACAGGACACTTTCAACTTTATAAAATCTTCCATATGTAAAACAAATTAAACCAGCATATTGTGGCGCATGGCTATTGTGCTGACAGAAGACTGTGGTTCTGCTGTTGTGTTGTATAGGAAGTCTGCAATCCTTTAGAAAGAACAGATTGGGCTATGTCTTATGTGCTTACTGCCCTTTCAGAGCTGTGACCTGAGAGGCTGGAGTTGAAGCACCTAAATAAAGAAGTGACATTTTAAAGTCTAGATAGCTTGAGAAACAAAAGTAATCATTTAAAACTCTGTGTTGGCTTTAGGCACAAGCAATGCAAGATGCTTCGTAGGACCCTGTATTTCTGTAGGCTTTGCAATGTTGCACTAACTTTGGGAACTAAGGAGCTGGCTCACTCTGGCAAGGCTGGTGGAATGGGAGGAAATTCAGGGTCAAAGATTTAGACTATTTTCAAACTTAAACCCATGAGGTTGAAATGAATGAAATCTGACCCATGAGGTTCTGGAAGTTAATGCCAGCCATCAGCTCAGCTTCAATAATTCCACCCTTTGGTTTCTGACATCAGTCAATTTTTGTTTTTGAAAAGACCCCAAAAAAAATCTATCTCTGCAAAAGCATTTGATGAGAGACTACATATTATTTGGGTAATTATAGGATATACAAATGGCAATTCTAGAGCATCACTGAAAATCTTCTGCTTCTCTTCTGCTGTTGACAGATTCTGTTATGCATTTTTAGGGATCACAAATCTTGTTATTGAGTGATCCTTAAAGCGTTGGTCCTAATTTATTGTGTCATGTCCAGAAATGGACTTTGCAACCATCCCTGGGCTCGCTGAGGGCAAAAGGTTCATAGCAATGCTTCATTTTCTTTTTTCATATAGCTGTCCTCACAGATGTCAAACTACTGCTCCAAGTGCTTTGTTGTTATTGGAAAGGAAAAGAAAAAATGTTGATTTCTCTCCTCCCTCCATTTGATTGCAAAGCAGATTTTGGGGATAGGTTTTCAAAAGCACAAATGGCTTTTGATATCCATTCAGAGCCAATGTGAGTTAGATGCCCAAGTGCCATTTCTGTTTTTGAAAATCTACCCTTTTATGTCTTTCATAAATGTTTGCAATTTGGCTCAATATGAGTTGTCAGTTTAGATCTTTACTAATTTGATTATGCCTCTAATAATGGTATACAGAACAATATATAGGAAATGTATGTCCTATACTTGTTGCTACTTTAGATGGTGGTTTGTATTTGGTCCGAGATAGAACGGATCAAAAAATTTTCTAGAAAACTTTTTGTTGAAGAATGCCATTTCATCAAAACAGAAATGTTTAATGGAAACAGTAATTTTGATGAAAATTTCACTGGGAAGGTTTCTGAGGTCCAGGATAGTGGGAGAGAGGGAAAGGAAGAAGAGAAAAATCCCAGCAAAGTCCACAGCCTGATTAGGAGGGCTCTTTGCTGGGATGTGGGAGAGCCAGGTTCTGAATTACTTAGAGAAAGGACTTGAATTTGGGCCTTCCTGCTCCCTTGTGAGTGCTCTAACCACCAGGCCATCAACTACTCTCTGTGTTTTTGACCAGAAATTCTATCCTGGATTTGAGAAACCTTTCTTGACAAAAGTTGTGTCTAAACCAATATGTTTCCGTGAAAAGCTTTGGTTTGGACAAATGAACACTTTCTGACAAAAAATGAAAAATACCTGACCAGCTCTAATAACGATCACCATCAGCACACATATTACAAATCAGAAGCTCCTCTGACAGTCCTTTCAAGCAAAACAAAAATGCAGCCCACCCCTGTGTCAGCCTGCCCCAAAATCCAGTTGTTACAGATGGACTTTGCAGTGTATCCAGATGGTGAACATAGTAAGGCTACTTCAAGCCCAGCTAGGGACTGAATTGCAAAGCCAATTGGCCCCATAGACAATCTTTGTAGAAGCCAAAAAGCAGCTGGAAATCTAACCAGTGTCCAAGGTGGTGGTCTTAATTTAGTTCTTACCAGGTAGATGTCTGCAGAACAAACCTTGTCTCTACAACTGACGGGCCACTGTATCATTATTGTTATTGATTATGAGCTCTTATTTATTATTTGTATCACCGTCATGCCTAGGAGCTCCAGTCATGGCTCAGAAGCCCACTGTGCAAGGTGCTGTACAAACACAGAGCGATAAGACAATCCTTTCTCCAAGAGATTACAATCTAAGGATAAGTCACAAACCAGTAGATGGATATAGACAGTTGGGGAAGGGTGGAATACAAGGAAACACTAAGACAACAATGGCTGCCCTGACAGGCTGTTGTGGGCAGTGTAATGAAGGTTGACACGATAGAATAATCAGACGAAGCATCGACTGCTTGATACTAAATGAGAGAGATAGGTGAGGGGGTGGAAATTGATTGCAAAGGGTCAAGAAAGTGAATAGGAGCAGTTTCTTTTATTCAGTAGAGAAGAGAGAGCCAACAGAGGGATTCAAAAAGAAGTGTTACACAATCAAAATGATGGGTTAGTTGAATGGTCTTTGCAACAACAATCTGAATAAATATGAAGTGAATGGACCCAAACCACGGAATATTGAGAAAATATTTCCTCATTTTCAACTTCCTCTCAGTGTTACTAGATCTGTCAGTTTCTCTTGAGTCAGGAAACATGGTTTCAGTGCAGAAATTATTTTCTCATTTGCTGGAAATAGTAAGAAACTTCAAGTTGACACATGTCTCAGGAAGAAGACAGTCTATACCACAGAAACAAACAACCAACATTACTTCAGCTCCAAAACTCTTGTGGGCCAAACCCCAAAATGGCAGAACATCATCAACTGCATTATTTATGTATAGGTGCTGGTACAGGAGTTGCCGTCACACCCACTGGCTTGAAGTGGATTCCATTACATACAGAGTTTACAGTTTGATTTAATGGCTCTCAGCACCCACACTATAAAAATTGTTACAGCACCCCTATATCTAGCAATCTTCCTTCCTGATAGCCTAGTATGGTATATGCTGATGTATCATAGTGCATTGTGAGTTGACCAGCCATGACTACAGAGGCTCTAAAATGGACATCCCCCTGCCCCCCAAAAAAAGAAAAAAAAGAGAAAAAATTAAATTTGTAATTATGTAGTAATGTTATAAGCTATGTATAGCCTTTGGCATGGATCAAAACATTTTACAGAATTTTAAAGTATATGTTTATATAGGAATCACTTCACCCACCAAAGGAATGTAACTGTCTTGTAGTCCAAGATCATGCTGGGCCACTGGTTTCCTGTGCACTCAGGGAGAAGAGTGTTTTCTACTGAATCACTCAAATTTATGTCCTGCAGCACTTAGGTGTTTATAGGGGTCTTTTATACAGATATTGACCTACCTTACTCCTGCTTAGCTTGTGACGTATGATGGGAATCTCAGCATAAGGTGCTTTTACCCTTGCTAGTCCAGGTATTCAGCACATAATTTAGAGCTATCTAATTTATTTTTAAATAGTGCAAATCACATTTAAACACCTGCCTTCCTAATGGGAGGATACAGGCCTTTATGAGAGATGGCCTCATTTACATGTCTCTCACTTCCTATTTAGCAAGGCACATTTGACTCATTTTCATTTTTTGGTCTGTTACTAATAGTATATTTAGCTTCTGCTGACAACAGTAGTAGTTGTTTATGCAAAATAAAATGAACTGTTTAAAGGTTTAAGTCAATTTTCATGCTTCATTTTGTAGTGTATATTTCAGGAGAGGAAATTTCCTGTACTTTGAAGGAAAAATAAGTGCTTTTTTGGTGCCAAAGCACACAGAAAGCTTATATGCTATGATAGAAAGGTGAGGGGAACAGGACTGTTTCTGAGAAAATAAAAGTTCCTTTTACTTCCTGGATTTTCTTTACATGACTACTAATAATTTTAAATTTTCCTGGTAATTAGCAGGCAGTTAAAAGCTACCCCATTTTAATTGTCCCTTCAAAAAACAAACTTTTCTTTTCCTCCTCAAACTGTGTAATTCTAAGACCGTCTTTAAACTAAACATTCCTGCTTGAAGGAAAGTGCAACCACCTTCTGCTTTTGAAGACAGCTGGTTGTTTGTCCAAATTCATGAAAATAAATGTCACAGCAATTACTATACAGGGCTGAGAAGTGATATCCAATTCTGTCTTCTCTTACACTCCTAAGAGTATTGGAAAAGAGAGACTAATGAGAGGTGTTTAAGCAGTATGGAAAAATAAACATTTAAGTGAGCAAATGTTGGAGCTTGGGTAATGGAGTCCCCAGGACAATGAATACATTCTGGTCCCTAGATATTAGTTTACAAAAAGAAAAGTTTTCTTAGACATTAGAGTTAATTAAACTCATGTTCTGTGTTTGTCAATACTTTGCAATTTATATCTGCTTCTGTGAATAATATATCCTGTGGGAAAATATAACATCAGTGCCCTATTCTGCAAATTCCTCATGTGAGAATTTTTCCATCATGAGTAGTCCCGCTGACTACTTGAAATAATCAAACTGTGGAGTTAAATTGAAATCATAGAGTAATTGGTCTTCAGGTTCTACGAGAGGACCAGGATGTGTTGCATGAGGGTCTTGATAAAATGAAGGATCACCGAGTAGAAGGTCATTCTCAAAATTGCTGTTCGAGCTTATGATTCATTTTCTCTCTACTCACACAACATGTGTCTATACCCAAATTCAGAGAATCTAAAATTAAATTTAAAAAAGAAACCCAAATATTTAAAAGCATGGAATGCACAAGTAAGGTGGCCAAACTACCTTAACTCTGGCACTGTAGAGACATCAGCCTCCCCTCCCATCTTCTTTTTGCTGTAAGCGTTCTTGCAGCATAGAATATTTGGCTGTATTTTGTTTCAAATGTACATCAGAAAGATTGCCTGAAGTGTGCTATTTGTTCAACTGGGAATTTGTAAAGTAGGTGTTTTTTTCTCTCTGGGTGGTATATGAACGAAAGAAGCCCATAGTTGGTGCAACCAAGGCATAGTTAATACCTTCTTGATTTTGTGGCGACTTGCTAAAATGATACTTAAAATGGAAGGATAAGGTAGTCTGAATGTTTAATTTGCTCAGGATATTGCTACCTGGGCAGGGCTAGTATAGTTTGAGTAGCTTAATGACATATTTCATACTTGTACAAGACCCACATATTTAAAAGATTTTACTGTTATGTTATCTCAGCATTCCCTGCATCAGCAAGGTCATTCATTATATTAGTTTAATATTAAGTAGCCCTTGAGGAAAGAGCAGGGATATTAGAAGGGTTATTGTCCCCCTTCCTGCTGACTTCCTAACAAGATCCCCATTCTTGTATATCTGTCTGGATCCACTGATCCCTTGCTGGAGGTCTGTGGAAGCTGGGGATAAAGAGATCAAGGTAATTGTGAGGAGGACACTCCTTCCTTTCCTGTGGATCGCCTTCATAGGGGGTACCCACTTCTGCAGATGCTAGGAGGTGCACAAGAATAGGGCTCCACATAGATACATAATGTCCTTGTTGAGCCTGAAGGGGCCCCTTGCCCCACATGCCACAGGTGTTAGAAGGTTCATTGTCCCAAACATGAAGAGGTTTGTCAGGGTCCTCCAATCTCCCCTGACAATTTCCATCCACTAGCAAACCTTGGGAAGTAGTGGATTTTTGTATAGACAGCAGGAAAGCTGGGGAGGCAATTTACCCCATCTCTGTTGAATAAATGATTACAAAACTTTAATTTGAAATGTCTCCCAGAGTCTGGTTTCAAACCAGTGTCAGAAGGATTTTCCAACAGACATTTTCAGAGAGAGAATTTTCAGAACATTTCTGAGATTTTTCTATCATGGAAACAACTTAGGATAAATTGATTTCAGTGAGGATATCCATGTGAACAAGAACTCCTGGAATGGGTGAATGTTTACCATATCAGGCCTTTAATTCATATTGTGGAACAAAAAAATTTATAATTTTTTTTATATGTAACGTACAACAAAGATTCAGAAGTTAGGGTTGGAAGAAGTAATCAATTCCAGCCCCCTGCTTGTAGTGCAGGTTTATCTGCTATGCTGTTCTTCTGAGTGTATTATCTAATCTCTCTCTAAATATTTCCTCTGATGATGTCTCTGTATCTTCTCTTGGCAAGCAGTTCCATTGACTAATAGCTCTTATTAGAAAGTTTTTCCTGGTATCTAATCTTAACTTGTTCTTCTTTAGGTGAAGACCATTACTTCCTATAATGTATCCTTGGTCAACTTTGAATAAGTCTTCCCCCTTTTTCACCTGGCTTCCTTTAAAACAAAAATGTGTCTAGAGAGCTCAGATGTTCCCTCTGGTTTGTTTAAACTGTCTCCCTTTCATCTTGTTCCTCATATCTCATACCATCCAACTTTCTTACTGATGTTGCCCTTCTTTACTTTCTCTCTTTATCACTTGTTTGTAAGGAGATGCTCAAAGCACTGCATTCACATCCTCAGTGAGGCCTTTACAGTGATGTGAATACAAGAATTATTACTTCTCCTCTCTTAAGTCCAATGCTTAAATATATATTCTCTATATGGTTAGTGTTTCCAGTTATTGTTTGTTGTATCAAGGCTAAATCTAAAATTTCAGTATTACTAGTATATTTTCTAGCTTTTTGGAACAAGAAATTATTTCATCTTCATATTATTCCACATATTTCAAGAAGTTCACAGAGATCCTATTTTTATGCAAATATATAAATAATCATATTTGTGTGTTCTAGAATGATCTTCTCACCCCTCCTCTATGTGTTTTGAATCAGATTTATGACAATGTCTGTTATCACCCATCCACTTTGCTTTTCCCACATTATGTTCACCTGTAAAGATTAACTGTTGCCTTTTTCTTTTGAAAGACAATTCTATGTCACTACATATACCAATAATTTAAAAAAAACCACACCCCTGCCCTTTCCTTTTCTTTTTTTAACAATAGGGTGATATACTGACATCTTTATTTACTCAGCATCCTATTGACCTCACTGAGAGCTTTTCCTGAGTATAAACTGAATGAAAACTGGATACCGAATTGGAATTGGAATTGGAAGTAAGAGCTGGATTCACAAAAGGACTGCCACTTTAGGCACCTAAATCTCAGAATCAGACTCCAGTGGGATTCACAAAACTGCTGCTTAGCTGCCCCAGACTGTGTAGGTGCCTAAAATCTCTGGCCCATTGTTGAAGCTGTTGCAGTCTGGATAAATAATGAGAGAATCATTTGGGGACGGGGCAAGTAGAGAAAAGAGTGCATGTGCACAACTCATAGACTCATAGACTAATAGGTCAGAAGGGACCAATATGATCA